>OX031006.1:111950204-112593058 GCA_943735925.1 Pollenia amentaria | reverse complement strand
ATATTATATATTATATATTATATATTATATATTATATATTATATATTATATATTATATATTATATATTATATATTATATATTATATATTATATATTATATATTATATATTATATATTATATATTATATATTATATATTATATATTATATATTATATATTATATATTATATATTATATATTATATATTATATATTATATATTATATATTATATATTATATATTATATATTATATATTATATATTATATATTATATATTATATATTATATATTATATATTATATATTATATATTATATATTATATATTATATATTATATATTATATATTATATATTATATATTATATATTATATATTATATATTATATATTATATATTATATATTATATATTATATATTATATATTATATATTATATATTATATATTATATATTATATATTATATATTATATATTATATATTATATATTATATATTATATATTATATATTATATATTATATATTATATATTATATATTATATATTATATATTATATATTATATATTATATATTATATATTATATATTATATAGTGTGTGCCAGTAGTGTGTTGTGTGTGATTTTAGAACAGAGGTAACCACAAAGAGAGGCGGTTGAAAATGTGTTTGTAGTGGTGAGTGTATTTTGGGTGCACTGAAAGAAATTTATAGATAAACATGTCGAAAACAAATTTTTTGTGTATTAAACATATTTTTTGTTATATAACTGCATGTATGCACTTATTTTATTTGTTTTCTAATTTGTATGCAGCTTTATTCAAAATATTAAATGAAAATTAAAACTTTTTTCCCACTCTATTTTCCACATTTTAATAAACACATGCAATAGTAGAAAATGTTCAAAGTGTACTGAAAATATTGGAAATTCTGCAAAAGAGAGATAAATAAAAGTACTCAGTTGAGATATTTACTATGTGTTTTGTTTTTAAATAACAAAAGCGACGGCGACCTGCTTGTTTGAAAGCTAGCATACAAATGAATGAAATTATAGTTTTTTACAATCTTTGAAGTGAGTTTCGGTAACATTCGGGTTGTGTGTGTGAAAATCCCGAAAAGTGCTCGGCCCCTGGGGGCATAGCGTGATGATCGTTGTTTTAGAATCATACACAATTTATTGTATGTAAGAAATAACCTACATATGTGTGCAAAGCGTTCAATTATTTATGTGAGTGTTGTGAGAGAAATATTTGATACAGGTATAAATAACAAATATGCTCTTTTACACGAGTAAATACACTTGTGTGGCGATGTACATATTGTATTTATCAACACAACATGTGTTTTGTGTTTTTGAAATTTTTTTATCGTATCGAAAAAAAAATATTAGTAAAAATATATTGCATTAAAAGTGATTCCAACTTTTTAGAAGCAAAAAGTAGTTTTAAATATATTTTCAAACAAATGGAATTTTTGTTAATTTTTTTTGTTTTAATTTTTTTTAAATCAAGAGAACTTATAACTTATTTTTAAACGTTAATAGATTATTTTTATTTTATAACGAGCTTTCTTTCTCAGCTTTGATAATTTTTTTAAGTTTTATGTTCAACAATTTTACATTATTTAATTTTTTATCGATAATTTTAGTAAAATATTTGACGGTTTGCATAATAATAATTTTTTATTTATAATTTTATTACTGTTATTGTTTTTGCATATAAAAAATATATTTTTTACAACCATTTTATTTTCTTACTTTTTTTGTAACGATAGGGAAAATTATCAAATAGGGGAAAAACCAATTTTAACAAAACAAGAAAGACAACAAACACACGAATGATTAGTGTGATTTTTAACTTAACTAAGGTTTTTTTATTGTAAGATGTATGAATTTGAGTTCATCAAACAATAAACAATAATAGGGACACACACAATTAGTGTTAGTGTATGTGGCTGTGTTGATCTCTCATTTAAAATGATTAAGCGTGAATGACTAGCTCTCATTTTTTTACACATTTGATTTGAATATCAAATACACACACAACAATCATTTGGCTAGCAAATACATTTGTGCAGACCTCTATTATCCATCACCAATCTCGTTGGTACGCCAAAAGAAAATAAGATGTCTCAATGGTCTTCGTATATCTTCTATAGAGCGGCTTTGTAGCACCTTAGCCTGGGCATATTTAGAAAACTTGTCCAATGCCGTCAGTACTGCCTTTCCATCAGTCAGATAAATGTCAATATGTACCATTTCCCCTGCGCGTTTTGGTAGTGGTGTCTCGGTCAGTTTAGGTTCGTTCGGGTGTCGTTCATACATGGTTTCTTTGCATATGGTGCAATTTTGCGTTATTCGCTTTTACTTGTCATTCCGGGAAAATAATATTTTTCAAGTATTTGAGTTTTATTTTTTATGGGCTCTACAATGAACTTCCAATATGATTTCTTCCTGTTGTAGTTCATTGGTTATGTCTTCTACAAGTTTTTGTGTGTATCTTGTTTTATAATTACGAAAATGTTCAGGATAAAACATTTGTATTATACCCATAATTCTTTCCTCCGTTTATCACAGAAAGATTCCGTTTATTATAGAAGGATTACGTCTCTTTTTCAAATGTTGTATTAAAATTTCTCTTGTAAACTCTGGCACAACAATAGTATGACGGTGGATGGTTGGAAAAATAATTTGAAATTGATAGGTTGATACTTCTCCTATTTTTAGAAATATCTGGTTCTTGAAAACATTAATGGGGCTTTCCACGCAAGGCACAAGATCTTCGCTGGAGCTTTCGTCGCTATGGACAGTTTCTGTTAAAACATTAATTTGTGCAGGTATTCTTGAAAGTGCGTCAGCCACAACGTTAGTCTATCAGGCTGATAGTTCAACTCATAATCATACTCTTCTAATATCGCCTTCCACCTTTTCATCTTATTATTGTGGTGCTTATTGCTTAAGGCAAATGTAAGCGGCTGATGGTCGGTGGTTATTTTAACCTTCTTCGAGCCATAGAGATAATTACGAAGGGAAGTTAAAGCCCAAACTATGGCCAACATCTGCTTTTCATTTGTGGCATAGGCTTCCTCCGTACGTGAGAGTGTTCTCGAAATAAACGTAATGGCTTTTTGTCTTGAGAAAGGACTGCGCCTATAGCATAGTGCGAAGCATCTGTGATGAGCTCAAATTCCGCTTCAAAGTTCGGATGGGAAAGTATTACGTCCTCTGAAATTTTTTTATTTTTTATTTTCTCGAATGCTTCTATTGCTTCTTGGTCAAGTGAAATTACTTTATTTCTTGAGATATTTTTACCCACATTCCCAGCATCTCCTCTAAGCATTGCATTCAGTGGCTTCGCTATTTGGGAATAGTCCCTAATGAATCGTCTATAATAGCCCGCCATGCCAAGGAAAGAGCGAAGATTTTTCAATTTCGTTGGTATCGTCATCTTTGCGATTACCTCAACCTTCCCTGGATTAGTTTTGATTCCTTCTACTCCAACTACAAATCCCAGAAATTCAACTTCAGTTTTCATGAATTCGCAATTGTCAAGGTTCACTTTCATGTTTGCTTAACGTAAGCGTAACCCCGAAATGCCCAACTGTTCATAATTAATTTTCGATTTTTTTTGTCGGCCCCTTACAAAACGTTTCGCAGCTTTTTCAATTACAAAAACTTTATTAACAAAAAAATTAGCGTGCTGCATTCTGATGAAGTTGTTGTCAATTCCTATTCCATAGCCGTTAATACAATTTCATCGAACTTAGACAAATTGCATTGCCAAAGATGTGTTCTCGAATGTTGTTGTCGTGTGGCCCCTTATAAATTGCGCCCTAGAAATTCCACGGCTATTAAAGCTTTACACGGACTCGTTGGTATAAACATGCACTCAATTATATTCATAATATTCATGTTGTGCTACCAAACTTTTTTCTTTGGGTCTAAATGTGCTTCCGAAACCTTAAGCCACTCGCCGTACTGCCATATTGTTAATATCCATAGGTGCAGAGATATTGAATAGTGGTCAGTGTTTAAATTGCTTGCTTTAAAATAGCAACAGTCGCACATTTTTGCTTTGTTTACATTTTTTGCAGCAAATTAAAAAACTGTGTGTCTAAGTGTTTACTTAACTCTTTGATAACGAGTCAGCAAAAGCAAAAAAGCAAAAGCAAAACGAAGAGAGTAAATAATTTGTTTAAACCCGCTATGTGCATGTACTCTGCTAAATCTGTCAGCAAAGAAGCCACTTAAGAAAACAAATTTTCTCTTGCTGTAAGTATTAAGTTTTTGATTGTTTTTTTTTTGCTTTTGATGCGCTTAAAGTCAGCAAGTTAACTTCTTTGCTGTTGCTGGAACTTAATATATTATGAACGAATTTGTTTCGAATTTTTTTGGTATTTTGCGTTTTTTTTTAATAAATAGGTACATACATACATACATAAATGAAACTACACGTTTTTTTAAACTAATTTGTTTATTTTGTGTTATGTAATTATGTATATATTCTATGAAACTAACGCCTGCAACAGCAAGCAACAGCAATGAAGTCAAAAACAGCAAAGAAGTTAATACTCGCTGAATTTAAGCACATCAATTTACAGTTAAGGCAAAGCAAAAAAAAAAATAAACAAAAACTTATTACTTACAGCAACAGCAATTTTTTTTTTCTAGTGGTTGCTTGGCTGGCTTTTTAAGCTGAGAACATAAACATGGTGAGAATAAATAAATTATTTACTCTCACTTTTTCTGCGTTTGCTTTTGCTTTTTGCTTTTACTGTGTTCTTTTTCTTAAGTTAAGTTAAGCAATTACAAAAACCTTAAAAATAGTCAAGCATTTTTAAACACTGATAGTGGTTACTTTAGATTCTACATTCTATATCCAAAAACGCGGCGAAAGTATACACCATATGCCTCAGGCTGTGGTCTATACAACCCACCACCTCATGTAGCGCACTGAGTGTTGCTAATGAGGTGGGTATCAATATTGCTCTATAAGTCTCTCAAGTGTATTCAAAAAAAATTAAGAAATACTAATAGGTGTGAAATCCCCCGTCTTCGAGTGGTTTGCCCTACCAGCCTTGGCTATAAAGTCGGAAAAATAACGTCAGGACCCTGTGATTTATGTATATGCGTCGAAAGTATTGACCGCACACCCTAGTTTCACCCTCGTGACTTTCATCGACGCAGCCGGACGTATGACTCGATGTCCGGTTGAATCAAAAGATTGATAAATCATTAAGGCCAAGTTGACGAACGATTTAGGCATTATGTGCAGGTGAGAAAAAATTAATATTTGCAGCATTCAGCCTTTATATACATTAATTATAAAGGGAAAAATCTTTGTACAAACCCTTTTAATGTCGACAGTCAGAAGTGGGATTGTGGCATTAACATTGCCGACCGCCTTGCAAGATATATGCAATGGCAAAATTGCTTGATGGTATTAAAGTTGCTGCCTCGAAATTGAAATATAATAGGATCGGACGGATGGTCTCACCTTGCAAAATACTCTACTGACTGGAGACCCAGAGTCCGATAAACAATGGGGAGGCGACGTATCAAGGTGTTTTCCGTATACGTCCAAATTCGGCTCAGTAGGAAAAGAGCTATGAATCAAAATTTGGAATAACCGACCAAAAACTTGATAATTTTGTTATAAAAACTAGCATAAATAGTGGCGGAATGCCCATATTAATATAAGATTTTGCTCAAGTTCTTGCTATATGACTAGAAATCATACCACATTTCGTGAAGATCGGTCCATAATTTACCACAGGCCCCATACAAAGTCCAGTCTCAAGAAACACTTAAGTACGCCTAAATCCGTAATAAATAATACTATTGTAATAACGTTTGTTCTGCCACAGTTTTATGTGACTGGAAATCACAATGTCAAATTTCATAAAGATCGGTTCATTATTTATATAAATCCCACTCTCGAAAACCCGTTTTGTGTGCGTAAAACCGTAACGAATAATGATGTGACATTCAAAATCGGTCTGCTACAGTTTCATGTTCATAAGACAAGAAATCACAGTTTCAACTTTCGTGAAGATCGGTCCATATTTTACTATAGGCCCCATATAAAGCCCACCATCGAAAAACGCTTTAGTACGCATAAAACCGTAACGAATGTTGCTATTAAAATTAAATTTGGTCATTCGTAGTTCTAAAAGAATAGAAATCACACTGTAAAATTTCATGAAAATTGGTCCATAATATACTAATTTCCCATATAAAGCCAACTGTAGTGCGAAAAATAATTTATGTTTATTGCTCACCACTTGAGTAACCATTCCAAGTGCTTGGTAACATAAGTAACAAGATCGTATTGCAATTTAGTCAGTTTGGTTGTGGTTGTTTTGTTTTATGACAATAATAACTGAGGAAAACACAGGCACATGTGTTGAATGTTGGTTACATTACAAGGGATAGTATTGCACTTACGTAGACCAGTGCCCATGTTCTGTAACTCTCGCTTCGAGAAACTTTTCGATTGAAATGCGAGAAACGAAAAAAAATTCCATAAATTAAAACAAACAACTGTTTTTCCCACTTAACTGCGTCTGTAACATTTTTGGCGAGTAATTGCTGCTACGTAAGGAAATTACTCGCCAATTTACAGAAAAAGTGTGCCTGTAAAATTGTTGTGTGAAAGTTCCCGCTTTGAACTGTCAAATAAACTCACGCTTAAAAACGGAGCGAGAAAAAATATTGCCACTAAAAAATATATTAAATATGCAAAACGCAATGAATTATAACATGAAAGGGATAAGTATTTTGTTTTTGACTGATTTTTTCATTATTTCATAATTTTGCTTTTAACATTTTTCAAAAATATACGTATGTATGTTTTCAAAGCTATTTTTTAAACAACAAAAATTAAAGTCACACTCTACATTATTTGCTATGGCCGACGCACAGTGGCTGAAAATCGTTTTTCATCGGCCAAAAATCTGTAACTTTTGAACCGATAGAGATAATTTTGCAATTTTTTTGCAGAAGAGAAGACTTCTTGAACTTTTTTGCAGTGTTAATTTTGTTAAAATCGGTTCAGTAGTTGTTGAGAAATTTAAGGTCAAAGTTGAACTTTTGATTTTTTTTAGCATTTAGTATGAAAGTGCTAACGATTGAGATTGAGAATTATGGTATTTTTTATTCAAAAAGTGGGATGTTTTTCTGCCCACTGTTTTAAGAACTTTTTAATCTACATAACTGCCAAATTTCATTAATATATCTTTGTTCATGTCAGTTTATAGAATGTTAAACCTTAAAATTATTATTTTTTACTCATGTTGAAAGCCCTTTTATTCATTTACACTATATAAATAATTAATTTTAATGTTTGACATTCTATAAATCTAACATGAATAAAGGTATCATAATGAATTTTGGCAGTTATGTAGATTAAAAAGTTCTTAAAACAGTGGACTGAAAAACATCCCCATTTTTGATTAAGAAATACCCAAATTCCCAATCCCGGGAAACGGCTTTAAATTTTTTTTTTGTTCAAAAAAGGCAATACAATTTACCACTCGATATTGATCAGAATTTTCTAGAAAATAATGGACATATTAGAAAACATTACTGTTCTAATTGTATAAAAATCGGTGTGTTGAATTATTAGAATTTTTTACTCAAATTATTTTTTTTTGTTTGAAAAATTTGATTTGGAATAGGGCATATGGGAGTAAAGATGTTAAACTGACTAAAAATTGCTTCTACAAGCATACTCATAATGTTTTCTTTCGAAAAATGTAAACATTTTTATTTATTTCTGGAGAAAATATTTTTTTATCAGCGAAAGAACAAATGAGTATTCGTATTACCTTTATATGCATATACATTCGCCTCGTATATACCATTATACCTTTAAAAAAAATGCATAGGCATGTAATAATACCTATGATCATTTTGTGAATAGGTTTCTACATTATCAACTCTACAACAGGTTCAACTGGAACCAGTTCCACTGGAATACTTTTTAGATTAATTAAATAAATAAGTGTAAATTATTAAATATTTATTTTCTTTTTTATTTAAATAACAATAAGGACAAAAAACATATTTTTGGCTTAAATAACAATAAAAGTTAATTATACATTCCTTAAACATTCCTTCTTAGCAGCAGTTATGTGATGACAAGCAGGATACAGATTTGAACCTTTTTCAATTGCACGTACTCTGTGCTGAATATATTGCTCTTTTGTTAACTTCAAATCTAAAAATAATGCTAATGCCTCTTCATTTGAAAACTGTTTTTCATCGCTTGGCGTTGGAACACTCTTAAGAATCCGTTTTGTTCTCTTGGGACTAGCGATAAACACTTTTTCAATAATATCGACTTTTGTGAGTTGTTTTTGTGATCGCAGTTGATATAGCAAAGCTTCTTGAATATTTTTATCCCCGATTTCTTCGTTGACATCCTTAAGCTTCCGCCTTTTAGATCAATCGCTACAGTTCTCAAGTGAGTTCTTTGGTCTCCCAAGGTTCTTTTCATTTGTACCTTCTGAAGATATCTGGACACTGAGTTCGCCATCTAACCAGTTTGCAAAACTGTTGTAAAATCTAGGAAATCGGTTATTTTATTTTGCAGTTCCGATCGTATTTCAGTGCTGCAGGAATATATATTGAGTTTTCCTTCAATGTAACTTAAAACATCTTCCTCCTTTTTATTTTTAAAATACTCTTCGGATAATTCTTTATAGCTGAAGCTCTCCATTTTTATAGATATTAAAAAAATTAGATTGTTATTGCTTAGATATATTTTAACAACTGAGATTTTATTCGAATACCACTGGCTTTTATACATAGCTTGCGTTACTAAAACTAAACTAAAAAAGTGTTCGATAGGCTGGTCCAAACAGGTACAGAAGTGCATTTGGGTTTAAAGTGGATACTTTCACCTACCTACAGCTAGTAAAATTTCTTTAACCCCTTTTGACCTCATAAATTCTATTCTTCTGAACTTCAATTTGACTAAAATATAGAACCTGAAAAAATATTTAATAACACAGCAGGTATAATCGGTACAGTAATACAACATAACATTGTTTAAAGACTGCTTTACTACCAATATAAAAAATGTTGAACCCACTATTGATAACAGTTTGACATAAAACATAATAAAAATCAAGCCAAAAAATCCGTTTTATCCGAATATCTCCAAAAGCAAAGGAGATAACCTAAACATTTAAGCATATTGTTTGTAACTCAGCTTAAGAAAAACTTTTTTTTTTGCAATCCATAAATATATTTTTGGTGAATTTTTTAAAAGTTTGAATTTCCGAAGTTACCAATTTTAGAGGTCCGCAAGTCACTCTCCCGACCCTCCATGGACCCGTGTTCTTCCAATTCAACACAAAAGCTACCCGGCCATGACAGTTTAAAATTTCATTCAAATATGTTCAGCCGTTCATAAGAAGCAAAATTATTTTTCAAAACAAAACGCTCGTAAACCATTGTGTTATATTTCAGTCATATGAGCAGCTTAAATAAAAAGAGCAAAAAAAAAAATGTTGCGAGTAATTTCATTAAAATGAAAAAAGTGTTCAACAGACAGTTCCAAACAGTTGCACAAGTATATATGGGGTTAAAGAGGACACCTTCAGCTTTCTGATGGTACTAAAATCTCTTTGACCCCTTTTGACCCTAACAAGTTCTACTCCTCTAAAATTCGGATTTAAGTAAAATATAGAACCTGGGGAAACATTTGATAACACATCAGGTATAAATGATACATTGATGTAATGATCCATTTCTTAAAGACTACTATCCCATTAATATAATAAAAAAAATTTCGACCAATTATTGAAAACGGTTTGCGAGAAATCATAATTTAGTTCTGATCAAATTTACAAAAATTAATTTTTTTCTAAAACAAAATAAAATATTTGTTTCCAGCAGCATGCCACAGCCACAATTACGAATATTTTAATCTAGTTTTTTTAATACCTTAGTTCTAATATGTTTGCTATCGAATGGCATTAAAATTTTTGAAATCGGCGATGACAAAAAATTGGACTTTTGGCCGATGAAATTCAATTTTCAGCCACAGTGCGACGGTTGTATTTTCGCCGCCGTAATTGAAAATTTTTCAATTGTTACTGTTACTGGCGTTCTCAACGTCTGCAAGTTCACATCGGCTTCGAGTGGAATATTATGACATTTATAACGTAACGAAGTAACATTTATAGCGAGAAGTTCTCACCAAAGTTACAGAACATGGGTACAGATGTGTAAAACTACATTGTAGTAGGTCGAGGTGTTTGTTATTGGGTTATTGTGTATTAGGTCAAGATTATTAAAAGAATTATAGATTAAGAATATGAAAAACAAAAATAGTATTTAAGAAGATAGTTTAAGAGTTAAAGTAGAAGTCTAAGATGAGAATTAGAATGCACTAGAACTTGAAATAGTTCCGTATGCATTAAAGGAAATTTAAGAATAAATAAAGGAACATTTTTAAATATAAGAAAAATAAACTCTGTTTTAACTGGAGGATAAAGAGAAAACTCATTACACCACTCTGAAAATATTCTAACTGTAGGTAGAGGGTATCACAGATTCGTCACATCCGAATATAGCTGTCTTACTTGTTTTACTTAAATGTGTTTTCCACAAAAACAAAAACCCACCGTTTTGGCTGGTAAAGTCACCAAAACAATTTTACAAAAACAGAACATGTACCCAATATACACGCAGGCTATGCGTGCTATGGCCGTGCAAATTGCCGATCAACAACAACGATACTAATGAGAACTGTTGTAAAATTTTCTGTTTGCTCATGGGCCAGGAAAGGCAAATTTTTTTTAATCTTCATACTTCATTAATTAATGGGCGAAAAATTAACGATTCCTTTATGGCTGTATAAAAGAAAATAAATTTTTATTTCTCTTTAATAAGGAAATTCATTAATAAGTAAATGTCAGGTGATTCATGGTGAGGTTTGATTTATAATGCAAAACAAAACACATAAATTTTGTTTTTATTGGTTAAAAGAACAATTTATGGCATTTGCTATTTGAAAATGATATCATGTAAATATTGGCAATGTTTTCGTCTGAGGTTGTCCTTTCGGAAGGTCCAATTTTGGGCGATTCGTTCAAGCACAGCGACTTTTATATCGCGAATAACACGAGTTGTTTGCTTCCAAAATGCCATTCCTAGCTGGCTTCTTCCTGAAGACCTCAGACTTTATATATACCAAGAGAAAATAGTCCAAAGGTGGCCAATTTACCGTAGCAAAACGTGAAATTAAGTGCTTACCAAAATGATTTCTCAACATCGTTATTGTTTCAAGCGCTGTATGGCTCGTAGCGCAGTCTTGTTGAAACAAGAGCTCACCGAGACCATGCGCTGGAGCTTCAGGAAGCACAAAGTCCGTTAACATGGTGCGATAACGTTTACCATTTACGGAAACATTCTGATTTTCCTCATTTTTGAAGAAATATGGACTACTGATTCTACCAGCCAATAAACCACACCATACTGTTGTCTAATGGATGTAATAATACTTTTTGGTACTCTTCGGGTTGCTATTCAGCCCATATGCTCCAAATTTGCTTATTAACGTATACATTGAGATAGAAATTTGCTTCATCAATGAACAAAATTTTACGATAAAACACCGGAAGTTCATTGAGTTTGAGCTAAACAATTGGGGACGCTGTTTGGGTGTAGTGTTTCAATGATGACTTGAGAAAGGATACTGAAAAAAAATGCCAAAGCTGTTTGATATGAATCATGCGTGCTCTGTAAAAAAGCCTATTGAAAATCAAACCTCAGGATGAACCACCTTTTATTAGCGAAATTTAAAAAATTGTCTTTTTCACATGACATTTGAAAATTCTTCAAAAGTGCACTATGTTTTTTCAATTTTCATAAATTTAAAAAAAAAAGAAAAATGCAAGACAGTAACTTAACGGTTAAAAATATTTTTAATCTTTTTAGGGAATCAAAAAAATCTCGTTTAAGCTTAGGCGGTGGGCGCCACATCAAAAATATTTCATTGAATCCTGTTGTTACGTCGATGGAGCGAAGATGGAGTATTGTTGGATCAGGATGGTCAAAAACAAAAAATAAACACGCCCAAACTTATAAAAATTATAATTTACTAGTGGAACCTGCCAAAACTACGGAAGAAAATGTTAGCAAAGTCAGAAAGTTAGAATTGGAAAGCAATCAAATATCAGAAAATTCTTTTAGTAAGCCTAATGATGATTTAGATATTGATAATGGCGCTATGAAAAGTGCTCAAATGGAATATGGAGTAATAAAGAAAAGAGTTGTAACAGTTGAAAATCATATCATAAATGAGTTTCGTTCTTTTCGCAATTCAGAACTTCAAAATTTACCTACCAATAAACATCGTGCAGAGATTGTTCAAAAACAGTACGAACGAACGGTAGTTGAAACGGAAGCATTAACATCACCTGCTACTGAACAGCTGGCACAACGACTAAGTCGTGGTTTAAATATCCGAAGAAGTATGGAACAGCGTGTTATACGTTCGCCAAGTGCTCGAAAGATCGGAACAATACGTCAAAGATCTCAAGATAAAATACGAATGTCGCGTAATTCTAGTTTGCATATTCGGCCATCAATCGATGTCGCTATAAGTAAGAATTCTTTACCGCCATTAGAACTTAAAAATCCTCAAAACCGTGTTAATCCCACATTATTTTACAATCAAAATATGAAACACATTGATCAGCTTATTAGCTCATATGAGGATAATGAATCCTTACCAGTTTTGAAAAAAAATAATCTTACATATTCATTGGATGATCTAGGGAATGATTATATACATGAGCATTGGAGGCCTGCTGATGGCTTTTTTAGTAATAGAAAGACAAAAGACGCAATTTGTAATGGACATGAAGAATACTGCAATAAAACGCTTGTTGAGCATGTTGCGACTCCTGTTAGACGTAAAATTTATATCGATGCAGAAAAAACTGCAATGTTGCCACCAAAATCATTACCTAGAAAAATTTCATACATTAGAACAAGTAATACCAAAATGCCATTAACTACGAGCAAATTACCTTTCATTAATCGTATTGCCCTATCAACACCAGTTAATGAGGAAATCAGTGGTCGAGCATCAATTACCCGATTAAGAGCTCAAAATGCTGGCATGGTTTTAGCTAAAGCCAAATTGTTTGATGGATTAGGTAACATCAATTTAAGCGAACGGTGTCCTGGAAATGAAGTCCCCAATAGAACTTCAACAGAGTTTAATCAAAAAAGAGATTTTGTTAGTGAAACAAAAAATCATGCAAAACCATTAGAAAAATCGTTTTGTTTCAAAGAAACTTTATCAGCAGAGCAAAAAAATGGGGAAATCAAATCGTTAAGAAGCACACCAATTTGTAAACGAATTCGGAGTTCTAATTTTGGAAGCCCAGCGAGTTCATCAAAGCGAATGCAACGTCTTAAAGGTACAAAACTGCCACAAAAACAACTTATTAAATCCATTGTAGCTGATGATAAAGTAACAAAACGTCGTAACTTATATCAACGAAAAATAAATTGGGAAAACGGAATTAATTTAGGCACAAAAGGTAACGCATTAAAAGCATCTAATCTTAGTCGTAATTCTAAATCGCCAAGGCGAATTACAGTAAATCGCAAATAATTAAAGCTCAGTAATAGCCCTTCTGTTGTCAATTCTCATAATTTGTAGTTCTAATATTTTCATTATACACATTTTATTTTATATCTTTAGTTATTAATACCTTTTTATACAGTTTATAAAAACTGATAATAACTTATATTACTTATATAATTTTTACATAATAACCTACTTGTGTTTATAATTTTTATGATAAAGGATAAATCTTAATTTAATAAACGCACCAACCGCTGAAATTAAGTTAGCTGGCTTTTATTAAAATAATTTAAAATATTAAAAAAAAATTTTTTATGTACAAAAAATTTCTTGAATTCACTATGGCCCCTGTTTTTTTTCAGTATTTATTTATTGAATCTTCTTATATTAAACATGAACTAACAATAATATTTACTTTATGTCCTTCCAGTGCCAGACAAAAAAGATTTAGTCATCACGGTTTCTCTTCACATATGTAGTTGTTTATCGCTCATTTGATTGGGTGAGTAATGCGGTGTCTCTTCTCTTTAAGCGAGTGTTGCCGCCATAACTTAAAATATTTCGAGCTAATGGATTTAGGTGCAGTTCCAGCCTTTTTTAATATTTTACTGCATTTTTCGTTATCATAGTTTTTACTAATGGCACATTGAGATCCTTGTGGATATTTGAGTTTTTGACGTACCAGGGGGCGGCTGTGATTATTCGAAGAAGTTTATTTTGGCGCCTTTGAATTTTTTCGATGTTAGAAGCCGAGGCAGTGCCCCATAACTGAATACCGTAGCACCAAATTGTCTTTAAGATAGAGTCGTAAAGTAGGAGTTTGCAATCGAGACTAAGAACAGAATTTCTTCCAATAAGCTAATTAATTTGAATTGCTTTTATATTCATTTGAGTTAATTTAGCTTCTATATGCCATTTCCACGTTATACGCCGATCTTGATGTATTTTACATGCGAGTGTTGGGGTATTATTTGATTATTTATTTTAATAGGGGGGCTGTATCGTCCGCATATGTAAAGGTATGGGTGTAGCTGTTTGTTGGCAAGTCCGAAGTATAAATTAAGTATAATAGAGGGCCCAGGATGCTGCCTTGTGGAACTCCAGCGTTAATTGGCTGAGGAGAACTTAAAAAATCGCCTTCTTTAATAATAAATTGACGACCAACTAAGTAGATTTCTAAGAGCTTGTATATGTTTGCTGGTAAGTTTTTCTGCGATTTCAGTAATAATCCTTTATCAAAAGCTTGAGACACATCGATGAAGAGTGCTGAGCAGTATTTTTTTTCCTCAAAGGCTTTTCTTATGACATTTACTATTCGATGAGTTTGTTCAATTCGGTTTCTTCTAAAACCGAATTGATGGTTTGGAATACATCTATTTTCATTTTAAATCGGCGTTAATTTTGACACTAGTAGTTTCTCAAATAGCTTTGAAATATTAGATAATAAGCTAATACGCCTTTATGACTCAACTTTTGTGTGATCCTTTCCTGGCATTGGTATCATGGTTACTTTTCTTGAGGGTAGTATTGAAGGCGTAAAATAGCATTAAAAATAAAAAGAATAATTTTCTTTGCTATACTTGTTAGCTCCAAAAGCATTTTATTACTGATCTTATCAATACCGGGTGCCTTTTTGGTGTTTAAATCACAAATAACCTTTTCGATTTCTCCAAACTCGAATCTTAGGGCAATAGCTGCATTTACATGCGGTAACTCGACTGCTATATCGTGAGATGTATTAAGGGTAAATACGTTTTTCAGATGATGAACAAACAGATTTCCTTTTTCAATGTCATTTCTTGCCCAACTTCCATTCAAGTTTCTTAATGGTGGCTTAGATAAAACTGGTCTATTGAGACTTCTAGCTGCACGCCATAATGAGTAGTCTGATTTTGGAGTTGCATCAAGTTCCTTAAGATATTTTTCCAGGGAAGCCGTTTTATGAGACTGCAGTAACTTACTTAGCCTTTTTGTGCACTCTTTTAATAAAGTCTTAAGTTGGGGCGATCTGTGCCATTGCCACTTTCTTCGAACTCTCCTTTTTTCAGTCAAGAGACGCTCGACATCTGTAGAATATATGTTATTATTTTTGGTTTTTTTGAGGGTTATGTTCGAATGTTGAACAGCAAGTTTGATGTAACTGTCAAAATTAACAATAGCGAGATCCACGTTCTCCGGTGTACTAAGCGGAATATTTTCTGTGCAATGGGCACTAAGAATTTTTTATATTTTAACCAATTTATTTGTGTGGCTGATGTCGCTATGTAACCAGACGTAGATACAATTCTATTTGGGTTCATTAAAGTAACAATTGTAGGTTCGTTTGAATCGTTTCTGCGGGGATGTTTTTAACCACGCCAAATCGATGAAATCTGGAATTTTTTGCTGATCAGTAAGCCAATAAGTTGGTTGTCCGCTCGCCACCACATTTAAATCCATTTTAGAGATTGTATTATACAAAACACGACCTTTTGGTGTTATGAGCCGTGACCCCCAGAAGTTATGTTTAGTGTTGTAATCGCCAGCGGCTAGGAAACAGGATCCTAATGATTAAAAATACTTATAATATTGGCTTTCTGATATTGAAAATCTAGGTGGAGAGTATAAATATGAAAGTATTAAGTTTCTATTTAGCTCTTCAACAGAAATGTTCGTTGCTTGCAGATAATCTTCACGATGATCACACATTAAGTAGTGTTTAATTCGGGCTTTTATCAAAATAGCAGAACCTCCACAAGCTCTATCTCGAAGGTCCTTGGTATTATATAATATATAACCATTGATTTTAAACGTATTTCTTGGGGTCAAATGAGTTTCAGAAACCATCATTACATCAATCTGCTTACTTAGCATTTTATACTCACATTTTATTTAATAATACACTTTTTAACTACAGAAACAAAAATCGAAAAACTTTCCGTTAGTAAATAAACAACTTGAAAAGACGTAGCTACGATCGAAAAACAAATCGAATTGATACGGTGAACGGAACGCAGTTGCCAAAATGAGAAATTTACAATCCGAATCGAAACGCAGATTAAGGGTGATGATTATAGTCCTACAGCCGATAGTGTTATTCTAACTCGACTTATCAAATAATTAATTTATGGGTCGATTACGTATGGCAACTGTCAAAAGTTCGATAGTTCAGTTGCCATACAGTTAACATATTGGCAACTACAAACTTGTAGTTGCTGCTTATATTTTTTAAAGTAAAAAATGCGGCGAAACTAATAAGTAAGACAATTTTTAATTTTTAGCAAAATTTTGGCAATTCATTTTTAATCTCTATAAAACCGATAACATATGTGCATGCACAATACAACTTAAATTTTTTTATGTTTTTCTGTTTTCCAAGTTTGAAGTAAGGAATGGTAAATGGAAATGGAATATGTATTTCGAGACCAAAAGTAATTGATTGATTCTTTATTAGATAAGACAGTACAACAAGAACTGTGTGTTGTATTAAAGTACTGTAGAATAACGGTTAAACATATGTATGTGGCAAAATAAAATAAAATGAAAATTAAACATATAAATAAATAATATTAATACAAATAAGTAATCAAATATAGAAAGAATAGAATAATAAAAAAGTTATTAAAATAATTTCCAAAAAAAAAAAAAAATTTTAACAAAAATGTTTAAAAATGGCAGATTTTAAACTGTTTGCATTGCTAGTGAATTGAATATGGGGAGGTAGTCAGTTCCAAAGACGAATTGTAGATACGTAAAAATGTCTTACTGATATAAGGCTACGGTAGCGAATGGAGTTTATATTTTTTCCTCGGTTAGATCTTGAAAAAGTTAATCTTCTGTATAAATATTCAGATTTTTTAGTAAAAATCTGCTTTTGTAGAAACAATAATGTTAAATTGTAGATTCCCTTTGAATAATCAGAGATACTATCAAGACGTCTACGGGCAAAAACATATCTAGCAATATTGTTAAATGTCACATTAAGTTTATGTTCGCATACTGAGTCACAGTTTGAAAAGAGTTCGCAGGCATATAAGAGTTTTAGCAGGAGATACGTTTTAGCGATTCGTCCAAAGATTCCTTAACATTGCGTGAGTAACACCACATATATAATTGATATGATTAGACCAATTAAGCTCAGAGTTAAAACTTACACCTAGATTCTTTGCTGTCTTGACTATTTCAAGTTTTTCATTGTTTATTTGGATCGGCGGGATAAACGAAGGGATATACAGTGATTTACCAATGATCATGGCTCTTGATTTTATTGCATTTAAACAAAGAACGTTATTAGAGGCCCAATTGTGGATATTATTCAGATCATGGTTTAATTTGTTGACACAATCAATTATATTACTTGGCTCGCAACTTATGTAAAGCTGCACATCGTTAGCGTATATTTGTATTTCGCAAAACGTTAGCTGGAATGGTAGGTCATTCGAATATATCCAGTAAAGAAGAGGACCAAGTATTGATCCCTGTGGTACGCCCCTCCTAAGATGCAGGTGTTTGATACATTTGAGCCGTGGTATATCGCTTGGGACCTACCACTAACATAGGAAGACATCAATTTTACTGCAGTTTCTGAAAACTTACACAAATATTTTAGTTTAATGCCCAATTTTCAGGATAGTATTTAAATCTATATTATGTTAATTTTCATAAAAACTTAAATCGTATTTAATTACAGATTGATTTTTTTAGTTTTATATGAAAAGTCTTATTTAATTAAGATAAAAGTATGGTAGCACTACTAAATACAAAAAAATATCAAAAAATGTGTTGTTATTTACAAGGTGGTCTCAAAAAATAGCTGGTTCTTATTACTTTGCCTGTTGTTTTTGTATTGTTGTGATATTGAGGCCACCTTGCTAAGTTAATGCAATGGAAACTTAAGATGAATTTAAATGTACCACATCGGTGACTTAAGTTTCATTTAAGTGTTTAGTGAAGAAGAGAATTTTGTATTTAAAACGATTTTAAACATAAATGTGTTTAAATGTCAATCCTGAAAATTGGCCATTAGACACAAAAAAAAGTGATCGACTGAGCCGAAAGCTTTGGAGTGATCAAGTAACACGGGAAGAGAAATCATTTTGGCATCTATATGTTTTCTTATTTCTTCAGAGATATCAATCAACGCAGAGACGCAGCCTTGCCCTGGTCTAAAGCCAGACTGTCTTTCAGTTAGAATTGAATTGCTGTACAAATATTTAGTTATCTTATTATGAATAAGGCGTTCGAAAACCTTTGAAAGGTACGGAAGAATTGCTATCGGTCGGTATGTATTATCTGTTTTCGGAATGGGAATAATCTTGGCGAATTTTCATGTAGATGGGTAAGACGTGGTTATTATGTTGTGAAAAATATGTGATATACAAGGTAAAGTATGAGGAAGAAGAAGCTTAATGAATTTTGGGTGGATACCATCATGTCCTACAGAATCTGATTTGATGCTAAGAAAGGACTCAACAATTTCTTCCTAGGTAAATTGTATAAAATCAAACAAACGTGTCGTATGATTATTATCTGTTACAATATTGTCGGCTAAATTAATATTGCTTGGCGAATGATTGTTGATGGTATTGTTGTGTTGTGCCGTGAAAAAATTTCTATATACATCAGTCTTAGCATTGGGCATTGGTATATTAGCAAAGTTCAAGTTTAGTTTATTGACATCAACTGAATCTGCAGTATTGGCCTATTCCCATGTTATGGATTTCCTTCCATTTATTTTTTGTGTTCAAAGCTGATATAAATTTTTCCTCAAAAAAAGAAGATTTTGCTATCTTAATTTGTGTATTAACATGTTTTCTAGAGGCTTAAAAAATTTCATGAAGTTAAAAATTATTTGATCATCTACACTAGGCATTAAAAAGATTTGAGTCCAAGGAATTGTAAAAATCTCTGACTCCAGTGATGCATAATCAATGTTTTTAAAATCTCTATAAAAAATTTCTTGGCTTTGATCTTCAGTTCAATACTCGTAAAAATTAAGCCATGCTTAGAGAATAAGGACGCGGAAAGTTGTTCATACAATAATAATTTGGAACGGTTATTAACGAAGCAAAGATCCAGAAGGGTGCTTGAAGTTTTAGTAAAATGGGTGGGAAGTAAAGCATTAACTAGATTTAAGCCAATGGCACTAGAGATGAGCGATCCCGTGATTTTTAAAGATCATCGTGATTAGTGAATGTGATTTAAAAATCACTGCTCCTTTAAACTGTGATTGTGATCACGGTTTATCAGTTTTCTGTTCTTTTATAGCAATTGCGGCCAAGCCATATGTACAATGCGCGAGCTTTTGCAAGAGCTTTTGTAAGCACTTTACAAAGAAACAACAACAAATTGTAAGAGCTTTCAAATCTGTTTACTTTCATATACATACATACTTGAACAAATAAATTTTGGCATAAAAAAATTCTAATAAGATAGAAGAGAGAATGAAAGGAACAGCAATATCATTCGACATTTCTTTCATAAAACGCTATTACCCACACAAACAGTGAAATATCATAAATTTGAAACGACTTAGAAAGTACCTGTTACTTGACAAATTTGGTCACAACTGTGATTCGTGATTTTTCAGTAACAGTGATTAAATCACAGGTACAGAAATATCGCTCATATCTAAATGGCACCCATATGTGTCACTATTGAGATACAAATTACCAAATACTTCAGCGACATGTATTTAAAATACAAAACATATTTTAGTAATGTTTTAAAATGATTTGGTACTTTTTATATTTCATAATTATTAATGTATTAATTTAAGTCTCTTCTTATCTTCAAATTTTTCATTATTAAACAATAAAATAACAAAATAATTATGACATTGTTTGTGCTTTCAATGTTATTCTTTGTAAAATTTATTTGAATAGCACTGTTTTTTGAGTGTTTTTTTATATAAATTTAACTACACGATCAATAACTTGTGTTGTGAAAATAGCACATTAAAGATTTTTTACTAAACAAAATGAACACTGAACAAAGCACTAAAATATAAACAAAATCGTATTCTCTGAATAAATTCCATTTTCACAGGTTAGTAGCCCATATAACTTCATTGTTACACACGTGACCAAACGGCAGACTGAAAAGACAAAAAAAAAAAAACATTATAAACTTTTAATTATTCACTTTTTTATATTTTCAGTCAGTTGAGGGAACTTACCGATAATCCTGGAAGCAATACGGTCACCACATTCCATTTCCACAGTTTGGTATACTATGGTGAAATAATACAGGTGGCACCACTAAGCCAACAAATACAACATTACAACAAAAATGAAAAATAAGTCTCCGTATACGTCAAAAATTATATTAAATTAAAATGAAATTTTGCCGCCGAACGCGATGAAATAAATTAATTTTTAGCCAATTTCTATTTTACTATGGTTACTATCTTATTTAATATTAATTTAAACAATCAAAAACTTTAATACAATACAATAATCACAGCAGAAAACGTGGACTTTTTATAAACATTAACCAAACTTTGACATAAGACTAGACAAACAATACAAGAGCAAAAAATCGTCATCTGGCGTACCCCTGTCGGTGATAATACGTACTGGATTTCCGAAACAGCTGCTTGTCTCTGTAGTTTATCCAAGACCTCTTTGCTGCCTGTACTCTTTGTGGGATAAAGCCAAATGAACTTTGAAACTGCGTCGACGATCACCAAAATGTGATTGTATAGCTTTTTCGTGTTATCCATTGGACCAACGTTATCCAAATGGTACGTCAGAAGTGGCCTATCTGATTTGGAGTAAGCAACCCTTCTTTTCTTCCTGCCTTTGAGTCAGTGATAATACACTCCTCACAACTTCTCACAACGGCGTCTACCTTATCACCCAATTTTGGAATAAAAAACTGTTTTTCGACCAAATCTTTCGTCTTTTTTGTTGCAAAGTGTCCTTGACGATGTGCCATTTCGATTATTTGCTTCTCCATACTCTCTGGTATTGCGATAAGCTCTTTAGCTGCATCTTTGTGAACAATATCATACTTAATGAAATAATCTTCAAACTGGGTAATTTCTAGAACTTTGGGAATAGCATTAATGCGGTCGTCACCCCTCTGAGCCTCTTTAGTTCGATGTTGTAGAGTGTCTTGTTTCATCAGGCACGATACACGGCTGAGCGCGTCTACATGTCTAATTTTCGCTCCCGATCGGTGTTCTATGACATAATCAAAATCTTGGAGGAAAAGTGCGCAACGCGAAACTCGAATAGGAACATCTTCTTTACGCATAGTCATCGCGAATGCGTTACAATCAGTTATGATTTTGAATTTTAGACCCGTGACGTAAATTATCCATTTCTTCAGAGCTTCAACGGTAGCTAACACCTCCAACTCGTACGTATGGTATTTTTCCTCTTCCGGTGTCGTCTTTCTACTCATGTACTCAACTGGGTGTAGCTGCATGTCTTCAGAATCTCTCTGAAAAAGTACTGCTCCGTAACCATGCATGCTGGCATCTGTGTGAATTTCCGTTTCAGCTTAAGGGTTGTAAAGTCTTATAACCGACTTACTCGTGAGTGCGTTTTTTAATTGTTGAACCGCAAGTATTTCCTCATCTCCCATCTTAGCACTCTTACGAAGAAGATCCGACAATGGTTTAGCGACCAATGCGTACTCCCGTATAAAGCGTCTAAAGAATGACGTCGGTCCCAAAAATCTTTGTAATGCCTTTACGTTGCCTGGAATGGGAAAATTTCTAATTGCTGAACTTTTTTCGTCTGTGGGATATATTGACGAGTTCTCAATTCTACATCCTAGGAATTTAATATTCTTTTTCAAAAACTGGCATTTGCTCCATTTTATTTGAAGACCGTTTGACGACGCTACTTTTAAGAATTTTTCCAACTTTACTAGACCTTCTTCTTCGGCCCTTGATGGAATCACGATGTCGTCCATGTATATAACCACAGTACCGTCGTTGACCAACTCTTGGAGAACTGCAGTAATATAACGGCAAGATACGGCTGGGGAATTGGAAATACCGAATGGCACAAAACATATAGGTACGTGAAAAAACCCATTCCTCAAATCAATTGTGGTATACACTTTACCCTCCTGCAATCTTTGGACAACGTCGTCAACTACAGCCATCGGGAAGTTATCGCGAACAATTTTCTCATCATCAATTTTCTGCTGGTCAACATATGCTGTTCTTCTAGGACGGCTTGCGACAGGAGTGCCATCTTTTAGCACGATTTTCATTTGTACAGGGAACTTTGTTGTCTTAAGTGGCTTATATGCACCAACGGCATCCTCAATTATTGCACGTATATCACTAAGGCGTTGATCTGTCGACATGGAGTGGATGATTTTTCGAAACTCATCCTGCGCTGCTGCAATTTTGTTGTCGTCTAACGTAGCTACATGATCATGGGGGGTTACTAACGCGCCTTCAGAGGAATCCCCTGTGTTGTCGACTAAGTGATGTGTGTCGAAACTTGTCTCAAACATACTAAAGGGCTTATATGTTCTATTAAAAGTTGCACCCATAAAAAATGATATCTAAGTCCAGGTTATCCACTTTGACCAGGCATTTAAGACAACCCATTGTTTTTATAGTTTTTCCACCAATACCTGAGAGAATTTTTATTCCCGGATCTAATGTAGCATAGCCCAACATAAATAGAGTATCATACCGGAGCAAACTAATATCACTCCCCGTGTCGACCAGAGCAGAGACAGTCTTTCCTTAAACTTCAATGTCTTTAAAGATTATTCTTAAAACCGCGGGTACATCGTCTGTGATGTACACTTAAAACATTTAATATCCGACGATCGGCAATCTCTCGAAATATGGCCTGTCTCCCCACACTTAAAACATTTTACCCCGCCTTCGGTCTTCACTTTCGAATCCACCTTATCGAATCTTGCATCGCTACCCTTGAGATTTGAAGATTTCGCCGGTGCGCCAATTTTCTCGTACACAATTAATTTCTCTTTCAGTTCGGAAATGTTTCGCGCTTGGTACAAAACCGCCTTATTCAACCTTGAGTCGGAAATGACTTCAATAAAATATTCTACGATACTAATCTCATCCATATGTATCGAACCTCCAATTTCCATTAAGGAATACAAATATTGTCTGTAGGACTCATCTGCTTTCTTTCTACGACCCTTCAATATTTTGTGAACCGAGATGGATGACAACTTAGTGCCAAACTCTCCCCTTAAAAGTTTCTTAAGGTCACCCCAGTCCCTTACGCCAGCTTGACTTCTGATAAAGATTCGGGCTGCACCCGTCAACAATTGTTTGGCATATATGTAACACTGTAAATTATTCCATTTCACCACGTGAGAACAATCTTCGAATTCTTGAATCCATGTTTCTATATTAGGAGAACCTTCCCCTGAAAATCGTGTTAGTGAGTCTTCTATATCCTTTAGGGTAAAGCTAGAACGTTCTGTCCAATCGCGTCCCAAATCTGAAGTCGCATCACCGAAATTAGATCCTCTATCAGCGTCAGTAGCGTTCGTGTTGCAAAAATGACGAATAAGACGTTCCTGTAAGTCCGTCTTAGATCCGGTAGATAATAGTCCAGCGTCATCCGCGGTTGCCCTCAAGTCTTCTGCTGTCAAAGCCAAAATCTCCCGTAACTCCATCGTAGTGCACACAAGTTTTACAAATTTCCCGATAATTTTTAATTAAGTAATACCATTTAATATAATAAATATTCAAAATCCTAAAAACCCCAAAAATACATTTATTTCCTCTCTCTCGATAATATACTTTAAACCTACCAGAACAACGTACGGTAAATAAAAAGAAATATCATACAAACCCCTTCTAATAATATTTAACTACATCTAGACAGAACTATATTCAATCAACCCTTATAACAGCCCAATGAATTAATTTTTGCCCTACACTCTGTATTTTTACCCTAGCCCAATATAATCAACAAACTACAACCACTTATCTTAATGCAAGGCGCTGCAGCTTCTCTTGCTGTTGATAATATTGATGTTCGGCCGCAGTCAACGTCACCAGCTCTGCTATGGATCAGCAACCGCCACCCGATGTGCACTTATACACCTCACACTCACAAACACGCTGTCTTCTTCATACAAGCGTCCACGGCATGGATCGCTTTTTCTCGTATTCTCTGTTAATCACGGCAGATTTAAATGTTCTCTTTGTTTTGTCTTTTATTTCATCGAAACAGATTTCGTTTTGTTGTTTTTTTTTTCTTTTTAGCAAAATGTTAATGCATATTATATTTTGCACAGGAAATGTTTCTTCCTTTTTTTTACTGAGACTTTTGCACACATAAATTGTTATTGTACTTTTTCCAAAAATAATTTAATTTTTTTTTTACACCGCTAGCTTCTTTATTTTCAAGGCCACTAAAAGTGTTATACACCGGCACAGTTTTTTCTGTGGTATGCAAGACACTTTCAATATTGTTTTAACGAACAAAAAATTGATTTTTTTTTTCATGCATTTAATTTAAAATTATCACACACTGTCTGGCCGCAACTTCTGCCACCACTTGTTTGTTCAGCCTTTTCTTCTGAATGTCACTCACATTGGCTGGAATGTTTGGAAGGAAATCCCGGTTGAGCCGCCAATTTGTAGGATTCTTACTAAGACTCTGCCACACTTCAATGTAAACACTTAGGCCCTAATCATGTATAACGCAGCGCAACGCCAAACAATAACATTGAAAGCACAAACAATGTCATAAATATTTTGTAATTTTGTTGTTGCTTTCAACAGAAATTCATGTACCGTTTTAAAATTTTCAACGACACAAGCAATGGAGCGTTTGAAATTTTAACACGCAATGTGAATTTCTGTATCAAGCAACAACAAAATTACAAAATATTTATGACATTGTTTGTGCTTTCAATGTTATTCTTTGGCGTTGCGTTAGTTCTGTGGCGTTGCGCTGCGTTGTACATGATTAGGGCCTTAATTTTAGATTTAAAGCTTAGTTCATCTTGGTTCCTTTTATTTAATTCATTTTCAATTAGATCTTTAGTTTAGTTTTTTCATTTAATATTTAGTTTACAATTAATTCAATTTTTCATTTAACATTTCAATTAATATTTAGTTTACAATTAATTCAATATTTCATTTTAGTTTTAATGTTATGTAGGTAGTTTCTTAGAACATTACTACTCAACTCAATGTGCACTTACTAACTGTTTGTTTGTCCCTCGTTTGTTGTCTTTTTTGTCATTCCCCCGGCAAGTGATTTGTTAAAATGACTGGAGATCAGAGTTGCCAGAACACTAATACCAATCCCACATGTATTATATTTTTAATTAATGTGGGGTGTTTCACTTTTGTTGACCTGTGTTATTATGTGTGATTATTTATTTGTTTCGGCTTAAGGTCTTAGAATGATAAAATATAAATAAAAACAAATTTTTTTATATTATTTAACTCTTTATTTTCTCAGATATTTCGGTTAACTTCGTTAACCATTTTCAAGGAATCTAAAAACAAGTAATTTTCTTTAATTTTACAACAATACAAAGTTATAATTTAAATATTACGTAGATAAAGTGTTAATCTTTGTTACGGCGTCTTTTTTCACAAACCTAAAACGTTGAATAAAACTAAATACCCTTTTACAATGTGGCAAGTGGAAGGCAGACAGACGAAGTTTGTTGGCGAGGGATTGTAGAGGTAGAGTGTGTAGTACATGACTGTCTGTACTAGACATTTTTTGTCTTTCTCTTTCACTTTTCGCAATTTTCATGTTGTTGCATCATATCATTATTATCACACCAATGTAATTTAAGTATCAATGCCTGTAAAATGTTCATCTCCGTCAACAGCGAAAAAGAAACGAATAATTTCAGCCTGTCTATTAATTTCGCGATTGTGAAAGATTTAGGCATGTTCAAAAGAGAATAAGAAAAATGTCTGCCTTTCAATTTCAACATTGTAAATTGGGACTAATCAACTAGTTGTCATTTCTTATTATGTTTAATAATTATGTGTCGATATAATTGAGCGCAATTGTCTGTGTCTATCTTGAGGTGCCCGTAGACGATATGTTTTTTACATCTGACTTGTCAACTTTTCAAGTAATATGTAATTGTGAATGTCTGTCAAAATTGCTGTTTTACATAAGGTTTATAATATTTGGTCGTCACACACGTACATGTAATTTGCTTCTGACATTGTCTCTGTTTTTTCGCATAGTGATTGCAGAAAATAAAGTAGTTCTCGGTTTCAAAATATCGTGCTGCCGCAACAAAAATTTTTATTTGCGCAGTAAAAGCTCAGCCATCTTAACATTTTTTTCTTAAAATTCGAAGAAACCAATTTAGGATATTATAATAAAACTTTTTTTTATATATATGAACATAATTAATATTCAATGGTGAAATTATCACACATACATCGGTATTGGAAAATATTAACTTCAGCCGGCTAATGATTCCGTCAATAGTGCACCACCGATGCCGGTTTTTCCCGGCATTGATTTCAGACACAGCTGATGTCAGATGGTTTGTCAGAAAATAGAGCATGCTCTAATTTAAATTTTGTCAGATGACTTTGCGTCTGACTTTTACAGATGCAATGTTTTAAAGGTAATACACGACATGTATGTATTTCACAGTGGGAAATTTGACAAGTCAGATGTAAAAAACATGTCGTCTACGGCCACCTTTATAACTAAGTCGTGTGTTTGATGGAACATTTATTATATGTAACATTTCCAATGTAAATCTTTTTTTATAATTGTTCTCTTCCTGCAGAATTCTAACTTTCTCAAAGTCTGGTTTATGACCACTCATTGCACAGTAGGCTGCTATTTGCCTTTAGTTTTACTAAACAACTCTCCTACTGAGTTATAACTCTTCATAGCAAGTTCATATTAATCATTGTCACAAATGTTACATATGTTATGGACTTGTAAATTGGTTGTCGATATTTTTCTTGTTAAATTAACATGTATAATTAGATCCTTTTGGTGCTCTTCGGATATTCATTTTTCTCCAGAATATTGGTAATTTTCTTTATATTATCTCTATGAAATATTTGGTCGCTTATATCTAATACTCTTTTAATAAAGTTCGTCGCTGTATTAATTATAACTCGTCTGGGGTGTTTGGAATAAAAATGTATTATCCTATTAGATGAGGTGGGCTTTTGATACCAATCTAGTTTAAGTGCTTCTCCGTCTCGTCTTATTACTGCGTCCAAATAAGGTAGTTCGTTATTCTTTTCTATTTCCACAGTAAATTGAATCTACCCATTATAAGCATTTAACATGTTCAAAGTGTCATCAACAGCCTGTCTCTTAACAATGGCAAAAATGTAATCCACATATTTCGTCATTATTCTAGGTTTCGTCTTTAGTTTTCAAATTGTCAAATCTAACAGTTTTTCCATAACAATGTCCGCTATACAATAGGAAAAAATTCAGAATAGTGCATATGCTAAGAATTGAAAAATCCTCGTCTTGACTTAGAAATTATTTTTTTTTATACATAACCCACTCGCGGCCCAAAAAGCGACCTTAAAGGAAAAGACCTAAGCTTTCTTTTGAGCAAAAAAAAAAAAAAAAGTACCCGCTTAAAAAAATAAAAAAAAAAAGTTTTAAATTTTTTTCAAAAGATTGATATTGATATGTTTTGGACAAATTTTGCTAACACCAATAGATAATAAGTTACATGGATAAGAAAGAACACCTGCTTGGCCAAAAGTAAAATTTTGAACCCTCTAACTCAGAAAATTTGTGTCTAAACTACTATCCAATAGGACTAACCTTGGTGCAAATTTTATCCAAATCGGAAGACATCGATTTATAAAGTTGGGTCACTTGACATAAAATTTCCCATTTGCATAGTCCATACGATGCTGAGTTTATTAAAGAACAAATTGGTCGGAATGGTATTCCCTGTTTGTGGATTTTTGGTAATCCATAAATCCTTGGCACTACCGCAGTTCTGGTAGTTAATATTGCCTTTTCCCTTATACTAAGTACTCCTCAAAGTTGTCAACTATTAAATTATTCTTAGTCTGCAACAAAGACGTGGAATCCTGCTTTAATCGTTAGTATGTGCACATATCACACAGAATTTTTTTCATTTTCCGTTAGAACTCTTCCTTAATCATTGCCAATGTCTTGTTGCCTTTGTCTGCCCTTAGTATTAATAAATTTTTATTTTTGTGAAGAAATTGTTTAGTTTGATCCACTGTGGCAAGTAATATCCTATCTCTTTGGGTCAATATAGATTTAATTAAGTAGTTGTCTATAAAAGATGTTAATTTACCTCCCACAATATTTTGTTGTTCCTTATTATCTAAAGTCTACACAATAGCATCACCTCAACGCGGTAAAAAAGATTAACCCTTTATGTACGTAATATTTAAACTTTGTTTTGTTGTAAAATTAAAGAAAATTACTTGTTTTTAAATTCTTTGAAAATGGTTAACGATGTTAACCGAAATATCGGAGAAAATAAAGAGTTAAAATAAGATAAAAAAATTCGTTTTTATTTATGTCTTATCATTCTAAGACCTTAAGCCAAAACAAATAAATAATCGCACATAATAACAAAGGTCAACAAAAGTGAAACACCCGACATAAAGCTCGGAAGGCACACTGCAACTTATAGTTATCATGCATCTATGTATATGAGAATTTAAGGACAATATACAACAGGAAAACCATTAACATCATTGGTTAATTTTCTAGGTACAACAAAATTTTAGTAAAATTAAAATCCTCTACAACATATTTAATGATATGTAAAAAATTTAGGATTACACCGTAATTTACTTGGAGGCCACACGATCAATTTTTGTCTTTCAATTCCTTTCAATTTGCTCTCACTCTCATTTTTTTCACTAACACACTCACACTTTTTAAATTGATCACGAGATTGCTCTCAATTTTGTATATCCATTTGTTTGGCAATTTTATGGTCAAATTAACAGCTGATTAGAAGTTTAGTGAGAAAATTTTTCTTTTGTCAGTATAAATTGTTTTCTTGATGACATCTTGAAAGTAAATTGCTTAAAAATTGCGTGCAGCCTACGTCACAGCTTTCAATTTATGTAAATTTTGACAAACAGTATATGTAAAAGACTATCAACAAAAAGTTGATCGTGTGGCCGCAAGGTTATACTTAATGCTAGGAACACAACTGGGGCGAACGACGAATTTTTGGCCGCGAATATTCGTCGCCAAAAATAATAATAATAATAATCATTTATTTTTTTTTTTTTTATAACACATAAAATAAGTTTTTTTTTTTTCTCTCAGTATTTATTTATTGAATCTTCATATCGTTGGTCTCAAGTAGAAAGGCCCTAACTCAAATAATTGTAACTGTATAGGAGAAGGTAAAAACATAATTGAAACTGTATGTATCATAATGTAAACGTGCTTATACAACTGCTTGTAAAGCTGCTATTCTTAACAATATTACAATAAATTTTTGTGACGAGGTGTATTTGTGTAAAATTTATTGGAATCACTGGAAAACTCAATTTCGTAAAAAACGCGAGTTAGGGCCTTTCTACTTGAGACCATCGATATACTAAATATGAACTAACAATAATTAATCAAATCTTAACCTAATATTTGATTTATGTCCTGCCAGTGCCGGACAAAAAAGATTTCGTCATCACGGTTTCTGTTCACATATGTAGGTGTTTACCGCTCATCTGATTGGGTGAGTGCTGCAGTGTCTCTTCTTCTTAATCGAGTGTGGCCGCCATAATTTAAAATATTTCGTGCTAATGGGTTTGGGTGCAGTTCCAGCCTTTTTAAATATTTTACTGCATATTTCGTTATCATAGTTTTTACTAATGGCACATTGAGATCCTTGTGGATATTTGAGTTTTTGACGTACCAGGGGGCGGCTGTGATTATTCGAAGAAGTTTATTTTGGCGCCTTTGAATTTTTTCGATGTTAGAAGCCGAGGCAGTGCCCCATAACTGAATACCGTAGCACCAAATTGGCTTTAAGATAGAGTTGTAAAGTAGAAGTTTGCAATCGAGGCTGAGAACAGAATTTCTTCCAATAAGCCAATTTATTTGAATTGCTTTTAGTTTCATTTGAGTTAATTTAGCTTCTATATGCCATTTCCACGTTAAACGCCGATCTAGATGTATACCGAGGTATTTTACATGCGAGTGTTGGGGTATTATTTGATTATTGATTTTAATAGGGGGGCATGTTTCCCGACGCAATGTGAATGTTATATGTGCGCATTTTTGCTCATTGATCTTTATCCTCCATTGTTTTAACCACCTTTCCAGTTCAAATATGTGATCCTGTAAGTAACGAGATGCTTCTTGACAGTTTGCGTGTACGCTTAGAAAAGCTGTATCGTCCGCAAATGTTGAGGTATGGGTGTAGCTGTTTGTTGGCAAGTCCGAAGTATAAATTAAGTATAATAGAGGGCCCAGGATGCTGCCTTGTGGGACTCCGGCGTTAATTGGCTGAGGAGAACTTAAAAAATCGCCTTCTTTAATAATAAAATGACGCCCGACTAAGTAGCTTTCTAACAGCTTGTGTATGTTTGCTGGTAAGTTTTGCTGCAACTTCAGTAGTAACCCTTTATGCCAGACTTTATCAAAAGCTTGAGACACATCGATGAAGAGTGCAGAACAATATTTTTTTTCTTCAAAGGCTTTTCTTATGACATTTACTATTCGATGAGTTTGTTCAATTGTGCTGTGTTTTCTTCTAAAACCGAGTTGATGATTGGGAATACATCTGTTTTCATTTAAAATCGTCGTTAATTTTGACACTAGTAGTTTCTCAAATAGCTTTGATATATTAGACAATAGGCTTATAACTAAAGATACTTTCCACTCTTGTGGGTAGTATTCGAGGCGTAAAAAAACATTAAAAATTAGTAGAACAATTTTCTTTGCTATGCGGGGTAGCTCCAAAAGCATTTTGTTACTGATGTTATCAAAACCAGGGGCTTTCTTGGGGTTTAAATCATGAATAGCCTTTTCGATTTCTCTTATCTCAAATCTTAGTGGAACATCTGATCTAACAACAACAGGTGGTAACTCGACCGCAGTATCGAAAGATGTATGAGGGGTAAATACGGTTTTCAAATGATTAACAAAAATATTTCCTTTTTCTATATCATAAAATAAGTATACAAAGTATTTTGCTATAAAGATAGTTTTTAGTTGTGTTTTTGATTATGTTTTTATTTTGTATTGTGCTTCATACGACGAATTTACTCAGCGAATTTTTACGGAAAAATTCATCGAGTTGGGCGAAATTCGTCGTTCGTCCCAGTTGTGTTCCTAGCATAATGCTGTGGAAAATTTACACAATTTGTTTAATTTGAATGAAAAAATTTATAATGACATCAAAATTGAACTACGAAAACATATCTACAGACAGAGCTGCCGTTTTTGGTTATTTCTAACCAAAATTGGTAATTTTTTTCGTTTTGGTTACGTTTTTTCTAAAATACAAAATACGTATGATTATGTCTTTTCTTGATACGCTTGCAATTAACGTTTTTTTTCAAGTCGAAGGAAATTATTTACGACTTAGAATAACGTGTACTTTGCACTACAATTTTTTCATTATTTGTTTCAAATGAACGGAAGTTTTTATACATTATCGAAAACACAAAATTTAAACCTGATTTGTAGTATGGAAATGAAGTAGCAATTTAAATATATTTTTTAAAAAAACTTGTTCGATCACTTAGGCCTAGAAAAGACGGTGAAACGCAATGAAAATGCAACTTCTATTTATTTTCGAGTTTTATTTGAGTTTATGCCATAGACTCCTTTGATGGACCACACATGATGCGACCATTTTGAGACTGGTTTGAAAAGCATTGGAAAACTGTTGCGTTGAAACCGGCAGGAATGCAGGAAACTCGTGTTTGTGTTTTAGCTGTTCTCAAAAACCGAAATGATTGTGATAATTAAATTACATTCTGGTGCAATAAAGGCTGTAGGGTGTATGGAAAACGATAGATACTGGTTTCAAAACAATAATATCTAAAGGGTTTAGTTGCAGTTGCGTTTCACTGTCTTTTCTGGGCCTAACTCTTAAAAAATAAAAATATTTTTAATGAAAAAAGTGTCAAATTAATAAAAATTCAATATAAGTTTCTTGTTATTTTTTTGTACAATATGAACAAGAATTATGTACCTTTCTTGTTTTGTTTTCTTAATTTGTAATTAATATTTTCCTTTTAAGTGCAAATACCCTTTGTCTTACAATGCAGTTTAAAATAAATTTTAATGTTTTTCTCAATTGTGTGATTATTTATTTGTTTCGGCTTAAGGTCTTGTGACGATAAAATATAAATAAAAACCAATTTTTTTGTTTTATTTTATTTTAACAATTTATTTTCTCCGATATTTCGGTTAACTTCGTTAACCATTTTCAAGGAATATAAAGGGTTAATCTCTTTTACCGCGTCATTTTTCACAAACCTAAAACGTTGAACACAACTAATCAACTCAATTAACAAAAGGCATTTATAATTTGGTTATATTTTTTCACATTTGGTAACTTTTTAAAAATTTTGGTTGCAAAAATCTTATTAGTCGTGGCAGCACTGTCTACAGATTTCAGAAAATAATATTAAATTTACTTATACAATATAAACATAAACAAACCAAAAACAATGAAAGAGATGTTATCAAAACAGAGCAAGTGATGAGAAGCTTATTGGATGAGAATGATCTAACGGTACTGATGGAGAGTGAGTGCATTTTAATTGAAAAACTTAAAACAACCAACAAAACAACACACATTAAAACACTGTCAAAGCTAAGAGAAGAGATGAACAGAGGAATAAAAGTTAAGAATAATCAAGAGTGGTTTGTAAATACAACAGACAATATTTATACCAACAAATATTAGTTGGCTATTATCTTTGGGAAGAAAACATGCATTACCAAATACGACATTCCCATTATTCAAATGCATAGCAGACGGTGAGGATTTTGTTTGCACTCTAGATAATAAAGAAACAACAAAATATTGCGAGGTAAATTAACATATCTTATCAGTGATTCATTTTGAGTTTTTTTTTTGTTTTGGGCCAAATTAACGTATTGAAAGGACCAAAATATCTTTAATAGGGCAAAAAAAATTTTAATATTCTTGATTATTACACAGTACAACGTATGATTTTGGGACTCAATTCTGCCAATTGCACGTGAAAGTAGCCCCAAAAATAAGCACTTCTGCATAATTAGTTTTGTAAAGTTGGCTGCATTAATAATTTAATGGCCATACGATTTTTTTTTGCTCAATGTAGATTTTTACACTTTTTCTATATTTTAACACGGTCATTTCTCGGTATACCGCACGGAATATCTCTTTTGTGTCTAAAGCAAAGTTGTAGATTATGTCTAACTCGGATGATGATGCAGACTCAGAACATGAATATGAACAACCTACAAAGAAAACATGATCATCAGAACCACAAGCGTCAACTTCAACGAGGAGATATTGACAATAATTGAAAATGTTCAAAATTTTGTTTCCATGCATATATAACACATTGTGATCCTCTCCACCACAACTTGTTGTGAAGCCATTTCCGTCTGTTGAAATCACGCTCATAACTTCAAAGAAAAGAACAATATTGAAACCAAATGGTTTCTAGTTCTCCTAAGCAGTTTGGGATTGAAATTCAGCAAAATCGTTTCAGTAGTAATAGAGTTATATATATGATAGTTTTTTTTTACAAAAACTAGCACAAATAGGAGCGGAACGCACATATTGATATAAGATATTGCACAAATTAGTTTATACTTCACAAAATTACGTGAAGATCGATCCATAATTTACCATAGGCCCCTTATAAAGCCCACCTCCGAAAAACACTATACTACGCATAAAACCGTAACAAATAATGCTATTGTACTAAGTGTTGGCCTGTCACGGTTATATATGACTAGTAATCACACTGTCAAATTTTTGAAGATCGCTCTGTAATTTACCTTATGCCCCATATAAAGCGCCCTCCTAATGTATTCAAACTGTCGTTGGAGGATATCAACGATAGCCCTCTTGTTTTAAAGTATTTTTGTCCATTTTTGTTGCATTTGAAACCAGCCAGCATAACAGTCAGACGTCTTCAAGATATCTGCAAGAAACATCGATTTTATACAAACATGCTTTAGATGTTTTTTTTTATATCATAGATCAAACCGCTTGTGTGGTTTATTTGGCCCTGAACAATCAAAAGAACTTCGTAAATAAAAGATGTTCGAAACAGTGAAAAATAACATTAACAAATTTATAGAACGAATAAAAGTAGTTAGTTAAACTTTGACCTGAAAGGGCCAAAATAGATTTTCATCGGGCCATCGAACAATCAAAAGTGCCACAATTGGCACAATTGTGCAACATTTTGCATCACTGTCTCTTATAGACAACCACTTGAGTAAAACTAAATTTACCCAAAGAGATAGGATGTAACTTGACAGAGTGGATCAAACTAAACAATTTATTGACATAAATAAAGATTTATTAATACTAAGTGTAGACAAAGGCAACAAGACAGTGGCAATGATTAAGGAGCAGTACCAACGGAAAATGAAAAACATTCTGTGTGATATGTGCACATACAAACGATTAAAGCAGGAACCCACGTCTTCTTTGTAGACTATGAATAATTTAATAGTTGACAACTTTAAGGAGTACTTAGTATAAGGGAAAAGGCAATATTAACTACCAGAACTGCGGTAGTGCCAAGGATTTATGGATTACCAAAAATCCACAAACAGGGAATACCATTATGACCAATTTTTTCTTCAATAAACTCAGCATTGTATGGAATATGCAAATATATTGTTGGTTTTTTAAAGAATTTGACGAACGAATCGAGATACAACGTAAGAGACGCAAATCAGTTTAAGTCAAGGATTAATAACACAAAAATTGAGAATGATAAAATTCTCATATCATTTGATGTTGTGTCATTGTTTCCAAGTATCCCGGTAAATTTGGCACTTAGGGTGTGTGTGAAACGGTAGCAAAGTTCTATGGTGAAATACAATTTGTCTGTGGTAGAAAAATTTCATGTTTGTGCTGTGTGAAATTATAACATTTTCGAGAACATAAAATTTTGACATAAAGAAAAGAACAATTGTTTTCTGACACTTCTTAACAGAAGTCTAAGTCGGCAAATTTTTTGGCGGCCGCGGTTACGCTAAAAGTAGCAGGTAGTGGATCACCTGACATAAGAATTAGTTATTCAAAATGTACAAATTATCTATTACAATTTGTAATTCTTTTAAATATATGTATTTGTCAACAGATTGTGCTTACAAAAAAATTTGGAAATCAGACGGACAATTTGTCTGTCCAGTAATTTTATTTTTGAGCTTCTCCATAATTTATAAACTAATTTTCAGAATCCGCGATTACTTTTAATATGATTTGCTAGCAGGCTGCAACTGTGAACAAATTTTAAGGAATTTTTGGAGGTTGCACATTTCGCTCTTTCAAAATGTTTGGATTTTTGTTTTAATTTTTGACGTTTTTCTGCGAATTTCTTATTCTCCACTGGTTGGAACCCATAAACAGATATTTTATGCTTAAGATATTTTAAGCAAATTTCTTATTTTTATTATATTTTTTTAAGCCGTTTGCTCGTTTTGGGTAACCCAAATCCTAATAAACTGATTATGGGATTAATGATCAAACGAACCATTTTTATCCTGTTTTTTTATTTTGATTCCCTCTCAATCGAATATATTTCCATGTTATTGTGATTGGTTTCTTCCAATTACCTATCATGGTCCTGACGCAGGCCCTACTCTTACCCAGCAGCGCGAGTTAACTGTTTGGGGTGAAACAGTTTTTAAATAAAACAAAATATATAAGTATTTGTTTTCTGACGTTCTTTAGAACGTCTTATTTATTTTAAATGAATCTTAAGACTAAATTTTTAATTAAAAATAATTTTGTATTTGTAAAAAAGCTAAACTATGGGAATAGAAAATTGTAATATTATATTTATTTTAAGCGTTTAATATTACTGTCTGGAAAAAATGTGGGAACATAAAATATATATGTAATATGATGTTGGTTCCCTACACTTCTACCAGCCAATACTATTAGACAAAGGAGTGAATATGTAACTCATCCACCCCTTGTTTGGAATACTCCTGGATTTCATTATACTTGATTTTTCTTATGGTTTTTAAATAATTGTTTTTGTAATTTATCAATATAAAATAGATTTTAAACTTTAAGTGTTATTATAATTTCTATTTTGTCAATATTCCATTGTAAATATACTGCATTTTTCCAGTTTATTTTATTTTTATAAAAATTTTATCTTAAATTTAAATTATTTGATTTTTATTATGACTTATATTTTTTTAATATTTCTCCTACTTCATTTGAACCTGATAATTCGGCTCTGCTACCTCTAGTTGCAACATTTTCTTTAATGGTTACCTTTACATTATTTCTTTTAATAAGGCAATACAAAACTACAGATATCACAACGATTATAATTACTAGCGTTGCACTTATACCATAAGAAACTGTTTTATGAAATTTAAGCTCCTCAATTTGCTTAATGTTCTCAAAATGCTCTGTTATGATATTAGTAAATTTTGGGTTAACATTTGATATACTTAAATTCTCAAACTTATTAAAGTTTGGATAAAAATATTTTTCTTTTATTATAAATTTTTTGTTGGAAAATGTTTGGTTGCGAATTATTATACTACAATTATTAAAATTTATAAAAAAGTTTCCTTCCAATTTAAATTTTCTATCATCACAATCTTGATTCACCTTTTCGAAAAAAACATTCTTTACAATAATTGTTTCTCGTCAAGACTTAATATAGATGTAATGTTATTAAAATTAAATTTACACGTATTATAATAAGTACAATGATTAGTTATTTTCAATTTCCTTAAAGGTACGTTATCTTGGTATGTAAAAGTTTGGTTATCAATTTCGACTATGTATTCGTCATTTGCGTCTATTTCAATTTTGTTTTTGTTTGGAATAGGGGTAATCATTTTTAAATCAGTTTTAATGTAATTGTCAGGAATTAGTACCGCGATAATCAAAGAATGATCACTATAAGTCATTATGCCTACTTTCAACATCCTAAGCTTATAAAAATCAATTTCAAACTTCTCTATTTCTTGTGTAATAAACATACTTGGATGTATAATATTACTTTTTGCTGAAACTACATTATCCTGAATCTGATATATTTTATGTTCTAAGGTTTTAAGTTTTGTAAGTTGGTCTAAGTAAATTATCTCCTTCACTATTTCATTATTTGTGTTCTTTATCTTCTGCAAAAATATGCTTATTTCCTTTCTATCGTTTTCTACCGCAGTTTTCAGATGATGCAGTGATTTGTTCATCGAATTGTTGATTATTATTTGTTTATTTAAAGTCTCAATTGAATTGTGTGAATTTTGTTCAGTAACGGAAAGGTGTTCCAGAATTTCTTGTCTATCATCATCATCCATTGTCCCGAAGAGCCATTTGTAGACCTTTCCTCCTATATTTATCAAACCTCTTCGTTTCCTATTTTTAATTGGTTTCAGAGTCTTGATCTTAGATTCTATTAATTTAATTTCATTTTGCATAATTATCTCTTCATGTAAAAGTAAATGTTTTATATTTCCCTTTATTTGGTTCAATATGTCTTCTATTTCGATTATGTTTATGACATGTACAAGAGTAGTCGTTTTGTTGACAATTTCCATTCGCCTATTCTAATCTTGATGAATCCGCCGTCTCCTGTTATTGGATTAATCCGTAGAGTGGATTGGTTCAGCTGAATGTTCATCAATAGCAGAAGCATCAGTGATATTGTCTGAAAATTTGAATGGTCTTTTAATGTTTGATACATGAACATTTTCTAAAGGTTTTTTAATAAACTTTGGTTGTTCTTTATGCCTTAAGCTTTTATAATTTTTTATAAAGCCAACGTTCCTATTTTCTACATAGTTTTCACGATATTTATTTCTTTTTTGAACTATTTTGAATTTAGCATTTTTTAGTCTTTCTTTTATAATGCTATGATCAATCAATTTATTTTGAACATCTAAAGGACTGCATTTTATTGTGCTATGATAATTACTATTGTAGAATTTTATTGCTTTAAGAATTTGGGAATTTATTGGGAGTTTTTCTTCCAAATTAAAAACTCTGATTTTTTCTGTGACTGTATTATTGAATCTTTCAATATCCGAATTACCGGTATGGCTGTTTGGTTTTGTAAAATAATATTGGATTCCCTCTTGATCAAGGTAGTCCCTTACATTCGCATTATTGAATTCATTATCTAAAACAAATTTAGTAATCTTACCTTTGATGGCTAAAAATGCTCGAATTTTACCAACTAGGGTTTGACTGTTTCTGTCGTGCAAATGTAATGAAATTACATGTTTTGAGAATTTGTCGATAAAAATTATAAATGAATGTTTACTGTTTACGTAAGTATCGACGTGAATTATTTCATTCGTGGTGGAAGGGGTTTCAGTTATTTTGAATTTTGGTTTTATTGGGTTTCTATCGTATTTAGCCCCGGAACAAGTTTCGCAATTATTTATTACTTTTTGTACGAATTCTTTCAAATTAGGGTTGTATATTTTGTGTTTAATTTTTTCGTAAGTTGGAATTATGCAAGCATGGCCCGTTTCGAATTTGTGAAACAATGCTATTTGTTTTTTTTAGGTCGTTTTCCTCAACAATATCTTTGGCAAATTTAGAACACTTAATAAATTTAAAGTTCTTTTTGTCAGGAAATTCTTCTATCAACTTCAGTTGAACCTTGTAATATTCGTGATCATTCAATTTGGAAAATATTCCTATTTTTCCTTTAGCAACCTCCCTTCTTAAAATATTTAAAATATTTTTATTCGCGATGTCGTTTCTGTCTATGTAAATTCGTTTTTTACCAAAAATTGTTTCAGTGACTACCTCCTTAACATCTAGTATTATAATTTGAGTTTTAAAACGATTTACCACCGTATCTAATATTGGAACACTATCGCCGAGATCTTCCTCTTGAGAGTGTATGGTCTCACCGTCTTCTGACTGATCAACCAACAAAATTTTCAAAGTAGTAAGTACTTTGTTACAATGGTTTTTAAAGTCCTGAACAGAGCATATAGAAAAAAATGGATCATTCTTTGCCCATTCTATAATATAAATGCCATTATTGTTAGCTCTTTTTTGTAACCTTAAAAGCATTTCACCGAAGTTTGATGTTTCGTTAACTAAGTCAATACTTACAATACTTTCAAATTTGTTATACATTCTGATCTTGATGTTTGTAACATCTTCAGTTTTATAAAAGATTTCTGATTGAATTCTCATTAAATTTCTCATTAAACTCTCGTAAACTTTCGATTGAGTTTTCATCCAGAGAATGATCAGTGTGTACCAACAATGAATCTTGATCCCTATTATCGTTTGTATCATCGGAGTCATTTTCTGTTAAGTAATTAATTTCATTAGTGTCAGAATTAATACGACTCAAGAAATCGGCAACTTTGTTTAGTTCACCTTTTATATAATTGATTTTCATATTATATTCTCCCAATTGAACCAACCATCTTTGAAGACGTGGGTTGATGTCCTTACCCGTATATTTTACTTGTAACCACTTCAATGGTTCATGATCACACTCAAGATCAAACTCTCTTCCATAGATATATGGTCGGAAGTATTTAACGCCCCATACTATCGCCAACAATTCCTTTTCAATTGTTGAGTAGTTTGTTTCGTTTACATTCAGAGTTCGAGAGGCATATGCAATTGGGTGGCCTTCTTGTGAAAGAACGGCGCCAATTGAAAAGATTGGATATCTTAGGATTGGTGCATTGGTGACGATTTCTTTTAATTTTTCAAAAGCCAAAATGTAATTGGGATCAAATATATTAATTTTGCCATTTTTCCTAAGCGCTTTTGTTAATGGGGTTGCGATTTTCGCGTAATTTTTAATAAATTTTCTGTAGAAACTGTTTTTACATGAAGACGATTCCTCAGATTGGTTTTAATTAAATTTTGTGATGAAAAAATTCTTTCTACACAAGCTGAGGAGTGAGGAATAGAAATAATTCCTTGAACAATTCTATATAAATTCGTATATAAAGGTTCATCTAAACAATTTTTAATCATTGAAATCTTCTTCCAAAATTTACTTATACTTAAATCTTTAAACTTTTTTAATTCTTGAACTTCCGATAGAGCCCTATATTCACTATTTATTTGTTCAAGTTTGGATGTTTCGTTTGGAAAAAGTTTAATAACAAGTGGTACAATGCTATTAGTTTCCCCACTTAAAACATGATCTGGCGCAAATTTTGGAAACCAATTTAAATAAAAATCTCTAAAATCATACTTTTTTCTCATATATTCCAAAAATGTTATGTAAAAGAGCATGACGTTATTTTTGAAAATAAACACTTCGTGCTCTGGTATGCACTTTGAAGTCATAAATATTTCAACTGCTGCTCCACAATAAATTTCCTTGGTTGGTAGATGATTGATGTTTAAATCAATATTTTCTAAGAAAACGTCATTAATAGCAATTTTGCTCAAAAAATTTTTAGCCAATTGACGGAACAAAACTGACAGTCTGTTCATTAGAATATGCACTCGTGTATCCTGGCTTTGCATTTCGATGTTTATATCATTAATAACCTTCAATACATATGACAGAAATAAAAAGTACGATTTCACAATATTAGGTCTGTCTGCGTACTTTTCCAGTAGCAAATACTCAGTAAATTTTTTTGGGAGAGTAAGACAAATTTTACTCTTTCGGCTGAGAATATCTCAAAAAGTACGCAGACAGTATCCAGTGAAATCTTGCAAGAAAACAGCTGATCGGTGTGTAAACAATTGAAATAACAAACGTGAGCCAAGATAGCGTTGAAGAAATAGCGTCCAATTTGGGAATTTAAAAACCGGGAAACCAAAATACCCAAATAATGGGTATTTGCAGTATAAACAAAAAGTTAGCGTCGAATTTAGGAATTTAAATTAGGGAAGTACAAATATAGGAACAAATCTAGTTTACCGACGCAGCTCCAAATAAAAAAAAAGTACCCAGGGTGATGGAAAATGGAAAAATAAGAAGAAAAATTAAATTAAAAAGTTGGCGCAAACGCTAAGTTTTCGAGTTATGGACGTTTAAAGTTTTCATATAAATATGTGATTTTCCACTACAATTCTTAACGTATATGGGCAATATTGGTATCATTTTAAAGCTCTTAAACAGATTTTTCTGGATATACATAATTTATTTTAAAATATTAAACTCTTTAGATCACATTACAGTTTTTTTCATTTTACGTCGAAATGTTACGGAAGTGCACTAGGAAAGAATGTAGTTTATTTAAATAAAAGTGTAATACAAATTTTATAAAATAACTGACACTAGCATCGCAAAAAAAAATTCTTTGCATAGCCAGCCTTTGGCCGGACGCAAGGATGTTCTTCTCTATGGTATAATAAACACCGGTTTCGCTTACTAAAGCTTCATTGCATAGCCGGCCTTCGGCCGGGCGCAAATATTTTCTCCCCTATGGTATAACTAATACCGGCTTCGCTAACTAAAGATTCTCTGCATAGACGGCCTTTGCCCATGGGCAAGGATTCTCTCCTCATTAGTACAACATAAACATAAAGAAGGTTTTACTTGTATTTTAATTAAAATTCTTAAATAAATTAGTATGTAGTATATACATACATTAAAGAATTAGAAAAAATTAATAAATTTGTTTTTATGCTTACTAAAAAACTTTTGTATTTTGCAAACTCGTCCCACTTCTTAATAAACTAAAAATATTAAAATAAATTCTGTATGTCCAGAAAGATCTAGTGAAACGCTTTGCAATTATACCAATATTAGCCATATACATTTGGAAATGTTCTGCAAAATCACATATTTATATAAAAACTTAAAACGCCCATAACTCGAAAACTAAGCGTTTGCGCCAACTTTCTTATTTTTATTTTTTCTTCTTATTTTTCCATTTTCTATCACCCTAGGTACTTTTTTTTTATTTGGAGCTGCGTCGGTAAACCAGATTTAAGCCCAAATATATTTATATTTTTAATACAAATACAAAAAATACTTACCACAGGCTTTTGCATGGTATAAACTGTATATTTTCTGAAAGTAAATAGTTTTCTGGACAAAATGAGCGATGCGTGCAAAAAATCGTTCGGACAGTTTCCGAGAAATCTGGGTTCATCCAAAATGGTCAGTAAAAATCTTTACTGATTTATGCAATGTACCACAGGCTTTTGCACGGTATAAACTATATATTTTTTGCACGCATCGCTCATTTTATCCAGAAAACTATTTACTTTCAGAAAATATACAGTTTATACCGTGCAAAAGCCTGTGGTAAATATTTTTAGTATTTTTATTAAAATATAAAAATATTTTTACTTCCCCTTTTTAAATTCCTAAATTCGACGCTAACTTTTTGTTCATATACTGTAAATCCCCATTATTTGGGTATTTTGGTTTCCCAGTTTTTAAATTCCCAAATTCGACGCTATTTCGTCGACGCTATCTTGGCACACGTAAACTCTTTTATTCAAACAGTATATAAAAACAGCTGTTCAAACTTGTTGCAAAATCTTACCAGAGGAAATTTCTCCAGTAACATTTTGCAAGTTCTCTAACTTGCAACTGTCAAAAAATTCTCTTTTTGGCTCTCTCGCTGTAAGAGATTTGGAGTACGCAGACAACATTTTGCAAGATTTTGCGACATTTTGTACAAAATTATGCAAAATATGTGTACGCAGACAGACCTATTATCTTGTAAACTTTTTAATATAAACCTCGTTTTTTCCTTATCTTTTGACTCGAAATTATTCAATGTAAAAAAATATGTTAAAGGACTCCATTGCTCTATTATTCTATCAACTGCAGCTTGCCGTGACAACCATCTAGTTGGAGCATATTTTAGTATGGCATGTTCATCTGAATTAAAATATTTTTGAAAATCTGCAAAATCATCTTTACGTGTAGAGCTGTTACAAAAAAAACTATTAATACTTCGTATGAGATCATCAATGGTGTTGGGTATATGCTGCGCTGCGTGTGATGATGCCAAATTCAAATTATGGCAAATACAACCACTAACATACAATGTTGACTTAACTTCCTTTAATAACGCTTGAACACCATTGTATCTTCCCATCATTGTTGCACAATTATCGGCCCCAAAACTTACTAAGTTGCTTATTAGTATATCATTTTTCTTTAAGACGTTCATTATTGCATTGAAAATTGATAGCGCTGTCCCATCGGAAACATGAGTTAAAACTAAAAAACGGTCAGCACAAATACCATCATATATACGAACCAATATAGCTAAATTTTTAGACACCGACCGATCAGTACTTTCGTCAATAATTATAGAAAAATATTGATGTTGGCAGAAATTGATAATTTGTTTGGAATTAGAAGGCCCAATACAATCCCTTACTATTTTTGTGCCTTTATTTCGATGTATGATCAGATTTTTTACAATATGCGAGTGTGTAATACTATTTTTCAAAACGCAGCTTAGATGGTCTAATATATCAAATGGCAAATTATGTTCGGCCACAAAAAGTGTAAGCATTATTTCTAAATCTTTGGCTTTGTTGCTTACCGAATCAACAGATGTTGTCTTTGAAATAGAGTTATCGATTTTTGGATGGCTTTTCGCAACACTTTTTTTTTTTTTTTGTGGCCATCAGACTCAGCATGTCTTTGTATGTGATACTGACTTCCAGAAATGCTTATATCACACTATATACATTTTTTACCATTTTCCATTTCCTTTAACCATGGGTAAGATTTAGTCCAATCTGCTTTAAATTTTCTATCGGATTGTCTTTTTAAAGATAGCGTTGGATCACATTGATCGTAACATGAATTGTCTCTAAAAATATTAAAGTATTTATTATTACTTTGATAAAAATACTTATGTACACACGTATAAAAGTAATTTCATATTTAAGCTTACCTGTTTAAAAATTTGTCCATTTTTGTTTTATTTAATTACTACACACTTTATGTTTTTTTCCCAAATACCATTACTTAGAGCAATACAAAATTCAATTTATCAAGAATTTTAACCGTTACAGCTTTTGACAGTCTACTTTTCATTTTTCCTTTTTTTGTTTTTTGTATTTATTAGGGAGATCGAACGGTTATTATTCGACCGGTTTTAACCGGTTAGTTTAGCTTTGCCCAAGTCGGTTATTTTAAAATGTCCATTTTTCGAATATCGAATAAACCGGTTATTTTGGTATAATTAACCGGTTATTTTAGTAATTTGTAATTTATATACATTTTGCTTACTCTTGTTGTAGATGTACCCGTAATTTAAGTATTTTCTAATTGAATATTGGCTAAACTTAAACTTTTTATGAAGAATGTCAAAACAAAATGTAACAAAGGTCAAAAAACATTATGAACACTGTAAATACAAATCGCTTTTAAAAGTGTGTGTTCTTGTAGAAAAAAAAACCAAAAGCTATTCAAAATACTACAAAAAAGTAAATAGTAATTTGTGCAAGAGTATTCTAAATATTTATATTTTTTATAAATGATATCTCTATATATTTTTCGAATGCGATTAAAAAGACAAAGTTAAGTGTTTAAAGTGCCCTAAAGTGATATGTTACAAAGGTTCTTCCATGTCACGACTTATTAATCACCTTTAATTAGTATACATGCCTGACATTAATGTGATCCAAATGAAACAACTCCGTTGAAGTAGTTCTAAGCAGTGTTTAAAAAACTGCAATAACTTTCATTTATTTCGATTTTACTTCTGCTTGTGCTTCTGAAATCTACAACAGTTTCAGTTAAAGCAAAATCACAAAACGAAAAACAAACAGTTGAACGAAACTTTTGCCAGCAGTTGTTTTAAAAATTGCGATTTTGATTTTCTTTTCTTTTGAACAGTTTCGCAAGTAAAAGTAAAATCAATCTCTTTGCTTTTGTAAGTCGCAAGCAGTCGCAGAAGCAAAAAGTTCTTTGTATTTGCAAATTATAAGTCCCAATCAGGGTTGTCAGATTGATTTTGAACTTTTTCGCCAAATTCAATGTCAAAAATCGCCATAGCATTTATTTTTTTAGTTTTTGACAAAAATATTTGTATTTTTAGAATAATTAAAAATATTTTTTTTATAAATCCAAAAAAAAAAATTTGTTCCGTATCGCTAAAATCCACTTCATTGAATGTAATTAAATAGGGCTGAACTTTACAATATATAAATTTACATAAACCGTTGTAAAACGTTTACTTTTTTACTTTTTATATGTAATGCTGAATTTTTCGATTTTGTTATTAAAAACATGTTTTTTTGTGTTTAAAATAGACATTTTTAATTTGCCGATTTTTTTTTTTTTTTTTTTTGAAAATATGCCGATTTTTTACCAACACCATCTGGCACCCCTGTGTGTGAGTAAGTATAAATGTAAAAAAAAAACAGAAGCGAAGAGAGAATATTTTTCTGTTAAAAATGTACAAAACTAAAAGACTGCCTGCTTTTAGGACTGCGACTTCTGAAAACTTTCAAAAGCAAAGACGCTGCTTGTTATTTTGGGTTTTTTAACTTATCAAAAGCAGAAGAAAACTTAGCACACGACTGCCTATGGTTTTCATAAGTTTTAACAGAATCAATGTTTAATTTTAAAAAGCAGAGAAAAGTAAAAGCATTGAAAAGTTAAAATTTTGCGACTTTTCGACTTTTGACTTAAGTTTTTTAAACACTGGTTCTAAGGAGACGACAAATAATACTTTACTAAAATACGCTGCAAAAAATGAATCATTGGGTGAAATATAAGCCCGTTGTATTGCCGAGGACGAAATGCCCGATAAGGCATTTAAAACTCTTAAGTAGTTCTACCATCTCTTCATGCTGAAAACTACATTACGACGGAATCAACGATATGGGAAAATTTTTAAAAAACAAAATTGAAGAAATCAAACAATGTCATGGAATGTTTTAAATTGTAGTAGAGGAATTGACAAATATTTTACACAAAGAGAATGTGCAGTTCACTATCCGTTTCTATAATGCTGAAACAAAATAATTTGAAATTGATAATCCTGGCTAAGAGGTTTTGTTTGCAACTTTAAAAAAATATGATTGATTTATATAGACATGCTTAACCACCAACAAATTAAAACTCATTCAAAATAAATTTGAGAGAATATTTTAAATAATAACTTTATAAAATTCCTATAATTTATTTGCTTTTGCAAAACGTTTGTCTAGATCAAATATCATTCAACCGTTTCTAAATTACATTATACAAATATATTCTTACAAATAAAGTTTAGTAAATCAATAAAAATTATTTGAAAATTTAGCTAAAGTTTAAGCAATTTACTGGTCCCACTTTGCTTGGATTTTATCGTAAAATATATGTTAGGTCTGATCTTAGTCATATTTATGTATTTTGTTGGTTCCTTACCTTGGCAAATTGGTTTGTTTTTATTCAAATTAACGTTTAATTTTTAAATCTTATTTGATTTTTGTATTTTTAAGTATTCGAATTAAAACCGGTTAACCGGTTATTTAAAAATTGCTTAACCGAAAACCGGGTTTTTTAAAATAGCAACTATTCGTAATATTCGAAAACCGGTTATTGAAAAAAGTCGAATAATCGATCTCCTTAGTATTTATGTACATACTAAAGTATACAGAATGTACTTAACTACATAAACGTTTGGTAGGTTTGTTTTGCTTATTTAAATTTTTTATACAGGCATTTTGACGTTTACCGTCGCAATTTGAGCAATAAAATGCCTGTTGTTTTTTCTATTGTTGTTGTTGTTATTACAATTTGCTTCACTTAAAACATTTATTTGAAAGAATACAGATTTGCAAAAAAAAGAAGCAGATTTTTCTTTGTCGAACAAAACAATGTTGTAAATAAAAGTAGTGTTTGACACAGGGAAAAAAATTACATGAAAAGTACATTTAAAGTAGTAAGTTGTCATAAAAGGGCCAAAATAGATAAGGGAGTACCGCAGGGCCTTCGAAAATTCAAAAGTGCCACAAATGGCCCAATTGTGCCACATTTTGCATCACTGATGCGTGTGTGTATGTACTCGTGTGTACATGGCAATGAAAAAAATATAGAAAAAACTAAAAGAAGTCTTGTTTTTCTCGTTGAAAACACATTCAAGTAATAAAAGAAGTTTTGTTTGCACGCCATTTATGTGCAAAAAACCTATAAAAAAACTATATCGATTTGCACCGAAGTTCAAATGCTGTTATTGTCTAAATTTAAACAATTGTAGGAATATTAGAAATCATTTTTCTAAAAAAAATTAACTGCTTTGTTTATGAAACATATTTTATGTTTACTAAAGCGACATGGCGACATAATCAAAATGCTTTTGATTTTCATAAAAATTTGCAGCCAGTTTGATGTGTGTGCACGTAATTTCTTGAAATTTTATGTATTTTTTGTTTAAAAATGTATGAAAACTTGATTTTCAATACATTTTATTAAAATTGTATTATTTGACAAATTATTAAATTGTTTCCGATGAAAAATCCAATTTTGTTTATTGTTACAACAAATAATTATTGCAAATTATGAATAATAGTCAGGCTTTGGAAGTCTTCCTTTAAGAAGTTTGTAAAAAAGGTCTGCAAAAATATTTTTACAAAATAAAGGGTGCGTTCGTAAATGCATCACTGCGCTGCATCAGTGATTTAAAATGCTTATACAGTGGCTCCCATTAATATTCGGTATTTTTATTTCCATTTATTTAAACGAAAATTTTATCAAGAAGATGAATAAAACTCAGCAATTTAAAGTTGTTGCAAAGAAAATATATTTCTCGAGATCAAATTAATTAATTTTTATAGTATGTAGCATTAATAAAAATAGATAAAAAAGAACAAAAAATGAAAACTTAACAAAATTCAGGCTTCATTAATATTCGGTTTTTTATGAAATCAAAATAAACTCCTTAAAAACAATGTAAAAAATAAAAAAAACTAATATCTTGTTGGAAAGCCATTATTTTTGATAACTTCTGATAGACGGTTAGGCATATTATAAATAATTTTTTTTAAGTAGTCTACACTGATCTTTTCCCATTCTTCTTGCAGCCTTTTTTTAAGCTCATTTCTGGATGAAATGGGACTTTTACGCACTTGGCGATCTAACTGATCCCATAAATTTTCTATGGGGTTAATATCAGGCGATTGGGCTGGTGTATCAATGACTTTTGGGCAATTGTAAAGCAACCACTCGCGGACTACATGGGCTTTATGTTTGGGGTCATTGTCTTGATATAACTTGAAGGTCGAAGAAATTCCCATTTTTTCGGCAGATTGCTTCAAGTTTTCCCGCAAAATGTTTAAATACATATCCTTGTTCATCGTTCCATCAATAAAAACAAGTTTCCCGACTCCCTTTGCTGATATACAGCCCCAAACCATCACATGTCCACCTCCATAAGAGGCAAGGGTACAATGGTCGAGTTGCTCGTAAGAAGCCGTTTGCAAAGCAACATTTAAAAAAGGATGTGAGTTGGTGGGAAGACGTTATTTTCCTTGATGAAAGCAAATTCAACATTTTTGGAAGCGATGGAAGAACAATGGTCTGGCGGAAACCCAATGAAGAATTGAAAGGTAAAAACATAACTCCCACAGTAAAACATCCAAGATCGTTCCCAATCTTTTCACGATTTGATTGTCAATTCCAATGATTCTAGTTACTGCCTCATCATTTTCAAAAAATCTCCTAGAAGTGTTTCCATCGTTTGAGTTACCGTATCCGTGCTTGGGACAGTCTACTTTTAGTCCAACTTGTTTAAAAAAAGCATCCTGTATTTGCTTCTTTCTGATCTTTTCCTTATCCTTTATTGATGTATTTTCATCGAAGTTTTCCTCCTCTTGTGGTAGGGTATATGCCAGTTTTAGCAAGAATTCCATAAACCTTATCCTTGCGTGCAATGGTGACATTCCATATTCGTAATTCTCCTCATTTGTAGAATCGTTTAAATTACCAAAGTTCTTCTGACAAATAATAATATAAAATCGATAAAAAAAATATAAAAATAAAACGAAAAAAGGGGTTTAAATAGGTTTTTGCTAAATTTTTACCTCCAATATAATTCTGTCTATATATATGTATATGATAACTAATTGAAATATGTTATAATTAAGCAGAAAAAGATACTAATCTTAAACTCTTTACAACTAATTATATAAAATTGAGATGTAACATATTATATATGAAATAAATTGAATTGAAAAAAGTTCTTCTGACTCTTTTTGCAAATCGGGCATGACATTGTTGAGGTTGTTCCTCTCAGTTCGTTTACGACTTTTCCGTCAACCATGGTCAGGTGGAACTCGTAATTGCATTCAATATATTTTCCTTCTCCAATTTGCAGCTTTGTAGGCTTAATCTTGCTTATTTGTTCTTCAATGTCCTTCACTGTAGTCCTTATGAGTTCTGCCGATTCCCTTGCAAACTGAAACATTATTGGTCGGCAATAATGCACTGATGATGGACGTGGATTTTTCCAGTGTAGGGAATCATCCGATTTTAGCCGCAAAGGAACAACAGATGCCATAAACATATTTCCGTCCGATGTTGTAGCGTCATCGGAAGATATCCTTTGCTTATAAACGCTTTGTCCGGATGATCCATCGCAGCCCCATTTGCTGATCAATGTCAACTTCTCAGGAAGAATTTTCACTTCCGTGAAAAACTTTGGTGTGGTTGACTTTCTAAACAGTTCAAATAATTTTAAATTTTTCAACGCCATGTTTTCAGTACTTAAATTGTTTAATGGTTTCAGTAATTGTTGCGCCAACTTTCAGGCGTAGACTAATCCAGGCATTATGCTTATTTTGCAATATAAAGGCTTATGCTACCAAGCCTAAAAATTTACCTGTTCCCTGCATACATATGGATTTATGCTGAATAATGCAATTTTGATATTATGCACGTGTCCAAATATGATTTGTGCCTACCTGTAGGGACCATAAGTCAATATTGTTCCTGACCATTTGTACGCCAAAGTATTGTTTATGTGAGGTACGTACCTGCTAATTTCAATGAGTAGTTTTTTTCAAACTATTAGATCAAACTACTGTCAGTCAAAACATATAAGGGATGGACGCCATACAATTTCTGCAACCATGTCTTTTTAAACTTTTTTACCTCTAGAAGCCAAACGGGCACGTACGGGCAGATAAAACCTTTTGAATTATGTAAAGAAATAATCAAAGAACAGGTTTTGCAAATATGGCAAATATAGAAAAAAACTATATTTTTTATTTTCCGTCAAAGTTGAAAAATAGTGAAAAAACGGATAGTTTTTAAATAGTGATTTACCAGGAGAAACACAAAGCAAACAGTTAATTTTTTTTTATCATTATACATTTAATAAATACATCAATCAATATAAACAAAAAATAAGGCGATTCGTTACCTATTTTTCGTGATATTACACCTGAAATCGCAAGAAATTGACTAAAAATTGTGTGTTTTTTTGGAAACCGAAAGTCGGTCAACTTTGAACGGTTATATCTTCTAAACTAAAAATGTGATATAATTAAGAGTGGCATATTTGAAATCGTTGAAAAGTTTCCGATAACATGGGTTTATTCAAAACTTCGTCGGCACTCATGAAAATTTTGATTTTTGCAACCTCGCTTGCTCTACGGGCGCCACTGTGCGTCTATCAGAAGTTATCAAAAATAATGGCTTTCCAACAAGATATTAGTTTTTTTTATTTTTTACATTATTTTTAAGGAGTTTATTTTGATTTCATAAAAAACCGAATATTAATGAAGCCTGAATTTTGTTAAGTTTTCATTTTCTGTTCTTTTTTATCTATTTTTATTATTGCTACAACCTATAAAAATTAATTAATTTGATCTCGAGAAATATATTTTCTTTGCAACAACTTTAAATTGCTGAGTTTTATTCATCTTCTTGATAAAATTTTCGTTTAAATAAATGGAAATAAAAATACCGAATATTAATGGGAGCCACTGTATATATGTATATATGAATGAAGTAGATGTGGACCAAAAAATTGTCAAATACTCCACAAAAATAATAGTCACACAATAAAAAAAATTATAATTGCTTTTTTATTGGCATTAAAAAAAGTTTGCTTTTCTGATGCAGCGCAGTGATGCATTTACGAACGCACCCAAAGCAATGAAAATGAAAAATTTATTAAATTATTTATTGTTTTTGGTTTGCGGAGAATAACGTATGTTAAAAAGACAGGATGGAGATGTTAAATTTACTAGTCCTTCCTTATATTATGACGGAAGCAATACACATGGGAAACATTTAAATACCTTCAAATATCGATTACATACTGAAAAGGTTAAAATTTGTAATCATTAAACTTGTAAAGAGCCTATAAGTAAAATTATTACCTAAATACTAATGGTAAATAGTTAGGGCGTGTGTGAAACGGTAGCAAAGGACTATGGTAATAAAGTATTTCCGTGTGGGGAAAAATGCATGCTTCTGCTGTGTGAAATGATATATTTTAACGAAATAAAGAATGCGTTTTCATCGTATACCTAGATAAACAAGGATATATTGAAAATATGGGACTACGGTAGTATACCACATTTATAGACGAGTCAACGAAATAAACTGCAATTAAATTACATACCTATGTTAATCCATTTAGGGACAACAACATGTTGCCAAGCTTATATATTAAAAAAAATGGTGGCTACAACTTTTCTTTTATTTCTAAGCTATTTCCCATTTTAATTATACTAATACATAGCTATGCATATATTGCAGTACTTACAAGTTAATTTATCAAAATTCCTAAAAGAAACACCTTAGATTTTATGATTGTAAATATAATAGTGCTCGAACACGGGACAGTGTATGTTATATTAACTGTTTGGTTATGGTCTACATTATAAGAACTTGTTTGAAAAATATCGTTGGAAAAAATTATATCTTTTTTGACGATATAAAATTTTGACGTTGTGTAAAAATATTTAAAAAAAATACTATGTACAGTACTTTTTGCTTATAGTCACAAATCGTGGACTATATCGCTAGAATGACTATACGCCAAGTTCACATGTGTAAATGTGTGCCACATACATATGTAAATTTTTGGCAAAATTTAAAAAAGTTAGCGATTTATGAAAAGCAATTTACCTTTCTTTCTTAATTATATAAAAAAAATTATCAGCAAGGCTATAGTTTTTTCTTTAAATTTCTAACAAATTTTAAAATCGCAATACGAATGAAAATGTTTTAGATAAAAAATTGATAATATTGCCAGATAATTACATTAAACACATTTAAAAATGGTTGCTTTAGAAACTTGGAATAAAGCTTAAGCTTTATTTGATTTTCAGACAAGTAAATTTTAAATTTATTTTGGAAAGTAAATTCTAAAAATTTAATCGCGTTTGATTGTATATTAAATGGAATTTTAAAAATTTCTTAAAATTAATAATTTTGCAAAATTCAATTCACTGATCTCTCAAGTTCTAAGTTTTAAGATATTCAGCCTTGTTATGATATTCGCAAGATTTAAAAAAGCAAAACACCAGATTTTTTTAACAGTGTTCGGAAACTCTTGCGTTATGCTTGCGATCTGCCATAGTTTCTTACAAAAATTCTAGTTTCTTTCAGCATACTTTTGTAATTTTAATTCTTCAAACTTCGTGCTATTGCGATTTACAGAACACATATTATACGATTTCAAGTAAGAATGTTAAGCGTTTTACGATTATCAGAGCATGCCCGATTTATTTTAAATCTTTCAAAAAACTATAATAAAAACACACTACTGGAATAATGCTAAGCATTGAAATTTTTTTGCAGATTTTTGGCGAATTTAATATGAATTTATAAAATAAAAAATCATATTAACAACACTGACAGGGGGATTATAGCTTTGCAACAGAGTTGCAAACTGTTTTAAAAAAGTAAAAACAATAATAAGATATTTCATCACTGTTACCAAACACAAAAACTAATTTTTTTCGATTGGAGAGTTGATAAGAAAAAGTAAACGATTAATTTCTTGATTCTTTGATATGGTTTGTAACTTCAGAAACAAATAAAAAACTTAGGCTTATGTGACGAAAACGTTAATAATTTGCTTTACTTTTGTAAATGTGCTTATATCGCTAAATGGACTATAACGTAAATACTTTCTATTAATCTTCTGTATAGCGGCAAAAATAAAGATTAAATGGACTATATAGCTAATGTGACTAACAATGGAAATGACTATAAACGAAAAGTACTGTATAAAATAATGAACAAATTAGGAAAATAAAATTTTTTTGCAGGTGGCTCTATGCATTTTATATTATATTTTTGTTTTGAATTCACAAAATTTTTTAAACGTTTTTATTTGACTTTTTCAATTACAATTTGCGATTTGCTGCTTGTCAGAAATTTTGTTGGTTGTTTTAAAATTTCTACTAGCCCCCAGGACTATTGAAATTTCATTAATTTCAGAAGTGTCAACATTTTACTTGCATTCGCTCTTTTCTATCGCCTCACACACGTCCTAAGAAAACACCCTTGTTTTATAATAAATTCGTTTGATACATACATACACATATTATAAGAACATACCTACATAGTTGAATTGTCTAAAAATGTTAATAATAGTTCGGTTCGAATCGTTATAATTTCATTTTTACAACAATAAAACACATATTCTTACCCTACCAATTAAACAATCGGTCGCATTTGTTCTTACGTAGGTTATTTGCACATAAATTGCTTGCAAACAAAACAAAATCACTTAAAAAATAAAAATACCAAAAACCTGTTTTAACGAAAAAAAACATACACACACACGTTGGTTTGCAAAAACAGAAAACATGTGTATGTATGTATGTATTGAAGCATGTATGTGGTTTTCTGCTCTCTTCAGTTTTCTGAATGTGAGCACGAAAACCGGTTTTAACGAAAAAAACATACGCACACACACGTTGGTTGACAAAAACAAATAACATGTGTATGCATGTATTAATGCATGTGGTTTTTTGCTCTCTCCAGTTTTCTAAATGTGAGCACGAAGTTTTTGCTTTCCTTGTTACTTCCCCCCCTCGTCATTAAGAAGCACAACATTTTTGTCAATTCCAAATGTACTAAGTGCAACATCTTTATAAATCTATAGTCTTTGGTCTAAGGCTGTAAAATATTGGGATTTTCCCAATTTATCCAGAATACCGTTTACATTTGGTATGGGAAATTTATCATCGACTGTATTCTCATTAAGCTTTCTGTAGTCAATGACAATTCTCCATTTTTTTATTCCCGAATTATCTTGCTTTTTCGGTACGACCCATAAGGGGCTATTATTAGGAGAATTATTTTCCCTTATAATATTTTGTCTGAGCATGTCTTTGATTTGCCTTTGGATATCACTTTCGTGAACTTGGGGGTATCTATATATTTTTGAATAAAGAGGTCTATCAATGTTAGTAATTATTTGGTGTTCTATCTCAGTTGTTGCCGAAAGGTTGTCTCCCTCGACATAAAATAAGTCCGTGAAATCCCTCAGCAAACGTATCATTGTATTTTTTTCGTCTTCGTTTAAATGACTAAAATCGAGCCTATCTAAAACATGTTTTCTTGAGATAGGTTCCAATGCACATATGTTAACAGTATGGAGTGGATGGTTTATTTTCTCAAAAATGAATTTATTACCTAAAATATTCACATAACCATGCTCATCTATTACAGCCTTGAGTGGTATCAGAAAATTTTGACCCATTATAGCGACGTATCTATCATTTCTAAAATCTACTATTTTTTAACTAAGTGTTCCCTTACATTGAAATTCCTTGGGAAAGGTGTAACCACATGAAAACATATTTCATTAAACCCATTGATAGTTCGATATTTAATTGGGGTTTCCAGTTTCTGTTCTGGGTAATTTTCAATCAATGTATTTTTCTTAACAATACTAGTTGTTGATCCGGTGTCTATAAGGCACCTGACCTTTTGCTTTCCCAATGAAATAACTATTATGGGCAGTGTTGATTTTGAGGCTGCATCAGAAAATTTATTTCATTTTCCCTATAAAGGTTGCCTATTTCCATTGGTTCGTCCGTGGACTGATAATTACGACTGTCAGTACGACTAGTCCTTGTTTGATATCTATCTTTATTCGGGTTGTACTCTTGTCTGTTTTCATGGCTTTGCCTTCTGTTACTAGTTTGTGTAGTTAAATTATTGTAGTTAGTTGGTTGGTAATTATGTCGGGTTTGATAATTTCCGTTTGTGTGTTCTGAGCTAAAAATATTTTGGTTATTTGCATGATAGGTTTGTCGTGTTCGGTTAGAATTTTGTGAGCTTAAATTATTGTAATTTTTTGTGCGATAATTTTGTCGTATTTGGTGGTTTTGGTTTTTGTTAATGATTGAAACTCCTTAGTTGTATCCCTTAGTCCGATAACATGGGTTTATTCAAAACTTCGTCGGCACTCATGAAAATTTTGATTTTTGCAACCTCGCTTGCTCTACGGGCGCCACTGTGCGTCTATCAGAAGTTATCAAAAATAATGGCTTTCCAACAAGATATTAGTTTTTTTTATTTTTTACATTATTTTTAAGGAGTTTATTTTGATTTCATAAAAAACCGAATATTAATGAAGCCTGAATTTTGTTAAGTTTTCATTTTCTGTTCTTTTTTATCTATTTTTATTATTGCTACAACCTATAAAAATTAATTAATTTGATCTCGAGAAATATATTTTCTTTGCAACAACTTTAAATTGCTGAGTTTTATTCATCTTCTTGATAAAATTTTCGTTTAAATAAATGGAAATAAAAATACCGAATATTAATGGGAGCCACTGTATATATGTATATATGAATGAAGTAGATGTGGACCAAAAAATTGTCAAATACTCCACAAAAATAATAGTCACACAATAAAAAAAATTATAATTGCTTTTTTATTGGCATTAAAAAAAGTTTGCTTTTCTGATGCAGCGCAGTGATGCATTTACGAACGCACCCAAAGCAATGAAAATGAAAAATTTATTAAATTATTTATTGTTTTTGGTTTGCGGAGAATAACGTATGTTAAAAAGACAGGATGGAGATGTTAAATTTACTAGTCCTTCCTTATATTATGACGGAAGCAATACACATGGGAAACATTTAAATACCTTCAAATATCGATTACATACTGAAAAGGTTAAAATTTGTAATCATTAAACTTGTAAAGAGCCTATAAGTAAAATTATTACCTAAATACTAATGGTAAATAGTTAGGGCGTGTGTGAAACGGTAGCAAAGGACTATGGTAATAAAGTATTTCCGTGTGGGGAAAAATGCATGCTTCTGCTGTGTGAAATGATATATTTTAACGAAATAAAGAATGCGTTTTCATCGTATACCTAGATAAACAAGGATATATTGAAAATATGGGACTACGGTAGTATACCACATTTATAGACGAGTCAACGAAATAAACTGCAATTAAATTACATACCTATGTTAATCCATTTAGGGACAACAACATGTTGCCAAGCTTATATATTAAAAAAAATGGTGGCTACAACTTTTCTTTTATTTCTAAGCTATTTCCCATTTTAATTATACTAATACATAGCTATGTATATATTGCAGTACTTACAAGTTAATTTATCAAAATTCCTAAAAGAAACACCTTAGATTTTATGATTGTAAATATAATAGTGCTCGAACACGGGACAGTGTATGTTATATTAACTGTTTGGTTATGGTCTACATTATAAGAACTTGTTTGAAAAATATCGTTGGAAAAAATTATATCTTTTTTGACGATATAAAATTTTGACGTTGTGTAAAAATATTTAAAAAAAATACTATGTACAGTACTTTTTGCTTATAGTCACAAATCGTGGACTATATCGCTAGAATGACTATACGCCAAGTTCACATGTGTAAATGTGTGCCACATACATATGTAAATTTTTGGCAAAATTTAAAAAAGTTAGCGATTTATGAAAAGCAATTTACCTTTCTTTCTTAATTATATAAAAAAAATTATCAGCAAGGCTATAGTTTTTTCTTTAAATTTCTAACAAATTTTAAAATCGCAATACGAATGAAAATGTTTTAGATAAAAAATTGATAATATTGCCAGATAATTACATTAAACACATTTAAAAATGGTTGCTTTAGAAACTTGGAATAAAGCTTAAGCTTTATTTGATTTTCAGACAAGTAAATTTTAAATTTATTTTGGAAAGTAAATTCTAAAAATTTAATCGCGTTTGATTGTATATTAAATGGAATTTTAAAAATTTCTTAAAATTAATAATTTTGCAAAATTCAATTCACTGATCTCTCAAGTTCTAAGTTTTAAGATATTCAGCCTTGTTATGATATTCGCAAGATTTAAAAAAGCAAAACACCAGATTTTTTTAACAGTGTTCGGAAACTCTTGCGTTATGCTTGCGATCTGCCATAGTTTCTTACAAAAATTCTAGTTTCTTTCAGCATACTTTTGTAATTTTAATTCTTCAAACTTCGTGCTATTGCGATTTACAGAACACATATTATACGATTTCAAGTAAGAATGTTAAGCGTTTTACGATTATCAGAGCATGCCCGATTTATTTTAAATCTTTCAAAAAACTATAATAAAAACACACTACTGGAATAATGCTAAGCATTGAAATTTTTTTGCAGATTTTTGGCGAATTTAATATGAATTTATAAAATAAAAAATCATATTAACAACACTGACAGGGGGATTATAGCTTTGCAACAGAGTTGCAAACTGTTTTAAAAAAGTAAAAACAATAATAAGATATTTCATCACTGTTACCAAACACAAAAACTAATTTTTTTCGATTGGAGAGTTGATAAGAAAAAGTAAACGATTAATTTCTTGATTCTTTGATATGGTTTGTAACTTCAGAAACAAATAAAAAACTTAGGCTTATGTGACGAAAACGTTAATAATTTGCTTTACTTTTGTAAATGTGCTTATATCGCTAAATGGACTATAACGTAAATACTTTCTATTAATCTTCTGTATAGCGGCAAAAATAAAGATTAAATGGACTATATAGCTAATGTGACTAACAATGGAAATGACTATAAACGAAAAGTACTGTATAAAATAATGAACAAATTAGGAAAATAAAATTTTTTTGCAGGTGGCTCTATGCATTTTATATTATATTTTTGTTTTGAATTCACAAAATTTTTTAAACGTTTTTATTTGACTTTTTCAATTACAATTTGCGATTTGCTGCTTGTCAGAAATTTTGTTGGTTGTTTTAAAATTTCTACTAGCCCCCAGGACTATTGAAATTTCATTAATTTCAGAAGTGTCAACATTTTACTTGCATTCGCTCTTTTCTATCGCCTCACACACGTCCTAAGAAAACACCCTTGTTTTATAATAAATTCGTTTGATACATACATACACATATTATAAGAACATACCTACATAGTTGAATTGTCTAAAAATGTTAATAATAGTTCGGTTCGAATCGTTATAATTTCATTTTTACAACAATAAAACACATATTCTTACCCTACCAATTAAACAATCGGTCGCATTTGTTCTTACGTAGGTTATTTGCACATAAATTGCTTGCAAACAAAACAAAATCACTTAAAAAATAAAAATACCAAAAACCTGTTTTAACGAAAAAAAACATACACACACACGTTGGTTTGCAAAAACAGGAAACATGTGTATGTATGTATGTATTGAAGCATGTATGTGGTTTTCTGCTCTCTTCAGTTTTCTGAATGTGAGCACGAAAACCGGTTTTAACGAAAAAAACATACGCACACACACGTTGGTTGACAAAAACAAATAACATGTGTATGCATGTATTAATGCATGTGGTTTTTTGCTCTCTCCAGTTTTCTAAATGTGAGCACGAAGTTTTTGCTTTCCTTGTTACTTTCCCCCCTCGTCATTAAGAAGCACAACATTTTTGTCAATTCCAAATGTACTAAGTGCAACATCTTTATAAATCTATAGTCTTTGGTCTAAGGCTGTAAAATATTGGGATTTTCCCAATTTATCCAGAATACCGTTTACATTTGGTATGGGAAATTTATCATCGACTGTATTCTCATTAAGCTTTCTGTAGTCAATGACAATTCTCCATTTTTTTATTCCCGAATTATCTTGCTTTTTCGGTACGACCCATAAGGGGCTATTATTAGGAGAATTATTTTCCCTTATAATATTTTGTCTGAGCATGTCTTTGATTTGCCTTTGGATATCACTTTCGTGAACTTGGGGGTATCTATATATTTTTGAATAAAGAGGTCTATCAATGTTAGTAATTATTTGGTGTTCTATCTCAGTTGTTGCCGAAAGGTTGTCTCCCTCGACATAAAATAAGTCCGTGAAATCCCTCAGCAAACGTATCATTGTATTTTTTTCGTCTTCGTTTAAATGACTAAAATCGAGCCTATCTAAAACATGTTTTCTTGAGATAGGTTCCAATGCACATATGTTAACAGTATGGAGTGGATGGTTTATTTTCTCAAAAATGAATTTATTACCTAAAATATTCACATAACCATGCTCATCTATTACAGCCTTGAGTGGTATCAGAAAATTTTGACCCATTATAGCGACGTATCTATCATTTCTAAAATCTACTATTTTTTAACTAAGTGTTCCCTTACATTGAAATTCCTTGGGAAAGGTGTAACCACATGAAAACATATTTCATTAAACCCATTGATAGTTCGATATTTAATTGGGGTTTCCAGTTTCTGTTCTGGGTAATTTTCAATCAATGTATTTTTCTTAACAATACTAGTTGTTGATCCGGTGTCTATAAGGCACCTGACCTTTTGCTTTCCCAATGAAATAACTATTATGGGCAGTGTTGATTTTGAGGCTGCATCAGAAAATTTATTTCATTTTCCCTATAAAGGTTGCCTATTTCCATTGGTTCGTCCGTGGACTGATAATTACGACTGTCAGTACGACTAGTCCTTGTTTGATATCTATCTTTATTCGGGTTGTACTCTTGTCTGTTTTCATGGCTTTGCCTTCTGTTACTAGTTTGTGTAGTTAAATTATTGTAGTTAGTTGGTTGGTAATTATGTCGGGTTTGATAATTTCCGTTTGTGTGTTCTGAGCTAAAAATATTTTGGTTATTTGCATGATAGGTTTGTCGTGTTCGGTTAGAATTTTGTGAGCTTAAATTATTGTAATTTTTTGTGCGATAATTTTGTCGTATTTGGTGGTTTTGGTTTTTGTTAATGATTGAAACTCCTTAGTTGTATCCCTTAGTCCTATAGTTGAAAGCAATGGCTCTTGTATCGTCCAATAATTTAAGTCTTGTGTATTTAAGAATAATGTCGGTCAAAGTCTCGTGTTCTCCTATGTGTGCCCTAATAGGTCCGTCTATTTTTGTTAGCAAAATATCAACCAGATCCCTGTCGACATTTTCTGGCCTATATATAGTTGGTTTGAATTGATCCCCTAAATATATGTCGTTTATTTCGAATTTAGCTTTTTCAAATATATTAAATAATTCATTTAGATTCCTTACTTTTATTGTACGGCAGTAATTGAAGATTTCCGCATAGGTCCTTCTCGGTCTGTACTCTTGTAGAATCCTTGCTTTAATTTCCTCCCAGGAGGCATTGTTTGGTAATTCTCTCACCCTTTTACCAGCATTTCCGAGAACTTTTTCGTTTGCCACAATCCTAATGCAGAATTGAGCCAGAGTTTTATTGTTCCTGCAGAGAGCAAGATTTGCCTCAACGGCATGTATAAATTCTCTTGGGCTATGCCTTTCGTCAAGAGGCTTTAGACGCCGGAACTGTTCAATGACGTCCTTGGCCGTCATTAGGGTGGGTCACGGATGTATGAGAAAAAATAAAACTTCTCGAGTCATATTCTAATAGCAATATTTTGTTGTCTTACGTTAAAACAAATAAAAAATGCTTAAAAAAAGTTTAAAAAAGTCACATCTTGAGCCCGCGCAGGAGCTCCTAAGAATTAAGTATTTTAAAAAAAAGCCATTTTTTAAATTTTAATATTTTAATTACTATAAATTATTTTTTATTAATTAAAACTGAACACATTTTTAATTACACATAAAAAAAAATAAAACTTTGGTTCCTATACAACATAAAACAATAAAAACACGAAATTGTATTAGTTATTTTTTGGTCACAAAAGCTTGTATACTAGGGTGGGTCGCTTATGTATGGGAAAAAATAAAAGTTAATTAATAAAGTTCTAATATATTGCTGCCTTAGACCTAAAAAGGTAATACTTAAAAAAAAAATATTCAATTAAGTGCTATCTCTAGCCCGCGCATGCGGCTGAAACTTTCTGCAATTTTCATAAAAAACACTTTTTTTTAAACTTCAATATTACAAATATTTTATTATTTTGTTATTAAAAATTAATAAATTTTTACAACATAATTACGCTTTAAAAGTAATTTAATTATTTTTTGGCAATAAAATCTCTTTTGCTTTCGAATCTGGGCATAATTTTTCTTGATTCAAGTTTCGCTTGTATTAAGCCCTCTCTCGATTTCTTATCACATAAGGACATGGCTGCTTCTGTCACTACTTTTACAGTGCGTTCCACAGCTTGCGTATGACATGGAAGTTTTAAAAAAGTCATGTTTTCTCCATCTAGAGTTTTAATAAATACGTTTATTTCTTCATTAGTGATATTTCGAAGAATTGGAGGATCAAAAAACGTTTGCTTCCAATTTATTAGGCCAGTATAGTCATTCGAATCAAAATCAATTTTCGGTACTTGAAATACACGAGGTGGTTTTCCAGCATATGACGAGTTTCGAGCTTTTATAATTCTCTTTGCTGCGAGCTCTCTCACCTTTTTATTTTCATCCGACAACATAGACAGGAGCAAATTTTCTGGATGGGCAAAATAGGCGTTGCGTTGAATTACGGGGTCTATTATTTGTTTATACTCTGCTGACAGATATCGTGAACATTTAACCAATTTCCAAAAATTTTTAGATCCATCTTTGCAAGTTGGATTTGTTTTTATTTGGAACCAGACTGGAGCGTAAACTTTAACGCAATATTCAGCTAATACTTTTTGATTATTTGATGGGTTTGGTGTGGAAATATAGAGCCTCAATATTCTGTTTGCTTTTGTTAACCATCGTGCGTGGGACATTTTACCTGGGGATCTATTAGCTAAATAATCGGGACAATGTCCACTTATAACGGACATTGTTATTTCATACAAGTATTTTTGATCTGAACTTAGGTCTTCAATCTTTACTTGGGAAAGTTCACTTTGTATTTTTTCATATTTAACGATTGGATTTTTGCAATTCCCTAATAAACTACCAATAGGGCCAGAATGAGAAAATGGGCCTGTGGTAGCACCATCCAGTTTATTAAAAAGATGTCTTAGAGGTAATTCGTTTAGGTGCAGCATGCAAATAACCCACTGCAAGGGGCGCTGAAGCCTTTTTTCGAAAAGTTTAATTACCCCACTAAATTTTCCTGTGTTGACAACAGTACCATCGCAACCAATAGCCATCAAATTATCAAGTTTTATGTCCTTTGAAAAAAGCAGGTCAAAAATCGATTTTTCAATACTTTTAGACGTGCCATTTAGCGGTACTGCGTAACCAAGATAAAGTGAATATGGCTCTTTAATAACAGATATATGTTCCTCAATCAATGAATGTCTGTATCTTTTGTTTCCTTTTTTAATAATATCCAGCGTCTTGTCTTTGCGACCATCAAAGTAAAGGGCTGGTAAGTAGAGCTGCGTATGGGGTTTAATTAATTCATTTCGTTCTCTTTTCCTTTCTCGACGGATTTTTGATTTATCAACTACTTCTACATCCGAAGATATATCTTGTTATACTGAAGAGACGATAGCAGCCGCAGCTCTGTCAGAAATACCGTAACGGTCGCAGGTTTTTGCCACCGTTGGCAAAGTTTTAAGTGATTTAGTTGGTTTTTTCTTGGCTTTTGAAGTTGAAGGTAAGTTAAATCTATCAGGAGAAGAAGTATTGCTCTCAGAGCTTTTCGAATATGTCGTCCAATTCAAGTTTTCAGAATTATTTTTATTCTGATTTTTGTGAGTGTTTGAAGAATTGGTTTGTGTCTTACGTATTCGTGCTTCTTTTTTTTGTAACGTAGCTGTTGTAATGCGATCAATTCCACCAATACACATCTTCCTTGCCCCTCTTTGGTCAAGCAAAAACTCCTGTTCTTCTTTCGGCACCTTGTTTTTTTTGGGACAAGTGCAAAATTTAATTTCTTTACATTTACATGAACAAATATCGAAAAGAACTCTGCTACGCTGTAGGAAATCATTCTTCTGCTCAGTAGATAATCGTTTAAAAGATTTAATTAGGTTTTGCATTTCAAATGGTAAGCTTTCAATAGCTGAAGGATGATTTATATAATGATATAACGATTAGAAGGCTAGCTTTTCTCCAAACACTTTCTACCTTCTGAGACACTAGCTCAGCAATATCTAAAAATGATGGCTCTTTGAAAGTATTGCTTTTTAATTTAAGCTTTACTCTATTCCACTCATAACATTTCATGACTTCCTCGTAGGTCGGCAATACGTTGCCCTTAATATCTTCCATATTACCGAATATTGGGCAAATATTATTTTGACTTCTAGTTTCCATGATACAAATAATACAAATTTATGTATATTCTGCAGTAAATATGTGCACAACCACGAAATTTTTATACTATTATCGCACTAAAAAGTTAAAAAAAATACACCTTCACGGTCTGATTTGCAGAACTAGACTCACTTTCTTTGAATCACTTTTATATATGTACGTGTGCTTTTACAAATACAAGTGCTTTGTGTTTAAGTTCCAGAGAACTTAAAAGTCGTTAGGATACAGTTACTATTATGTTGTGTTTACATAAACTGCGACCAATACAAAGAGAGAAAAAGTCTTTACAGTACAAGTAATGAGTGGAGAAGAATAATGTTACCATTATTATGTGTTAAAGTTTGAGGTCAATGCGCGGGCTGTTACATTAAAAATAATTGTGCAATATTTTACAGTTTTGTTATTGACGAAGTAAGACAGGTTTTTTTTTGCTATTAGAAGTTGATTTGAAGAAAAAATTTTTTTTGACCCACCCTAGCCGTCATATTAAATCCGAACTCATCGTTCAGAGGATATTGTTGTGGGGGTAGCTGTTGTTGTTGTGTTTGTTGTAGATTAAGTTCTTGTAATTGTTGACGCTGTTGCTGTTCTTGTTGAGCTTGTTCTAGTTGTTGTTCTTGCAACTGCTGTTGCATTTGCAGCTGTTGTTCTTGCAACTGCTGTTGCTGCTGGAGGATTTTTTGTTCTTGCAACCGCAGGACCGCCTCTAATTCAGCGATCTTTTCCTGCATTGCCCGGTCGGCTTGCTGTAGATCCCTGTTTACATCGAATCTACTCATCTTTTCACAGTATCTTTTAACAAATATCACTTTGTTGTTTTTAGTTTGAACAATTCAAACGTTTTATAAAAAAAAAATATGTTTATTTATTTTTCCTTAAAAAATTTTTCTTTCTTTTTTTTGTTTGTATAAATAAGGATTTAACACTTTACTTTTTCTCAAAATTATTAAATATGGGTTTCTTTCTTCTCACAAATATATATTCGTTTAAAGTTCTCTTTCTAATTTTTTGTTTATTTAAAAAAAAAGGTTTAACACTTAATTTTTTCCAAAATTATTAAATATGGTTCGCGAAACCGACTGCGCCAGTTAACTGTTTGGGGAGAAACAGTTTTTAAATAAAACAAAATATATAAGTATTTGTTTTCTGACGTTCTTTAGAACGTCTTATTTATTTTAAATGAATCTTAAGACTAAATTTTTAATTAAAAATAATTTTGTATTTGTAAAAAAGCTAAACTATGGGAATAGAAAATTGTAATATTATATTTATTTTAAGCGTTTAATATTACTGTCTGGAAAAAATGTGGGAACATAAAATATAAATGTAATATGATGTTGGTTCTATTGTTAGACAAAGGAGTGAATATGTAACTCGCGTCCGAATTTGACCTACTAAGCATCGGCCACAGCGTGCGCGATACTCGGCAGTCTGTTCGGCCCCGCCGAGCCCGATTAGTCCTGTTCAGAATCCATTCCCTTATTCTCCCAAAGTAGAAGCCCATTGGAGGCCTGACCACTTGCAAACTGTCAGGATCTTCCATTTCCGAGCCCAGTCTTGCCAACTCATCAGCTATCTTATTGCCGGTGATGTTGCAGTGACACGGTCCCAGCAGAGCCTCACAACATAATTCCCTAAGATTACTTCTAGAGCCCTCCTGCAATCGTCCACTAGCCTGGAGTTCACATAACAGCCCATCAAGGCCTTAAGAGCCGCCTGGCTGTCCACATATATAGTGACCTCCGAGCCCTTGGCAATGTTAGCTCCTACATATTCCACGGCCCTGAGAACCCCCAGAACCTCCGCCTGAAATATACTGCAGTCCTCGGGAAGTTAATATGACTTTCTGATGTCCAGATCCTCAATGTAGACCCCCGCACCCGTGCCCTTCATCTTCGACCCATCAGTGAAAATAACAATCTGCCCTGCTCTGGCCAGCTCTCCCTAGAAGGCAATATCACCTCTGGCAAGCGCCCAAAATCGACCCTAGTGACCAAATAATCCGTAGAGCCGGGCGAGCCTAGGCGATCGCCACTAGTACTAATTTCACTCAAGATCCGCGAGTGACCTTCCGTGAAATTTCCTAACAGTCCTAGCTCCCTCAGCCTAAGAAAGCTCCTTGCTGCCATTCCCCTCACATACTGGTCTATAGGCAGAAGATGAAGAATAACATCCAGAGCCGCCTGAGGGGTACTTCTCAAGGCACCTGTCATGCCGATCGAAGCACATCTCTGAGTCTTAGACAGAAGGTCCCTCCGACTAGCTAGTTTCAATGCCTCCCACCAAACACAGCATCCATACGTAAGAATGGGTCTTACCACCGAAGTGTACAGCCATCCCACAACTGACGGGCGGAGTCCCCAACTCCTACCTATCAACGATCTGCAAGCATGGAAAGCATTGAGACCCCTCTTAAGTCTCTCCTGAGTATTCCTCCTCCAGGACAGCTTACTGTCCAGAATAACTCCTAGATACTTAGCACTAACAGATAGTCTAAGCTCTACTCCCCCTAGTACTGGCAGCCTAAAATTCTCCACCTTGTGCCTCCTAGTGAAAAAAACTAATTCTGTCTTCTCCGGATTAACTCTCAAACCCTTATCAGTCGCCCATGCTGACAGTTCGCCCAGCGCCCCTTTCATGACATCGCTAATTGTCGGCAGAAACTTGCCCGATACTAATATCACTACATCATCCGCGTAGGCCACAACTTTCCGACCCATTCTGTCAAAACGTCCCAGAACGACATTGACAACCAAGAGCTACAATAAGGGAGAGAGAACTCCCCCCTGTGGGGTCCCTCTAGGCACGAGTTTCCTTAAGCGCTCGTTTCCCCAGTCCGAGTGAATAACTCTGCTGCTAAGCATCAGAGTTATCCATTCGACCAAGAATAACGAAACCCCTAAATTACTCAGTGCCTGCCTTATGGCCTCTATTTTCACAGGAATGCCGCCGAGGTGTATTCCTTGTCTCGCAATCCCCGTTCTATATAACCCACCACATCATGAAGCGCACTCTCAACAGACCTACCCTTAAGATAGGCATGCTGAGCGCCGCTGATGATGCCGGCGTCAATCTTCGTCCTCAGATGTTCATCAATCAGTCTTTCTAATGTCTTCAAAAGAAAAGACGATAGGCTGATAGGTCTAAAATTCTTGGGTTTAGAGTGACCGGTTCTACCTGCCTTAGGTGTGAAAATAACCCTGACCTCTCTCCACCCTCTAGGAATGTAGCCATTTAGCAGACATACCCTAAATAGTTCCACCAGCAATAGGAGTGATGATCCCTGGATATTCTGTAGCATAGCCGGAAATATACCATCTGGTCCTTCCGATTTGTAAGACCCAAAAGTATTAACCGCCCATGTAACCTTATCGAAGGTGATGATATCCCCCACCGCCTCCCTTATCTCACCTCCCGTGCCCGATCCAGAAAAGGGGTAACCACACCCCATCTGTTCCCCCGTCCCAGGATCCACACAACCCGGGAAGTGAGTCTCCATAAGCAAACAAACTCCTACCCGGAAAATTCAGCGGACAAGATCGCTCATAGCTACTAGTCAACACCTCCGTAAAGGTACCCACCAGGTGCTCCACACCGGCCGAAGTCGACCCCCAATCGTGTGTAACTCTAAGGTTACTATTCACCAATCCCGAAAAGAAATCCCAGTTCGTCCTCCTTGGATTCCTATAAGGACGCCTTTTTGACTTCAAAGTTTAGATTAAAGGATATACCACCATAGTCAGAGAAGGAAAATTCCAAAGCCACCCTCCAATCATCTACTAAGTCTCTATAGTTCGGCAATGTTACATCTATTACTGCCCCCCTATCTCTAGTTCTGAATGTTGGCGTATTCCCCCTATTACAGATGTAAAGATTGCTAGCAATAATAAAATTAAACATACACTCATCCCTTTTGTTGATGTCGGTACTTCCCCATTGGGTATGGTGTGCATTAGCGTCACAACCCAGTGCCAGTCTCGAGCCCCTTCTGCTCGAGTTTTCCACCAACTCACATACTTTCACACCAGGTGGATCGGTAGCCTCATATGATATGTATACCGATGCTAGTGCTAGGACCGTTTTGTCCCTAGCTTCACCTGTCACAACCGTGAGGTCTCCATTGCTGAAAGAATGGGACAACATAAATTTGAGCTCATTTCTTGCCATTTTACAAGTTCGAACCTTCTCATCCGTGTGGGGTACGAACAGTGTATCCCGTGGCCTTTAATCCCGATTGTTGTTGATCCAGAGCTGTTGAAACCTAGAATAATGACGAAATATGTGGATGATATTTTTGCCATTGTTAAGAAACAGGCTGTTGAGGACACTTTGAACATTTTAAAGGCTTATAATGGGCAGATTCAATTTACTATGGAAATAGAAAAGAATAACGAACTACCTTATTTGGACGCAGTAATAAGACGAGACGGAGAATTACTTAAACGAGATTGGTATCAAAAGCCCACCTCATCTAATAGGATAATACATTTTTATTCCAAACACCCCGGACGAGTTATAATTAATACAGCGATGAACTTTATAAAAAGATTATTAGTATTAAGCGACGAAATATTTCATAGAGATAATATAAAGAAAATTACCAATATTCTAGAGAAAAATTAATATCCGAAGAGCACCATAAAGGATCTAATTATACATGTTAAGTTAACAAGAAAAATATCGACAAACAATGATAATCCTCAGAAAATTTACAAATCCATAACATATATAGCAGGATTATCTGAGAGAATTAAGAAGACAAACATTTATGACAATGATGAATATGAACTTGCTATGAAGAGTCATAACTCAGTTGGAAAGTTGTTTAGTAAAACTAAAGACAAATTGAATAAGGATGACAAATAAAACAACTTAATTATATAAAAAAAAGTAAATATTGGTATTTCAGTAATTTTTTATTTTGGGCATTACTCTTCCATTTTTGGGAGAAAGGTTTCAGGGTTTTCGGGAAATATATGCTGCTAAAAATATATATAACGTGTTCATATGTCATACTAGAGCCCTAAAATTTAAAATTTTGAGTATTTTCAATAATGTCTTTGTACGGGAGGTACCATGCCCACTTTTCCAATCGCGCCCATATTTTGTGGGATACTGTGTATTGATAACCGATATGTTTGTACATAATTTGGAAACTTTAGCTCGTTTCTTTCTCCAGATATACAGAAATGTATAACGTCTTTGTATGGGAGGTGCCACACCCACTTCTCTAATCCCGCCCTTTTTTTAGAGAGTTTGTGTATTGGCAAGCAACATGTTTGTACTAAATTTGAAAGCTGTAGCTCTTACCGCTCTCGAGATATGCAGAAAAAAAGAATTTAAAAAACAACAACAACATGGGATTTATGGGAAAAATTAGAGGTAGTCGTGGTTTTTTGCTCATATCTCAGCCATTTATGGACCAATCTTCCAGAATTTCAATAGCAAACAATTCCGGACTATATGTGACATAAATGTATAAAAACCTAGCCTCCATCATATCTGGGGTCTTCGGAAAACCCATTTCAACGGACGGACAGACGGATAGACGGACAACCGGATTTGAACTTCCCTTCTCATAAGAAGCCAGAATATATATACTTTATATGGTCTAAGATCAATATTGTAGAAATTACAAACGGAATGACAAAGTTATATATACCCTTTTACCTTCGGTGAAGGGTATAATAAACTGAAATGGTGATGATTCACAGTTGTGCAACAAAACATATGGGCACAACAAAGACTAAATTAAAGACTAGAATCTCATCACACAAATCAAACAAAGACAAACCATTACAAACAAAATACTGCACTGCGGCTCACTGTGCAATAAGTGGTCACAAACCAGATAATTAATTATAAAACAAAAATTACATTGGAAGTGTTACATATAATAAATGTTCCAACAAACACACTACTCAATTATAAGATAGACACAGACAATTGCGCTCAGTTATATCGACATATGTATAATTAATAAACATAATAAGAAATGACAACTAGTTGATTAGTTTTGTTCAACGTTTTAGGTTTGTGAAAAAAGACGCCGTAGAAAAGATTAACACTTTATGTACGTAATATTTAAACTAGAACTTTGTATTGTTGTAAAATTAAAGAAAATTACTTGTCCTTAGATTCCTTGAAAATGGTTAACGAAGTTTACCGAAATATCGGAGAAAATAAAGTGTTAAAATAAAAAAAATTATTTTTATATATATTTTACCATGCTAAAATATATTTTATCATTCTTAAGCCTAAACAAATAAATAATCACATTTTTAATTAATTTTTCATCAACATCTTTTGTTTATTAATTTTGTTTTGTTTGAAAACAAATGAATCAGAGGGATTGTATAGCGTATTCTTCTTTATCATTGCTTTGACGGTGTTGTGTTTTTCCCCTCTCGGTTAAAAAATCGTGGTAATCACACATGATAACACGATTTTTATATGTCAAAGTTGCTATATATGTGCCCACATATGTAAAATGTGAGAAATTAAACAAAAATGCCATAAATTGAAACAAACAGCTGTTTTTCTCACTGAACTGCGTCTGTAACATTTTTGGCGAGTAATTTCTCGCCAATATACTGAAAAAGTGTGTCTATAAAATTTTTGTGAGAAAGTTCCCGCTTTGAACTGTCAAATAAACTCACTCATAAAAACGGGGCGAGAAAATTAATAAAACTAAATTAAAAATGCAAAATGCAATGAATATTAACACGGAAGAGATAATTATTTTGATCTTGGCAGATTTTTTCATTGTTTTAATTATTTTGCTTTTAACATTTTTGAAAAATATACGAATGTTTTCAAAACAATTTGTTAATCAACAAACATTTCAATTTTTTGGTATAGCCGACTGTTGTTTTTTGCCGCCGTCGTTGAAAATTTTTCAATTTTTCAAATTTGGTCGCCGTCAGCGATATGTTTGACTAGCGTTCTCAACTTCTGCAATTTCATATAGGCTTTGAGTGTAATATTATGACATTTATAACGTAACGACGTAATCTCTTTTAATAGTTTTCGACATTTAACAAAGCGAATTTTACCATCCTAGGTTTTCTCGTAGAAAATTAACTATCTATTGTTTTATTTTATGAGATGAATATTCAAAAAGTTTTACACGGAATGACAAACTTAGTATACTTTCTCTTCAGAACTAGTGGTGGAGAGTATGAAAATACCAAAAAAAAAAAAAAAATATAAATTGAAAAACTAAATTCATTTTTGTTTATTATCAAACATATGCATATTTACATATTTCATTATTTATAATCAGATATACATTATTTTACATACATTATTTTAAAACAGATTCAATTTGAAAAGCAGAACATTATTTCTACAAACGTAGAATTTGTATGAAAACCCGAAACGAAAATATGTATTTAGTTAAATATCTCAATTAGTAGGTCGCAAGTGGTAAAGTTTTATATATCATTGGATGCTGCTTCAAAAACTCTTTTCGATGATACAAAATTTTATTTATGTCTTCTTGGAGCAAAATACAAAAAAAAATTCGAAAAACGCATGGTCAACGCTAGAACCAAAATATGTTGGGAATCGTCATAAAACATATCAATCTTTATTTTTAGAGGGATAACAAAATCACTTTTTGTTTTGAGTCGCTTTAATAGGTTTGAAAAAAAAAAAAATAATATTTTCGTTAACAAAGTTGGGCATGTTAGAATTTAATTCTTGCTCTGATTTTATTTACATAGCTTTTGTCCTTTTTTTTAAATAGGTATGGTATTTTTAAATGACACTACCATAAGTAGGTCAGATTAGTCTTAAAATCTGGGAAATATGGACTTTTTTGTGGTTCTTTCAGCATTTTTTTTTTTTTTTTTTTTTTTTTTTTTTCTCATTATTTATTTATTGAATCTTCATATATTAAATATGAACTAACAATAATTAATCAAATCTTATACTAATACTTTATTTTTGTCCTGCCAATGCTAGACGAAAATTTTTCTCTTCACGGTTTCTGTTCACATATGTAGATGTTTAGCGCTCTTCTTGTCTGATGAGTCCTGCTATATCTCTTCTCCTTAATCTAGAGTGGCCGCTGTAATTTAAAATATTTTGAGCTAGTGGATTTGGGTGCGACTCAAGTCTTTTTAAATATTTTACTGCATACTTCGTAATAATAGTTTTTACTAACGGCACATTGAGATCCTTGTGAATATTTGAGTTTTTAACATACCAGGAAGCGGCTGTGATTATTCGAAGAAGTTTATTTTGTCGCTTTTGAATTTTTTCGATATTAGAAGCCGAGGCAGTGCCCCATAACTGAATACCGTAGCACCAAATTGGTTTTAAGATAGAGTTGTAAAGTAGAAGTTTACAATCGAGACTAAGAACAGAGTTTCTTCCAATAAGCCAATTAAGTTGAATTGCTTTTAGTTTCATTTGTGTTAGTTTTGCTTCTTTATGGCATTTCCAAGTTTAACGCCGATCTAGATGAATTCCGAGATATTTTACACGCGATTGTTGGGGCACTAATTGATTATTGATTTTAATAGGGGGACATGACTCCCGACGCAAGGTGAATGTTATATGTACGCATTTTTGCTCATTAACATTTATCCTCCATTGTTTTAACCACTTTTCCAGTTCAAATATATGATCCTGCAAGTAGCGAGAAGCTTCATGACAGTTTTCGTGCACGCTTAAAAAAGCTGTATCATCAGCAAATGTTGAAGTTATGGTGTGGTTGTTTGTTGGCATGTCTGAGGTATATATTAGGTACAATAGTGGGCCCATGATGCTTCCCTGAGGGACTCCAGCGTCAATTGGCTGAGGAGAACTTATAAAAGCACCTTCTTTAATAATTTTCAGCATTTAATATTAAAAAAGACAAGTACTTATACAAATAAATAAAACACTTTTTAAAAATTGTAATTAAAATTTTATATCTGTTTTGTTTCTCGCTCTAGCCAAGACAATGTCAGTTTATCACCCTGTTCTTTCAAAATGGGAGAAAGGCAATTCCAGACATAATAATGATAGTCATTAAGCATTTTAATCTAAAAAAAATATATATATGTATGTGTTAAGAACATACATAAATATACATACATATTTTAGTTTAATTATTTTTTTACTTATTCTCAATACACAAACACATATTCATACATTTATGTAAATTCTTTCTGTTTAAATAAATTAAAGTTCATTAACCAATTGTTTTGTTTAACTGCTTACTGCACATTTCTTTTAATTTTTATGTCGTAATTTTGTTAACTGCATACACAACATTTCACTTCCGTGACCTATTTAAAATTTGGTTTATTTTGTTCAGCAATTTTATTTCACAATTATTTATTTCATAATTATTGATTTGTTAAGTATTTTACTATTAGTTAAGTTAAGCAAAATTAAGTGTATAAAAGAAAGGGAAAAATAAAAATTAGTCAGTCGTCTTTTATTAGTAAGAAGAACTATTGTGTTGTATTTACTAATTTGCCGGCTTCCTTCAAGTATCAAGTGCTTGCAAGGAATATTGTTTTGGATTTAAGTGTAAATTCAAATTTATGTGTTTGAACTGATAAACACTAAATCCTCTTTCCATTAACATTTTGGTGACCCCAACTTTTTATGTATTTAAAAGTTTCCCCCACCAGCGGTAAGGAATTATTAATAGCATAAAAAGAGCAACACACATCCTTCAAATTTCTGGAGTCTTAATTCAAGGATCAGGACAATTTGAAGTGATCAGGATTTACCCGGCAAGTGGTAATAATCCTAAAAACGCAATCAAGGCCTGTTTAAAACATACCTCACGAGTGGTGAAGGTTTTGGTAAATCAAAAAGAGATCACACAATCTTAAACAACGCAATCAATTTCGGTTTGAAGCAGACATCACGAGTGGTGAAGGTCTTGACATATCAAAAGGAACCAACAAAAGTCAATAGAGCCCAAAACACACAGTCAACATGGCAACCGTTAAGGATCTTATCGCCCAACAAGAGGCAAGGGCAAGTGGTATTGAAAAAATTATTTCTACCATAAAAAAGGCCCAGATTCTGTCTGTCGCGGTCGTTGAAGATAGACGTGTTTTCTAAACTCGGCATACGGTTTATTTTTTTTGAACAAATAAAGTATAAAAAAAGTAAATACAAGAAAAAGAAAAAAAAAAAAAAATTACATGTATGTACATACATACATAAACACACATTTTTTTCATTATCGGTGTTGATAAACAATAACAAATAAGAAGAGCACAACTGTAAACAGTAAAAGAAAAAAAAAACTCTTATGAGTGCAAACAGTAGAAATGCATATATCACAGTGAGTGTTAGCGAAAAAAATACAGAAATAAAAAAAAGAATCGATGATAGCAAATACCTAACGGCTAAACCTATTACTCGTACGCGATCCCTCTCGCCGTCTGTATTTAATAACACGGTTGATACAATAACAAATACAAAACCTGCTAGCGTTGCCTCAACAGCAAAAACAATTTTAATAAGTGATGTAAATATTAACCCCCAATCAGGCATAATAGAAAACTCAGTATCACCTTCGGTGTCTAATAATACGGTTGATATTAATACAATAAAAAATATAAAACCTGCAAGCGGTGCCTCAGCGGCAAAAACGATTTTAATAAGTGATGAAAATATTACCCTCAAATCAGGCATGATGGAAAACTCAGCTCCACAAGTAAAAAGTGGTCAAAAGCCTCAAGTACAAGTTGGTATGGACAGGTACATAACAGTGCTTAAACGGGGTCGCAGCCCTACCTCTGCAGCAGTTGCTTCGGCCTCAAAAGTACCATCTTTTGATAAAATAAATTCTCAAAATCGATTTGCAATTCTGGAGGATGAATCCTCTGAAGCACCAAACGTCATAAAATCGTCCAAGCCTCCCCCGATATATCTTAGGGAGCAAAACTCAAATGAGCTCATAAAGAGTTTGATATCGGTGATAGGTGAAAATTCGTTTTACGTAGCTGCTATCAAGCGTGGTAGTATAAACGAGACAAAAATACAAGTCAATAATGAGAATGATTTTCGCAAAATTATAAACAAATTTGAAGTACTTAAAAAAAACTTTTATACATACCAACTGAAAAGCAGTAAAGGTCTCCAGGTAGTGATTAAGGGAATTGACTCATGTGTGGACCCAGAAGAGGTAAAAACATTCCTCGAAGAAAAAGGCTTCAAAATAAAACATGTAGTAAATATAAAAAATAGAGAAAAAAACCCCCAACCACTTTTTCGAGTGGAGTTTGAACCCGGCGACGTAAAGCTTAAAAAAAATGAAACGCACCCTATTTACAATTTGAAATATATTCTCTATAGAAGAGTAACTATAGAAGAGCCACACAAAAGAAATGGTCCCGTTCAGTGTTTAAACTGTCAAGAATATGGTCATACTAAGGCATATTGCTATTTACCCCCTGTTTGCGTAGTATGTGGTGAATTACATGGTACAGATCTTTGCGATAAGTCTAAAACCGACCCCAACGTAAAAAAATGTAGCAACTGTGGCGGTAATCACACTGCCAATTATAGAGGATGCCCTGTATATACCATCGTCAAGCAGTCAGTTGGACCGAAAACTAATCCCCCTCAAATGCAGGTAACAAATCAAGTAAGCACTGGTGACATTCAGGCCCCGCAGCCTAGTTATAACAGAACCTCTTATGCTAACGTCGTAAAATCAAACCATGCGCCAACGCAAGGTGCTGCGCCAAGTAATGATGAAACTCCAGTTTCAAATTTAAGTCGTCTGGAAAAAACCATGGAAACATTAGTGCAAACAGTAACTAATTTTACGAACACAATGGGTAATATGATGCAGGAAATTCTTAGAATGCAATCGATGTTATTGCAATCTGTACTTAACAGGCCATGAACTGTTTAAAAATCTGTTTTTGGAACGCGAACGGCATCCGCCAACATAAAAATGAATTAGAATACTTTCTTAAAAATAAACAAATTGATGTCATGATGGTTTCTGAAACTCATTTGACCTCAAGAAATACGTTTAACATCAATGGTTATATACTATATGATACCAAGGACCCTCGAGATAGAGCTTGTGGTGGTTCTGCCATTTTGATAAAAAATCGAGTCAAACACTACCTAATGTGTGATCATCGTGAGGATTATCTCCAAGCAACGAACATTTGTGTTGAAGAGCTGAATCGTAGCATTGTAATCTCATCTTTATACTCTCCACCTAGATTTTCAATATCAGAAAGCCAATATTGTGAATATTATAAATCACTAGGACCCTGTTTCCTGGCCGCTGGCGATTATAACGCTAAACATACCTTCTGGGGGTCACGACTAATAACACCAAAGGGTCGTGTTTTGTTTAATACAATCTCTAAAATGAATTTAAATGTTGTCGCGAGCGGCCAACCAACATATTGGCCTGCTGACCCGCAAAAAATTCCAGATGTCATCGATTTTGGCGTGGTTAAAAACATCCCCACAGAAACGATTCACGTTGAAGCTTCCCTAGAATTATCTTCCGACCACACACCTACAATTGTTACTATAATGAACCCCAATAGAATTGTATCTCCGACTGGTTACCTAGCGACGTCAGCCACACAAATAAATTGGTTAAAATATAAAAAATATCTCAGTGCCCATTGCACAGAAAATATTCCGCTCAGTACACCGGAGTATGTAGATCGCTCTATTGATAATTTTGACAGTTTTCTGAAACTAGCTGTTCAACATTCCAATATTGCCCCCAAAAAAACAAAAACTATTAAAATATATTCCACAGATGTCGAGCGTCTCTTGTCTGAAAAAAGGAGGGCACGAAGAGAGTGGCAATTGCACAGATCTCCTCAACTTAAGAACTTGCTAAAAGAGTGTACAAAAAGATTAAGAAAGTTATTGCAGACTCAGAAAACGGCTTCTCTGGAAAAATATCTTAAGGAACTTGATGCAACTCCACAATCGGACTACTCATTATGGCGTGCAGCTAGAAACCTCAAAAGGCCAGTTGTCTCTAAACCACCATTAAGAAACTTGAATGGAAGTTGGGCAAGAAATGATGTTGAAAAAGGAAATCTGTTTGTAAGTCACTTGAAAAACGTATTTACACCTAATATATCTCACAATATTGCGGTCGATTTACCACCTGTTGCTGCTAGAGCAGCTATTCCCCTAAGATTTGAGATGAGAGAAATCGAAAAGGTTATATGTGACTTAAACACTAAGAAGGCACCTGGCATTGATAAGATCAGCAATAAAATGCTATTAGAGCTACCTCGCGTAGCAAAGAAAATTATTCTTTTTATTTTTAATGCTATTTTACGCCTTGAATACTTTCCTCAAAAATGGAAGGTTTCCTTAGTTACCATGATACCAAAGCCAGGTAAAGATCATACGAAAGTTGAGTCTTATAGGCCTATTAGCTTATTGTCAAATATGTCAAAGCTATTTGAGAAATTATTAGTTTCAAAATTAACACCGATTTTAAGTGAAAATAGATGTATTCCAAACCATCAATTCGGATTTAGAAGAAAACACAGCACAATTGAACAAACTCATCGAATAGTAAATGTCATAAGAAAAACATTTGAAGAAAAAAAATATTGCTCAGCACTCTTCATCGATGTTTCGCAAGCTTTTGACAAAGTCTGGCATGAAGGCTTATTACACAAATTGAAGCAAAATTTACCAGCAAACACACACAAACTGTTAGAAAGCTACTTAGTCGGTCGTCAATTTATTATTAAAGAAGGAAATTTCTTAAGTTCACCTCAGCCGATTGGCGCTGGAGTCCCACAGGGCAGCATCCTGGGCCCTCTATTATACTTAATTTATACTTCGGACATGCCAACAAACAACTACACCCAAACTTCAACATTTGCAGACGACACAGCTTTTCTAAGCGTCCACGAAAACCGTTATGAAGCATCTCGTTACCTACAGCATCATATATTTCAACTAGAAATATGGCTAAGACAATGGAGGATAATGGTCAATGAGCAAAAATGCGTACATATAACATTCACCCTGCGCCGGGAATCTTGCCCCCCTATTACAATCAATAATCAAACTATTCCTCAACATTCGCATGTAAAATATCTCGGTATACATCTGGATCGGCGATTAACGTGGAAATGCCATATAGAGGCAAAATTAACTCAAATGAAACTAAAAGCCATCCAAATTCATTGGCTTATTGGAAGAAATTCTGTTCTTAGACTCGATTGCAAGCTTCTACTTTACAACTCTATCTTAAAGCCTATCTGGTGCTACGGTATTCAACTATGGGGCACTGCCTCGGCCTCTAATATCGAAAAAATTCAAAGGCGCCAAAATAAACTTCTTCGTATAATCACAGCCGCCCCCTGGTATGTTAAAAACTCAAACATTCATAAGGATCTCAACGTGCCATTAGTAAAAACTATGATTACAAAATATGCAGTAAAATATTTAAAAAGACTTGAACAACACCCAAATCCTTTAGCTCGAAATATTTTAAATCATGGCGGCCACACTCGCTTAAGGAGAAGAGACACTGCAGCACTTACTCAACTAGATGAGAGATAAACACCTATATAAGTGAACAGAACCCGTGATGAAGAAAATTTTTGTCTGGCACTGGCAGGACATAAATAAAGTATTAGGTTAAGATTTGATAAATTATTGTTAGTTCATATTAAATATATGAAGATTCAATAAATAAATAACGAAAAAAAAAAAAAAAAAAAAAAAAAAAAAAATAAAAAAGGCCCCATTAGAAAGAAGGACTGAAGAATTTTATGATGGTAAAAGGAAAGAACTCATTGCCCAATGGCAGGCATTTGAGAAAACAGAAAATAGAATTCGTAGCGATCCCACCTTGTCAGAACTAGGACCTTATATTGTAGCGGATCTACATAAATCAACTGGAGCAAAATACAATGCTTCAATTGCATATATTGAAATGGAAATAAGAAAACTGTCATCTGAAAATACCAAGCCGGTGCCAACCGCAAGAAACACATCAGAAGGCTTCTCAGGTGGCCAGTTTGTCGGAGAAGAAGAATCGATCCATGAACTAGCAAGAAGAATAACAGCGCGTATGACAGCATTGACTCGTTTGCTGCAAGGTTTGGAATCAGTGGAATCAAATCAGCCAAAACAGTTTTATCAACTAAAATCCGAGACTGTGACAAATTTATGGAATCAAATTCAACAATTATATGACAACATATGGCAGCAAACAGAAGACCCTTCAAGGTTGGGTCTACAGCAAGAAACATATGATAACCTGGAGGACTTGGTTCAAGATCATTTGGTGAACCTCGCAGTACAATCAGATAAATGCAATGATGGTGTAACTCCTGCGCCACATGTAGGAAGTGACATGGCAGCACACAGTGCCCTTCCACTGCCAAAAGTAACAATTCCTCAATTTAACGGTGACTGTCTCCAGTGGCGGCAATTCTATGAACTGTTCTTAGAAATGGTGGACAAGCAGGCTCTCCCAAACGTACAGAAGATGTGGTATCTCAAAACCAACTTATCGGGGGAGGCTGGCAAACTCATAAGCCATCTAGCCCTAACAGAAGACAACTACAAAACGGCATGGACACTTCTTTAGGAATGTTACAACAACAAAAGGATTCTGGTAGCCTCGCTTGTCGAAGGGATCCCGAACCAACCGAAGGGCACGTCATCAACTGCCTCACTTAAAGCTCTGCATGATACAACAAAAGAGTGCATGTTGGCACTCAACAATCTAAATATCGACACATCTACTTGGGATGCCATTCTCATTCAGGTACTCTTGAAAAAATTGGAGCCCACTCTGTACATTCGGTTCATGCAATCACTTTTGAACCCTAAGGAGGTGCCTACCATTAAAGAACTATTTGACTTTTTAGAGAGACAATTTGAATCAATGGAGTCGATTGGAAAAACATTAACCACTTATCAAGGTTCAAGCAAGATTGTGTCTTCCATAGCATCAACGGAGGATAACATCAATTGCAAACTCTGTAACAATGGTAAACACCGCATTTATTATTGCAAACGATTTGCGGCGATGACAGAATCTGAAAGACTCAAATGGGTACAACAGCAGAAACTATGTGTAAACTGTTTTAAGGCCGATCATACATCCAAGTATTATGGTAAATGTGATAATAAGCACAATACTTTATTACATTTTGTTTAGGCATGAGAACCCTACATATTTTGCAGGGCATGAAAACCCTACATGGGTTGCAATAGCGAGTACATTTACTCGTCGTTTTTTTCTTTTAGCATCAGCAGGCAGTTGAATACTTTTTTTCTTAAAACCCTCACAGTCAGTGAAGTTCTTTCAAAGTGATCATTATAAGTGAAGCGTAGAAAAGCATTTTAAAAGTTCAAATTAATTACTTAAACAAATCTCATTTCTTAAATATTAAACGTTTTTGTGTGCTAAATTAAATATTTTCCAAACAAACCGAAATTCCTTTAAAACACAAGTGCTACATACTTCAATTGTGGTTTGTTAAATTAAACAATAAAATACAATTTTCTAACGTGCTCTTTTGTACATTTTTTAAACCGAGTTTGTAAAGAAAAAAAATAATAAAGTGTCCCAAAATTTAAAAGAACAACAAAAAAAAAAGAATAGTTTTTTTGTATGTCGAAACCATTGGTCTTGGGGAATAAGCAACAGGGTTTTCACCGCCCAAACCTAGGTTAACATAAACTTTTCCAGTGAATCGACCTACAGGGAAAAGGCAACCCCCAGGAAAGAAGCCTTCAGGCCATTTCTCGGCGACACCAACACCGTAATTCACACCAGCACCGGTAAGTACCATAACTTGGTTTTATCACCCCCTATATAATTTTACCCCCGTGTACCCATACATTTTGGTCCTTCGAACCGGATCCGGGTCATCTATAACCCGGGAAAACCTCTCCGACACTTTTATAGTGTCATATAACCCCGCAAACCCCATGTGGATCGTTACATCCAATTTTTACCCCCCTCGCGGCATAACGTGCGAATTTTATTTTTTCAATATCGTGGTTGTAACGGTCTCAAATAAGAACCGTTAACATACAAAAAAAAATATAAAATTTTAAAATTTTTAAATCTAACAAAAAAAAACCAAATTATTTTTCCCCCCTCGTGCCTACGTATCATGTGTCATGTCTCTTTAAAATCATCATACGAAAAAGTAACGGTCTCCTAAACGTGTAAGAAAAAAAATCGTATGAAGTAAGTCTCCATTCACTTGCATACGCCAAAAATAATATGAGAATAACTACATACGTACTCATGTACAATTTGCATTTATTCTCATAAACCAAAAAAACCACCATCCATACATACATACATACATCTAAGTCAGGGGTTTCCATTTCTTTGCACAATTGTGCACACTACTACTAACACATATTTTTATACTCTTCAATTCAGTCGTCGATGTGACTTCGACAAGTGTGCATGTCTAGCGGATGCTATATTATTTTGTTTCAGCTTACACTCAAAAAATACTGTGCGGTCAAAAATGCTTTTGGTAACATCCAATGCCTTGCGTGCAATTTTTATTTAGAGTTTAAATTTTAAGACTTAAATGTAGAATAATGTAACATTTCATAAGTTTACATGCAAAGCAAAGAACTTTGTAAAATGGTAATTATTTTAGATTTAAAAGCAATTTTTAATATTTCAGATAAAAAATTTCAAAATGTCTAACAGTACTATGTGGAAGAGCTGATAGTCACATTTATTATAGGTTTTATTTTACATTCGTATATGGATTCGGTTCTTATAATTTTACAGCACTTTTTTATTTTTTCTTATGCAATACTAAAAATTATTATTATAAATTATTATCTGATCACTAATTCCACTAACACCGTGGTAATAGTTATAAAACAGATTACTCAGTTTTTTTGTTTAAAAATATTAATGTGTTCTTATAAAAATAATTAAAAACTCTGCTAATTTTTTTATTGAGTGTGATTATACATTATGCTGTTAAAAATAATTATATATTTATTTGATGATACGTCATTTTTAATTCTGTAAATAACTTAAAATTATATAAAAATACATATGTAACGTGAATCCTAATCAACACAAATTTCAAATTTTCATATAATATCTACATTGTTTTGCATTAAAGCTAACGATATGTGTTTCGTTTGTGAAAAAAATTCTTTGATGCCTGTAAAAGGGTCCCTTTTTCTTTCGTTAAAAAGACGTACCTAAATGCAGAAATTATTAAGAAAAAAAATAGCCACAAGAATTTGTTGGTATTTTGTGCTTGTAAAAATATTTTTGTTTCTGTACCAATCGCGTCGGTAGGTTTTTTTTCTTTTCTTTTCTTAAGTAAGTAAAAATATTTAAAAAACAAGTTAAAAAAGTCTTGTTTTCCTACAATTTACGTGTAAACCTATACACATAAAAGCAAATGTGACAGCAGGTAAAATTTTTGGGTAAGAAGATGTGTTTTATTGATGTATTAATGAAACTTTATTGTTTGGCACTATTTTTATTGCTTACTTTTTTTTATTTAAGTGCCTCTCTTTATTCGGCACTACTTACCTATGCGAACAAATTTTTTCGGATTTAAAATTTATTGGTTCCAAGAAACGTAATAAATTAAGTTCATCCCATTTGAAAAGCATACGAAACTGCCATAAAAGAATAAATTTAGAAGATTTTATTTATAAGTTGTATAACACAAGGGAAAAAAATTAAACATTTTTTGTGTTTTTTTTTTTTTTTTCTCTCATTATTTATTTATTGAATCTTCATATATTAAATATGAACTAACAATAATTAATCAAATCTTATACTAATACTTTATTTTTGTCCTGCCAATGCTAGACGATCCTTGTGAATATTAGAGTTTTTAACATACCAGGGAGCGGCTGTGATTATTCGAAGAAGTTTATTTTGGCGCCTTTGAATTTTTTCGATATTTGAGGCCGAGGCAGTGCCCCATAGCTGAATACCGTAGCACCAGATTGGCTTCAATATAGAGTTATAAAGTAGAAGTTTGCAGTCGAGGCTAAGAACAGAATTTCTTCCAATAAGCCAATATATTTGAATTGCTTTTAGTTTCATTTGTGTTAGTTTTGCTTCTATATGGCATTTCCATGTCAAACGCCGATCTAGATGAATACCGAGATATTTTACATGCGATTGCTGGGGCACTAATTGATTATTGATTTTAATAGGGGGACATGACTCCCGACGCAAGGTGAATGTTATATGTACGCATTTTTGCTCATTGACCTTTATCCTCCATTGTTTTAACCACTTTTCCAGTTCAAATATATGATCCTGCAAGTAACGGGATGCTTCATGACAGTTTTCGTGTACGCTTAGAAAAGCTGTATCATCAGCAAATGTTGAAGTAAGGGTGTGGTTGTTTGTTGGCATGTCTGAGGTATATATAAGGTATAAGAGTGGGCCCATGATGCTTCCCTGAGGGACTCCAGCGTCAATTGGCTGAGGAGAACTTATAAAACCACATTCTTTAATAATAAACTTTCGGCCGACTAAGTAGCTTTCTAACAGCTTGTGTGTGTTTACTGGTAAGTTTAGCTTCAATTTATGTAATAACCCTTCATGCCAGACTTTATCAAAAGCTTGGGAAACATCGATGAAGAGGGCGGAACAATATTTTTTTTCTTCAAAGGCTTTTCTTATGGCGTTTACTATACGATGGGTTTGTTCGATTGTGCTATGTTCTCTTCTAAAGCCGAATTGATGGTTAGGAATACATCTATTTACATTTATAATTGGGGCTAATTTTGACACTAACAGCTTCTCAAACAGCTTTGATATATTAGACAATAAGCTTATAGGTCTATATGACTCAACTTTTGTAGGATCCTTTCCTGGCTTAGGTATCATTGTAACTAAGGATACTTTCCATTCTTGTGGGTAGTATTCAAGGCGTATAATAGCATTAAAAATTAAAAGAATAATTTTCTTTGCTATGATGGGTAGCTCTAAAAGCATTTTGTTGCTGATCTTATCAAAACCAGGGGCTTTCTTGGGGTTTAAATTATGAATAGCCTTTTCGATTTCTTTTATCTCAAATCTAAGGGGAACAGCAGCTCTAACAGCAACTGGTGGCAACTCGACTACAATATCGGGAGATGTATGCGGGGTAAATACGTTTTTCAAATGATTAACAAAAAGATTTCCTTTTTCTTCATTATTTCGTGCCCAACTTCCATTTAAGTTTCTTAATGGTGGTTTAGTGATAACTGGTCTATTAAGATTTCTAGCTGCACGCCATAATGAGTAGTCTGATTGAGAAGTTGCATCAAGTTCCTTAAGATATTTTTCCAGGGAAGCCGTTTTCTGAGACTGCAGTAACTTTCTTAGCCTTTTTGTGCACTCTTTTAGTAAATTCTTAAGTTGAGGGGATCTATGCAATTGCCATTCTCTTCGAGCTCTCCTTTTTTCAGTCAAGAGACGCTCGACATCTGCAGAATATATTTTACTATTTTTGGTTTTTTTGAGGGTTATACTAGAATGTTGAACAGCTAGTTTCAGATAACTGTCAAAATTTACAATAGAAATATCCACATTCTCCGGTGTACAAATTGAGAGAATGCATTTATTTACAGCCGAAATAAAATGTTAGTAATATATTTTATAAGTTGTATAACACAAAGGTACAAAACTAAAAATTTTTTGTGTTGATAGAAAATTTGTTGCAGTTCTTTACCAATTCAATGTCGCTGATTTTAAAACTGCACTTTTTTTCTATCAGCTGTGATTTGCGTGCAATATTTATTTTTTTGAATTTTTAAAACATAAAAATCTTTAATTTTTTTACAATTGTTTGATAAGATATTTGAAACTGATTTAGAGTCAAAAAGCTTCCGAGAAAATTATGATTCTTTTCATAGCTATATGACTAGGTATACCGATGAGGAAAAAAAACCTTTTTATTAGAAATAAAATTTTTTTTTTTAAATTTAAGGAATGGCTATCAGGGGAAGAAAATATTAAAAATAAATCAGATTTTATTTAAAAAAAAAGCCATTTCATGTCAGTACTTTCATCTAAGCAAAAGGAAAAAATACACAATTTCTTAAATTTTCCTTAATTGCCATTTCTACCGATGTTCCTAACTGCGCAGCCCGTCGCTCAATAATACTGAGGGAAAAGGGCACAGATTCTATTAAATTAAAATTAAAATTTAGCATATGAAGAATTTTACTAAACAACTGTTTAATAAAAACTCCATCGATAAACGGTCTGACCTGCCTGACAATATTTTAGGCGACTACGTCTGAAATGGCTTTTTTAAAAATAAAATCTGATTTATTTTCAATATTTTCTTCCCCTGATAGCCATTCCTTCAATTTTTCCAAAAAAATCTTTTTATTTCTAATAAAAAGGTTTTTTTTGTCTTCATCGGTATATCCAGTCATATTGCTATGAAAAGAATCATAATGCCTCTTAATAACATTTTCCCAATGTCCTTTAAATGTTTGATAACATAAAAAACATTGGGCATTATCAAAGGCATTTTTAATCATAAAATAGTTTTGCATTTTAATATTTTTTAGCAACAAACTAGCGTAGCTTCCGCGCATGTGCATTCGTCGCTGTCTGACGAACAACTAAATTAATTTCATTATTATTTATTTTACACACTGTATTTGAACAAATATCAATGCATCTATCGTACATGTGCGCTTGTTGCTCTCACACGTACGACAAAAATAATGAGCGTAAAAAACAAAGGGGTGGGGCTTCTAAACAATTGTTTGCCTGAATGAGCATCACTGATCTACAGGCAATCTCCTCATACGTACCCCCCCGCAATGCTTTGACCATTGTCAACTCCATACAGCCGTACCTAAACAAGAGCGGAAGGCGGAACGTTTTCTTCAGCGTAGCTTTTACGCTGATATGCCATACCTAAATAAGAGCGTCAGCGTTGTGCCATAAACAGTAGTGTTAACTTTCGTGCCGACTAAAACCCTCATAAAAGACATTAGAAACTGAATTAAAACCGCTAGTTTGACCTAAAAATAGCTAATTTGCCATTATTTTTTATCAAACAATAAAAACAGGGTTGTCAAAACAACAAATGTAGCAGCCCTGTTTATTTAAACGCGCTGTCAAAATCGGATTTTCCAATTGTAAAGCGCTACCGTTGCGTTGCCGTCGCGTTGTTTCGGTATGCTACATACAAATTGTATGGGCATGAGGATTTTTGACAGCTAGAAAACGCGTTCCGCTCTTGTTTAGGTATGGCTGATAAGCATCAGCATATAGAGTTGACAAACAAACAGAACACAAAAGAAATACCAAAAATAAGTAAAAAAAATTGAGTTGTACTTGCTGCTTGATATTCAAGGTTAATATCAAGAAGCATCTCTTGTGTTGTTGTTATCGTCAACTGCATTAATTCCCTCTTGCTAATAATAATAATTTTCATCTCCCATAATTTACGCAGTCGATCAACTCGTTGGTTTATTTGATGAGAGAACAAATCAAAGAACCAGACGAGTAAATGTATGTATGTACGGTGTGTAACATAAGTACATGAAAATAACTAGGTCACTGGGACAAATTGACTTGTACATAAGAACTTATATACTAACAGCTGGATACGAGGGCAGCTCGAAAAATCATTGGAGTTTTAATACAATTACTATTATACTTCTTATTAATATTCATTATTTAAATAAATGCCTACATTATAAAAATAAAGTGAATATATGAACATAAATAAATTACCATAAAGCCCACGACACATGACACATGATAACCCCTTTGCTGCGAGTTTATTATAATACCTTTATACCCATATTATAAATTAACCATATAAAATTCTTTAAATTTTTAGCAACTAATTTTCATCGGTCGCTTTTACGAAGCACCTTTGAAAAGTTCTTTAAATTTTGTCAATTATTTTTTGTTATTATTTTTTTGAAAAATTTCATTTAGGCCCTAATTATGTACAACGCAGCGCAACGCCAAAGAATAACATTGAAAGCACAAACAATGTCATAAATATTTTGTAATTTTGTTGTTGCTTTCAACAGAAATTCATGTACCGTTTTAAAATTTTCAACGACACAAGCAATGGAGCGTTTGAAATTTTAAGATAAATCTGACCTACTAATGTCATTTAAAAATACCATACCTATTTATGAAAAAGGACAAAAGCTATGTAAATAAAATCAGAGCAAAAATTTAATTCTAACATGCACAAATTTGTTAACGAAAATATGATTTTTTTTTCAAACCTAAAATATATGTATATTAGAGCGACTCAAAAAAAAAGTGATTTTTTTACCCCTCTAAAAATAAAGGTTGATATGTTTTATGATGATTCCCGAAATATTTTGGTTCTAGCGTTGACCATCCGTGAGCTGGACCATTTTTAAAAAAGGTATTTTTCAGTTTTTCGAATTTTTTTGTATTTTGCTCCAAGAAGACATAAATAAAATTTGGTATTATCGAAAAAGAGTTTTTGAAGCAGCATCCAATGGTATATAAAACTTGACCACTTGCGACCTACTAATTGAGATATTTAATTAAATACATATTTTCGTTTCGGGTTTTTATACAAATTCTAGGTTTGTAGAAATAATGTTCTGCTTTTCTAATTGAATATGTTTTAAAATAATGTTAATTTATTTTTTTGTAATTATTCACATAAAACGCGAAAATCGCAATATACCTATTTGATCTTTTTTTTATATATGGGTATCAAATTTTTTCATTTTTCAATTGTAATAACCTGGTGATAGGCAAAACATCCGTTTTCAAACCCTGAATGCTGTGAGCTAAATTTAAGTTTTTAAATATTAGTTTTTCAATTAAAAACATATTAAACTATTAATCACAGACAAATTTATAATATTAGACTTAAAAATTAATTTACGAAAACACTAAACATGGATATTTTTCTACTGTTCAGCTGAACAAAACTAAGCTTCCGACAAACTGTGACATAATCCAACAATTGTTATTTTTGCGACAGTAGTGAAATAACCAGTCATATGGAGTAATGTTGATGATATTCGATAATTCCATATTCCAAAAATATTGTTCGAGTTCGAGTACTTAAAAGATATGATAAATTTGAATAAAATTGGTCGCATTACTGAACCACCTTGTATAAAATTTTATTCCCATCAGTATGTTAAAGATCTTTGTGATTCTGAAGAAATTATTGAAATACCAGGTAAAGTCACAATTTAAAAACTGTTTTTAGAGATAAGATTAACTGCTTCTTTTACCAAAATCAATTTGTAATTCCCATGCAATTCGCAAAACACGGAACGATTTGTTAAGCTAGTAAGCCAATCATTTCTTTCTGTTATCGAAAGTAATCGACCAGCTCATTTAGCAAACAAAATAGAATCGTGCAAACTTTATACAAAGATAGAATCGCGAAAAGATTTTTTATAAATTTTATATTTTTTATTGTATTTTTCAAATTTTGATAAATTGAAAAGTAAAAAAATTTGATACCCATATTGCCTATATATGAAAAAAGATAAGATATATCGCGATTTTCGCGTTTTATGTGAATAATTACAAAAAAAAAATTTCAAAAGCAGAACATTATTTCTACACACGTAGAATTTATATAAAAACCCGAAACGAAAATATGTATTTAGTTAAATATCTCAATTAGTAGGTCGCAAGTGGTCAAGTTTTATATACCATTGGATGCTGCTTCAAAAACTCTTTTTCGATAATACCAAATTTTATTTATGTCTTCTTGGAGCAAAATACAAAAAAATTCGAAAAACTGAAAAATACCTTTTTTAAAAATGGTGCAGCTCACGGATGGTCAACGCTAGAACCAAAATATTTCGGGAATCATCATAAAACATATCAACCTTTATTTTTAGAGGGGTAAAAAAATCACTTTTTTTTGAGTCGCTCTAATATAAATATATTTTAGGTTTGAAAAAACAATCATATTTTCGTTAACAAATTTGTGCATGTTAGAATTTAATTTTTGCTCTGATTTGATTTACATAGCTTTTGTCCTTTTTCATAAATAGGTATGGTATTTTTAAATGACATTAGTAGGTCAGATTTATCTTAAAATCTGGGAAACATGGATATTTTTGTGGTTCTTTCAGCATTTAATATTAAAAAAGACAAGTACTTATACAAATAAATAAAACACTTTGTTAAAAATTGTAATTAAAATTTTATATCTGTTTTGTTTCTCGCTCTAGCCAAGACAATGTCAGTTTATCGCCCTGTTCTTTCAAAATGGGAGAAAGGCAATTCCAGACATAATAATGATAGTCATTAAGCATTTTAATCTAAAAAAATATATATATGTGTATATATTACACAGTACAACATTTTTCAGTTAATTGATTGCCAACTCAATTCTGTGAACTGTATGTGAAATTAGACCCAAAAAGAAGAATTTCTGCATCATTCGTTTTGTCTTCTTACCTGCGATTTGAAGTTAGTACTATCGTATAGGGGAATTTATCACGTTTTAGGCCCTGTTGTTTGACATAGCTCGACAACCACTAGCCCAATTTAGTTGAAATAAATTTTAAAAAATTAAGAATTACAATTCCCTTAATCTGTTCATATATTGTTTTCCTATACAAGTAACACTTTCGAAGTTAAAAATGAATGTATGAAGGGAAAAAATTATTTTTTGCCTAAAAATTTAAATTTTTTTTTTAAAAATACATAAAAAATGCAAAATGGAAAAAAGTTTCAAGTCTAGTTATTTTTTCGCAAAGTCACATAACCTATGAGCAAAATGAGACAAAGATCATAAAAATCGATGCACGCGTTTCGCTTTTATTCGCAATTGAGTAAATGTATGAATTTCAAAAATTTGCTCGAGATATGCACAACATTATTTGGAGAAAACATTGACACCTTTTTCATGATTCTGAGAATTAAAAAAAAAGGAATAAACAAAAGGTTATTTGATTTTTATGATTGCGGTAATAAATGTACGTGGACAATTAAACGGAAAGTGGACCTTTTTATTATTTGGGTTTTTCCGGTGGCTACCTATATGATTTTTTTTACAGAAATTGCACCCACATTTAAGGGTGGTCATTATTTGGAAAGTTTTGCACAGTTTGAAACGTACAAGTGCTGAATCTGGTATATAGCCAGCCGCCCTTAAAATATGCGCCCATTTATAAGTACCTGGCAGTAAAATATTCAAAAATACGTAGTATTTATAGGTGTGCATTGATCGATTTTTGGCATTCAGCCAGTGCCGACGAACGCGAACAGTAAAAGTGATTTTTCTCCAGTTTTTTAAAAGTGAATAACAACAAAACATAAAATATATCAATATGGAAAACAACAAGTGCCCATATTTGGATGAATATTGTTACGTTTGTGGTCATATCGTCCGAAAAATACAGAAAAAAGATCGAAAAAATTTGTTTACTGAGCAATTCAAAACCGCGTATTGTAATTATTTCGATGAAGCAGATTAAAGTGGTGCAAATTTTACGCCGAACACAGTGTGCAACAGTTGTTATACTACCCTTCTAAAATGGATTCACGGAAAAAGTAGAAAGTTATCTTTTATGAAGCCAGTAATTTGGGTGGAAGACACAACTGGACATGATGAATCCAGGTGCTATGCATGCATAAATTTTCGTCCTGGATTAAACAGACAACAATTGAAAACAAAAGTATACACTGCTGCATTTACTGCCACACTTCCAGTGCAACGCCCTGCTGATACCGATGCACCTAAACCTCCGAGTGCGGATACTGTGTCCCTGCTAGCCGAAACCGTTTTCACCAATCCGACCGATTTGGATGATGCTGATTGGATACCCGATATTGAAAATAGTGCACCACAACCGCTACCACAAATCGAAATGGATTACATTGTGGCCAAGCTGGGACTATCACAACACGACTCCGAATGGCTGACATCATTTTTGAAGAGAAGAAAACTCACACAGCAAAATGTCAGCGCAACATCATACCGACAACGCCAAGCTGACTCAGACCATGAATATGAACAACCTACGAAGAAAACAAGATCATCAGAACCACAAGCGTCAACTTCTACAAGGATGGATATTGCCAATAATTGAAAAAATGTTCTAAATTTTGTTTTTATGCATATTATAATTGCGTATTAATTGCATATTATTTTATTTTCATTAAGTTTTTATAAATAAAGTTTTTTTTTGCATGATAATTTTTTAATTTATATTTTTATTTTTATTTTAAGGGTGGTGGCTATAACTGATTTTTGAAATTCATACCTTTACTCAATTGCGAATAAAAGCGAAACGCGTGCATCGATTTTTATGATCTTTGTCTCATTTTGCTCATAGGTTATGTGACTTTGCGAAAAAATAACTAGACTTGAAACTTTTTTCCATTTTGGATTTTTTATGTATTTTTAAAAAAAAAAATTTAAATTTTTAGGCAAAAAATAATTTTTTCCCTTCATACATTCATTTTTAACTTCGAAAGTGTTACTTGTATAGGAAAACAATATATGAACAGATTAAGGGAATTGTAATTCTTAATTTTTTAAAATTTATTTCAACTAAATTGGGCTAGTGGTTGTCGAGCTATGTCAAACAACAGGGCCTAAAACGTGATAAATTCCCCTATACGATAGTACTAACTTCAAATCGATACTAACTTCAAATCGCAGGTAAGAAGACAAAACGAATGATGCAGAAATTCTTCTTTTTGGGTCTAATTTCACATACAGTTCACAGAATTGAGTTGGCAAATCATGTGTTGTACTGTGTTATTAAACAAACACGTGCATATATATTTGTTTTTTTACAGACCTCATTCACATTTAATAGCTCCTTGTTTATCAATTTGGTTTGTTTCGGACATAGTGTTATTGTTTTAAACGTTAGTGCTCCTCGTCCATTAAAATCATATTTTGTGTCAGCGGGAACTATCTGAACAATATCTTCAATACGAATGCCCAATTCTCCATCCTTGTAATATCCTGGTTCTAAAATGAGTAAATATTTTTTATTAATTTTAACTAGGGTTTGCAAGTCGATTAAAATTGTATTTTCACAGGGTTATTTAAAGAGGCTGGTGTAATGTTAATTCTTCACACATGCAACCACAGACGAGTATGGTAAATTGTGAAGCCTTAGGAAATAAAAAATGAAATAGAAAAGCAGTAGTATCAGAGTTTAGAAAAATTCATATATGACCACTCATATTTAACCATTCATGAATTTTTTCATGAGTGAGAAATTTAAAACGTGTAACTTTTTTTCACAGCCATGAACGAATTGTGAATTTTTCGCCAATTCATTTATGAGGGCGAGGAAAAATACATTTGTGTCTTTCTTTAGTTATGAAGAATGAGGAAACAAAAAATTTTCGTAACGCTCCTCACCAGTAATGTTCTTACTTGACACTATGAACGACCACAGCACGAAATTTTTGTGTATGTATTTTGTTTTTGTAAAATATTTTTGGTAAAGGCAACCAGCCAAAGTGTGTATTGGATTTTTTGTAGGCAAATATTATTGAAAAAAACCTAAAAGAAATGCACATATCGTCATCTTAAATGCAGAATACGAGGCTGGATCAATAAGTCCGTGATTTTTTTACATATGGAGAAAAGTTAATTTCGAGAGCTCATTAAACATTATTTTTTGCGAAAAAAAACCGTCAATCAAACCAAGGAAAAGCTTGATAAATACTATGGGGTCTCTGCACCATCGATTTCAATAGTAAAAAAGTGGTTTACTGACTTTCGTTGTGGTCGCACAAGTAAAAATGACGCTGAACGTTCTGGGCGGCCAATTGAAGGCAATACACCCGAAAATTTCGAAAAAATTTACGATATGGTTTGGCCGATCGAAGAGTAAAAGTGCGTTGATGCCTTAGGCATTTCATATGGCAGTGTGGTTTCGATTTTAAATGGTCAGCTGGGTTTAAGAAAGTTGCCTGCAAGATGGGTGCGGCGTTTGCTCTCAATTGACTATGAACGTAATCGTCTGACAACTTCAAAGGATTCTTTGGAGTTGTTTAACCGCAATTCGAATGAGTTTTTGCGGCGTTTTGTTACTGTGGATGCAGCATGGTTTTATTACAACACTCCGAAGGCAAAGCAGCAGTCTTAACAATGGGTTTCTTCGGGTGAACCGGCTCCGAAGAAGGCCAAGGTAAGTTTGTCGGCCAATAAGGTGATGGCAACAGTTTTTTGGGATGCCCGTGGGATAATGCACATCCATTACCTTCAAAAGGGAAAAACAATAAACGGCGAATATTATGCCAACTTATTGGACCGATTTAACGAGGATTAAAAAAAAGACCCCATATGGCCAAGAAAATTTATTTTTCATCAAGATAATGCACGGGTGCACACGTGTGCAGTCTCAATGGCAAAATTACATGAATTGGGCTACGAATTGGTACCTCATCCGCCATATTCTCCGGATTAAGGCCCCAGTGACTACTTCCGAACCTAAAGAAATGGCTCGGTGGAAAGAGATTTAGCTCCAACGATGAATTTATTGGTCAAACAAATGCCTATTTTATGGACCTTGAAAAATCCTATTTTTTGGAAGTGATACACAAATTGGAGAAACGTTGGACTAAGTGTATTGAGCTAATAGGAGATTATGTTGAAAAATAAATTTATTTTATTCATATAACTACGAGGGAAGTTCGAAAATTCACGGACTTGTTGATCCGCCCTCGTAATATTACATCACAGTTTTACATAAGAAGCAAAAAACGTTGTAAAATAGAAATAAAATGAGATATAAAAGCAATTTTAAATATTTACGATTAAAATGCGATAACCAATATATTTTTGAGGAAAAAATATTATTGTTATTTATTTAGTTATGTGTGTAATGTTATTTTAATTTTTAGTTTTCTGAAACAAAACGACGTATCATCAACGAAAGAATGTTAACATTAAGTACAACAAACATTTACAATATTAAATAATTTGTTAAATTGCAGGTATAATAAAATATTAAGATAAAGTTCATGGTTATAAATGCAATACTGCCCTTAAACAATAAATTGAAATGTGGTTAAATGCACCTATAAAAAATTATAATCACTCATTCAATATGTAGCATCATTAGGTTTGCGTCGACATGGTGAAACAAGTTTGCTTTTCTGATGCAGCATAGGCAGTACTGCATTTGAGAACGTAGAGAAATTATATTATTATAGATATTATGATTATTCTTTAAGGTCTCCTTTAACTATTGAAATAACTAATAAACTAATCTTAAAGTTTATTTTTTAATTACTACATAATATTTATGTAGGTCCCAGTGCCTATTGTTGCAGAACATCGATAGGTAGAAGCTGGGGACTTCTGCCGACAGTTGTGGATATGTTTGACTAGCGACTAAAGGCTTCGAGTGTAATATTATGACATTTATAACGTAACGACGTAATCTCTTTTAATAGTTTTCGACATGAGTTACAGACACACTTTTTCTCACTTTTCAAGAAACGATGGAATATTTTCTTTAACATGTTTTCGATGCGAGAAGTTCTCACCAAAGTTACAGAACAAGGGTGCTAGTTACATTTGTGGTTTAAACATTCTAGGCCTTCTTATTGATCGTATTAGTCAAAGACGCTTACCTCGGAGAGGATATTTGTATGTGGACTACGTAAAGTTTTAAGTCGATTTGGCTCATTTCAATATTTAACAAAGTGAATTTTACCATCCTAAGTTTTCTCGTAGAAAATTAACTATCGGCCATGTTCTGAAAAGCGCAAATCGCTTAAAATTAGCGTTTTCAATTTGAAAACGCCAAATAGGTGTTCTGAAAAACGCAAGTCGCTTAGAACTAGATTTTTCGGTTTTAAAACGCCAAACAGGTGTTCTGAAAAACGAAAACGGTAGAAATTTGGCGTTTTAAGACCGCTAGTGTATACTTAAGTGATCTGGTCTATTTTATTAAAACTGCACTTTAAAGAGAAAAGGAAATGGCGCACCATTTCAATTTAATATGTTTTCTTTTTATTTAAGGAAAAACTTGTAAAAAATTTTCACGATTTTAATTAAAAAAATGCAATTTAAAAATTAGCTTTGAGTTTTTCAATTGTTGTTGCGGTTGGTTTTTTTGCGGCAATAGTTTTTTTTGTAAATTGTGATGATGTTTGTTCACATACTGTTTGCCATTAATTTTGTGTCAGTTCTTTGTGTGTAGGTTTAAATTTTTATTTTGCACAGGCACTTGTATTATTGTAGCGGTAGGGTGAAATGTTTTTTTTGTTAGAATTTTGGTTGCCTTTGAAATTATTATTTTTCACTTACTTTTATTTAATTTAGTTTTTTTTTACCCGTCACTTAACTTTTAATTTCTTGTTTTTTTATTATTGTCTGGTTTGTTTTGATTGTTCATTCACACATTTTACAGCGTAGGAAAGCATAGTAGTAGACGTAAGGGGAGTATGGCAATGCTCATCAAAGTAAAAACAGGGTTGGCATTTTCATTCAAGTTGGAAAGGAACGCTGTGAGAAAAAATTGTTAATTTTGAATTTAAAAATTTATGAATGGACAAAATTGACTTTGTGATTACGCATGAGAGCCTGGTAAAGGGAAAACCTATAGGATAGTGATTGAACCAGGGAATGCATGGATGAAGGTCAGCAAGTCAGGCATATTGAAAGCAAAATTTTTAAGGAAAAGTAGGTAGGATGAAAATCTAGACAAAAATATATGAAAAATTGTATATGTATATGGGAAGAAAAAGATGGACATTTGGCGGCAAGTAATGTTCTAGAAAATTCGGTGGAAAAAAAAAGAAAATTAAAAGAAAAAGATGGCGATGCGAGGGAAAACTTTGGAAGGCTAGGAATAATATGGAAATTTTGGAAAAATCTTAGTAGAAAAATGAAAAGAAAATTTGCATAGGGGATCAAATGTGAAAAGTTACTCGAAGTGATCACACCTACAAAGTTTCTAAAGTTATTTTAAAAGAAGTTTTTTTTTAACAAGTGTATTTTTTTTAAATAAAACAAGTTTTCTTTTAACACAAAGTGTTGCAAGTTTTCTGTAAGGACAAAAGTCAAAAGTGTAATTTAGAGTCCTTGGGGAATTTGTCCCGTGAGGAACAAGTAAAATAAAGTGAATGTGAAGATAAAACGTAAGGATAATGTGAGGTGAAATAATATGCACTGTGTAAAATGTTTTGTTTATTTAGCTGGCTAGGTAGGAAAATCCGGAATACTAGAGGAGGAGGCAAAACAGTGGATGCCAAAAATAAAGATTTTGTGCAGGTGTGTGGTCCGAGGAAAAATTTTAAGATCTGCTACCATAGCCAGGTAAAGAATTTGAATCCTTTTTTTTTATTTAAAAAAAAAAAAAAAGAACAACGTCCATCATCCCCAGAATTGATATATAAAAAAAGGGGAAAATTATTGGCAAAATAAATTAAGAAAGAAACAAAAATAGTTTAAATTATTTGTAAAAGTGGATAAAAAAAAAAAACATTTATTAAAATTATAAATAGAGAAATCAAACAAATTTTTATATAAAAGAAAAAGAGAAAAAAAAAACCGAGAAAATATATAATAAAAATCTATAAATTAAATGAAAAATTTAGTAAATTAAGTTTAAGTGAATTGTGTTATACTTAGTTTTTGTTTTGTTTGAATTTTTTTTTGTTATTTCAATTAGTCAGTTTAATTATAACGTGTATTTTTTTTTGTATTTTCGGATTAAGTTTTGTTTCAGACAGTACAGCGAACGGTTTTGTTTAATTCAATCAAAATTATTACCGCCTTAAAATATGTTATTTTTTTGGTTTGTTTAAAATATTCTTTTATTTAGTTTATTACGCCGGATGTAAAATTGCTCAGTTGCAGAGTTAAATCTTTTTTTTTTGTTTGTTTAGTGTTTTTATTATTGTTCCTGAAAAGTGTTAAGGACAAATTACTAGCCTTAGGGAGCTCCTTCAGGTTTAGGTATAAATTATTTATTAGAAAGTTACATATATAAAAGAGAAAAGGTTTGACTAGAAAGGAGGAATTTTATTTGTTGTGGTGTAGATAAAGTTTATTGTGAGGATAAGTATATAGGCTCTGAGAAATCTTTTGCTGTACTTGAGGAATTTTTAGAAATAAGTAGTAAAAGTTTTATAATATTTTTTTTTATTTTTATTTAATTGTGGTTTTTTTGTGTGAAACTTAAAATAGTAAAATAAGATTAAGGAAATTTAAATTGTTTGTTTTTTATAATAAAATATGTAACTTAAATTATTTAACATAATTTCACTATGAAGTGTTTGGCTTAAATTTAAGAAGGATTGATGGCATGAAGGTAAGGTAGGTTTGGAGAAGTCGGGTGGTTTGGTGGGTCACAAATGAATGTGTGGTGGATCCTCTTGTGACATGGCAGGGTGGGCAAACTGGAGGCATAACAACCGCTTCCTGAAAATATAGAAGAGGAAATGAAATATCGTTTATATAGTGCATTGGTGTAGTGATTAATTTAGATAATACCTGATTTTTTTTTATGTGCAGCGTACCCAGTGAGCAGGGTTGGAACCTTCTGGGAGTTGTTCACCGTGGCTAGTCGGAAACCTCACTGGTCTCTACGGCTGTAACATAAATGGCGCCCAATCTAGAGTGAAGTAACGATTTAGGAAATTACTGCTTTTAGGTACAGTGCTCTCCAAAATCGTGTTAGATAACATGCAGTACAGCTTAGCATGTGAAAATATAACATTAGATATTTTTATAATAGCCCAACGAACGAATAGTTTTTCTAATAAAGTGGGTAAAATTTTTTTTATAGCCCCTATGGAAAAGGTCTATTAACGGAAGTATAAAATAAGATTTGAATTGCTATATTAGAGAAACTGGGAATTCGACCGGTACATTAGGGAAGATAACTAATAGCTTTGAAAATTGTTTCTCTAACTATTTGGAAAATTTTCAAATTGTATTGTCATTCTTTGCCTATTTTTAGTTTTTTTTAGCCTCAGTTTTTTTTATCTTAAGGGTTGACGGTTCGATAGCCACTTGTATGATAGTTGATGATTACAGGGTTTGTTGTATCGAAGGTCATTCCGTTTACCTACACCTCTCATAACCTCAGGTTCTTCGTAGATATCAAATTGAGACTGTATGGGAGGGATAGGCACATCATTGGTTGTAAAATTGTTTAATGTACTATAAATGATATTTTAGGAATCTTCTAATTTAAATTTTTTTTGATAATAACCACTTCGACAATGCTACTTATCTTCATGCCAAATCCAGAAAAATTAACTAAACATATAGAAACATATTTAAAATACTTGAAAAAAAAAAACAAGTTAGAATAATTCTAAGAAATTTTTTTTTAAAGTGCAACAAAATAAAGTTTTTTTTTCTTTGAATAAAGTTTTTCTAAATTTAAGGGGGTTTCTCTTTTAAAATATAGGGAACCTAATAGCTTAGTGAGTGTTCTGAAGGATATGCCTCAATATCCTAAGGATAAAAAGGATAGAAAAAGAACAAGACAGGTACAATTCGATCTCAATAGGTCCACCCCTCGTGCATTTGAGAAAACGTATAAATCAAATACCCCTAGTAGAAAACCTAGTTCAGGTAGAGAAATAGCAATGAGTCAGGGTCCAGAAAATAACGTTCCTCAAATTCGTGATATGTCCCATACAATAAACGCTAATGTACCTGGCACGAGTGCTGCTACACGTCAAATGCAGGAAATGGATTTTAATAGAATGGAAGATTCTATTAAAAGGACGTTAGAACAAGGTGTTTTGTCACAAGTTGGCGAAATGAGAAGGCAGATGGCAGAATTAACAGCTGCCGTAGGAAAGATGAGCCTTGTGGTACAGCATACACAGCAGGAGAATAAGAAACTTAGGGAGGAAATAGAAATAGCAAAAACTAGCAATAGTACTAGTGCAGAACCTTTAAATATTTCACCTGGGGATTCAGTCCAATCGTCCAGAATATCTTTAAATAATAATAATAATGAGGGCTCTTATAGAACTTACCATAAAATGAGGATCGATAAATGGGGACTTGAGTTTGATGGTAACACAAACAGGTTAGCAGTGGAAGATTTTGTTTTTCGTGTTGAACGTTTGCAGCAAAAAAATGGTGTATCGTGGGATGAGGTTTTGGACAATTTTCATTTGTTAGTCAAAGGTGTGGCCGAAAAATGGTATTGGCTTTTTATTAAAACAAATTATGTCTCAGAATGGAGCACGTTAAAAGAGGCTCTGTTAAAACAATACCAATCGACCAGATCCAGTTTCGAGCTGATGAGCGATATGGTCGAAAGGAAACAGCAGCCTGGTGAAGGAATTGATGCATTTTTCTTTACGATGACACAAATGCGATCTAGGTTAGAGATGTCCATGCCTGAAAGGGAAATGATAAAAATAATTAAGAAAAATTTAAGGGAAGATCTTAGAAATAGAGTTTACCCTATAGACGTTAGCTCAGTGGAGGAACTTAGGCAAGAGTGTGTAGAGGCAGAAAAAATATTCTGCCGAAAGGAGGGCAAAGTTTTTCACCCACCTGTTTCGACACAGCGTTATAGGCAGGTAAATGAAATTTTTGATAAAGAATCTCCACCATTGGATACACCAGAATTTAATGAAGAAGTGGCAGAACTCCAATTTGATAAAAATAGAGCAACCAGAAATCCTCTTATTTGCTGGAATTGCAGGCAAAATGGTCATATGTTCATGGACTGTCCTTCTACTCAAAGAGCGTTATTTTGCTACAGGTGTGGAAAACCGAACACAATATCACCCAATTGTACCGATTGTAAAGAGAGGAATTTTTCGAGGAACGAGGTAGCAGCGGGGAACCGTCGTTCCAAGGAAAACCCGCCTGTGACCCAGCTGTAAAAGAAAACAAAATTAATTTAGTCTATAGCGTAGAAAAGTTTAATAAGTTTATCCCTCAAATGCGTCATACTTATTCACTTGAGAAACGCCAAGATAATTATGAAAAAGTTAGAAATAGAATTTTTAATGAAGAAATATTTATACCTAGAGTAATTTCCAATAGAATTAGAAAAGTAAGAAATAAGTTTAAGGAGAAAAGAAAAATTAGAAAACTAGTGATAGAAACCATTAAAACAGTAGATAGTAAGCATGATCCTCGCGCTTTTGCCGAAATTTCCATAGGAAATTATGTTATTAGAGGCTTATTAGACACAGGTGCTTCGATTAGTTTACTAGGTAACGGATGTAGAGAGCTGATGGAAAAATTGCAAATTAACTTTAAGCCAATATATTCCGTTGTTTCAACCGCAGCAGGAAGGAAACACAGACTGCTTGGTAAAGTAAGTCTGGAAGTTATGTTTAGGGATAAAACATTGCCGATAATTTTTTATTTATGTCCAGATTTAGAACAGGATGCCTATTTAGGTGTAGATTTTTGGAAAGCTTTTCATCTGGCGCCGGAAATTTTCGAAATATCTGAAATAAATCACGAAAAGGAACCAGATGAGTTTGGCACGAATGAGTATTATTCTAATCCTCATATTTTGAGCGAAGATCAACGAAAAAAATTAAATGAAGTCATTGAGTTGTTTCCTTCATTCGAAAAACATGGATTAGGGTGTACAAGTTTAGAAAAGCATTCCATAAAATTAGTAGAGGGCGCAGAGTCTTTTAAGGACAGACATTACCCCTTATCGCCAGCTGTTCAAGAAATAGTATATAGGGAAATAGATACAATGTTATCCTTGAATGTAATAGAAGAAAGCGAAAGTCCATGGTCAAATAGGACAACTGTGGTAAGAAAACCGGGGAAAAATAGATTTTGCTTAGATGCGCGAAAATTAAATAAAATCACTGTAAAGGACGCCTATCCACTTCAAAATATTGATGGCATTCTGAGCCGGATTGACGAAACTTATTATATAAGTAGCGTAGATTTGAAATTCGCTTTCTGGCAGATTGAATTAGACGTAGAGAGTAGACCGTATACCGCGTTTACCGTAGCTGGTCGACCACTCTATCAATTTCGCGTGATGCCTTTCGGTCTTTGCAATGCTGCACAACGACTATGTAGGTTGATGGATAAGGTGATTCCACAAAGGCTTAAAGAGAATGTGTTTATATATTTAGATGATTTATTAGTAATTTCTGATAATTTTGAAAAACATCTAAAAATTTTAGAAGAAGTTTCAAAATGCTTAATAAAGGCTAATCTTACAATTGGCCTCAAAAAGTCTCAATTTTGTTTCCAGCAGTTGAAATACCTTGGCTTTATAATCGGCGGCGGATGTTTGAAAACTGATTCAGAAAAAATAAAAGCCATTAAAGAAATTAGGGTACCAAAAACACCTCGTGAAGTACGCAGTTTTCTGGGAACCGCTGGATGGTATCGGCGATTTATAAAAGATTTTGCTACAATAGCAGCACCACTAACCGATACCCTTAAAAAAACCAAGAAATTTAAAATGAGTCCAGAGGCGATTGAGTCATTTGAAAACTTGAAAAAAGCGTTGACGTCAGCCCCGGTACTAAGGCACGCAGATTTCACAAAAAGATTTTGGATCCAGTGTGATGCATGCGATTATGGTATAGGTGCTGTGTTATATCAGATAGACGACCAAAAAGAGGAACACCCAATAGCGTTTTATAGCCAAAAATTAAATGCTTGTCAAAAAAATTACAGCGTTACAGAAAAAGAGTGTTTTGCGGCAGTAATGGCTATAAAAAAATTTCGCCCTTATGTAGAGATGATGCCATTCACAATAGTCACCGATCATGCTAGCCTTAAGTGGCTGATGTCATTAAAAGATTTGACTGGAAGACTAGCACGTTGGTCACTTCAATTGCAAGCGTTTGATTTTGAGATTGTGCATAGAAAAGGCTCCGAAAACATTGTTGCTGACATGCTGTCCAGAATGCAAATGGAGGATTTAAATGCGGATGAAATAAACTTTGAAGAACTTTTTGGCTTTGAGACAACTGAATTCCAGAGCGAAGAATACATAGATTTAATTCAACACATAACCAATAATCAAGAAATGTTGCCAGATTTGAAAGTAGAAGATGGGCTGGTATTCAAAAGAATTAAGTTCGATAGAGATGATGAAACTGATCACCAATGGAAGATTTGGATTCCAGCCAATATCACCCAAATTTTAATAGAAAAAGCACATTCGAGTGTGACTGCAGCTCACGGGGGAATCGTAAAAACATTGGAACGAGTAAAAAGGTTCTTTTACTGGCCAAAAATGACAACGCAAGTAAAAAACTATATAAAAAATTGTCAAACCTGCAAAGAAATTAAATCATGTAACCAAAATCTTCGACCAGAAATTGGAAAACAATTTATCACTGATAGACCATTTCAAAAGCTGTATCTGGATTTTTTGGGTAAATATCCGAGGTCAAAAAGCGGCAATAGTTATGTGTTTATTGTTTCAGATCACTTTACTAAATACACTTTTATAAAAGCCATGAAAGAAGCAACAGCCGGAAATGTGGTTGAATTTCTAATACATGAAGTATTTCATAAATTTGGCGTCCCTGAAGTAATTCATACAGATAATGGTGTACAATTTATTTCTAAAGCATTTCAAAATTTAATAAATTCATACAAAATTCATCACATTAAAACTCCAGTATATCAACCTAGTAGCAACGCATCGGAAAGGGTTAATCAAAGTATTTTATCAGCCATTAGAGCATATTTGAAAGAAGATCAAAGAGACTGGGATCTTTATTTATCAGAGATAGATTGTGCGTTAAGAAATTCCTTTCATAGTGCTATAGGTTTCACCCCATTCTATGCACTATTTGGATACCATATGTATTCGAGCGGAGCTGATTACAAACTGGCTCGAAAACTGCAAACAATCTCTGACCATCAAATTCTCTTAAAACCAAATGAAAACCTAGAACTTATAAGGGAACAGATCAAAGAAAATATGACTAAAGCTTATGAAAGAAGTGCCGCAAGGTATAATAAAAGAGCCCGAATAGTTAAATTTATTCCTGGTCAAGAGGTATACCGTAGGAATATGGTGCAAAGCTGCTTTGCAAAGAACATAAATGCAAAATTTTGCCGAAAGTTCTTAAAATGTAGAGTGGTTCGACCAGTAGGTAACAATATGTACGAACTAGAGTCTTTAGATGGGAAAAAAATAGGAATATATCATGTTAAAGATATTAAAGTATGAATTGTTAGATGTATATGACAAAATAAATAAACATTAATAGTGCAATAGTAGGACATAGGGCAGACAATTATACATTTAATTATATTATATATTTGATTATATTTTGTAATTATACTATAAAATGTTTGTTGTGTTGTCCCACTTTTTTTTTATAGATTTAGCAATTTTTCTTTAATATCTGTGATAAACTATTTTAGTACCTGATATAGACTTGACGAAATAAAGATAGGTTTACGTACCTGTTGTGCAATATTAGATTTACAAAAACCGGTGATACATCTGTGATATGAGTGTTGTTGTGTTGTCCCTTTTTTTTGTATATAAATATTGTTTTTATAAATTAGTGCAATCATATATTGACTTGCAGGTAATAATGATGACGATCATGCATAAGATCTGTAAAAAAACAAATAAAAGGAAACACAAAGTAAACTCTTATTTACATATGAATCACAAAAAGTACTTCCCGTGAATGTAAGCGTAGACTGTGATAAAGTAAGGTCCCAAAACACAAGAACGTATGACTTTCTAGGCTCCTTTATAATAATATAAAGTGGTTGTGAGAGTAACCCAAAATCTTAGAGCAGCTACAATCCATGGATGGGAAAATAGTAGAGGCGCGGCCCTTTCAAACATTAAGATCCAAGGTGATGAAGGATATATAAAAGACTATTGATAAGAAAAAGAAATTGACGTAAAGATAATATGATTAGTAAGATGACAAAAAGAAAATATAACAAAAATACTTACATAGACAAATTTGCCTCAAAATTATTTTGTAGGCTTTCGTTTGGAAATGTTTGCACTGTTGTGCCCAGTTGGTAAATAAACCAATTACAAGAAATTTAATTTGGGTCTAATGGTTTCATGGGTTGCCGCTATGGTTTTTCATATCTATGAAAGATTCAGAAGATGGCCAATGTTCTAAGCTGGAGGGATGACGTTACTATTTTTATGCAAAAAGGCATTGTAGGACAAATAACACACGCGGGACAATACGGGGGTAGGTGACAACGTTAAATAGGTAAATCTGATTGGTACGTACCTTAACTACTGTATGTAAACGCCCGGCCGGATGCTGGTAGAATGTGAGACTCTTTTTCAGGGTCATGGGAGTTCCCCACGTTTTAGACGTTTTCCAATAGTATCCGCACACCGATTCCTGCTGCGAATACTAGCATGACTCGGAGTTTTGTTGCGGTTGGTTTTTTTGCGGCAATAGTTTTTTTTGTAAATTGTGATGATGTTTGTTCACATACTGTTTGCCATTAATTTTGTGTCAGTTCTTTGTGTGTAGGTTTAAATTTTTATTTTGCACAGGCACTTGTATTATTGTAGCGGTAGGGTGAAATGTTTTTTTTTGTTAGAATTTTGGTTGCCTTTGAAATTATTATTTTTCACTTACTTTTATTTAATTTAGTTTTTTTTTACCCGTCACTTAACTTTTAATTTCTTGTTTTTTTATTATTGTCTGGTTTGTTTTGATTGTTCATTCACACATTTTACAGCGTAGGAAAGCATAGTAGTAGACGTAAGGGGAGTATGGCAATGCTCATCAAAGTAAAAACAGGGTTGGCATTTTCATTCAAGTTGGAAAGGAACGCTGTGAGAAAAAATTGTTAATTTTGAATTTAAAAATTTATGAATGGACAAAATTGACTTTGTGATTACGCATGAGAGCCTGGTAAAGGGAAAACCTATAGGATAGTGATTGAACCAGGGAATGCATGGATGAAGGTCAGCAAGTCAGGCATATTGAAAGCAAAATTTTTAAGGAAAAGTAGGTAGGATGAAAATCTAGACAAAAATATATGAAAAATTGTATATGTATATGGGAAGAAAAAGATGGACATTTGGCGGCAAGTAATGTTCTAGAAAATTCGGTGGAAAAAAAAAAGAAAATTAAAAGAAAAAGATGGCGATGCGAGGGAAAACTTTGGAAGGCTAGGAATAATATGGAAATTTTGGAAAAATCTTAGTAGAAAAATGAAAAGAAAATTTGCATAGGGGATCAAATGTGAAAAGTTACTCGAAGTGATCACACCTACAAAGTTTCTAAAGTTATTTTAAAAGAAGTTTTTTTTTAACAAGTGTATTTTTTTTAAATAAAACAAGTTTTCTTTTAACACAAAGTGTTGCAAGTTTTCTGTAAGGACAAAAGTCAAAAGTGTAATTTAGAGTCCTTGGGGAATTTGTCCCGTGAGGAACAAGTAAAATAAAGTGAATGTGAAGATAAAACGTAAGGATAATGTGAGGTGAAATAATATGCACTGTGTAAAATGTTTTGTTTATTTAGCTGGCTAGGTAGGAAAATCCGGAATACTAGAGGAGGAGGCAAAACAGTGGATGCCAAAAATAAAGATTTTGTGCAGGTGTGTGGTCCGAGGAAAAATTTTAAGATCTGCTACCATAGCCAGGTAAAGAATTTGAATCCTTTTTTTTTATTTAAAAAAAAAAAAAAAAGAACAACGTCCATCATCCCCAGAATTGATATATAAAAAAAGGGGAAAATTATTGGCAAAATAAATTAAGAAAGAAACAAAAATAGTTTAAATTATTTGTAAAAGTGGATAAAAAAAAAAAAACATTTATTAAAATTATAAATAGAGAAATCAAACAAATTTTTATATAAAAGAAAAAGAGAAAAAAAAAACCGAGAAAATATATAATAAAAATCTATAAATTAAATGAAAAATTTAGTAAATTAAGTTTAAGTGAATTGTGTTATACTTAGTTTTTGTTTTGTTTGAATTTTTTTTTTGTTATTTCAATTAGTCAGTTTAATTATAACGTGTATTTTTTTTTGTATTTTCGGATTAAGTTTTGTTTCAGACAGTACAGCGAACGGTTTTGTTTAATTCAATCAAAATTATTACCGCCTTAAAATATGTTATTTTTTTGGTTTGTTTAAAATATTCTTTTATTTAGTTTATTACGCCGGATGTAAAATTGCTCAGTTGCAGAGTTAAATCTTTTTTTTTTGTTTGTTTAGTGTTTTTATTATTGTTCCTGAAAAGTGTTAAGGACAAATTACTAGCCTTAGGGAGCTCCTTCAGGTTTAGGTATAAATTATTTATTAGAAAGTTACATATATAAAAGAGAAAAGGTTTGACTAGAAAGGAGGAATTTTATTTGTTGTGGTGTAGATAAAGTTTATTGTGAGGATAAGTATATAGGCTCTGAGAAATCTTTTGCTGTACTTGAGGAATTTTTAGAAATAAGTAGTAAAAGTTTTATAATATTTTTTTTTATTTTTATTTAATTGTGGTTTTTTTGTGTGAAACTTAAAATAGTAAAATAAGATTAAGGAAATTTAAATTGTTTGTTTTTTATAATAAAATATGTAACTTAAATTATTTAACATAATTTCACTATGAAGTGTTTGGCTTAAATTTAAGAAGGATTGATGGCATGAAGGTAAGGTAGGTTTGGAGAAGTCGGGTGGTTTGGTGGGTCACAAATGAATGTGTGGTGGATCCTCTTGTGACATGGCAGGGTGGGCAAACTGGAGGCATAACAACCGCTTCCTGAAAATATAGAAGAGGAAATGAAATATCGTTTATATAGTGCATTGGTGTAGTGATTAATTTAGATAATACCTGATTTTTTTTTATGTGCAGCGTACCCAGTGAGCAGGGTTGGAACCTTCTGGGAGTTGTTCACCGTGGCTAGTCGGAAACCTCACTGGTCTCTACGGCTGTAACATTGTTTGTCGCAGTAGTTTACTTATGAACTGGCGATTTGTGCAAACAGCTGATTAAATTGATCATCGAAAAAAAATTTATGCTAGTGGTGTTAATTTTTAGAGATGCTTAAACTACTTACAATTAACACATTTAAGCAGTAATATCCCTTTCTACAATAGTAAAGTTCAGAATCATGCGGAGGTTTTATAAGTCGCCGGGTATTTTATATTTTTCATAAAAATTCAGTTTGGATTCTCTTGCTTCTGACTCGGTCATCTACAACTGAATCCAAAGTGGGCACATCCTTTCCTCAAGAATATTAAGTACGTCCCATAAAACTTTACAAAAAGGGTTACGGCCCATACTTATATTCATGTCATTGGCGATCAAAACTTGGAAGGATCCGACTGCTAAAAATTTTAAAGCGCCGGCCAAACGCATAATTTTTGGAATTGAACTTTTACTCATATGCTGAGAAGTTCCTTCCAGAATCATCAAAAATGCAGATTTGTTTAACCTGTAGAGAGCTATGAAATTAAAAGGGCAAAAACTTGACATAAAACCTGATTTTATTGTCAATGTATACGTTTGTGTGTACTTACGCTTGGTCTTGAATGTTCAATGGATTGGAAGAATTCCTTAGTGTTTTTTTTTAATTAACTCTTCGTTTGATTGTAGCTTTTTAAAGCGTTGTCTTTTGTCGTGTCCCACGTTTTTATATTTAGTCCGCTGTGCCTGTGTCAATTTGTGAAAAAAAACGAAAGTGTCCGTGTGTGTCCGTGATTAAATAAAAGAAAAGAACTTACTTAAAAATTAAAAAAATAAAAAAAAAAACCGCAACCAAATATAAATAAATAAAAACGAAAAAAGAATCTAAATAACAATAAGGAGAAATAATTTATTAAACAAACAAGAATCAAATAAAATAACAAACATACAACACAAATTTAATATAAAAATAAATATATAAAAGAAAAAAAAAAAAAAAAAAAACAAACAACCGTTGCAACATACAGAAAAGAAAAACAATAACAATATAAAAAAAAAAAGACAAACGAAATAACAAAATAAACAAACAACAATAATAACAATCTGCCAGTGATGGTCTTTTTCGTCGTTGACCAGATCAGCGCTTTTATGGTCCTTTTGTGGCATTGTCCATTGTGTACCCCCTATAACCGTCCATCATATTTGTGTTAGTACGGATGTATTTGTGTTAATCGTTGTTGATCTGTTTTGGTGATGAAGGTATAACACTGATCACCAAACAGTTTCTAAACGGCAATTAGCATAGAGATATCTGTACTTTGCGTTTTATTTGTATTTTTTTGTGTTGTGATGAGAGGTCGGTTTCGAATCGACTTCTGTAACATACGTGGGCTGAGAACGAATTTTTTTTCTGTATACGATCACATTAGTCTCCATCGGCCGTATGTTTTCGCCTTATGTGAAACACAGGTACCTGAAAATTCTGATCCACTGGATTTTCAGATTCCTGGGTATCACCTTCTATCCCTATTTGATCTTCATCGGGGTCTTCCTATATATATACGCAATGAAGTTGTGTATCAATGCCAGCAACCAGGGGGATGTTTGATGCGGAATTTAACTGCCTTTGGGTTAAATTCAAAATCAATACGCACTTTTTGCATTTCGGGTTTCTTTACAGAAGTCCAAACGCGGGAAGGGATATCACTTTATCGCGCTTCGACTCCCTTTCCGACTCAATATCGAAGATTCTTGAGAATTGTCCGGACAGTGAAATCGTTGTTTCTGGTGATTTTAATTTCCACAATTCTTCTTGGCTTCACCACTCGGGCCGTACAACCTATGAAGGCCAATATGTTGAGCTATTTGCTGCACATAATCACCTCGTGCAACTGGTGAATGAACCAACACATATTCCATGTGTTTATGGGCACCAACACAATACCCTTGACCTCTTCCTCTCTTCACACCCTCAAAAGTACGAAGTTGAAGTTCTAGCACCTCTCGGTAACTCGGATCATTGCACCATTTCTGCCTCTTTTCCGTTCTCCGAACTTCGGAACGTTTCACGACAGGCTATGAAACGATCAAAATTAGTTTACGGAAAAGCACGTTGAGTTGAACTCAACGACTTTTTTCGGCATTTTAATTGGAAACTTTGTTTCCTTGACAATGACGTCAATACCATGGCGAAAATGGTTAAAAATGTTATTATGCTAGGAATGAAAATGTTCATTCCAGTTAAAAATGCTTCGAATAAACCTAGGTCCAAATCTTGGTTTAATCAGACGTGCAAATCAGCAGTCAGATCCAGAGAGGAAGCATTCAGAAATTGGCGTGACAATAAAACCGATGATACTGAATTGCTACGCAAAATGGCAAGGTCGTCGTGTGCCAAAGTGCTAAGACGGAAAAAAACTCTTCACGAGCAACGTCTTCGTGCTGAAGTTCTTACTGCTCCCCGGGGCAGTAAAAGCTTCTGGTCATTCGTTAAAAGAGTAAGGGTTAATGCAAGTTCTTCAATACCAACTCTTTTAAAGGATGGCCAAACATTCACGAACCTGGTTGATAAGGCTAATTGTTTTGCCGAATTATTTGCAAATAATTCTAACTTACCAGATAGCAATCAACCACTACCCGAACTCGAAAAAGTATCCGTAACTATGCCTATAATATTTTTTCGGGCTCGAGCTGTTAAAAAGGTTCTTGCGGATCTCGACATAAACAAGTCTCCTGGCCCGGATGGTATACATGCACTGGTCTTGAAGCAGTGCTCTTCGACGCAAGCTCGTCCCTTAGCAAATCTTTTCAGCACTCTATACCATGCTGGTGAATTTCCCGTCTGCTGGAAGGTTGCCAATGTAACGCCAATTCCTAAAAAAAGAGTGGCTAATAACCCTGAAAATTACCGCCCAATTGCAATTTGTTCGGCACTTTCCAAAGTTATGGAGAGTATGGTAAATCACCATCTTGTAAATTTTTAGAGTCAAATTACCTACTAAGCGACCGCCAGTATGGCTTCCGTAGAGGTCGTTCTACTGGAGACCTACTGGCCCTGTTATCAGAAAAATGGTGTCGTTCCATTCACGATTTTGGCGAAAGTAGGGTAATTGCTTTAGATATTTCCAAGGCGTTTGACAGAGTCTGGCATGGTGCACTCTTGTCTAAACTTGTTGCATTTGGTGTCGGTGATAATTTCTCTCGATTTATATCGAGCTTTCTCAGAGATCGCACTTACGGGTTGTTATAGATGGGGTTTCATCAAACGAGTTCAAGATTCATTCAGGGGTACCGCAAGGCTCCGTTCTTTCTCCTACTCTATTTCTTATTTTTCTAAATTACCTCTTATGTCAAACTTCCAACCCTATCTATTCTTTTGCAGATGACAGCAACCTTTGCCATTCGTATTCATTTGGTTACAGACCAGGCGTGTCCGATGTTTGTGCTATGAGACAGAACATGAATGATACGCTTGGCCGTGACCTAGACATAATCTCAGAATGGGGTCGTGCGAATAGGGTCGAATTTAATGCCCGAAAGACTCAATGTTGCGTACTAACGCATAAGAGCGCGACGGATCAAGGTGCCTCATCTGTATTTATGGGTGGTATAAATATTGAGGAAACAGAATCTCTTGATGTTCTGGGCATGAGGATACAATGTGATGTCCGATGGACAGAACATATATTCAAGGTGTCGAAAGAAGCATTCAAGTGCCTCGGTTTTTTGAAACGGTGTAAGATATACTTCACTCCATCTGATCTCCTTACTATTTATACCACCTATATCCGACCGCGAATGGAATACAACTCTCATGTGTGGGACGGTGCTTCAAAGTCTATTTTGGAGCTTCTCGACCGCGTGCAGGAGAGGGCGAAGGTTCTCATTGGCGACAGTAGGGTATCCAATTCTATTGGATACTCAAGGGAGAGTACCGTCGCAATGTGGGTTGTACTTGCCTATTTTATCGTTACTACAACGGGATGTGTTCTGATGAAATTAGGGATATGGTTCCCGAAACCCATAGCTTTGTTCGTAATACACGTTTTTCCTCAAGAGCACATCCTTCTGTGGTCGATTGGCCGGTGAATCGTACAACGCATTACAGGGAAAATTCGTTTTTTGGCCGGACAGTTCGTATGTGGAATAACCTTCCTGCTGAAGTCTTCCCTCTCACTTACAACATGAATAAGTTCAAGTCGAATGTTCACAAGCACTACTCCCTCTTGCCTCCTTCCCATAACCTATTTTCTTAGTTCCAACACAATGCATTGCATTAGTAGGGGTCATCCCCTGAGAGCTGGTCCTAACAAAAAAAATATATACCAAGTAAGAACGCTGCAGGCATTTTAATTTTCAATTTATTTCACAGAACTAATTTGAAAATAATTTGTTTGTTTTCGTTTTTTTATGATAAAACATATGTTTTCTTTGCCCTAACACAACTTCGAAAAATAGCAAAACGCTAGCAAATCGCCTGGTTTTCAGAACATGCTGAAATACGTTTTGAGTTTTTCAAATCGTAAGCGATTTGAAAACGCAGCATTTTCCAGAACATGGACGTATATATTGTTTTATTTTATGAGATGAATATTCAAAAAGTTTTACACGGAATGACAAACTTAGTATACTTTCTCTTCAGAACTAGTGGTGGAGAGTATGAAAACACAAAAAAAAATATAAATTGAAAAACTAAATTCTTTATTGTTTATTATCAAACATATGCATATTTACAAATTTCATTATTTATAATCAGATAGGTATATATAGGTATATATATATACATTAGACCGACTCACCTTATATGGAGCTGAAAAAAGTGTTTATGTTACCCCTCTGAAAATATAGGTTGATATGTTTTATGATGATTCCCAAAATATTTTGGTTCTAGCGTTGACCATCCGTGAGCTGGACCATTTTTAAAAAAGGTATTTTTCAGTTTTTCGAATTTTTTTGTATTTTTCTCCAAGAAGACATAAATAAAATTTGGTATTATCGAAAAAGAGTTTTTGAAGCAGCATCCAATGGTATATAAAACTTGACCACTTGCGACCTACTAATTGAGATATTTAATTAAATACATATTTTCGTTTCGGGTTTTTATACAAATTCTACGTTTGTAGAAATAATGTTCTGCTTTTCTAATTGAATATGTTTTAAAATAATGTTAATTTATTTTTTTGTAATTATTCACATAAAACGCGAAAATCGCAATATACCTATTTGATCTTTTTTTTATATATGGGTATCAAATTTTTTCATTTTTCAATTGTAATAACCTGGTGATAGGCAAAACATCCGTTTTCAAACCCTGAATGCTGTGAGCTAAATTTAAGTTTTTAAATATTAGTTTTTCAATTAAAAACATATTAAACTATTAATCACAGACAAATTTATAATATTAGACTTAAAAATTAATTTACGAAAACACTAAACATGGATATTTTTCTACTGTTCAGCTGAACAAAACTAAGCTTCCGGCAAACTGTGACATAATCCAACAATTGTTATTTTTGCGACAGTAGTGAAATAACCAGTCATATGGAGTAATGTTGATGATATTCGATAATTCCATATTCCAAAAATATTGTTCGAGTTCGAGTACTTAAAAGATATGATAAATTTGAATAAAATTGGTCGCATTACTGAACCACCTTGTATAAAATTTTATTCCCATCAGTATGTTAAAGATCTTTGTGATTCTGAAGAAATTATTGAAATACCAGGTAAAGTCACAATTTAAAAACTGTTTTTAGAGATAAGATTAACTGCTTCTTTTACCAAAATCAATTTGTAATTCCCATGCAATTCGCAAAACACGGAACGATTTGTTAAGCTAGTAAGCCAATCATTTCTTTCTGTTATCGAAAGTAATCGACCAGCTCATTTAGCAAACAAAATAGAATCGTGCAAACTTTATACAAAGATAGAATCGCGAAAAGATTTTTTATAAATTTTATATTTTTTATTGTATTTTTCAAATTTTGATAAATTGAAAAGTGAAAAAATTTGATACCCATATTGCCTATATATGAAAAAAGATAAGATATATCGCGATTTTCGCGTTTTATGTGAATAATTACAAAAACAAATTTCAAAAGCAGAACATTATTTCTACACACGTAGAATTTATATAAAAACCCGAAACGAAAATATGTATTTAGTTAAATATCTCAATTAGTAGGTCGCAAGTGGTCAAGTTTTATATACCATTGGATGCTGCTTCAAAAACTCTTTTTCGATAATACCAAATTTTATTTATGTCTTCTTGGAGCAAAATACAAAAAAATTCGAAAAACTGAAAAATACCTTTTTTAAAAATGGTGCAGCTCACGGATGGTCAACGCTAGAACCAAAATATTTCGGGAATCATCATAAAACATATCAACCTTTATTTTTAGAGGGGTAAAAAAATCACTTTTTTTTTGAGTCGCTCTAATATACATATATTTTAGGTTTGAAAAAAAAATCATATTTTCGTTAACAAATTTGTGCATGTTAGAATTAAATTTTTGCTCTGATTTTATTTACATAGCTTTTGTCCTTTTTCATAAATAGGTATGGTATTTTTAAATGACATTAGTAGGTCAGATTTATCTTAATATCTGGGAAACATGGACTTTTTTGTGGTTCTTTCAGCATTTAATATTAAAAAAGACAAGTACTTATACAAATAAATAAAACACTTTGTTAAAAATTGTAATTAAAATTTTATATCTGTTTTGTTTCTCGCTCTAGCCAAGACAATGTCAGTTTATCGCCCTGTTCTTTCAAAATGGGAGAAAGGCAATTCCAGACATAATAATGATAGTCATTAAGCATTTTAATCTAAAAAAAATATATATATGTGTATATATTATTAAACAAACACGTGCATATATATTTGTTTTTTTACAGACCTCATTCACATTTAATAGCTCCTTGTTTATCAATTTGGTTTGTTTCGGACATAGTGTTATTGTTTTAAACGTTAGTGCTCCTCGTCCATTAAAATCATATTTTGTGTCAGCGGGAACTATCTGAACAATATCTTCAATACGAATGCCAAATTCTCCATCCTTGTAATATCCTGGTTCTAAAATGAGTAAATATTTTTTATTAATTTTAACTAGGGTTTGCAAGTCGATTAAAATTGTATTTTCACAGGGTTATTTAAAGAGGCTGGTGTAATGTTAATTCTTCACACATGCACCCAGAGACGAGTATGGTAAATTGTGAAGCCTTAGGAAATAAAAAATGAAATAGAAAAGCAGTAGTATCAGAGTTTAGAAAAATTCATATATGACCACTCATATTTAACCATTCATGAATTTTTTCATGAGTGAGAAATTTAAAACGTGTAACTTTTTTTCACAGCCATGAACGAATTGTGAATTTTTCGCCAATTCATTTATGAGGGCGAGGAAAAATACATTTGTGCCTTTCTTTAGTTATGTTGTTATTACTCGACACTATGAATGACCACAGCACGAGATTTTTCTGTATGTATTTTGTTTTTGTAAAATATTTTTGGTAAATGCAACCAGCCAAAGTGTGTGTTGGATTTTTCGTAGGCAAATATTATTGAAGAAAAAACCTAAAATAAATGCACATATCGTCATCTTAAATGCAGAATACGAGGGTGGATCAATAAGTCCGTGATTTTTCGAACTACCCTCGTAGTTATATGAAATGCAACACTGCTTCCATCAAGTACCATCTGTTAATAGACTACTGTCAAGTTTTGAGCAAGTTCCGTCATTTACTTTATGTTTAACAGCTGTTCAAAACACAACCTCGTGTATTTTTTTACATATGGAAAAAAGTTAATTTCGAGAGCTCATTAAACATTATTTTTTGCGAAAAAAAACCGCCAATCAAACCAAGGAAAAGCTTGATAAATACTATGGGGTCTCTGCACCATCGATTTCAATAGTAAAAAAGTGGTTTACTGACTTTCGTTGTGGTCGCACAAGTAAAAATGACGCTGAACGTTCTGGGCGGCCAATTGAAGGCAATACACCCGAAAATGTCGAAAAAATTTACGATATGGTTTGGCCGATCGAAGAGTAAAAGTGCGTGAGATTGTTGATGCCTTAGGCATTTCATATGGCAGTGTGGTTTCGATTTTAAATGGTCAGCTGGGTTTAAGAAAGCTGTCTGCAAGATGGGTGCGGCGTTTGCTCTCAATTGACTATGAACGTAATCGTCTGACAACTTCAAAGGATTCTTTGGAGTTGTTTAACCGCAATTCAAATGAGTTTTTGCGGCGTTTTGTTACTGTGGATGCAGCATGGTTTTATTACAACACTCCGAAGGCAAAGCAGCAGTCTTAACAATGGGTTTCTTCGGGTGAACCGGCTCCGAAGAAGGCCAAGGTAAGTTTGTCGGCCAATAAGGTGATGGCAACAGTTTTTTGGGATGCCCGCGGGATAATGCACATCCATTACCTTCAAAAGGGAAAAACAATAAACGGCGAATATTATGCCAACTTATTGGACCGATTTAACGAGGATTAAAAAAAAGACCCCATATGGCCAAGAAAAGTTCTTTTTCATCAAGAAAATGCACGGGTGCACACGTGTGCAGTCTCTATGGCAAAATTACATGAATTGGGCTACGAATTTGTACCTCATCCGCCATATTCTCCGGATTAAGCCCCAGTGACTACTTCCGAACCTAAAGAAATGGCTCGGTGGAAAGAGATTTAGCTCCAACGATGAATTTGTTGGTCAAACAAATGCCTATTTTATGGACCTTGAAAAATCCTATTTTTTGGAAGTGATACACAAATTGGAGAAACGTTGGACTAAGTGTATTGAGCTAAAAGGAGATTATGTTGAAAAATAAATTTATTTTATTCATATAACTACGAGGGAAGTTCGAAAATTCACGGACTTGTTGATCCGCCCTCGTAATATTACATCACAGTTTTACATAAGAAGCAAAAAACGTTGTAAAATAGAAATAAAATGAGATATAAAAGCAATTTTAAATATTTACGATTAAAATGCGATAACCAATATATTTTTGAGGAAAAAATATTATTGTTATTTATTTAGTTATGTGTGTAATGTTATTTTAATTTTTAGTTTTCTGAAACAAAACGACGTATCATCAACGAAAGAATGTTAACATTAAGTACAACAAACATTTACAATATTAAATAATTTGTTAAATTGCAGGTATAATAAAATATTAAGATAAAGTTCATGGTTATAAATGCAATACTGCCCTTAAACAATAAATTGAAATGTGGTTAAATGCACCTATAAAAAATTATAATCACTCATTAAATCTGTAGCATCATTAGGTTTGCTTCGACATGGTGAAACAAGTTTGCTTTTCTGATGCAGCACAGGCAGTACTGCATTTGAGAACGTAGAGAAATTATGATAATTCTTTAAGGTCTCCTTTAACTCTTGAAATAACTAATAAAATAATCTTAAAGTTTATTTTTTTATTACTACATAATATTTATGTAGGTCTCAGTGCCTACTATTGTTGCAGGTCATCGATAGGTAGGAGCTGGGGACTCCGGCCGACAGTTGTGGATGGCTGTACACTTTAGTGGTTAGACCCATTCTTACGTATGGATGCTGTGTTTGGTGGGTGGTATTGAGGGTAGTCGGAGGGACCTTATGCCTAAGGCTCTGAGGTGTGCTTCGATCGGCATGACAGTTGCCTTGAGAAGTAACCCTCAGGCGGCCCTGTATGTTATTCTCCACACCTATAGAGCAGTATGTGATGGGAATGGCAGCCAAGAGCATTCTTAGGCTGAGGGAGTTAGGCCTGTTAGGAAATTTCACGGAGGGTCAATCGCGGATCTTGGGTGAAATTAGTACTGGTGGTTATCACCTGGGTTTGCCCAGCTCTACGGATTATTTGGGCACTAAGGTCGATTTTGGGCGTTTGCCAGAGGTAATATTGCCGTCTAGGGACAGCTGGTCAGGTCAAGGCAGATTGTGTAGGGGATTTGCTTTTTTCACGGATGGCTCGAAGATGAAGGGCACGGGAGTGGGGGTATGCATTGAGGATCTGGACATCAAAAGGTCATATAGACTTCCCGACGACTGCAGTGTTTTTCAGGCGAAGGATCTGGGGGTTCTCAGGGCCGTGGAATTGGTAGGGGTCAACATTACCAAGGGCTCCGAAGTCACTATATATGTAAACAGCCAGGCGGCTCTTTGGACCTTGATGGGAAATGGAGGATCCTGACAGGTTGCAGGTGGTCAGGGGTCCAATGGGCTTCTACTTTGGAAGAATTAGGGAATGGGTTCTTAGCGGGACTAATCGGGTTTGGCGGGGCCGATGCTTAGTAGGTCGAATTCGGAGGCACTGCTGGGCAAGAGTAGGGACCATGATAGGTATTATTCCGGGTCACTGTATAAAAGGCAGGATGGGATCTGACTTGTCGGATAGATGTAGGTTGTGTGAGGACCCAGAGGAGTTGGAGACAGTTGAGCACTTTCTGTGGCACTGTCCCAGGCTACAGAACAGCAGGCTGAGCTGGCTGGGTAGCAGATTCGTGCACGAATTGGGAGATGTTTCGGGCTGCGGGCTCGAGAATCTCACGGGATTCGTAATGGGAATGACCTGGGTGAGGGTATGAAGTTTACTTCGCGCTAGCGTTTCTGACCTAACCTAACCTAATATTTATGTATTAATTAAAAAATATGTATCATATATATATTAATTATTTATTTTTTTGCTCGTTTTAGTTCAAGAATTATTTGAATTGTTATGTTTATTATGTTATTGTTTTTTTTACAAATAAACTCCAAATAATTAATAGTTTATGCATTTTTATTTATTGAAATTAATTAATTAATAAAAATACTTTATTCATCGGTTAACCGATCAATTACAAAATTAACCGATTATTAACCGATTAAACCAAAACCTCGACTAATTAATCGAGCGATAACCCGATTAAATGAATACCCTAATTGTTACTTTCGGTGATGCGTATAAAAAAACAACATGGTATTTAATGAAAATAAATTTTAGGCAGTCGTGATTTTTTGCTCATATCACAGCCATTTATGGATCGTTCTGGTTAAATTTCAATAGAAAATAATATATATAATATAATTATGTAACAATCGAGTTCCCATCGTATGTGGGGTCTTCAGAAATCCCATTTCAACGGACATCGTTAAATCAATTTCGCTACTCATAAGAACCCAGAATTTATGCATTTACTTTATGGGGTCTTACTTAGATCAGTATTGTAGAAATTAAAAACGGAATCACAAACTTATATATAGCCTTTTACCTTCGGTTTGATGAAGTTTTTTCATAAATTAATTAATTTCAATAAATAAAAATTCATAAATAATTTGATATTTGAAGTTTATTAGTAAAAAAAATTAGTAAAATTCTTAAACTGAAACGAGCAAATAAAAATAATTCATAAATATGTAATACATATTTTTTAATTAAAACATATATATTATGTACGTATAAATTAAAAAATAATATGTAAGTAAAGATCTTATGAAATAATCTTAGAAACATAATTTGGTTTAAATGTTAAGGATTTAAGCGAGTTTTGATAAAACTTGACTTGGAATTTTTTTTTTCACTTATCGTAGATGTTGGAGAAATCGAAAGCAACCTATTATACGGAATACATATATAATTTCTCAGTCCGTTTCCTGGAAATATCTAAATGTATCAAATCTTCAATTATAGCATTAGTGTCCTGTTTAAATTTTTTAAATTTTTAGCTGCTAATTGTTTCGGTTAATTCTGTTAAAAGATTGATATGAGAAAAACAAATAACAAAACAAATACATATAAAAAGTGCGTCAAACATACCCCTAGAAACCATATCGAATTCGAAAGAACTTGTAGTATGCTAACTAACATAAGCCTTAAGCTTAGAAAACTGTTGTGATTACTATTATAAAAGGCTTATTAAAAATTGTTTAATAAAAACTAGTCCCTTGCGATAATAATACTTGTCTAAAATATAATGTAAGCTAAGAAGTCTAATTATAGAATAAGCTTACAGAAAAATACTTTTCTAATCTATAATAAGATTACATTCTTTACGAACTCACGGTTTAAATTTATATGCCATATTTACAAAAAGTTTTTTACTAATATAATATTTAATTACTTTTTTTAAACTGTGCACTGTTTAATCCACTTCACTCTTCGAACCAAACACAAAAACGGAAAATTTTAAAAAAATAATACAAAATTTAGGCACGCGTCAATTAACAAAACTATAGCGAGACTAAGTCAATTGCAATTATAATTGTTGTCATGTTGTAAGAAATCTGTTATGATAAGCTTATTCTACAACTCATTTACATTTAGCTCTTTTGGGAAAGATGTTGACAGCAAACACTTATGTATTTAAAATGAAGATCACTGAACACCTTCTTTGTTTGAATGAAAAAATATACATACATACCTTTTGTATATTACACGAAACAATTAATAAAAAACATAAAAAATATCTTATAAGTACAACAACAAAAAATTTTGTTACATCGGATAATCGGTTAATCGACTGAAATTAACTAGTTTAATCGTTAATCGTAAAAAAACCAATTTTAGATTAACCGATCAGCTAATCGGGTAGCAATTAATCGGTTAACCGATTAACGGTGAATGAAAACCGAATGAATATTTAGTAAATATTCATAAAATTATGTTGCCTTTGTATGAGAAGCAAGATTGTGCAAATTCTAAACTTTTTTAATTTGAATATGATAGTCTTGGTGATGAATGGAACACACCTTTATTTAAAACAAGAAAAAATATAATAGACACTAACTATTACTTCACACAACGCATAAAACCAGGTAAACACCTATTAGCGAAAAGAAAATCAACTATGTAAATAAGGCTTAACAATATAATCCTGATAAGAATGATTAAATTAAAAACAATGAAGGGCTTCAATGGCCTACGTCGGGAATGGTTCTTATGAAGAGAGGATGATTCTTATGAAAACTTTAATATTTAAACCAATTCTAACCAACAACACAATATTTTATGATAATTATAATTATTTAAATGTAATAAACTAATTTTGTTTTTATATATCATGTTCTTTGGATGTTATTGCTATTAAGTGCAGAAAGGGGTTTGAGTATTGCTAAGAAACCAGTGTACAAAGTGTCATCTGAGATAACTTCAAATTAAAGATTGTTGTCCACTCTTCCTTGATACATGACTATTTCGAACTTTTGTATTTTGCTTAATTTAAAGGGTGTTTTTAGAGGCATTAAACTTTAAGTTGGCAAAATTTTTTTAACTGGTGGCCATTTTGCCAAGTAATTTATGTTTAGTTTGGTTTGGCGTTTTAACATGAATGCACTATTAGGAAGCGTTCCAAATAGTGCAAATTTATTTTGAAAATCATGGTTCTGTTTGAAATACGTATTGTATTCTCCAATGAAATTCACTTTTATTTGAATGGATACTTCAATTAACAAAACTGCCGTATTTGGAGTGATGACAATCCTCAACTGTATGTTAAGACATCGTTACATCCAGAAAAACTGATTGCTTGGTGTGCTTTATGGCTGAAAAATGAATTTCGTCGGCCAAAAGTCCAATTTTTTGTCATCGCCGATTTCAAAAATGTTAATGCAATTCGATAGCAAACATATTAAAACTAAGGTATCCAAAAAATAATAGTAATTGTGGGTTTGACATGCTGCTGGAAACAAATAAGTTATGTTGTTTTAGAAAAACTTTAATTCATGTAAATTTTATCAGAACTAAATTATGATTTCTCGCAAACCGTTATCAATAATGGGTCGACATTTTTTTGTTATATTAGTGCGATAGTAGTCTTTAAAAAATGGTTTGTTACATCACTGTATCATTTGTACCTGATGTGATATTAAATGTTTCCCCAGGTACTATATTTTAGAGAAAAATCCGAATTTCAGAGGAGTAGAACTTGTTAGGGTTAAAAGGCAGTACAGAGATTTTAGAACCATCAGAACGCTAAAAGTGTCCTCTTTATCTCCATATAAACTCTTGTAACTGTTTGGAACTGTCTGTTGAACACTTTTTCCATGTTAATGAAATTACTCGCAACATTATTGTTGACCTTTTTATTTTACTGAAATATAACACAATGGTTTACTTTGCAGAGCAGCTTTTGAGTTGATTTGAGAGAACACGGGTCCACAGAGGGCCGGGAGGGTGACTTGTGGACCTCTAAAATTGGTAACCTCGGATATTTAAACTTAAAAATTTGCGAAATATATATGTTCTTATGGATCACAAAAAATTAGACTTAAGCTGACTTTAAAAAATATGCTTAAATGTTTATGTTATCTCCTTTGCCTTTAGATATTCAGATAAAACGGATTTTTTGGGTTGATTTTTAATGATTTTTCTAGTTTTTTAATCGGTTGGATTATGTTTAATATAAAACTGCTATCAATAGTGGGTTATACATTTTTTTATTTTTGTAGAAAATCAGACTTTAAGCAAAGGTATGTTGTATTTTTAAATGCGTATGCATTTTTCTATAAGTATGGTGAGATATTCGAGGCGAATGTATATGCATATAACGGGTAATGCATATGAATACTCATTTTTTCTATTTCACCAAAATATGACTATGTTCTTTCGCTGATAAAAAAAATATTTCGTCCAGAAATATATTAAAATATTTATAATTTTCGAAAGAAAACGTGAATATGCCTGTAGAAGCCTTTTTTTATAAGTTTGACATTTGTTTCTCCCACATGCCCTATACAAAATTTTTCAAACAAAAAAAAAAAATTAATTTAAGTAAAAAATTCTAATAATTCAACACACCAGTTTTTTAAAATTAGAACAGTAATGTTTTCTAATATGTCCATAATTTTCTAGACAATTCTGATCAATATCGAGTGCTAAATAGTGACAGTATTGCCGTTTTTCTAAAAAAAAAACATTATTATTAAATCGTTTTTCCGGTATTGAGAATTTGGGGTATTTATTAATCAAAACTGGGGTTGGTTTTTTGTCCACTGCTTTAAGATCTTTTTGGTATACATAGCTTCAAAATTTCATTGTGATATATCTATCCATGTTAGATTCATGGAATGTCAAACATTAACATTATTATTTCTATAGTGTATATGAATGAAAAGGCTTCAATATGAGTAAAAATAGTAATTTTAAGGTTTGGAATTCTATAAATCTGACATTAATAAAGATATCATAATGAAATTTGGCAGTAATGTAGATTACAAGTTGCTTTAATATATGTTCTCCAAACAGTGCACCATTTTGAATAAAAAAAAAAAATACAATAATTCTCAATCTCAATCAAAGACATTTTCACACTAAATGCTAAAAAAACATGAAAAGTTAAACTTTGACCTTAAATTTCTCAAAAACTGCTAGGCCGGTTTTAATAAAATTAAAACTATAAGAAAGTGCAAAAAGTTTTCTCTCCAGCAAAAAATAATCGGTTCAAAAGTTACTGATTTTTGGCCGATGAAAAATTATTTTCAGCCACTGGGTCAGAACGTTGCAGTCAATGGTGACCGCTAAAGAATCATACTTACCAACTTTTCCGTTTATCAATTGAACAACCATAATGTGCAGGAGCTGTGGTTTCAACAAGATGACACATGTCAAACAGCTCGATTGATTTATTGAAGGAAATGATTGGTAGCCGAATAGTTTAACATTTCGGACCCTTTAATTGGCCTACAAGATGGTGCGATTTAACGGCCCAAACTATTTTCTGTGGGGACATGTGAAGTCGCTAGTCTACGCCGATAAGCCCAAACGATTGACCACTTGGAGGACAACATTCGCCGCGTTACTGCCGATATACCACAAATGTTGGAAAAAGTCATCGAAAATTAGACCTCCAGATTAGACGACGTCCAAGCCAGCTGTGGCGGTCATATGCCAGAAGTCATATTTAAATTATAATGCCAAAAGATTATTTTTTGAATAAAGTAAATTTCATATCAATTAAAAAAATTAATATTTGTATTATTCCATTTCAAAGTTCCATATTTCTATTAAAAAACACCCTTTATATGCTTAAATAACCATTATTTGAAGTCGAAACTAAATTTCCAGATTCAAATTTCATGTCTTTATTGGAATTATATTGCAAGGACAACGTATAACACTAATATATTTCATTGTTTATTTTAATTATTGGTTTAAAATAACTTCTTTATTTTATTTGCATTTTAATTGACTTAAAATTTGTTCACTTTTTGGCCCACTGTATTTTATTGTTATTTTTTTTTAAACTAACCACTGTAACTTATTTTGGTAATTAACAGTAATAGTATGTTTCCACTATGAGGAAAACAACTTGTTTTGGGCAAAACGTGTTTAAGTGTTTCCATTACACAGTACAACACATGATTTGCCAACTCAATTCTGTGAACTGTATGTGAAATTAGACCCAAAAAGAAGAATTTCTGCATCATTCGTTTTGTCTTCTTACCTGCGATTTGAAGTTAGTATCGATTTGAACTTAGTACTATCGTATAGGGGAATTTATCACGTTTTAGGCCCTGTTGTTTGACATAGCTCGACAACCCCTAGCCCAATTTAGTTGAAATAAATTTTAAAAAATTAAGAATTACAATTCCCTTAATCTGTTCATATATTGTTTTCCTATACAAGTAACACTTTCGAAGTTAAAAATGAATGTATGAAGGGAAAAAATTATTTTTTGCCTAAAAATTTAAATTTTTTTTTTTTTAAAATACATAAAAAATCCAAAATGGAAAAAAGTTTCAAGTCTAGTTATTTTTTCGCAAAGTCACATAACCTATGAGCAAAATGAGACAAAGATCATAAAAATCGATGCACGCGTTTCGCTTTTATTCGCAATTGAGTAAAGGTATGAATTTCAAAAATCAGTTATAGCCACCACCCTTAAAATAAAAATATAAATTAAAAAATTATCATGCAAAAAAAAACTTTATTTATAAAAACTTAATGAAAATAAAATAATATGCAATTAATACGCAATTATAATATGCATAAAAACAAAATTTAGAAAATTTTTTCAATTATTGGCAATATCCATCCTTGTAGAAGTTGACGCTTGTGGTTCTGATGATCTTGTTTTCTTCGTAGGTTGTTCATATTCATGGTCTAAGTCAGCTTGGCGTTGTCGGTATGATGTTGCGCTGACATTTTGCTGTGTGAGTTTTCTTCTCTTCAAAAATGATGTCAGCCATTCGGAGTCGTGTTGTGATAGTCCCAGCTTGGCCACAATGTAATCCATTTCGATTTGTGGTAGCGGTTGTGGTGCACTATTTTCAATATCGGGTATCCAATCAGCATCATCCAAATCGGTCGGATTGGTGAAAACGGTTTCGGCTAGTAGAGACACAGTATCCGCACTCGGAGGTTTAGGTGCATCGGTATCAGCAGGGCGTTGCACTGGAAGTGTGGCAGTAAATGCAGCAGTGTATACTTTTGTTTTCAATTGTTGTCTGTTTAATCCAGGACGAAAATTTATGCATGCATAGCACCTGGATTCATCATGTCCAGTTGTGTCTTCCACCCAAATTACTGGCTTCGTAAAAGATAACTTTCTACTTTTTCCGTGAATCCATTTTAGAAGGGTAGTATAACAACTGTTGCACACTGTGTTCGGCGTAAAATTTGCACCACTTAAATCTGCTTCATCGAAATAATTACAATACGCGGTTTTGAATTGCTCAGTAAACAAATTTTTTCGATCTTTTTTCTGTATTTTTCGGACGATATGACCACAAACGTAACAATATTCATCCAAATATGGGCACTTGTTGTTTTCCATATTGATATATTTTATGTTTTGTTGTTATTCACTTTTAAAAAACTCTAGAAAAATCACTTTTACTGTTCGCGTTCGTCGGCACTGGCTGAATGCCAAAAATCGATCAATGCACACCTATAAATACTACGTATTTTTGAATATTTTACTGCCAGGTACTTATAAATGGGCGCATATTTTAAGGGCGGCTGGCTATATACCTGATTCAGCACTTGTACGTTTCAAACTGTGCAAAACTTTCCAAATAATGACCACCCTTAAATGTGGGTGCAATTTCTGTAAAAAAATCATATAGGTAGCCACCGGAAAAACCCAAATAATAAAAAGGTCCACTTTCCGTTTAATTGTCCACGTACATTTATTACCGCAATCATAAAAATCAAATAACCTTTTGTTTATTCCTTTTTTTTTAATTCTCAGAATCATGAAAAAGGTGTCAATGTTTTCTCCAAATAATGTTGTGCATATCTCGAGCAAATTTTTGAAATTTATACATTTACTCAATTGCGAATAAAAGCGAAACGCGTGCATCGATTTTTATGATCTTTGTCTCATTTTGCTCATAGGTTATGTGACTTTGCGAAAAAATAACTAGACTTGAAACTTTTTTCCATTTTGGATTTTTTATGTATTTTTAAAAAAAAAATTTAAATTTTTAGGCAAAAAATAATTTTTTCCCTTCATACATTCATTTTTAACTTCGAAAGTGTTACTTGTATAGGAAAACAATATATGAACAGATTAAGGGAATTGTAATTCTTAATTTTTTAAAATTTATTTCAACTAAATTGGGCTAGTGGTTGTCGAGCTATGTCAAACAACAGGGCCTAAAACGTGATAAATTCCCCTATACGATAGTACTAACTTCAAATCGATACTAACTTCAAATCGCAGGTAAGAAGACAAAACGAATGATGCAGAAATTCTTCTTTTTGGGTCTAATTTCACATACAGTTCACAGAATTGAGTTGGCAATCAATTAACTGAAAAATGTTGTACTGTGTTATGTTTAAGTGGTTTTGGTTTTCGAATTTTCGAAATCAATTTGACGTTTATGTTGTAAACAAACATGGATGCAAAACAAAATTTGTGTGACAAAAAAAAAGTTTTACAAAAAATTTTATTAAAATGGAAAATAAAATTAAGTTATTAACAAATTATATTGTATATAACAACAACATGTTTGAATAGAAAAACCTTTATCTTTTAAATTATTTTATTTAATGCACTTCTAACTAAATTTTGTTCACACACGCGAGTATACATACATATTATCAATCATGTATTAATATATATACATATCGTCGTGCGGGAGTTTATGTGCTCTATATGCCAAAAGTTTATTTTGAGAAAATCGATCTTGAAGTTTCAACATAATTTTTTAAAAAACTATACGATAGAATTTTGAAATTTTTACGCCATATATCTGTTTTGAAAAGATGATTCTGACGAAATGTTTTTTATTTCTCGACGGCATTTATAACGGGATATTTTCTAAAGTAAATAAAAATCCTGTTTGCTCCATACGCCATCTTAAACAAATTTCGTTGCAAATATATACACGTAGAGCAAAACGACATTAACAAAGAAATAAAACACAATTGAAATTTTTGTAAAAAAAACAATATATATTTATTTGATAAAACCAAAAATGAAAACTATTCACAAAGTAAATACTAAATATATTCAAATTATTATAACAAAGTTAACAAAAGCACTAAATTAAGATTAATTTATCTAGCTCAGATAATAATTTTTGTCTATTTCAGATATAAAATTGAATAACAACTTTAGATCGGAAATTTTTTCATTTTTAACTCTTTCTTTCTTTTTAATAATATCTAACTCTATTTTGAAAATATTTAACGTTGCTGATAATTGGTTTCGACAACCTTTTTTTAATATTTTTGCTAATTGGAAATAGGGCTGCAAGATTGAGTTTTTATATGATATTTGAAATAAGTTATTTTGGATATATTGAATAAGTTTTATTTTAGTAAATGTAACAATAGAAAAATTGGATATCCTGAAAAAATTCTTAAAATATGAGAATTGCATTTCAATAATTGTAAGTTTTATTGTATTTGTTTAAAAATTTTTCAAATAATTAACGAGGGACAAAATACTGTGAATTTCCAAAAGTTTCAGATATTTATCTAAGGCACTGTGAACGCAATCGACCTCTTGGATTTGTGAATGTCCAAGATCAGAAAATTTTTGAACATTACTTTTGATCTGTAAGTGGTCCGATATAAATTTTTAAATTGCCGTGGATATCATTTGATTTTTATTCTGGGCAACGCACGAATCACTCCACATAACTATATTTTCAATAGTTGGGTATTCTGTCACCAGATTATTTAGTACTTTATATATAGAACTACTTATTTCGTTACCTCCACGACCGTTATTAAATTCATCCCAAACGCAACAATAAGTAAATTTTTCCTTATTGGAGAAAATAACTGTAGCGGTCATATTATAAACATTAATTTTACGCCTATAATAAAATGAAGATGCAAAACCTTTAGGAAGGTTAAAAGTGCTTTGCAAATCAAAACATACAACAACTGTAAAAGGGTCTTCATTCTGGCGATCTACATCACGTTCCCTTTTAAGACCGTTCGTCTCATTTCTATGAATATTGAATTTTTCAATTTCATTCTCCGTTGGATAATTTTTTGCCAAAAATTGTACGCAGCGGTCGCATTGGTCGGGTTGGCAAGGCTGCTGCTCCAAATAAAGTGCATACATTTTTCTGATTGATAAATCTGCACCCAAATATTGTCTGCTGGTTGATGCGCGACAATAATGGGAGTCAATAGTTGGAAAACTTCTAATATGTTGCCTCCCTTCCTTCACTCTTCCATCTTCGATAAAATTCGATCTGCTTTTGCCCTTTCGCAAAGGCATTGGAATTTCAGAAGATTTGTCAGCCAAGTTTTGAAAACAATAGTAGATCCTTTTTGCTGATATGCTAAGAGTATTAAGAAAAAATAGTTTGCAAACTTTATGAATTTCTTCGTTGCAAGCCAAAGAGTATGAAAAGGTATTTTTCTTTTTATATGACTTTACGCGCCTCCTTTTTTGAGCTTCCTTTTTGACAAACTTGCAATAAAATGTTTGCTTTTCCTTATCGGTCAGTGCCCAAAATTTTTTGACAATTTCCGTTCTGTCGGTTTCAGAGAATTTTTGGCTGCAGCCATAGGTACATTCTGCTTTGATTTGTCGAGCTTCTACAATTTTTCCTATTTGACTGCAGTATTTCTTCCCTTGCTCGCGTAATTTTTTTGTGATGTTCTTTTTCCAAGTTTCCGGCTGACGTCTTTTTTTTCTTGATGGCTCCAAATTTACATTCGCTTCTGAAAAATAACAAATTATAATGAGTATTTCTAAATGCATACTTATATACATATTTCTGTTATTATTTACCTAATGCCTCCGTATCGCTTGTAAATTATTCAAAGTTGGTGGTTGATGTATATTCTATTATGTCGAAATCTTGATCATGAAGCAATTCATCTACAGAGTAACAAAATTATAATTTTAATTTAATTATGTGTGTAATGTATACATATTATGTATATATTACCACTAGAAAAATCCAATTCGGTATCAGAATTTTCTGTCAAAGCTTTAGAAGCTATTCAAGCAGTTGGGTTTTTTCTTGGCCGTTTTGATCTGCTTTCAACAAAAAAACTCTCATCTAAAAAATTGGTTTATTATGGGACATATTTATAGATAAGTATGTTGTGAAGAATTCAAAAAATATCATATTAATTTACCATTTTTAATATCTCCAATAGTTTCTTTAAAACATGTTCTTTTTTTTTTTGATAATTTTTTTTGCACAGACAGCATTATAAATAGAATGTTTTGTTACTGGATTAATTAGAACTTTTAATTTAATATGTAAATTCACATCAAAAATTCATCAGTCAATGTAAAATTATTGTTGCAATGGTTAATTTTTGAACTGTAAAACAAAGTACTTAAGAGATAATTTTTTAAAATTCTTTGACGGTACTCTTTCCCTCTCTTAATGAGAAAGAGAGAGTATACTTTACAACAGTATTCTGTTTGGAAAGAAAAAACTCTTATAAATTCTTTATAAGAGAAAACTATTTTAAAAAATATTTATATTCAGCAATATTAATTACACGTAGAGCAAAATGACATTCAAAAATCAATTTCAACTTTTTACATTGAAATTTTGCTCTATATGCCACTGAATGGCGTATAGAGCAAAAAAACACAAAAAAATCTGGTTTGAAGGATATAGAACAAAACAGACACTATTTATCTCAGAAACTAGATGAGATAGCCGAAAACGGATTACATATTTGAAAAATTTGGGGTCGAAAACCTAAAGTGGCATAATTAACTCGAAATGTGTAAAATGGCGGATAGAGCACATAAACTCCCGCACGACGATATGTCTAAATAACTTTATTATCCACAAAATGTATCACTTACGGAAAATTTTATAAATTTTTAAGCACAAATTTTTTATTTTTTATAAATTTTCTTTTTTTAAATGTTTGTTTTTTTTCAGCGCGTTTTTATTATTGCAAATGATAACCAAATATGTCACTTTTTCGAATTTTTCAATCACTATTAATGGATATCCCAGAGTTGCATTTATAAACATAGAAGAAAGGCAGTGTTGCATAGACAATTTTCGACATGTTTTTGAGCAAAACCTGTTTTTGTTTGAGTTTTTCGAACATACAAAATGTATGGGAAAACAAGTAGCAAAACACTTGTTTTGCTGCAAAACTGGTTTTGTGGCCCAAAACACGTAAGTGGAAACGCACTATAAGACCCCTTTCAGACTCGGCAAGTGAGTTTCGCAAGTTACTTGCCGAGTACAACAAGGTCTATATTTTCTTCCTTAACCCGACCTTACCGCTGATAGCCACAAACCAAGAGTTGCGCAAGAAACTTGAGCAAGTAAGTCTGAAAGGGGTCTTAGGTCAGAATATTTTTTTCTAAAGTTTTGTACAGACGGTTGTCAGATCTTACAACATTTTGAGGGGTGGCAATGTGCCGACATTATACTGCCACAGAAAAATTGCCACCAAAAGTAAATTGTTAGTGCAGACGATTGTAAGAAAACCTCATAATTCCATGGGCCGACAACTGTCTGTCAACAAAAATTGTCAGTTCACACTGTTGTCAGATAATTTCAATGCAAGAATTGCCAAATCTGTTGTTACCCATTATCAGAACATAAAAATTACGTTTTTTTATAAACTGGAAATGTGGAAATATTGTTATTGGAGGAAAAAAGCAATAGCAACGATTTTCCTTTTTTTATGTTGTTTGAAAAAGGTGTCCTTAATTTTCATTAAAATTAATATTAATTTTGCAATATTAAACTCTTACACTATGCAACAAATGGGAAGTTTTTTTTTTCCTTGAATAACCACTATATTTTTTTGATCCGCTATAGTCATCTTACTATAAAAATCATCATTATTTCAAATTCAATGGGAAGGTTTTTTTTAAAAAAATTTTTTCTAAAAATTGAGATTTTTGAAAAGGCTGCTCCATACATCTTATCGTAACTTTGGAACGAAGTACCCGATTTTGGCATGCAATCTGTCAAAACGTTTTAGATTACGCTAGATTATTAGCCATTATTTTTGGAGTTATTGAGGCCGAAGTGGCAAAAAAAATATTTTTTTTTGTTTTTTTGTAAAATTTTTGAATTCAAAAAATTCATAAAAAATTTAAATCAACAAATACTTGCCAGTTTTAGTACTTAAGCTCAAAGCTGCATGTTTTAGAAGTAAAATAAATTTTATTTCATGAAAATTCATGGATAAATTCCTGTTTTATTCCCGATAAAGTGAAAGTACCTACTTTGACATTTTTGATCGCAAATTTGTGTAGAGCTAAAAGTTTTGTGATTTTTTAACGGGTTTACCCTGTTTATTGTACAGTATTTTGTTTAATCCTATATTTTTATATTTTTTTTCATAAAGCTGTATATATTAGAAAAAAAATATTTTTTTTTTCATGAAAATCCATGGATAAGTTCCTGTTTTATTCCCATAAAGTGAAAGTACAAACAAAGTTATCAAGTAGTTATTTTTTTAGCAACAAGATTTACAAAGCATAATCTAAAAATAATTTCGACTTTTTTTTTAAGAAACCAAATAAAATCTCCTATCGTATTTTCATTTCATAAGCCCTGATAACGTTGCTCCATGGTCTTAAGTTGTTGATGAAATCACCAAGGTTTTCCGGAAAACAGTCCAGATGCGAGTGCAAGAAATGTATTGTTAGTGACATATTTACACCTTAAATAAGAAATTAGGAAAAATAAACAAATATGAATAAGAAAATTCATTTAATATCTGCCGGACGATTTCTTTGTAATTTGGACTCCTGATATTTCCTAGAAAGTTAGAAACAATTTGTCGAAATGAATTCCACGCAGATTTCTCATTTGCTGATAATAACTTTTCAAAGTTAGAACTTAGAAGCAAGTTTCGAATTTAAGGGCCATCGAAAACCCCTTATATATATGTAGTGGTGGTTAAATTACAATTTTAATCAACGCAGGGTACCTTACATTATGTAGGCCTAAGGTGCTTATGGCTCTTATTTTCCAATCCTTTTTTATGTAGTAATTTTTGCGATCTCGGCTATCCCAGTGGCAAAGAAAACAGCAATACTTTGTATAGCCACCTTGAAGGCCTGTTAAAATAGCAACAACTTTTAAGTCGCAACACACTTTCCAATTGTGATTTTCATACTTAAAATTTCTTAATAAAGTGGCCATAGTTTCATATGTTTCATATGGTATAGATGGCTTCTCGTTGCCAATATGTAATAAAACAGCCTTAAGGCTCTCTCTGCTACTATCAACAAATAACCGCCAGTCACTTGGAACATATTTTTGGCCGAGCCTCTCAAAAAGACCTTTTACGTCATAACAAAACACAAATCGTATTTTGTTATATAAAAATTGGCATATGGCTTATGTCGGTTCCGGTACGCAAAATTTCGCTCTCTTAAGCGTAAAAGGTTTGTACATGGTATATCACACGGATCTTCAAGAAGTGACTTTCTATCTTGATGTAAAACGGGAAGTGTAAATCCACCTGCAGAAATGGTGGGGTAGGACCATTGCATATGTTTTCCAAACCCTTTTTTACTACACAATTGAGAAATTGCGCTGTTTATTTTTAGTCATAAATCTCCCGCACACATAACAAAATACATCCGGCTCATTTTTATACGACATTTTTCTAAGTTTTTTTACTAATTTTTTATTTTATATTAATACTTGTCTTTTCTACAATCACTTGTTGAGTAATGCAGATTGTGCAAGGTTTTGCCTTTATATACCTTTTTAAAATAACGAAATTTTTGGCTTTACACAAATTTACGATTAAAAATTTTACAAGTAGGTACTTTTACTTTATCGATCATAAAATAATTAATAACCCATCGATTTTCATGTAGCTTTAAGAAAAACTAATAAAACTAGTATGTACCTGATTTCCATTATTCCAATAAAAATTAAAATAAAATAGGCATACTCACAGGTAGTCACAACTAGAACATGGTATACCGATAGTCTCAAATAGCACGCATGTAAATAAATTATATAAAGACAACACAATAAAAAGTATTAAAAAATATTGTGTAATAAATAGGGTTAAACCGTTAAAAAATCACAACATATTTAGCTCTACACAAATTTGCGATAAAAAAATGTCAAAGTAGGTACTTTCACTTTATCGGGAATAAAACAGGAATTTATCCATGGATTTTCATGAAATAAAATTTATTTTACTTCTTATACATGCAGCTTTGAGCTTAAGTACTAAAACTGGCAAGTATTTGTTGATTTAAATTTTTTATGAATTTTTTGAATTCAAAAATTTTACAAAAAATAAAAAAAAAAATATTTTTTTTGCCACTTCGGCCTCAATAACTCCAAAAATGATCGCTAAATTAAAAAATGATATTAGAGAAACTTAAATCTCTGGCGTAATTTAAAATGTTTTGACGGATTGCATGCCAAAATCGGGTACTTCGTTCCAAAGTTACGATAAGATGTAAGGAGCATCTCAATTTAAAAAAAAAAAACCTTACCATAGAATTTGAAATAATGATGATATTTGTAGTTAGATTACTATAGCGGATCAAAAAAATATAGTGGTTATTAAAGGAAATTTTGCTTGTTGCATAGTGTTATTTGTTTTTCTTTTATATCATGCATATCAGGGATGGACACTATGCTGTAATTGTACTTTTTTGATACATTTCATTCTCCAAAAAAAATTCGGAAATAATAAGAAGTCATTTTTCTAAATATATATCAAATGATGCGCAAGAATAATAAAATTGGTAACGTGATAGCCTAAAAACTACGTTTTGTTATTGAAGTTGGTAATTTTCACAAATTAACCTGGTATACTAAGGGTTTAAAAAGATTAAAAAACTTAAAAAATACATTTTTAAGTAAGCATAAAAAGACTATCTTCGGCTATATAAACACTATTTGAGAGAATTTAATTTTTTGAATAGGTATTTATATAATCAATATATTTTAGGATTTGAGGAATCTATAAGATTTAATTCAAGATCTTTCTGGTCATTTATAAATTCTAAGAAAAGTAAATCCTCCCTCCCTTCTTCAGTTTTTTTGGAGCAAAATGTTTCACATTCCCCTACTCAATCTGCAAATCTTTTTGCAATGTTTTTTAAATCCAATTTTACTTTGCCATGTAATACATATACAGTTTTGGATAATATATCTTCTGCTGGTAGTTTTTCCAATGTGGAATTATCCATTTTAGATATAGTTTCTGCTATATCTGGTTTAAAAAATTCTTTTGGTTGTGGCTTAGATGGTTTAAACTCTTTTTTTATTAAAAACTGTTGTAATTCTATTTCGTCACCTCTGCAACTGATATTTAATAAATCGTTAAAATATGGAGTTTTTTTAGATAGGTGAAAACTTTCTGTGATTACACCGATTCACAAATCTGGCGATAAGTGTAATGTTACCAATTATAGGCCAATATGTAAACTATCTAAGGTTTCAAAAATTTTTGAGCACGCAATTGCAAGGAAATTATCATTTTTTATAGAATCAATTTCACTTGATGAACAACATGGTTTCGCACGGGGGCGTTCTACTGTGGCGAACTTAGCAGTATTTACAAGATATTGTATATCTAGTTTTGAATTAACCACCACCTTGGATAACGATCTTGCAGCGATGTGGTGGCTGAGTCTAGGCTGTGGTTTGTATTTCAAGTACAGGTAACGCCACAAGCGGCGCCTGAGTTTGAGATACGGAACCTAAAAGCCTTGACGACGAAAGGTTATCCACCCCTAAACCGAGGTGTCATGCGACCCGTGCCAATCGGTCTGGTTTGCAGTCAGGGGTTACCGACTGTATTATCACGGAGCTTTGCTGATACCTGGGCACCTCAGCAAATAGACCACGCCCTTACCACGTTACTGGGGGCTATGACGTGGCGGACTTTCAACTCCCCTACACTCGTGGGACTTTTAATGAACAAACCTAATCAACAACAACAAAAACAAACAACGGAAACTGATGACGGACAGGCGAGATTAAGGACAACGATTGACAGTAAAACGACTAAGCCAGGGACTGTAACAGTCCCGGCGACCAAGGAAGATCGGCCTAGGCTGATCGGAAATGGTAAGGCAGCTCGACCAGAAGGCGGCTGCTCTAAAAACTGCGGTGGGGTGCCTCTGTGCTTCAATCCAAGCACCTCCAAAGCCGCTTCTGCCCTTTCCGTCTCTGGAACGGATAAAACCCCTGCTTCGGGTGCTGCTAAGTTGGGAATGACAAAGTCGCCCAAAATTGCAGCTTCCCATGTGCCCATTGTGCAAGGAGGGATGGCGATGATAACATCCAATCCCAAGGTTGCACCTCCCCACGCCAAATTCGGCGACCGTAAAAAGTCCCCAAGGCACAAAAATCCTACAAAGAGGGCATCGAACACAAGGCGTGCCGCCTTGCGTTTCATTGAGCTTCTAGGCTCCAAAAAAGCTGAAGAGCTTACCAGTGAACAAACAGCTTCACTGGCATGGGCAAGAGCCCACATAGCTGGGCTGCCAAGTGCTACTCCTTCAGTCCCTGCGAAGGTGACAATGCCTAAACGGCAACGTTCGGAGGAGGAAGCTGCAGCCGCGAAACAGCAACCAGGGACGAAACGTCCCAAGATTGCGCCGAAATCGGTAAATAGGTCGTTCAGCGAGGTGGCCAAAGGTCACCTTGTACGGGCTGTTATCGATAGAGGTGTGGATAATGGTGCCATCTCCCATACCAAGTGGGACCTGGTTAAACAAAAATTAATGGGGGTGTTCTGGACGATCCTTAGGGAGAATCCAGGGCCACCCCCTCAATGCGATGATGCTGGCTGGTTCCAGGGTCACGTGAAGTTGATGGCTTGTGCAGATGAGCGCTCAGCGCTGCTTCTGAAGCGGGCCATCCAAATGCTAGGAGAGGTCTGGGAAGGTGCTAGGCTCGATGTGGTACTGGTTGATGATACCACGGAGACCTAGATCGACTGTCATCATCCCTGCCGAACCATCGGAACCTGAGGAGATCTTGAAGATCATTCAGTGCTGCAACCCTCAACTTCCCACGCAGGATTGGAAAGTTGTAAAGGTTTCGGCTGCTGAAGGGTCCTCGAGGACGGCGATTGTGGTGTTAAACCAGCAATCCTTGGAACCACTGAGGGAGAGACAGAGTAAGATATACTATGGTTTTAGTACGATCTTGCTCCGTGTCTACCGAAGTGATAACAAGGGCAATCCGGCTCCTTCGGTTAGTGAGGCCAAGCAGCCTGAAGAGGGCTTGTCTGGTGACGATGCCGTAAGCTCAGGTGACAAAGATGACACCCAGTCTATCTCCGGATTGGTGTCTGTCTTTGGGCACCTGGGTGATATGGTTGATGAGGACGTACTTCTGGAATCAGACCAGGAGGACGTCAACATCACAGTGGTCGCCAATATGGATAATGGTGAAGGTCCTGCAAATCAACCTCCACCACTCTAAAGCAGCATCTGCTGCATTGCTCCTCCGTGTGGTAGAAAAAGGGGAGGAGCTCGTAATGGTCCAAGAACCCTGGATTCATAAGGATCGGGTTTGCGGACTCAATCTCAAAGGCTATAAGCTTCTGTTTGCGAAAGGTACAGGTAACATAAGATCTTGTGTCTTAGCTAAAAATTCGTTGAATATCTTCATTCTCTCTGATTACAGTGATGAAGACACCACAACAGTTGCTCTCGAGACACAGGATGGTATAATCTGGATGGTCTCGGGATATATGGCGCATGATCACGGACAGGACCCACCCAATCGGCTCATCCGTGATGCAGTAACGAAGGCAGCAGGCACTGGAACGCCTATTATAATCTGTGCCGATGCTAATGCGCACCACACTATATGGGGTAGCACGAACACGAATATTAGAGGTGAGTCACTATTTTCCTTTATTATTAATTATAATTTAGGAATAGTAAATAGGGGCCGCGAGCCAACGTTTGTTGTAGCAAATAGGTGTGAGGTTCTTGATGTCACGCTGGTTAGCATTGACCACATTGACATGATCGAAAATTGGATGGTTTCTAATGATTGTTCACTTTCTGATCATAGATATGTGGAATTTAGTCTGGTACTTAGATCTGTAGGGTCGAGTGTTATGTTGAATAGGAAACGAACGAATTGGGGGATTCATTCATCCTCTCTGGTTCGGTCTCTATCTGATCCTCCCCGGGTTGATGATATAGGGGGGATCGATGCGGCAGTGGGTCTGCTTACAGACTCACTGCAGTTAGCGACTTCCTTGGCGTGCAAGCCAAGGACGTATAGGGGCAGGGATCGTCCACCGTGGTGGGATCCTGATATTGCGCAGGCATTAAGAGACTGTCGTAGGTTGTTCAATATGGCTAAGCGCCATGGTAATTGGGCGGAGTACAAGTCTTCACTGAATAGATTCAGGAACTTGGTTAGATCGGCGAAAAGGAGTGCTTGGAGGAACTTCTGCAGCGGCGTGGAAGGATCTTCTGAGACAAACCGTTTACGTAGGATAATGGCCTCGAGCCCTGTTGTCCCGACCTATATCCGTAAATCGGACGGTTGCTGGACTACTACTAGTCAGGAAACACTCGAGGTGTTAATTGACATTCACTTTCCTGGAAACTCCCAAGGGAGCTTGCGGGATCAGGTTTGTGAGTCGATGCCCGGTCCTCTGTCCGTCCCAATGGACTACGACAGGATTAAATGGGCTGTCGACAGCTTTGACCCGTACAAATCTCCGGGTATGGATGGTATTATTCCGGCGGACCTGCAGAAGAATTCGACTGTGATAATACCCTGGCTGATGGCTATATACAGGGGATGCGTTAGATTTTCGTATGTACCTGTGAGCTGGACCTTGTGTAGAGTTGTCTTCATCCCCAAGGGAGGGAAGACTTCTCACACTGAGGCGAAGGATTACAGACCGATTAGTCTTGCATCCTTTCTTCTTAAGACTCTTGAAAGAGTTATCGACATTCACTTAAGGATGACCATCCCAAAGTGTTTACTCTCGACCTCTCAGCATGCCTACACAAAGGGTAGGTCTGTTGAGACGGCTCTTCACTCACTAGTTGGAACTATTGAGAGATCACTCGAATACAAGGAGTGTGCTCTGGTGGCCTTTCTCGACATTGAAGGGGCCTTTAATAATGTCAACCCGGATTCTATCGTTGCATCCATGAGGAGTCTGGGGGTTGATGACGGTATATGTAGATTTGTGGATAATCTACTCAGGAACAGGGTCATCTGTTCCACGATAGGTGAAACCAGCGTTCAGAGGCTGGTAAACAGGGGTACTCCCCAAGGAGGAGTACTATCCCCACTATTGTGGAACCTGACTATGAATACCATGTTAACGAAAATGGACGACATGAGGTTTAAAACTGTGGCGTACGCTGACGATGTTGCAGTGGCCATCACGGGGAAGCATTTGAATATAATGTCTCAGTGTATGGAGGCTGCACTAAAGGTACTTAGCACCTGGAGCGTATCATGCGGCCTGGGTGTTAATCCGTCTAAGACGGAACTGGTACTCTTCACGAGGAAGTATAGGACTGAGGCCATGAGACTTCCGAGGCTAAATGGGACTGAACTTAAGGTCTCTTATAGCGCCAAGTATCTTGGCGTAATCTTGGGCAGTAAGCTGTCATGGGGGCTGAACATCCGGACGAGGATGGAAAAGGCAATTGTTGCTATATATGCGTGCAGAGGTGCAATCGGCAAGAACTGGGGCATGGGCCCGAGATGTGTCAATTGGATCTTTGAAGCTGTAGTAAAGCCGACTCTGTATTACGGTGTTATCGTATGGTGGACTGCGCTGGGCAAGGGCAGGAACCGTACGATGCCTGAGAAGGTTCACAGACTGGCCGCATTGATGATCACGGGATCAATGCGCTCCACTCCCACCAGGGCGCTGTTTACAATGCTAAACTGGCTGCCGGTGGACATCATGGCCAGACAGATGGCTCTTTGTTCGGCGATTCGGTTGAACGCGGCACACGGCTGGTCGAGCCGGGACTATGGACACTCCAGCATAATGGGATACTCGATTGTCCCTGAGGGAGTGGACTACTGCACCCCGGAGCCTTTCTTTAGTGCGAGGTATGCGACACATATAGCGCACGAAAGTGCTCCGTCGGTAATGGGCTCCCTCCATGGACCAGCCCTGGGGGTTTACACTGATGGTTCAAGGAAGGGGGAAAGAGTTGGCGGAGGTTTCTACATAGAGGAACTGGGCGTAAAAGTCTCCTTTCGCCTGCCGGATGGATGTAGTGTCCTGCAGGCAGAAATCTCGGCTATAAAGCGGGCAGCCAACTGGCTAAAGTATTATCGCGTATCGGGAGATATACGTATATTTACTGATAGCAAGGCTGCCATTGCCTCTCTTGCGGGTGTCTATACGACATCTAGGTTAACTGTGGAATGCCGGATGTCTTTGAATGAGATTGCTGAACATTCGGAGTTAACGCTTATATGGATACCAGGGCACTCAAACTGCCCGGGAAACCAGATAGCAGATGAGCTGGCCAAGAAAGGTGGTCGTATGGATGAAGCATTCATTGATCAGTTCATTGGCCTTCCAATGGCTCACTGTAAGTCACTCATTATGCGCGAGAATTATAGAATTGCGCAAGAGGGATGGACCCGTGGGTCCACCTGCTCCATATCCAGGGCCCTTTGGTCTGTATATGATGAACGGAGAACCAAATCTCTACTTGGGTTCAATAGGAACCAAATCAGGACCGTGGTGTCGGTCATAACTGGACACTGGCCTGTTGGGACTCATGCTAGAAGAATGGGTCTGGTATTCAATGACTACTGTAGAAGTTGTCATGATGAGGAGGAAGAGGAAACTGTGCTTCACTTTCTCTGTCAATGCCCTGGGCTGCGGGGCATCAGGGGAAAATACCTGGGAGAACCGGTGTTTTCCTGTTTGGAGGATCTATCGGAAATAGAACTAAAATTGCTTCTTCTTTTCATTAGGAAGACGAATTGGCTCAACACTGCAGTGACGCCATCTGAGTAACTGCTCTCTGGGATGGGCATTGGCGCTGGGTATCACAAAGGGACCGCTATAGCACCCAAGTGAGCTGTCTCTTGATGGCTGCCCATGGAACCTAACCTAACCTAGTTTTGAATTAGGATTACAAGTTGACACTATTTATATGGATTTGTCTAAAGCTTTCGATAAAATCCCTCATGTGATACTCCTGGCTAAATTGAATAAAATTGGATTCAACTCAACATTTCTGAAATGGCTGCGTTCATATTTACTGGACCGCATTTGTTATGTAAATGTTGATACATCTTTTCCTATACCGTACATTGCAACTTCTGGTGTGCCTCAAGGAAGTGTTTTAGGTCCTTTTCTTTTTAATTTGTGCATGATTGATATGCTTTGCGGATGTGAAATTTTAATTTTATGCTGATGATTTGAAGATATATCATAGAGTTTAATGTTTAGCAGAAAGTTTACATTTGAAGAAAACTTTAGATAAAGTCGTTGCTTGGTCTGTTCGAAATAAACTGCAATTTAATATTGATAAATGCCTGTATATCTATGTTTCCATAAAATAAAATGTGAAGTTTATCTGAGGTATTCTATTAATTCCATCTCACTGCATCAGGTAAATGTTGTAAGGGATTTGGGTGTACTGTTTGATGATAGACTAACTTTTACTAATCACCTGGATTACATTATCCAAAAATCGTTTTCTTTACTTGCTTTTGTGAAAAGAAATAGTAAAGAATTCAAAAATCCTTCAACGAGAAAAATTTTGTACTGCGCTTTCGTAAGATCAATTCTTGAATATGCCTCTTTTATTTGGAATCCTTTTAATACAGTTCATATAAACAGGTTAGAGAGAGTTCAGCGTAAATTTACAAAATTTGCTCTGTTGCTGAATTTTGACGATAATAATCCATTGTATTCCTATAGTAATCGATGTATTATTTTAGGAATAAAAACACTTGAGGAAAGGAGATCGATCCAATCTATTTTGTTCTTATTTGATATAATAAATTATAACATAAAATGTCCTAATTTATTAGCACTAGTAAATTTTAAAGTTCCTTGTAGATCTTTAAGGTATCACACATATTTTGATATTGGATTGTATAAAACTAATTATTCTCTCTTTCTTTATTTCTCTCTCTCTTTATTCTCTTATTCCACTTGTCAGATCTCAACTATTGTTTAATAAATTAAGTGAAAATGTTATATTAGATTTTAGTTTTTCTAAAGAAAAGTTTAAAACTAATTTACTAAGTTTAATATAAGCGAGTAGTCTGTAAGGATAATTTGTAAGTCCAAAGACTTTATAAATAAATTTAAATTTAAATTGAAATCCGAAACCCAATTTTCAATCTCTGATACGCATGTAGTTGCAGCGTTGCAATAAAAAGGTTTCTGACAGTGACGCCGTTGTCAGATGCGTTAACTTCGAATTGAAAGACAACACTATTGTTGTCTTACAATAGACTGAAAATGAAACAAAAATTGATAGTTCACACGGTTGCCAAGTATTTTAAGGACATTTTGCTGGCAATATTGCCAGACTCAATAATAAGAGAAATTGTTACATTGCTAAAGAAGAGACAAATAACAACAACAACGTGGCCTTTATAAACATGCATTTATGTCAGGTTTAAGATTTATAATTTTAAATATACATACATATATAGACAACAATTCTTAAAACCTGAATTGCTCTATAAAGCCACCGGTGAGGAAACTCCTTCTTATCGTACATATATATCTAGCTAAGGTTAAGCTTTGGCTTAAGACAATAATAATGTTTATTTTCATGCAAGATAAAGAAATTAAGAAATAATTCTTATATATTAATCAAAAAATAAAAATTATGACAATCGTCACTTGCCATCCAAACAATTAAAATGACCTATTCGAGATTTAATTTAAGTAATTATTATTCACAAGCTAAAAAATTTAAAGTAAATATATATAACAATTAAATCGTTATTTTTATGATATTCGTTCCTGACCATTAATAATAAGAAAGTTTAAATATTTTACAAAAACATAAGTAATAATAATAACGCGGGAATAACGCGTTCTGTTTTAAGTGAAATCTGTTTTAAGAAAAATTTGTAAGAAGATTTCGTTTAAAAGTAAATTTTAATATTACTTAAATTAGTGATTATGAATATTGCAGCAAATGTATGTACATCAGTACCCCTGGATGTATACGGCACTTTGTCGACATACTGTTACAGTTTGAACTCAGCTATCGTGATCGATGATGGAGTAGAATTTGCCGTGTATTAATGTCGTCGCAACTAAAGAAACCTCCGAGGTATTGATATTTAAGCTTTTATTGAATGATTGTCCTTAATACAATCCTTGATTTACAAACATAAACATTCATTGATTGAAATCATTACATAAAATTTTTGAAAAAATTTTAAACAAAAATATGATTAATCAATTTTAAATTGATATAAAAAACATTGTTACATTTTGTTTGCCTTATTATCTATATATTGAGCCATAACCGCAAAAAAGCATAAGCGACAACATTTTCAATTTTGGTTTTATACCCTCCACCACCACTAGTGGTGAATGAGGGTATACTAACTTTGTCGTTCCGTGTGAAACTTTTTTATTATACATCTAAAGTATATATATTCTGGATCTTTGGGAAATTCTAAGTCGATTTAGCCATGTCCGTCTGTCTGCCCGTCTGTTGAAAACACGCTCACTTTCGAAAAACGCAAAAGAAAAGAACAAACTTGGTCTCAAATTGCTTGTAGTTATCCTAATCAGTTTGGGATTGAAGTCCAGCAACATCGGTTCAGGACGATCAGAACTATGAATCAAAATGTGGAACAACCCCCTAAAAAAAATTGATAATTTTGACACAAAAACTACCATAAATGTGGAATAATGCACGGAATGATATAAAATTTTGCACGAATTCGCTTTATACGACTGCAAATCATATTGTCAAATGTCGTGAATATCGGTCCATAATTGACCATAGGCCCCATATAAACCCTATTCCCGGAAAACAGTTTAGTACGCCTAAGATCGTAATAAATAACGCTATAATACTAAAATTTTATACATCACAGTTTCATGGGACCAGAAATCAGACTGTAAAATTTTTTGAAGATCGGTCCATAATTTACACTAGGTCTCATATAAACCCTACTCCTGGAAAACAGTTTGGCACGCCTAAAACTGTAATAAATAATGCTATAATAATTAAATTCGGTACGTCACAGTTTTATAAGACCTGAAATCACACTGTAAAATTTTTTTAAGATCGGTCCATAATTAACCCTAGATCCCATATAAACTCCCAGAACACCGTTTAGTACGCCTAAAACCATAATAAATAATGCTATCATAATGAAATTCGGTACGTCACAGTTTTATAGGACCAGAAATCACACTGCCGAATTTGGTGAAAATCAGTCTATAATTTACCTTATGCCCCACATAAACCCTACTCCCTGAACACCGTTTAGTACGCGTAAAACTGTAATAAATAAAGCTATCATAATTCTTTTTATGTAGCTGCAATAAAGCGGGGTAGTATTAATGAGACAAAAATACAAGTTAATCGTGAAGAAGATTTTCGTAAGGTAATAACTAAATTTGAAGGCCTTAATAAGAATTTTTATACATATCAACTTAAGAGCAGTAAAGGTCTTCAGGTAGTAATTGAGGGCATTGACTCATGCTTGGACCCAGGTGAGATAAAAACGTTTTTAGAAGAGAAGGGCTTCAAAATAAAAAATGTAATAAACATTAAAAATAGAGAAAAAAAATCCCCAGCCACTATTTCGAGTGGAGTTAGAACCCGGCGACATTAAGCTTAAAAAGAACGAAACGCATCCCATTTATAATCTTAAATATATCCTGTATAGAAAAATAACAATAGAGGAGCCGCACAAAAGGAATGGTCCCGTGCAATGTTCAAACTGCCAAGAATTTGGTCACACTAAGGCATATTGTCATTTAACCCCTGTTTGCGTCGTATGTGTAGAATTACATGGTACAGCTCTCTGCGATAAGTCTAAAAACGACCCCAATGTAAAAAAATGTAGCAACTGTGGTGGTAATCACACGGCCAACTATAGAGGATGCCAATCAAGTTTACATTAATGACGTTCAGGTACCGCAGCCTAGTAATAACAGAACATCCTACGCTAACGTCCTAAAATCAAACCATATGCCAATGCAAGGTGAGCTGCCAAATAATGATGAAACTCCAGTTTCTAACTTAAGTCGTCTAGAGAAAACCATGGAAACATTAGTACAAACATTAAATAACTTTACAAACAAAATGGGTAATATGATGCAGGAAATGTTAAGAATGCAATCGATGTTATTGCAAGCTGTACTAAACAAGCCATGAACTGTTTAAAAATTTGCTTTTGGAACGCAAACGGCATCCGCCAACATAAAAATGAACTAGAATACTTCCTTAAAAATAAACAAATTGATGTTATGATGGTTTCTGAAACCCATCTGACCTCAAGAAACACGTTTAAAATCAATGGTTATATATTATATGATACCAAGGACCCTCGAGGTAGAGCTTGTGGAGGTACTGCCATTTTGATAAAAAACCGAGTAAAACACTACCTAATGTGCGATCATCGTGAAGATTATCTCCAAGCAACGAGCATTTGCGTTGAGGAATTATCTCGAAACATAGTAATTTCAGAAAACGGCTTCCCTGGAAAAATATCTCAAGGGACTTGATGCAACTCCACAATCAGATTACTCATTATGGCGTGCAGCTAGAAGCCTCAATAGACCAGTTATCTCTAAGCCACCATTGAGAAACTTGAATGGAAGTTGGGCAAGAAATGATATTGAAAAAGGAAATCTGTTTACTAATCATCTGAAAAATGTATTTACCCATAATATATTTCACGATATAGCAGTCGATTTACCGCCTGTAAATGTTAGAGCAGCTATTCCCCTAAGATTCGAGTTTAGAGAAATCGAAAAGGCTATTTGTGATTTAAACACCAAGAAGGCACCCGGTATTGATAAGATCAGTAATAAAATGCTTTTGGAGCTACCAAGTACAGCAAAGAAAATTATTCTTTTTATTTTTAATGCTATTTTACGCCTTCAATACTACCCTCAGAAATGGAAGGTTTCCTTAGTAACCATGATACCAAAGCCAGGAAAGGATCACACAAAAGTTGAGTCATACAGGCCTATTAGCTTATTATCTAATATTTCAAAGCTATTTGAGAAACTAATAGTGGCAAAATTAACGCCGATTTTAAATAAAAATAGATGTATTCCTAATCATCAATTTGGGTTTAGAAGAAAGCATAGCACAATTGAACAAACTCATCGAATAGTAAATGTAATAAGAAAAGCCTTTGAAGAAAAAAATATTGCTCAGCACTCTTCATCGATGTGTCTTAGGCTTTTGATAAAGTCTGGCATGAAGGTTTACTACAGAAATTGCAGCAAAACTTGCCAGCAAACATACACAAGCTGTTAGGAAGCTACTTAGTCGGTCGTCAATTTATTATTAAAGAAGGCGATTTTTTAAGTTCTCCTCAGCCAGTTAAAGCTGGAGTCCCACAAGGCAGCATCCTGGGCCCTCTATTGTACTTAATTTATACTTCGGACATGCCAACAAACAGCTACACACATACCTCAACATTTGCGGATGACACAGCTTTCCTAAGCGTACATGAAAACTGTCAAGAAGCATCTCGTTACTTACAGGATCACATATTTGAACTGGAAAGGTGGTTAAAACAATGGAGGATAAAGATTAATGAGCAAAAATGCGCACATATAACATTCACATTGCGTCGGGAAACATGCCCCCCTATTAAAATCAATAATCAAATAATACCCCAACACTCGCATGTAAAATACCTCGGTATACATCTAGATCGGCGTTTAACGTGGAAATGGCACATAGAAGCAAAATTAACTCAAATGAAACTAAAAGCAATTCAAATTAATTGGCTCATTGGAAGAAATTCTGTTCTTAGTCTCGATTGCAAACTTCTACTTTACAACTCTATCTTAAAGCCAATTTGGTGCTACGGTATTCAGTTATGGGGCACTGCCTCGGCTTCTAATATCGAAAAAATTCAAAGGCGCCAAAATAAACTTCTTCGAATAATAACAGCTCCCTGGTATGTCAAAAACTCAAATATCCACAAGGATCTCAATGTGCCATTGGTAAAAACTATGATAACGAAATATGCAGTAAAATATTTAAAAAGGCTGGAACTACACCCAAATCCATTAGCTCGAAATATTTTAAATTATGGCGGCCACACTCGATTAATGAGAAGAGACACTGCAGCACTCACCCAATCAGATGAGCGATAAACACCTACATATGTGAACAGAAACCGTGATGACTAAATCTTTTTGTCTGGCACTGGCAGGACATAAAGTAAATATTAGGATAATATTTGATTAATTATTGTTAGTTCATATTTAATATATGAAAATTCAATAAATAAATACTGAAAAAAAATAAAGCTATCATAATGAAATTCGGTACGTCACAGTTTTATAGCACGAGAAATCACACTGTAAAATTTCGTGAAGATCGGTCCATAATTTACACTAGGCCCCATATAAACCCTACTCTCGGAAAACAGTTTATTGCGCCTAAACCCACTTTGGAAAAATAATTAAATTCGCCTAAAACCATAATATATATAATTATTGCGTTAAAATTTCTTCCAACTTAGATGCATATGGCAAAAAAATATCATGCAATTTTGTGAAATTCACTGTTAACGCTAAAACTAATTACACTGCTGTATTGAAATTTATTCTAATTTATTTTGTGTAATACCAGAAATCAGTCTTCAGAATTTTGGGATGATTGGTCCATAATTTACCATAGGTCCAATACAAATTACACTCCTAAAAACTATTTTCGTTCGGCTAAAACTGTTACGAATCATGATATTTTACTCAAGCCAGTTCAAAGTTCTAACAAGAAACGCATAAAACTTTCTTAGTGTCGGTCAATAACACTAACACTTTTTTTTCTAAAAATTGAGGTTTTTGAAAAGGCTGCTCCTTACATCTAATCGTACCTTTGGAAGGACGTACCCGCTTTTGTTATGCAATCCATCAAAACATTTTAAATTACGATTCAAGTTTCTCTAATATCATTTTGGAGTTATTGAGGCCGAAGTGGCAAAAAAAAATATTTTTTTTTTGTTTTTTTATAAAATTTTTGAATTCAAAAAATTCATAAAAAATTGAAATCAACAAATACTTACCAGTTTTAGTACTTAAGCTCAAAGCTGTATGTATTAGAAGTAAAATAAATGTTTTATCATGAAAATCCATGGATAAAATCCTATTTTATTCTTGATAAAGTGAAAGTACATACTTTGACATTTTTTGATCGCATATTTGTAGTGTAGAGCTAAAACTTTTGTGATTTTTTAACGGTTTTACCCTGTTTTTTTTGCACAGTATTTTTTTAATCCCTTATTTTTATTTTTTTTTTTATAAAGCTGCATCTATTAGAAAAAAATAAATTTTATTTCATGAAAATCCATGGATAAAATCCTGAAAGGTATGGAAAAAATGATGAACAAATTTTGGAAAGTGTTGTGGAATAAAATAGTGTTATTAAACAAAAAGGTTTTATATTAAAATATCAAGAAAAATAATGTAAGTTGTTGTAAAAGTGTTTGTATTGCTCTATTTTTGTTAAAAGAAGTTTATTTCGACAGATAATATACAATTTTTCAAAAGTGGCGCAACCTTTTATTGGTATGTTAAGACTGTCAAAACACTTTGACCTTTTATTTTGTGCTTAAAATGGTTTTTTCTGTTCCTGTACTTTTGTGTAATTTTGTATCATTGTGAGAGAAATTTATGCTTGCTCTCATTTTCACGACTTTACCCAAAATGTAAAGAAACAAAGCTTAAATAAGAAATTAGGAAAAATAAACAAATATAAATAAGAAAATTCATTTAATATATACCGATTTTGAATGGTTTTCATGCAAATCACGGACGATTTCTTTGTAGTTTGGATTCCTGATATTTCCTGGAAAGTTAGAAACCATTTGTCAAAATGAATTCCCCGCAGCTTGCTCATCTGCTGATAATAACTCTTCTAAGTTAGAACTTAGAAGCAATTTTCGAATTTGAGAGCCATCGAAACCCCCTTCGCCAATTTTTGCACACGAAAGGTTTGGAAATATTGTTTTCAAATAAACAAAAGCTCTACTCTCCTTATCTAGTGCTTTCACAAAATTTTTAACTAAGCCGAGCTTTGTAGTAAAATTGCAAATTACATTGTCCTTTTATATCAACGCAGGGTACCTTACACTATGTAAGGTACCTTATGGCCTAAGGTGCTTATGGCTCTTATTTTGCAATCTTTTTTTATGTAGTGATTTTTGCGATCTCGGCTATCCCAGAGGCAAAGAAAACAGCAATACTTTGTATAGACACCTTTGAGGCCTGTTAAAATAGCAACAACTTTTAAGTCGCAACACACTCCAACTGTGATTTTCATACTTCAAATTTCTACATAAAGTGGCCATAGCTTCATATGTTTTTTCATATTCACGGCTTTTCGTTGCCAATATGTAGTAAAACAGCCTTAAGGCTCTCTCTGCTACTATCAACAAATAACCGCCAGTCATTTGGAACATACGAGTATTTTTATGCCATAACAAAAACACAAGTTGTCTTGTTATATAAAAATTGGCAAATGGCTTATGTCGGTTTCGGTACGTAGTTGACTTGACGTCAATTTCTAAGAAATTTCGCTCTCTTAAGCGTAAAAGGTTTGTACATGGTATATCACACGGATCTTCAAGAAGTGACTTTCTATCTTGATGTAAAACGGGATGTGTAAATCCACCTGCAGAACTGGTGGTGTAGGACCATTGCATATATTTTCCAAAACCGCTTTTAATACTTAAAAAAAAATAGCAATCAGATCCGTGGTTCGATGTTTCTCTCCACAGCATAGGTTGTATAGTTTTCTTGTGTGTTCTATAAGTAGGTAAAAGTAACATTATACACATATTTAAAACTTTGCTTAGAAGTACTTACTGGGAGATCGATGAAGATTGACTTTTTAAAATAACTCTGCAATTTTCACATATTGAACTGGGTGTCCAGTATTGATTAATGTTTTCTACCCTTATTTGAAAATAATCTTCGTATTTAATTTGGTACACAATTGAGAAATTGCGCCGTTTATTTCTGGTGATAAATTTTAGCACACAACAATATATCGATGCCTTACTTTCTCAACCTCGTATCTTAAAAAATAGGGTTTTGACTTTTTCATGTCAAACGATTGCTATTTTCGTGTTCTATTACTGCAAAAACTTATTATTTTAATGATTTATTAATATTTACAGAATTAAGACAAAATATTGAAATAATAAGTTGTTGAAGTAATAAAACACAAAAAAAAAAAAAAACAATCATTTTATATGAAAACGTCCAAACCGTATTTTTTTAAGATACGAGGTTGATAAAGTAAGGCATCGATATTTTTCTTCTAATACATACAGCTTTGAGCTTAAGTACTAAGACTGGTAAGTATTTGTTGATTTAAATTTTTTGTGAATTTTTTGAATTAAAAAATTTTATAAAAAAAACAAAAAAAAAAAAATATTTTTTTTGCCACTTCGGCCTCAATAACTCCAAAAATAATGGCTAAATCAAAAAATTATATTAAAGAGACTTAAATCTGGCGTAATTTAAAATGTTTTGACGGATTGCATAACAAAATCGGGTACGTCGTTCCAAAGTTACGAAAAGATGTAAGGAGCAGCCTTTTCAAAAATCTCAATTTTTAGAAAAAAATTTTTAAAAAAACCCTTACCATAGAATTTGAAATAATGATGATTTTTGCAGTTAGGTGACTATAGCGGTTCAAAAAAATATAGTGGTTATTCAAGGAAAAAAATTTTCTCATTTGTTGCATAGTGTAATTTAATAAAGGTCTAAACCGCAACCAATTTTAATGCTGAAGTTCGTTTTTGTGAAGCCAACTCCTGTCGGTGGAGGGTATCAAAGATTCGGCACAGCCGAATATAGTACTCTAACTTGTTATTACTAAATAAAATTATTGGCAAGACTTGCATCATCTCCTAAAAGCTCATGGTCACAGAAGATACCGTTACGATTTTCATTCAAAATTTTTATGAAATATAATAAAAAAAAAACCTTCTCCTGTAAAATTTTGTTTTTGTCGCTTAAGCTTTTTTTGCTGTTATGGCTCGATATATAAAATTGTAACGTTACTGACCGACTCACTGGTAAAAAACGGCTAAATTCGGTAACCGTATATCTCCAAACCTAAAAGAGATACAAAAAAATTTAATACTTATCGTTGTTCTTTAGAAAAATAAGCGGACAGGTGTCTGGTACTTTTTGAAAAATCAGCCCTTTAACGGAGTGAACGGATAAAACCTGTATTTTGGTACTTTGGTACCAATAAACATTGATATAAAAATTATATCACATTCGTAGCTTGTCTAACAAATACAAGTAAAAATTTATGCGTTTCGAACGTTTAAGGGATGAAAATCGTACCTAATTTTGTTTCTTTTAAAACATTTTTTTCATCTATCTAAATAATATAAAATTGTAAAGTCCCGGTAAAAACTTCACCTACAAAATAATGTGTTGAGTCATCAGGAAAAAGAAATGTGGAAAGTTTTTTCTTTTCAAAATATAATAAAAACTAGGGAAAGAAACATGCTACTATGATGTAAAAATTCCAAATAGTTTATTAACTAAACAAATTAGTGCCTGATTTTGATCTCATATATACATATATGACTTTTATGTACCTTGTTTTATTCATACATATAATGTATGTTAATGTTAAGTTTTGTGTTTATACCCTCCACCACCATTATTGTGGTGAATGAGGGTATACTAAGTTTATCATTCCGTGTGAAAATTTTTTATAACCCCATAAAGTATATATATTCTGGCGATTTAGCCATGTCCGTTTGTTGAAAACACGCTCACTTTCGAAAAACACAAAAGAAAAGAACAAACTTAGTTTCAAATTGCTTGTAGTTATACTAAGCAGTTTGGGATTGAAATCCAGCAACATCGGTTCAGTAGGATCAGAACTATGAATCAAATGTGGAACTACAAGCAATTTTAGACTAAGTTTGTTCTTTTCTTTTGCGTTTTTCGAAGGTGAGCGTGTTTTCAACAGACGGACAGACAGACGGACATGTCTAAGTCGACTTAGAATTACTCAAGGAGCCAGAATATATATACTTTATGGGGTCTTAGATGTATTTTTAAAAATTACATACCTAATATTTATGACTTAAATAAATAAAAAAATTAGTTTATATGATATAATTTTCTTTACAATATTGATGAAATATGAAATAAGAATGTTATGTTAATAAATGTTAAAGGTTGAAAATGGATTTTAAAATTTTTTTCAGAATGTAACTTTTTGGGAAATTTCACTGGCAACACTGATGCAGATATAAATAAAACTTGTATCGGTTATTTGCAATACCCATAAATAAATAGGCAAGTGTATTTTCGTATGTATAACGTTAATATTCACAGAGTACGTATACAGTCGCAGAGATGGCAAATGCAATTTTAAAAATTTTGGAATTAGGCAGATTTCTATTTTATGTTCTTATTTAGCAAAATATCGATATAATTTTAAACAGTTTTAAGATTTGGCATAACTTTTTGTTTTTTATAACTCGAGAACCACTCAACACATATACCAAACAATAAAGCATTTAAAAGGTGTATCTTCACTAATCTACTATGGCACAATCGTTAGCCGGCTGAAGTTAATTTTTTCCAATACTGATATCTGTATATTCATTTATTTCACCGGTTAAAAGAAATTATGTACATTAATTTAATTTTTACGGTGTCTTTAGTAGGAAAAAAAAGCTCAAAACGATGGCCATGTCTTTCTTAAGTTTTTTTTTTAACATACCTACTTAAAAAAAACCTTAAAAATAAAAAAGGCAACCTATATATATATATATATGTATATACAGTGAACTCGCGATAACGTGAACTAATTTTTACCAAGGCGGTTCACGTTTTCGAGTTTGTTCACGTTATCGTATGCCAAATTTAAAAAAAATAACACCTCTAACTATTCCAAAATAAATAGATAAACAAGTATTTTAAAACAAATATTTTATTCATTTTTAATAACAAAAAATATATTTACAAATATGCAATAATTCAGTTCACTTTGCATATGATAAATAAAAAATAAATTTTTTATGAATATTAAAAAAAATACACTAAAATTAACAAAAACTAATGGGGACATTTTTTTGTTTGAAAAATGTTTATGAGGAAAAAAATTTTATAGGAAAAAGTCGGTCATCTTTTTTTTGATAAGTTTTTTGTTCGACCATGTTTAACAAATTTTTTCCATTTTCGGAAGCTCAGAAGAACGTTATGTTTTACGCTTTCCGGTACCATAAAGAGTATTATTTACACGATTTGTTATTTCCTATTTTTTTTTAATGGAACAAACTGTTGATTTAGCAACACCATATTTTCTTGCCAAGCCACTGACACTATAATCTTTTTGCAATAGTTCAAGAATATTTACTTTATCTTTCAAAGATAAACCTTTCGGTTTTTTAATGACATTTTTCACTTTCACGAATAAAAATTTTTAATTACTTTCAACTTTTACATAGCGATGTCAAAAAACAACTAACAGGTCAGCGTATACATAAAATTAAGAAAAACAAACGCTGTAACATAAACCAATAAGTGAACTCAATTGGGGGATTTCCCAATTTAAAAAAAAACATTTTAAACAGCATACAAAAATAAACAAAAATGTGTTCACGTTTTAGAGCTTCCAGATTTTGTTCACGTTTTAGAATAGTCTGTGTAAAAATAAATTTGTTCACGTTTCTGAGACGTTCACACTTTCGAGTGTTCACGTTTTCGCGAGTTCACTGTATATATAAAATTCATTGGTAAGTAGTCTTCCCCGAAAATTGGCGCTTAAACCAGTGATGCTCATTCAGGCAAACAATTGTTTAGAAGCCCCACCCCTTTGTTTTTTACGCTCATTATTTTTGTCGTACGTGTGAGAGCCAGGGCTGTCAGATGTGGCGATTTCTCGCCAAACGTGGCGATTTTCAAACTCTTTTGGCGACCTAATTTTCGATTTGGCGACATGGCGATTTTTTGGCGATTTATAAAATAGTTGGCGATTTTGTTGGCTATTTTTGATGAGCCATCTATTTGTTTTGAAATTTGTTAAATTCAAAACGAAGAAATAATATTTTTTTTATTCTAGTATTTCAATGTATGAAATTTGATGCATTCATATGTATGACCAGTATTTAAAACTAAATAATGTTGAAATGGCTGATGAACATAATCTTCGAAAAAATTTTTTTTCACATTTAAATGTGCTCTTGAAAGAAGTAATAAGTAAAATTCTTTAAAAATGAATGTAATGAAAGTTTATGAAAATGTTTCCATTATAAAATGTGACAAATTATCACATAAAATTTGTTGTTTTTAAATATATTTTAAAGATTTTTTATGAATCCTAACTTACCCTTGGATGTTAATGAAATACAATAGAAAAAATACAGTTTGTTAAAAGAAAATTGTAATGATGATATTCAATCTAATTAAGATCAGTTTAGGCCAACAATTTATAGCTACAAGGATACGGCAGGTACCTGTATTGAAATATTGAAATTCACTAAATATCTGCTTTGAAGTAGAATGCGATATGAAGTTTTCGACACGTTTTTACGAGCCAAAAGTTATATGAATATAAATAGCACATGTTGCATTTCTTTTCTACCTTCACAATGTATTTCAAAAAAGAAGACAACAAGCTAGTTTTCTTGGTGAACTATATAGCGTTTTAGTTATATAATAGAACTGCAACTACATACAACTATATTGTACATCCAATATTTGTTTAATACTTACCGCAAAATCCTTTTTTTGTTACTTTAAGTAGACTACTATAAAATATTTTAAACATTGAACCTTTTTTGTTAAATAAAAATTAAACAAAATATATGGCGACTTTTTTTGAATTTTTGGCGGATTTTAGGGATACGGAACAAATTTTTTTTGGGATTTATGAAAAAATATTTTTAATTATTCTAAAAATACATATACAGTACAACTTCGATAGTCCGGATATGCGCCAGTCCGGCCACCCCAATAATTCGGACGCTTATACATTTCGGACAATTTCAAATTTTTACCTTTACAAACCGGACAAATATTTGTTATGCAAGAACAAAAATTAAATACCGTTGTTTTACCGTTTTTACCTCACATGTTTTGGGATTCACACATTGATTCCCATTTTGTACTGTCATTGCTTCAGTTTTGGTTTTCCTACATGTTTCTAAATAGTAAACGCAAGCATAAAACACTAAGCGATATTCTGGAAATCGAATTCGAGTGAAATTTAAATCGAACAAAGTTTAAATTATATGTATAAAACTTTTTCCTTTTATAAGACTCATGCTTTGAGGACCACTTATCTTTACCGGAACTACTTTTAAAATCAGGAAAAACCAAATGAAAAGTGTGATATTTTACAAAGTCTTGATGAGGGGAAAAATATCTATAGTTATTCCTTATTCAACTATTTGCGACATTAAAAAAATAAGGAAAACATAAAACAATTTATTTCGAATACCTATAATTATGTATTAAACCATTTTCTTAATACATACAACTTTTTTTAAGAAATAGAAAAGTTATGAAAAAAGCAGAAAATCCTGAATTAGAGAAAGGGCTTCACACATGTTTTTGCAACAGAGCAACAACCATATCCCGATTTCATCAGAAATTTAAAAGCAAAGGCCAAATTCTTTTATGTAAAGATTTTTTTTTTATTATTCCTGCACTAAATCCCGCGAAGCTTTTCGTTTGTCTGCAAGAGACCAAAGTCTCTGGCGGGAATCGAACCCGCAACCCCGGTACTGATAGACTAGCTCACTACCAGCTAGCCCACCGGGGCACACATATGACAAGTAAGGCGATTTTTCAATGAGCTCAGGCTAGTAAAATAAATTTAAGTTAGGGCATTGTATTATATATCTAAAAATTTGTGATGACAAAGTTTCCAAAATAGTAAATTCATGTTTAAATTCTCTTAGATTATTTCAATAAATTTCACAACTATAGTCCGGACAACTCGATAATCCGAACGAGCTTAAAACTATATGTGTCCGGATTGTCGAAGTTGCACTGTATTATTGTCGAAATCGAAAAAATAAATGCTTTGGCGATTTTGGCGATTTTTGACATTGAATTTGGCGAAAAAGATCAAAATCAATCTGACAACCCTGGTGAGAGCAACAAGTGCACATGTACGATAGCTGCATTGATATTTGTTCAAATACAGTGTGTAAAATAAATAATAATTAAATTAATTTAGTTGCTCGTCAGACAGCGAGGAATGCACATGTCCGGAAGCTACGTAAGTTTGTTGCTAAATAATATGGAATTGCAAAACTATTTTATGATAAAAAATGCCTTTGGTAATGCCCAATCTCTTTTATGTTATCAAACATTTAAAGGACATTGGGAAAATGTTATTAAGAGGCATTATGATTATTTTCATAGCGATATGACTGGATATACCGATGAGGAAAAAAAAACCTTTTTATTAGAAATAAAAAGATTTTTTTGGAAAAATTTTTTAAAATAAAATCTGATTTATTTCCAGTACTTTCTTCAACTGATAGCCATTCCTTAAATTTAAAAAAAAACAAATTTTTATTTCTAATAAAAAGGTTTTTTTTCCTCATCGGTATACCTAGTCATATAACTATGAAAAGAATCATAATTTTCTTAATTAATCCCTAATCACCAACTCTACAGAAACCCCTAATCAGCGGAATTTTATCACATACACTTAATTCAGTGTGAACTGCATTATTATAAATTTTATATAACCAAAAAAATTCTTGTGATTTAATGTTAATAAAAATTGTTCGTTTAGTTTTGCGTGTCACTGTATTTAAACAATTCTCTCAGAATACATATGCAAAACATTTTTGAACACCAATGGCTTAAACTAAAATTGTTTTTGCTATAAAATCGTAACGGTACCTTCTGTGACCATGAGATTTAAGGAGATGATGCAAGTGTTGCCAATAAATTTATTTATTAATAACAAGTTATAGTGCTATATTCGGCTGTGCCGAATCTTTGATACCCTCCACCGACAGGAGTGGGCTCTATATGATAAATACATATATATTATTTACCAAGCTTCACAAAAACGAACGTTAGCATTACAATTAGTTGCGGTTTAGACCTGAATTAAATTATTGACCGACAATAAGAAAATTTTTTGCGTTCCTTGTTAGAACTTTGAACTGGCTTGAGTAAGATATCATGATTCGTAAAAGTTTAAGCCGAACTAAAATGATTTTTAGGAGGGTAATTTGTATTGGACCTATGGTAAATTATGGACAAATCATCCCAAAATTCTGAAGACTGATTTCTGGTATTACAAAAAATAAATTGGAATAAATTTCAATACAGCAGTGTAATTAGTTTTAGCGTTAACAGTAAATTTCACAAATTTGCATGATCAAACGATTGCTATTTTTGTGTTCTATTACTGCAACAACTTATTATTTCAATACTTTGTCTCAATTCGGTAAATATTAATAAATTATTGAAATAATAAGTTGTTGCAGTAATAGAACACAAAAATAACAATCGTTTGATATGAAATAGTCAAAACCGTATTTTTCAAGTTACGAGGTTGAGAAAGTAAGGCATCGATATACAAATACACATTGGCAGCGTATACCCTTGTTATGGGTAACGGTATGTATACGTATGGTTTGACCTTTACCCATGCATGTCCATACATGTTTTCTCACTAATACTTGAAGAGTACTTAAAATGATACTTTAGTTATTCTCTGATGCATACTAGGGATATAATTTTTTTTTTTTGAGTGCAAAATACCACCCCAGTACCATGTGGGGAATGTTGTTTTTATAATAAAAAATAGTTTTTTAGTTTGATTTAATAAAAAAAAGTATCCGCACTGAAAGCGATTTCTTAAGTGCTTTAAAATTTTATTTCCTAAAAATTATAATTTTTTAATTATAATTAGTATTGTGGTTATTTTATTGAACTGTTAATGGTTTTTAATCCAAATTTAGATATTTTTAATTAGGCTTAAGTTCATTGAATTTAATTTTCATTAAATTATTTTTATGAAGACAGGAATTTTACAACATGAAATTAATTAAAATTTTTTTATTGATAATTTTTCATTCTTGACTGCGCTGAGATTTGAGACCAGGCGTTCACGGACAGGTTGCCCAGACTAGTTTCGATTGTAACCACACAATCTCGTCAGTGGGGTTTGCCGTTTTACTCACTCGGCTATTGAGGCCGGGCGACGTCAATAGTCAAACATCAATCCTTAAACCAAATGGTATTTCACTTTGGTAGATCGAAATTTGTTTTTTTGAATGAATGATTATCTATTTTAATTGATTTACATGTTCTTCCTAACTTCTGTTTTTTTTGTACTTTTTGTCAAGAATTCTTCTTGAAGTCCAGAGTACATTTTTGTTTTTTTGATGTTTTTGTCTTTCTTTTTTCTTGTGTATTGATAACCCCGATATATGTGTCAAATTTTTCCTCTTATCGTTCTTGAGATATAAAAAGAAAAACTATTATGTGCCACGCCCACTTCTCCAATACCGCCCGCAATTTGTGGGATGCTGTGTATTGAAAACCGAGATGTTTGTACCCAATGTGGGAACTACATTTTCGTTTTTATAATGACTCCGTATGGGAAGTGCCACGACCACTTCTCCAATCCCGTCCATTTGTATACCCTTCACCGAAGGTAAAAGGGTATAATAAGTTTGTCATTCGGTTTGTAATTTCTACAATATTGACCTTAGACCTTGGTCCTTATGAGCTAAGTTGATTTAACGATGTACGTCCGTTGTCCGTTGAAATGGGGTTTCCGAAGACCCCGGATATGATGGGGACTTGGTTGTTAAATATTTATGTCACATATACTCCGTTAAAGTTTTCTATTGAAATTCCGCCAGATCATTCCATAAATGACTGATATATTAGCAAAAAAAATTTACTCATAAATCCCTTATTGTTGTCTTTATTATTTCGTTTTTCTGTATATCTGGAGAACGACAAGAGCCAACGTCTACCAATTAGGCGCAAGCATCTCAATTATCAATTCATAAAATCCGACAAAATGTAGGGGGGATTGAACAATTGGGTGTGGCACAAAATTGAAATAGTTATATTTAAAGAACGGTATTTATATAACCTTTTCTTATTTTCGACTATATACGATTCGGCATAGCCGAATATTACACTTTACTTGTTTTTATAGAGGTTGTGTATTGATAAAAAAAATATGCTTAAACCTTATTTCTTGCCGTTCTCCAAATATACTGAAAATAGATATAAAAACAAAACAACAACGAGGGTAAAATTAGAGGCAGTCATGGTTTTTTGCTCATATCTCAATCATTTGTCGCATAATATGCGACATAAATATATAAGAACATAGTCCCTATAATTTCTTAGGTTTTCAGAAAACCCATTTCAACATACACCGTTAAATCAACTTCGCTACGCATGAGGACCCAGAATATATATACTTTTAAGGTCAAAGATCATAAACATTTTGGAAAATTAATTGATGATACAGAAAACAAATATTATTCTTACCATTTGATATTATCATATTCTCCTGTAGACCAGGGTCGTCGGGCATCAAACGAATACCTACTCCCATAGGACCCTCATGAACGTTAAGAAAATGACCAACTCCATGCCCAGTGCCATGTCCATAATCAAGTCCAATGTCCCACAGGGATTTTCGAGCTAACGTATCTAACACTTGTCCCTAAATAAAATTAAAAAATAAAAATTAAACTCAAACATAAAATAAACTGAACAGATGATATATTAAATAGATTGAATTTAATGTACTTGTACTAAAGGCCTACAAATGTTGAACTATACGACATAGCGGCATGTGTCACACCATGCAATCGCCAGGTCATGCAGTGCCCATCATACATGTTTGATAACGACATATGAAGACACTCTCAGATACATTCAAATAAAATTTGTAGTTCATGCAGTGCTTTTGCACGCATGAACATAGAAAATTATCATGTTAACCCATGTGGCATATCGTCGCGTTTCTTCTATGACCAACAAATGAGCGTCAACAACTCATTTTTAAGAAAAAAAAAAAAAAATTATTCCTTTTTAATATGGGTTTTAGAACAAAACTTTTATTTTCAAAACATGGCCTCACAATTCTTTGAAGGGTGTAGAAAAACTTTTTGAAAAAATTTGCTGCTTATAAGTAACTGTAGCAAAATTTGTCGCCTTCGTGTTTTTAGCGCAAACGGCAATTTGCAAATTAAATAAAATTTTTAATTTATTTAAAAACAAGTTAGAGTGCTATATTCGGCTGTTCCGAATCTTTGATACCCTCCACCGACAGGAGTGGGCTCTATATGATAAATACATACATATATATTATAAACTACTGAATTAAATTATTAACCGACAATAAGAAAATTTTATGCGTTTCTTGTTAGAAATTTGAACTGGCTTGAGTAAAATATCATGATTCGTAAAAGTTTTAGCCGAACTAAAATAATTTTTAGGAGCGTTATTTGTATTGGACCTATGGTAAATTATGGACCAATCATCCCAAAATTCTGAAGACTGATTTCTGGTATTACAAAAAATTATAGAATAAATTTCAATACAGCAGTGTAATGAGTTTTAGCGTTAACAGTAAATTTCACAAATTTGCATGATATTTTTCTTGCCATATGAATTAAGGTAAAAAATTTAACCGCAATAACTATATATGTGATGGTTTTAGGCGAATTTAATTATTTTCCCAAGGTGGGCTTTATTTGGTTTTAAGCTGTTTTCCGAGAGTAAGGTTTATATGGGGCCTAGGGTAAATTAAGGACTAATCTGTTTTGGCAGTGTGATTTCTCGTCCTATAAAACTGTGACGTACCGAACTTCAATTCGATAGCATTATTTATTACGGTTTTAGGCGTACTAAACGGTTTTCCGAGAGTAGGGCTTATATCAGGCCTAGTGTAAATTGTGGAACGTTATCAAAAAATCTTACAGTGTGATTTCTGGTCCCATAAAACTGTGACGTACCAAATTTTGGTATTATAGGGTTATTTATTACGGGTTTAGGCGTACTAAACTGTTTTCCAGGAGTAGGGTTTATATGGGGCCTAATGTAAATTATGGACCGTTCTTCAAAAAATTTTACAGTGTGATTTCTGGTCTTATAAAACTGTGACGTACCAAATACTAGCGTTATTTATTGCGGGGTTAGGCGTACTAAACTGTTTTCCGGGAGTAGGGTTTATATTGGGCCTAGTGTAAATAATGGAACGATCTTCCAAAAATTTTACACTGTGATTTCTGGTCCTATAAAACTGTGTTTTCCGGGAGTAGGGCTTATATGGGACCTAGTGTAAATTATGGACCGATCTTCAAAAAAATTTACAGTGTGATTTGCGGTATTATAGAACTGTGACGTACCAAATTTAAGTATGCTAGCGTTATTTATTGCGGTTTTAGACGTACTAAACTGTTTTCCGCGAGAAGGGTTTATATGGGGCCTATGGTAAATTACGGACCGATCTTCACGAAATTCACCAGTATGATTTGCAGTCGTATAAAGCGAATTCGTGCAAAATTTTATGTCGTTCCGTGCATTATTCCACCATTTATGATAGTTTTTGTATCAAAATTATCAATTTTTTTTGGGTAGTGGTTCCACATTTTGATTCATAGTTCTGATCCTACAAAACCGATGTTGATGGATTTCGATCCCAAACTGCTTAGGATAACAACAAGCAATTTGAGACCAAGTTTGTTCTTTTCTTTTGCGTTTTTCAAAAGTGAGCGTGTTTTCAACAGACGGACAGAGGGACAGACGGACAGACGGACATGCCTAAATCGACTTAGAATTACTCAAGGAGCCAGAATATATATACTTTATGGGGTCTTAGATGTATTATAAAAAAGTTTCACACGGAATGACAAACTTAGTATACCCTTATTCATCACAGTGGTGGTGGAGGGTATAAATAAAATGTATATCAGGTACCCCAATTTCTATATCTCCAAGATTATGGCTCTTAACTTTAATTGCAACGTGATAATTTTCGTTTTCGAAAAATTTCAAAATAACTCAATTCGACAAATTTCATGTTTTTTCTATACGTTTTATGGTTTGTATGGGGGCTATTATTTGAGCAGAGATGGCATTTTGAATCCCTTAAAAGAAATATTGCTTATATAAAAACAGTTGGGGTCGATCTTAGAAATTAACCACCTGTGGACACCCGTTATCCCTTAGGGTCAGAAAACGAATTTCGGTTTTTGTAAGGGAGAAATAATATTCTCAAACATCCAAAAATCTTTCCAATTTCATCTGTTGATGAATTTAAGAAGGTCGAAGACTTACTTACGTATATAGTATACAGAAATTTAAGATTTGTATAATTTGGATGGTACTCACAAAAAATTGCGTCTCTTAAATTTTCCCAAATTTATGCATATTTTGTTTGGTAAGTATTAAATGCATCTATTTATAAATATATACATCTAATTCTGAGTACTTTTAAACTACAACTAGAACATATTGCAAAGGCAGTATTAATTTTGCTAATGAACTTAAAAAAACTCACGCTCATTTTAATTAATATTCCAGATCAGTGAAAACCCCAATCTAATCACTAAACTTTCATTGACTTAAAGCAGCCGTTTACCTGAATGCGAACCCATGCTCGCCATTGACACGCTAATGTTAAAATCATGCATGTTTCACCTAAAAAGAACCAGTGTGTTATCCTACGAGCCCATGCATTTAATACTTCTTTTCATCTACTTCATAACGATTTTTTTATGTAACCATATAAGATACACTTTGAAGTGTAGATAACCACCATATGCCACCTTCATAGATCTAACATTTATCTAGATAAACAATAAGTTTTAAATGTCCATATGATTTTAACTATTTCCACTGGGTCAAAGCATCTATCTATGAAAGATATACCGCATGATTTAATAAGATAGAAAGACTTAAAAAGTTCTACCTAATTAATATTAAGAAAGTTATAAGCTTAAGCATTTATAGTTGTCTAAACAAACGAAAAAAATAATTCGTTTTGTATGAGGGAGTAATTTATTCAAAATATATTATTGCTAAATTTTTGAATAATGTACAAAGCAGTGGCTAATCTTGTCGTCTATAATAATGCAACAAAAGTTCGGGTTAAATACATAGTTGCATGGCAAAACATAGCATTATAAACAAACTTGCAAGCCTTTAATATTTTAATAACTGTTGCGTCGTGTAACATATTCTACAACACGACATAAAATACATATATCACAACTATGTTTATTTGCAGCAGATGACATTTTTTGACAACCTTTTTGATAGTCAAGTAAATGCTGTTGAGAAAAAGGTAAAAGCAGCGGCTGTGTCAAAAGGGTCATCTACTGTAACATATCATTTAAAATTGCTCCACCAACGACACGCTCTGGTCTCGTACGCAAGGATCCGATCGTTAAGCGGCCTCGAGTAAAAGCCAAACCGAAAAGTAAATCTACTAGTAACGAACAACGTGTTAGATGGCAGACCGTGTCTCCCAACTCGTCATTTGCTACATCAGCAAACTCAAATTTGTTAACGGCACAAATGCCTGCCCTTACAATCGCAGGCGCAGCCAACAACAATGTTACCATACAACGTTCTATGTTTGCTCCGGCAAACAATTCTTTTCTTTCAGTCGCGTCGAGTTCAATAAGATATGAATATTATAGGAAGCAGCCGACTTAATCCACCAAATTCTGACGTCAACTATCAACAGTCTGCAGGCAAGGATATTAATACCACAGTCGAATTGATACTTCACATTCGGTGCAGCAACCTCACTACCAACTAATGCAGCCCCAAATTACAACCAAACACCCTATTCATCGTTCTAAGCGAATTCTCATCCATATAGCCACAATTTTAGTTACTCACAGTCGAATGCTAATGCTCGATTTGCTCCATACCTTTCTAATGTGGCTTCGCAGTTTAATGGCACATATACTCCATACAATAGTCAGATGCCATCAACGTCTCATAGTACAATTTTAATCAATGCACCCGATATAAGTGTATCTAACTCGCATATAGCTGCCCGGCAAGCTATTAGCAAGGATTTACATATATTCTCGAGAAAACCGGAAGAATAGTCCATCTTTATAGCTAGTTACATACAATCCACGGAACGCTGCGGTTTTACCGATTAAGAAAATTTAATAAGACTACAAAGGTGCTTTAAGGGCGTGTTCTTAGTAAGAGGAAAATTAATAATGACTATCAAATTTGCTATTGATACCTTGCAAATGTTGTTTGGGCGGCCGGAGATCATACACCAAGCTTTGCAATGGAATTAAAGAATGAGCCTACTGTGCGGAAAGAGAGAATTGACACTTTAAAAAATTTTGCACTTGCCGTACAAAACTACAGGACTACTATGCAGGCAAAGGGCCTCAATGATTATTTGAACGACCCCATACTGTTAAGTGACCTGTTTAAAAAATTACCAGCTGATTTGAACTCAGATTGGGGCAGGTATCGAATTACGCTACGTAGGGTAGACATCGTATGTTTTGATACTTGACTGTTTAATTTAGCAACATGTGCATCACAAGCAACTACATTCGCACCGGATGTGGAAGAAACAAAGAATATGAAAAAGAGCGCATCTTAGTAGATGACGTCATTTATGGTAACAAATAAGCTGTTCAGCCAGCCTTATGTTTCAAATGTAACAAAGATCATCGCCTTTTCGAATGTCCCGATTTTGCAGCATTAAATGTAAATGAATGGTGGGATTTTGTTCGTACAAATAATTTGTGTTTGCGTTGTTTTAAAAAACACCACATTAAGAGATGTAGTTCGGAACGTCAGTTACAGTTACGACTGTAAAATGCCACATAATCAACTACTGCATAAATCTACTGCAATCACGCAGCAAAAGCATAATCTCAACAATAACAATCAATCTATTTTGTTTCATGCAAAAGCGAAAATTATCTTAAGTATATTCCCGTAACGCTTTTTAGTAACGAATACACTCTTAATACTTACGCCCTTATTGATGAAGGGGCATCATGCTCTTTAATAGAACGTGATCTGGCAGGGCAATTAGGACTATATGGGCCAGCCGGTGAGTTGTGCCTACAGTGGACAGGTGATATAACTCAAAAGGAAGATCAATCGAAAACTTTCGTTGTATATTTCTGATCGCAAACAAAGTTCTAAATAAATGCTGAATAATGTGGGCACCATTTTTGTAGTGGTTAATTAATTTGCCTGAACAAACGTTAACAAAATCCCATATCGATGAACTTGAGTGTTTTAAGGATTTACAAATTGAGCCATACTGCGCAGCAGAGCAAAAATTCTTATCGTTCTTGATAGTGCATAATTGTGTGTTGCTCTTGAAATAAGAGAAGATTCTAACGATGCCCTTATAGCAACACGATGCCGAATAGGATGGGAGGCGCATGATCGTCAAAAATCGTGCGAGACCTCACACCCACAAGTACTGCACATTTGATCATGTAACCGAAACGACAACGGCTTAGATGAAATGTTGAAACAACAGTTTTTTTTGGATTCAGTAGCAATAAAATTGAATCAAGATCCATAGAGATCAAAAGATGACGAACGGTCCAAAGTAATTATGAAAACCACAACTAATTATTTAAAAAATTAAAGATGCTGGGAAACCGGATTGCTGTGGAAACATGAAACATCGGACACGATCCCTATGGCAAAACGTCGACTGACTTGCTTAGAGGCAATAATGCAGCGTAAAGAACCGATGAAAACATTGATTATTAAGAAAATACAGTAGCTCGTTTCTGTATTTCTCGCATCGCAAATTTTCTCATATTAAGTGTGAAACAAAAAATTTCATCGTTTCTCGATTTGTGAGAAAAAAGTGTTTCTGTATTTAAATGCGAGAACAGACAACACAGATTCTGTTTTAACTGGAATACTTCCAGTAATTAAGTGTCAAATGCAAGCGAAACGTCAACGTAAGAAATATATATAATAAAAATAAGGCTGCCAGATTTAAAGATTTATCGATATTTTGACGATTTTTTTTGTTCCAAAATTGGCAAAGTGAAAATTTGCTGATTTTTTTCTAGTGACGATACAGTCTTTGAAATAAAACAATTTTAAATAGTTTTATATGTTTGTGTATTAGGCACCACAGAAAACCGATATCTTTAAAAACAAGGCAGATTAAAAAATGTATCGGCAAAAGCAAAATTTCGAACGGAAACTGTTTAATTTTTATTTGCTTGGATTATTTAATACATTTGTTTGTGTGATCAAAAGATTAAATTATTAACCCATTTTTCAGTCAATGCACTTTAGGAAATTTTTGCCTTTTACTTTGTCCAAAAGTGTTTATTTTATTTCAATATGATATTTTGTCACTCCTTTGTGTGATTTCTGCAGGGAAAAGTAACAATATGAAATTTTAAACTCTTATCGGATTAAGGAAAATAAAATAAATAATTTTATTTAAATAGACCTCAAGCTTATGTATGTATAAAATATGTATTTTACCCATGAACTTAATGTTTTTTTTTTTTTTTTTTTTTTTTTTTTTTTTTTTTGATTATGTGTTTATATGATAAAAATTTGTGATTATATGATAAAAATCGAACAAAATTCGTCAAAATTAATTTTAAATTGTCCGAAAAAATAGACGATTTTTTTATTTTTTCTTAGGATATTGACGTTTTTTTCACAAATTTATCTGGCAGCCCTGCATAAAACAAACACAATGAAAGGCTAAAAAAATTTTAATAACAAAATACATATAACAATTGTGTTTAATATAATTATTTTCATTATTTAAATTCTTTCTTTTAAAATAAAATAAAATAATACACATTCTTGTGTACATACATACATAATTTGGGCTCCATTTTTTTTAATTTTATTTTCTCGCATCAATTTCAAATATGAATTATTTTGACAGTTCTTGTGAGAAACTTTTTGCAAAATATTGTTACAGAAACACTTGTTCTCACATCCTTCCAATAATTGCTGGAAAATTATTTAAATGACAGATAATTCTCGCAAAGTAAAAGTACAGAAACACTTATGTGAGAAAAACCATTTTTTGTTTCATATTGCACTGTTTTTGTTATAATTCACTTGTTTCATGCGGGAAATTTTACGATGCGAGAAATACAGAAACGGGCTACAGGACTATAAAAAAATGGGTTATATTCGAAAACTAAAAGCGAGCGAAATTCGTATTGACAGTGAATCCTGGTACATCCCCATTTTTGTTGTAGAAAATAAGAATAAATGCAAATCACGAATAGTTTGAGACGCGGCGGCGGCTGTAGACAATATTTCATTAAACTCGGTGCTACCAAAGGGACCTGACTTGCTTACGTCGTTGGTAGGAATTTTTTCCGATTTCGAGAGAGGCCGGTTGCCTTTAGCGGATACATTCGTGAAATGTTCCATCAGATACGTGTCCGAAAAGAGGATCAACGTTTTCAACGATTTTTATGGCGCGGAAGTGACTCGTCTAAACCCATTAAGGAATATGCGATGAACGTCATGACGTTCGGGGCATCATGCTCCCCTTCATTGGTAAATTAAAATTGGTAAAATAAAAATGCCGAACGGTTTATTGAAGAACACCCTGTTGCTGTCCGGGCTAATTTAAATAACATCTTTGTAGATGACTGGCTACAAAGCGTGGACACTGAAGAAGAGATGGTGGACTTGGCCAGGGTAGTTCGCGCGATACACTAAGATAGCGGCTTTGAGATGCGCAATTGGCTTTCCAACTCCAAAAAGGTTCTAACAAGTTTAGGCCAAAACAATAAAAGCCCTCAAAAGATTTTCGAAGAAAAGGAGGGTAAATTTGAAAAGATTTTGGGAATGTGTTGGGATCCTTTAAGAGACAGGCTTACATTTTTTGAAAATTTTAATGCAAATGTTTTCGACGAAGAGTGCATCCGATCAAGCGAGCTGTTCATGTGGTAATGACCATTTTTGACCCGCTTGACTTCTGGGCAACTTTGTTATATACGCAAAAATACTTATGCAAGATATATGGAGGTCTAGAGTACAGTGGGACGAACAAATACACGTAACTGAGCGCGAAAAATTATGGCAATTGGTAGAAGTAGTTAAGAACATTCCAATGGTCGGCGTACCAAGGTGCTATCCGCAGGCAAGTAACTCAAACAACGTCCAGCTTCACGGATGCCAGCATATATGCATATGCCGCGGTTGCATATTTACTAGGGTAACCGATTAAATACTACCCGATTAACTGATCGGTTAATTTAAAATTGGTTTTTTTCGATTAACGATTAAACCGGTTAATTTCAGTTGATTAACCGATGTAACAAAACTTTTCATTTTTTTAGTATGTTAAAATTTTTTCATCGTTTTAATTATTTGCTTCGTATCATATACAAAAGGAATGTGTTTAGAAAATATTTTTTCATACAAACAGAGAAGGTGATCTTAATTTTAAATAAGTTTTTCAACAGCTTTTGGTTGCACTTACTTTTTATTTGTATGTGTTTAGTTATTGGTTTCTTCTCATATCTTCCCATATCAATATTTTAACAGAATTAACCGAAACAGTTAGAAGTGTTAAAAATTTAAAAAAAAAAAATAAAACAGGACTCTGATGGCATAATGGAAGAATTTATATGTTCATAAAAATCCAGGAAAAGGTCGGAGAAATTAGATATTCTGTATTATGGCTTGCTTTTCATTGCTCCAACATCTACGATAAATGAAAGAATTTTCCCCAAATCCAGTTTTATCAAAACTAAAGAAAAGAATCGCTTAAATCCTAAACATTTAAACCAAATTATTTGTTAAAAAGATAATTTTATAAGATCTCTTTAAACTATTAAAATAACTAATAAAATGATATAACAGTTAATTTTTTTATTAATACATAAAATGTATTTTAATTAAAAAATATGTATTAGATATTTTTAATTAGGCTTAAGTTCATTGAATTTAATTTTCATTAAATTATTTTTATGAAGACAGGAATTTTACAACATGAAATTAATTAAAATTTTTTGAACTAACAATAATTAATCAAATCTTATACTAATACTTTATTTTTGTCCTGCCAATGCTAGACGAAAATTTTTCACCTCACGGTTTCTGTTCATGTTTAGAGTATATGGGTAATGAGAGTTTAGCGCCAATGTGGAAAAAAAGCCATTAAAATGGAGCAAACCCCATTAAAATTGGAGCAAAAGCCATTAAAATGGAGCAAAAGCCATTAAATTGGAGCAAAAGCCATTAAAATTTAAATCTTTTTTTTTGTGTGTTTTTTTATTGGGAAATTCATGAGCACGTGTTAAAGTAGGTCAAATTTTTAAAAAAATTTCAAAACAAAGTAATAAAAAAAGTCGTTAAATTTTATAGGATAGCAATAAAGCTGAGATATAGAAAAATGTTGGGGGAGCAATGCACAAGTGTTGGGTGCATTGTTGAAGCCTTTCTTTTGTTGTGATCGATAGACACACAGCCAGACAGACAGACAGACATAGAGATAGATAGATAGACATACAGACCTTGTAGAAGCAATTGGAAAATATTGTTGATAAGGCTTTTTTTTTATCTATAAATTATGAATTTATTTAGATATTAAAAATTTTATAGATGCAATTGGTGTTTATATTTTATTTGGAGTGGATAGGGAAATATAAAACCATTGTTGATAATTCTATCTTTTTATTTTGAATTATGTGAGGAAAAAATTTTGTAGAAGCAATTGGAAAATATTGTTGATAAGGCTTTTTTCGAATTAAAAAAAAAAATATTTGTTGTGGGTAGATAGATAGACAGACAGACATAGAGATAGATAAATAGACATACAGACCTTGTAGAAGCAATTGGAAAATACTGTTGAAAGCCTTTTTTTTTTGTTTTGAATTAGGTGATGATTATTGGATTATTGGATGGATAGAAAAAAAAGGGAAAAAAATAACTAATTAAATTGTAAATTTATTAAGTTATTAAAAATTTTGTAGATGTAATTGATGTTTAAAATTCGGTGACTTAATAATAAATAATTTATGACATACATATAACTAATTATTTTCAGATAAGAAAGTGTATGTTATGGAAAGTTAGTCAGACAGACAGGCCAGGCCGGCTTTTTAAAAGCAATTGGTTTTTCAATTTTATTTGGGTGGAAGAATAAATTCAAAGTATTTGTTTTGATTGATAAAAGAAAAGAGAAGAAAAAAATATATGTCTGTAGTATCGATCGGGATGGAAAAATGAAAATATTGTTGAAATTATTGGAGCGATTGACATGTGTTTAAAAAATGCTATTTTGATGTTAATGTCAACAGTTTTCTATCTATCTATAAATTATGAATTTACTTAGTTATTAAAAATTTTATAGATGCAATTGATGTTTCAATTTTATTTGGAGTGGATAGGGAAATATGAAACCATTCTTAATAATTCTATCTTTTATTTTGAATTATGTGAAGAAAAAATTTATTAGGTGAACAATCTGACAGACAGATAGTATTTATACTAGTTTGCATGGATTTTCCTATATAAGTTTAAAAAGTAAAAAAAGGCTTAGTGGAGTATAGGTTTTATTATCACAAATTATATATAAAAGTATAGGTTTTTATGCAAATTAATCTCACTTCCAATATTGAAATGGGAAGTGATAATGATGATGATGATGATTTATAAAAATAAGATAAAAAATGATAAAAAAAAATTGTTTTTTATTTTTGAAAATATTATTAGATATTTCTTTTTTTTCAGTTTTTACAGATTTAAAATTTAAAATACGTTTATAAAGATTAAAAAGCTTAAATGCTAACAAATGTTGTTCATAAAGTGTTTGACATCGACAAATGTTAAAGAATTGTGAATAACATTTTCACAATAATATGTATGCATGATATTATTTAAATATATAAATGGACTATTTACATAATTATAACTTCTTATTTCATATATTCTTAATATTTACAACGAGCAATGTAATGTTATAATTAAAAAGATGAGCGAATTTCAGGAGCGTGATAGTGGTTGCACATTAATTGAAATAACACGCTTGGAGATGAATATTAATCAATATAAGTGCATCAAAGGTTCTCAATACATTCCATTACCACGCAAAATACAGAGAAAATTGGCATGTATCAATATTCAAAAGAATGACGAGTATTGTTTTAAATGGGCTATAATATCAGCACTATATCCAGTTGATATAAATAGCAACAGATGCTCATCGTATAACATTAAAAATATAAAAGACGATGTAATAGTGATGGATAATGGAATTAAATTAAATTTCATCAATTTTGAACATATGAATCCTGAAATTAGTGTGAATGCGTTTGGACTAGAAGGTGATATCGTAGTGGGATCATATTACTTCACCAAAAAAGAAAAATCCAAACACATCAACTTAATGCTGCTAGAGAATGGAGAAAGGTCCCATTATGTATGGATAAAAAATATATCGAAATTAATAAGTAATCAATTAACAAAAGATGGACATAAAATATATGTATGCAATATCTGTTTAATACATTTTCACAAGGAGACATCGTTGGAACAACATAAGAAAGAATGTAATAAAATAGTTACCAAAATGCCTAGTATAGATAAAAGTAAGCTTAGTTTTAAAAATTTTAAAAAGCAAATGGATGTGCCTTTTGTAGTTTATGCTGATTTTGAGTGTATACTCGAATCAGTTACTATTCAAAATTCAGTTAATGTTCAATCAGTACAAAAGCATATTCCATTTGCTTATAGTTATTATATTAAATTTTCCTATAACTCAGATTTAGATATTTTTAGAATTTACAATGGTATTGATGCACCACAACATTTTTTTAAAAGTTTAGTAGACGACATTTTAACTATTTACTTTTGTCATCTAAGTGTAATTAAACCAATGAATTCCTTAGCACCCCTTCAACAGATACATCATTATGAAAGCAAGACTTGTCATATTTGTACCAAATCTTTATCTTATGAAGATAAAGAACCTGACCATTGTTATCTAACTGGTCAATATAGGGGTGCTGCTCATAATCAGTGTAATTTAGAATATCAAATTGCAAATTTCATCCCTATATTTTTTCATAATCTTTCGGCATATGATTGTCATCTGTTTGTAAAAGAGCTTTCAACAATTGACGGCGATATAAATATTATACCTTTAAATAAGGAGCTTTATGTGTCTATATCAAAAAGAGTTTCTGTAAATGAAAAAGATACAATTGAGTTACGTTTTCTCGATTCATTTAGGTTTATGCCATCGAGTATAGCAAAATTAGCAGGTTATTTGTCCGTCAGTGATTTAACGGTAGTAAAATCAAGCTATCCAAATGATGAAGAATTCAATTTGATGAAACTTAAAGGTGTCTTTCCGTATGACTATTTAGATTCAATGAATCGTCTTGAAGAAATTCAATTACCACCTCGTTCAGTATTATTCAATAAATTAAATAATGAGTCGTGTAGTGTAGAGGATTATGAACATGCACAAAAAGTATGGAAAACATTTAAATGTACAACATTAAAGGATTATTTACTTTTATATTTAAAAGTAGATATTCTTTTACTTTGTGATATATTTGAACATTTCCGAAAAGTTGGTGCAAGCATTTATAATTTAGATCCATATCAGTATTATACTACCCCAGGTTTATCCTGGGATGCAATGTTGAAAACAACTGAAATATAATTGGATTTGTTGACTGATATTAATATATATAATTTTTTTCTTCGAGGTATATTGTTCAATGTTCTAATCGACATTCAATTCCTAATAATAAATATATTAGTGTTTACGATTCTAACAAAGAAGAAAACTATGGAAAATGTTGATAAGAGGAAAGACATTAAAATAGTATGTCAATGGGAGAATAGAGGTAAACGCTTAGGAGCTCGAGCTCTTATAGCTAAGCCAAATTTCCATAGTTCACTTCAAATTCATGACAATATGCATGCTATCCAAATGAATAGAATTAAAACTGAATACAATAAACCTATTTATATTGGATTTTCAGTTTTAGAAATATCCAAATGGAAAATGTATAGTTTTCATTATGATTACACAAAGCCTTAATATCGTGAAAACATTAAACTCAATTATATGGATACTGATTCCTTTATTTATGACATTAACACAGATGATCTATACAGAGATATTAAAAAAGATATAAATACTCATTTTGATACATCTGCATATCCGATAGATAGTGTCTACAATATCCCACTTCTTAATAAAAAAGTATTAGGGATGATGAAGGATGAGTGTAATGGAAAAATTATTAAGGAATTCATTGTATTAAGGGCTAAAATGTATTCAGTGAAAATTGACAGGGTAGGTCAGGAAATTAAAAAAATTAAGGGGGTTAAGCATTGTGTAACTAGTAAATTAAGTATCTATTATGTCTATTAGAAAAAAATTATATTATGGTTCAATGTATCTATTAAGATCTAAGATACATCAAATTAACACTCAAAATATAAGTAAACTTAAGTTATTTAGATGACAAGAGATTTATTAGAGATAATGGCGTTGATACTGTTGCATGGGGTCATTTTAGAATAAATAACTATCCTGAACTTATGGAAGAGGATAATGCCAATCTTCTCAACGTAAATATAGATTTTTAATTAATTTTATGTTTTTTAAATGATAAGAAAATTATAAATTTAGACAATAAGAAAAAATTGTAAAATAAAAAAATTATGAAGAAAATCAAACGTTAAAATGTTATTTTTATTTCAAACCATATTTATTAAATATAAATTTTAAACACAAGTGATCACAATTAAATGTATTTGTATATGGGTAATGGGAGTTTTGCGCTAATGTGGAAGAAATTGATTTAATTAGCTGTTTAGCTGTTTTAAAAAGCTGTTTAACTGTTTTAATTAGCTGTTTAGCTGTTTTTAAAAGCTGTTTTAATTAGCTGTTTTAAAAAGCTGTTTAGCTGTTTTAAAAAGCTGTTTAGCTGTTTTTAAAAGCTGTTTAGCTGTTTTAAAAAGCTGCTTAGCTATTTTAGGAATCTGTTTCGTTAAAAGTATACAACGAGATATTCCAAGATCTAAAGTTGGTGATGGCTGTTGTGTATGTCAATGGGAGAATAGAGGTAAACGCTTAGGAGCTCGAGCTCTTATAGCTAAGCCAAATTTCCATAGTTCACTTCAAATTCATGATAATATGCATGATATCCAAATTACTAGAATTAAAACTGAATACAATAAACCTATTTATATTGGATTTTCAGTTTTAGAAATATCCAAATGGAAAATGTATAGTTTTCATTATGATTACATAAAGCCTTAATATCGTGAAAACATTAAACTCAATTATATGGATACTGATTCCTTTATTTATGACATTAACACAGATGATCTATACAGAGATATTAAAAATGATATAAATACTCATTTTTATACATCTGCATATCCGATAGATAATGTCTACAATATCCCACTTCTTAATAAAAAAGTATTAGGGATGATGAAGGATGAGTGTAATGGAAAAATTATTAGGGAATTCATTGTATTAAGGGCTAAAATGTATTCAGTGAAAATTGACAGGGTAGGTCAGGAAATTAAAAAAATTAAGGGGGTTAACATTGTGTAACTAGTAAATTAAGTATAAATGACTTTAGAAAATGTCTATTAGAAAAAAATTATATTATGGTTCAATGTATATATTAAGATCTTAGATACATCAAATTTACACTCAAAATATAAGTAAACTTAAGTTATTTAGATGACAAGAGATTTATTAGAGATAATGGCGTTGATACTGTTGCATGGGGTCATTTTAGAATAAATAACTATCCTGAACTTATGGAAGAGGATAATGCCAATCTTCTCAACGTAAATATAGATTTTTAATTAATTTTATGTTTTTTAAATGATAAGAAAATTATAAATTTAGACAATAAGAAAAAATTGTAAAATAAAAAAATTATGAAGAAAATCAAACGTTAAAATGTTATTTTTATTTCAAACCATATTTATTAAATATAAATTTTAAACACAAGTGATCACAATTAAATGTATTTGTATATGGGTAATGGGAGTTTTGCGCTAATGTGGAAGAAATTGTTTTAATTAGCTGTTTTTAAAAGCTGTTTTAATTAGCTGTTTTAAAAAGCTGTTTAGCTGTTTTAAAAAGCTGTTTAGCTGTATTAAAAGCTGCTTAGCTGTTTTAAAAAGCTGCTTAGCTATTTTAGGAATCTGTTTCGTTAAAAGTATACAACGAGATATTCCAAGATCTAAAGTTGGTGATGGCTGTTGTGGGTAGATAGATAGACAGACAGCCATACAGACAGACAGACATAGAGATAGATAGATAGACATACATACCTTGTAGAATCAATTTTAAAATATTATTGAATGCAAAACATGAATTGATTCTAATACGTAATAAAACTGATGAGAATCTTGTATAATCAACTGTTTTTACCGAAAAGGCTAAATTAATAATTTCAATAATATATATAATTAATTTAGATTATTGGAATTGTCCGAATATAAAAACTTTATATAAAAATAATCCTAATATAAATATTTGTAAAATCATAATAATATCAATCAAATATGTGCTGAAAAGAATGTAATTTTACTTAGAAATTTTCTAAATTTATATCTAAATAAAGAAAACCTTATAAATCAATAAAACATTTGAAGTTGATAATTTTATTTTTAGTTGATCCTTAGTCTTTATACAGAGTACATCACCTCTACTAGTTTAACTATTTTCAATTGAATAAGGTGATGAAAAATTAATGTATGGATAGATATACAGACAGGCATAAGTACATACTGTTTTAGAGCAATTGGTGTTTTTGTTTATGATTAAGAATTCATATCAGATTCATGATTATTATTATAAACTAATGCCATTACCAACTTTAGATCTTGGAATATCTCGTTGTATACTTTTTAAAACAGCTAAACAGCTTAACAGCTTTTAAAAACAGCTAAACAGCTTTTTAAAACAGCTAAACTGCTAATTAAAACAGCTAAACAGCTTTTAAAACAGCGAAACAGCTTTTTAAAACAGCTAAACAGCTTTTTAAAACAGCTAAGTAAAACAGTTAAACAGCTTTTTAAAACAGCTAAACAGCTTTTTAAAACAGCTAATTAAAACAATTTCTTCCACATTAGCGCAAAACTCCCATTACCCATATACAAATACATTTAATTGTGATCACTTGTGTGTAAAATTTATATTTAATAAATATGGTTTGAAATAAAAATAACATTTTAACGTTTGATTTTCTTCATAATTTTTTTATTTTACAATTTTTTCTTATTATCTAAATTTATAATTTTCTTATCATTTAAAAAACATAAAATTAATTAAAAATCTATATTTACGTTGAGAAGATTGGCATTATCCTCTTCCATAAGTTCAGGATAGTTATTTATTCTAAAATGACCCCATGCAACAGTATCAACGCCATTATCTCTAATAAATCTCTTGTCATCTAAATAACTTAAGTTTACTTATATTTTGAGTGTAAATTTGATGTATCTTAGATCTTAATATATACATTGAACCATAATATAATTTTTTTCTAATAGACATTTTCTAAAGTCATTTATACTAAATTTACTAGTTACACAATGCTTAACCCCCTTAATTTTTTTAATTTCCTGACCTACCCTGTCAATTTTCACTGAATACATTTAAGCCCTTAATACAATGAATTCCTTAATAATTTTTCCATTACACTCATCCTTCATCATCCCTAATACTTTTTTATTAAGAAGTGGGATATTGTAGACATTATTTATCGGATATGCAGATGTATCAAAATGAGTATTTATATCTTTTTTAATATCTCTGTATAGATCATCTGTGTTAATGTCATAAATAAAGGAATCAGTATCCATATAATTGAGTTTAATGTTTTCACGATATTTAGGCTTTATGTAATCATAATGAAAACTATACATTTTCCATTTGGATATTTCTAAAACTGAAAATCCAATATAAATAGGTTTATTGTATTCAGTTTTAATTCTATTCATTTGGATAGCATGCATATTGTCATGAATTTGAAGTGAACTATGGAAATTTGGCTTAGCTATAAGAGCTCGAGCTCCTAAGCGTTTACCTCTATTCTCCCATTGACATACTATTTTAATGTCTTTCCTATTATCAACATTTTCCATAGTTTTCCCGTATACTGCATTATTCAACAATTTGAAAAAATTTTGTTCAAATGAATTTTTATCTAGTGTTCTGTGATGGTTATTTAAATCGATATATTTTTGTAACCAATTTGATTGATCAAATTGAAGAATTCTATGTATTTTCTTTAAAATTAAACCATGTTGAATACATTGCTGAAGATTTCGATAATGTATTATGTAATTAGTTTTACTATTTAAATCACTTATTAGTTTCTTTTGTTTCATGGTTTCAATTTTCTTATTCTCAGCACAAAATGGTAAATCATTATGAAAGTCATGTAATGAAGATGGATATTTTAGATCTACTTCTAATATATATCCTAATGGAGAATCTTCTGCTACATTAATAACGTTGAAATGTTTAAAATTTTCAACCCATTTAAAATTTTTATAGGGGAGGTATTGTGACATTGCATAACCATACAAGTTATTAACATCTAAATATATTAAGTAATTTGATGCTTTGTTAGAATCGTAAACACTAATATATTTATTATTAGCAATTGAATGTCGATTAGAACATTGAACAATACCTCCCCTGATACCTCGAAGAACAAAATTATATATATTAATATCAGTCAACAAATCCAATTCTATTTCAGTTGTTTTCAACATTGCATCCCAGGATAAACCTGGGGTAGTATAATACTGACATGGATCTAAATTATAAATGCTTGCACCAACTTTTCCATACTTTTTGTGCATGTTCATAATCCTCTACACTACACGACTCATTATTTAATTTATTGAAAAAAAATGAACGAGGTGGTAATTGAATTTCTTCAAGACGATTCATTGAATCTAAATAGTCTTACGGAAAGACACCTTTACGTTTCATCAAATTGAATTCTTCATCATTTGGATAGCTTGATTTTACTACCGTTAAATCACTGACGGACAAATAACCTGCTAATTTTGCTATACTCGATGGCATAAACCTAAATGAATCGAGAAAACGTAACTCAATTGTATCTTTTTCATTTACAGAAACTCTTTTTGATATAGACACATAAAGCTCTCCTTATTTAAAGGTATAATATTTATATCGCCGTCAATTGTTGAAAGCTCTCTTACAAACAGATGACAATCATATGCCGAAAGATTATGAAAAAATATAGGGATGAAATTTGCAATTTGATATTCTAAATTACACTGATTATGAGCAGCACCCCTATATTGACCAGTTAGATAACAATGGTCAGCTACTTTATCTTCATAAGATAAAGATTTGGTACAAATATGACAAGTCTTGCTTTCATAATGATGTATCTGTTGAAGGGGTGCTAAGGAATTCATTGGTTTAATTACACTTAGATGACAAAAGTAAATAGTTAAAATGTCGTCTACTAAACTTTTAAAAAAATGTTGTGGTGCATCAATACCATTGTAAATTCTAAAAATATCTAAATCTGAGTTATAGGAAAATTTAATATAATAACTATAAGCAAATGGAATATGCTTTTGTACTGATTGAACATTAACTGAATTTTGAATAGTAACTGATTCGAGTATACACTCAAAATCAGCATAAACTACAAAAGGCACATCCATTTGCTTTTTAAAATTTTTAAAACTAATAGTGGAAGGCCAATGTAAGCGGCATGCGGTCGCGCGCGCCACTCAGCTGTTCTACTTGCCGCTTGAACTTTATGTAGGTAGGCAAATGAGCGCGGCATATTAAAAAGCGGCAAATGTCAAAATAAATTAATTCGATTTGCTTATTATAAAATTTAAATTATATAAAAAACGATTTTTGTTTTTTTTTTTTTCAAAAATATGGATAGTGACTTTGAAAAATACTTGTTTTTATTTATTTGGATTTTCCAAGTTTTTATGCTATTGGAGAAAATAGAATAATTATAAACATAATTCAACATATTTAATTTCACTTGGTCGAGGTGTTGCTCCGGAATATTTTGAAATTTATGTTCCAACATTTTAAAGAAAGGTTCATGCTTATTTGTATTGGGCTGGCGTCTTTCTGTATATGTATTTTGTAAACTGTATTACTAACTCACACATCTTTTTGGTCAGTTGATCATTGCAATCTCATTCACTCTTCCTTTTTCTAGAAGTTAATGGTGTACTAGATGAGTCTTCGGTAGGTACAAAGTATAGTGACTGATTCATTGACTGAGTATCATATGTACATATTTATATGCATCTGTGTGTACTTTATGAATGTGCAAGTAAAAATATTAAAGTTGACTTACTTCCTTGGTTGGATATGGTCACTTAAAAACTCCAGGTGATTCATTAAACTTCATGAAGTTTTTTTTTGGTTAAGCTTTACAAGATATTTTTCCATGTCGATTGGCAAATAGTTTCTACAGATAACATATGTATGTAAATTTAAAAATTTTCGTACAAAAATTAAATTTACAGACAAAAATCTTACCATTTACTTTCATTGCTGTGCTTACTTTAGCCCAGGCATTTGCCCTTTAAAACTTATTTCTATATCCAATAGAACTTTTTTTCGTACAAAATAATAAATTTTTTAATTTCCAAAATTAATTTTTCGTCGTCTATTTTTTCCATTTTATTTAAATTTTTTCAATTTATTGTGTCAAACTGTTTGTTATGTTTACATATGTTTGTGTATAGCAACATTGTTTAAAGCGGCAAAAAAAAAAGTTGAACAAAATTCAACTTTGCCGCGTGGCCGCCTATGACAGCATTGCCAAGCTTAATTAATTGTAATATGTAAAACTTTTTGTATGAATTGGTTTGCAAACAAACAAATGTTTTATTCACTGGTAATACTGACGACGCCCGCGACCGCATGCCGCTTACATTGGCCTTCCACTATAAGCTTACTTTTATCTATACTAGGCATTTTGGTAACTATTTTATTACATTCCTTCTTATGTTGTTCCAACGATGTCTCCTTGTGAAAATGTATTAAACAGATATTGCATACATATATTTTATGTCCATCTTTTGTTAATTGATTACTTATTAATTTCGATATATTTTTTATCCATACATAATGGGACCTTTCTCCATTCTCTAGCAGCATTGAATTGATGTGTTTGGATTTTTCTTTTTTGGTGAAGTAATATGATCCCACTACGATATCACCTTCTAGTCCAAACGCATTCACACTAATTTCAGGATTCATTTGTTCAAAATTGATGAAATTTAATTCAATTCCATTATCCATCACTATTACATCGTCTTTTATATTTTTAATGTTATACGATGAGCATCTGTTGCTATTTATATCAACTGGATATAGTGCTGATATTATAGCCCATTTAAAACAATACTCGTCATTCTTTTGAATATTGATACATGCCAATTTTCTCTGTATTTTGCGTGGTAATGGAATGTATTGAGAACCTTTGATGCACTTATATTGATTAATATTCATCTCCAAGCGTGTTATTTCAATTAATGTGCAACCACTATCACGCTCCTGAAATTCGCTCATCTTTTTAATTATAACATTACATTGCTCGTTGTAAATATTAAGAATATATGAAATAAGAAGTTATGATTATGTAAATAGTCCATTTATATATTTAAATAATATCATGCATACATATTATTGTGAAAATGTTATTCACAATTCTTTAAAACGCCCGGGAGACTATCAAATAAATACATCAATCACATAGTTGTGTGCGTGCAGTCGTTCTTTTTCGGGTACACATACGCGTTGTCGGCAATGCTTGATGAAAATCAAAAAGTTTTGATTTTTTTTATTTGATGGCTGATTATTTGATAGTCTCCTGTTGTGATTGACAAAAAAAAATTATTTTCTTTGTGTTTGTTGTCATGAAAAATATAAATATCTTGGTTTTTTACAAATTACAATTGTTGATTGCCGTGTTTATTTGTACGTCTCCGAAAGAGCCTCAAATAAACGACACTAACACATATGCACTGATTGACGGGTTTATTTGAAAGTCTCCAGAGCCCTTAACATTTGTCGATGTCAAACACTTTATGAACAACATTTGTTAGCATTTAAGCTTTTTAATCTTTATAAACGTATTTTTAATTTTAAATCTGTAAAAACTGAAAAAGAAAATATCTAATAATATTTTCAAAAATAAAAAACAATTTTTTTTTATCATTTTTTATCTTATTTTTATAAATCATCATCATCATCATCATTATCACTTCCCATTTCAATATTGGAAGTGAGATTAATTTGCATAAAAACCTATACTTTTATATATAATTTGTGATAATAAAACCTATACTCCACTAAGCCTTTTTTTACTTTTTAAACTTATATAGGAAAATCCATGCAAACTAGTATAAATACTATCTGTCTGTCTGATTGTTCACCTAATAAATTTTTTCTTCACATAATTCAAAATAAAAGATAGAATTATTAAGAATGGTTTCATATTTCCCTATCCACTCCAAATAAAATTGAAACATCAATTGCATCTATAAAATTTTTAATAACTAAGTAAATTCATAATTTATAGATAGATAGAAAACTGTTGACATTAACATCAAAATAGCATTTTTTAAACACATGTCAATCGCTCCAATAATTTCAACAATATTTTCATTTTTCCATCCCGATCGCTACTACAGACATATATTTTTTTCTTCTCTTTTCTTTTATCAATCAAAACAAATACTTTGAATTTATTCTTCCACCCAAATAAAATTGAAAAACCAATTGCTTTTAGAAAGCCAACCTGGCCTGTCTGTCTGACTAACTTTCCATAACATACACTTTCTTATCTGAAAATAATTAGTTATATGTATGTCATAAATTATTTATTATTAAGTCACCGAGTTTTAAACATTAATTACATCTACAAAATTTTTAATAACTTAATAAATTTACAATTTAATTAGTTATTTTTTTCCCTTTTTTTCTGTCCATCCAATAATTTTTTTTTTCATCACCTAATTCAAAACAAAAAAGAAAGGCTTAGAACAATATTTTCCAATTGCTTCTACAAGGTCTGTATGTCTATCTATCTATTTCTATGTCTGTCTGTCTGGCTGTCTGTCTATCTATCTACCCACAACAAATATTTTTTTTTTGTTTTTTTTTTCATATACTCGATCATTACAACAAGCAAAACAACAACAACGTCCCTCCATCTGGCTCTCCATAAACACACACAAAAATTAAAAAGCTCTTATCAGCTTTGTTTTTTTTCTCCCCATGTTCTTATTTTAGAGTAGCGTATCTATCGATTAACTTAAATGCCTTTTTTCTTTTATCAATCAAAACAAATACTTTGAATTTATTCTTCCACCCAAATAAAATTGAAAAACCAATTGCTTTAACAAAGCCGGCCTGGCCTGTCTGTCTGACTAACTTTCCATAACATACACTTTCTTATCTGAAATAATTCAAAATAAAAGATAGAATTATTAAGAATGGTTTCATATTTCCCTATCCACTCCAAATAAAATTGAAACATCAATTGCATCTATAAAATTTTTAATAACTAAGTAAATTCATAATTTATAGATAGATAGAAAACTGTTGACATTAACATCAAAATAGCATTTTTTAAACACATGTCAATCGCTCCAATAATTTCAACAATATTTTCATTTCTACAAGGTATATGTATGTCATAAATTATTTATTATTAAGTAACTGAATTTTAAACATCAATTACATCTACATACATATTTTTTTATAACTTAATAAATTCACAATTTAATTAGTTATTTTTTCCCCCTTTTTTCTGTCCATCCAGTAATTTTTTTTCATCACCTAATTCGAAAACAATACTCAACATACTCAACAATATTTTCCAATTGCTTCTACAAAATTTTTTCCTCACATAATTCAAAATAAAAAGATAGAATTATCAACAATGGTTTCATATTTCCCTATCCACTCCAAATAAAATAGAAACACGAATTGCATCTATAAAATTTTTAATAACTAAATAAATTCATAATTTATAGATAGAAAAAAAGCCTTATCAACAATATTTTCCAATTGCTTCTACAAGGTCTTTATGTCTATCTATATATCTCTATGTCTGTGTGTCTGTCTGTCTGGCTGTCTGTCTATCGATCACAACAAAAGAAAGGCTTCAACAATGCACCCAACAGTTGTGCATTGCTCACCCAACATTTTTCTAAATCTCAGCTTTATTGCTATCCTATAAAATTTAACGACTGTTTTATTACATTGTTTTGAAATTTTTTTAAAAATTTGACCTACTTTAACACGTGCTCATGAATTTCCCAATAAAAAAACACACACAAAAAAAAAGATTTCAATTTTAATGGCTTTTGCTCCAATTTTAATGACTTTTGCTCCATTTTAATGGCTTTTGCTCTAATTTTAATGGATTTTGCTCCATTTTAATGGCTTTTTTTCCACATTGGCGCTAAACTCTCATTACCCATATACTGTTTAGCGGTCTTATCGTGGGATTAGTCCTGCAGTATCTCTTCTCTTTAATCTAGAGTGGCCACTGTCATTTAAAATATTTCGAGCTAGTGGATTTGGGTGCGACTCAAGCCTTTTTAAATATTTTGCTGCGTACTTCGTAATAATAGTTTTTACTAATGGCACATTGAGATCCTTGTGAATATTAGAGTTTTTAACATACCAGGGAGCTACTGTAATTATTCGAAGAAATTTATTTTGGCGCCTTTGAATTTTTTCGATATTTGAGGCCGAGGCAGTGCCCCATAGCTGAATACCGTAGCACCAGATTGGCTTTAATATAGAGTTGTAAAGAAGTTTGCAGTCGAGGCTAAGAACAGAATTTCTTCCAATAAGCCAATAAATTTGAATTGCTTTTAGTTTCATTTGTGTTAGTTTTGCTTCTATATGGCATTTCCATGTTAAACGCCGATCTAGATGAATACCGAGATATTTTATATGCGATTGCTGGGGCACTAATTGATTATTGATTTTAATAGGGGGATATGACTCCCGACGCAAGGTGAATGTTATATGTACGCATTTTTGCTCATTGACCTTTATTTTAACCACTTTTCCAGTTCAAATATATGATCCTGCAAGTAACGAGATGCTTCATGGCAGTTTTAGTGTACGTTTAAAAAAGCTGTATCATCAGCAAATGTTAAAGTAAGGGTGTGGTTGTTTCTTGACATGTCTGAGGTATATATAAGGTATAACAGTGGGCCCATGATGCTTCCCTGAGGGACTCCAGCGTGAATTGGCTGATTAGAACTTATAAAATCACCTTCTTTAATAATAAACCTTCGACCGACTAAGTAGCTTTCTAACAGCTTGTGTGTGTTTACTGGTAAGTTTAACTTCATTTTATGTAATAAGCCTTCATGACAGACTTTATCAAAAGCTTGAGAAACATCGATGAAGAGGGCGGAACAATATTTTTTTTCTTCAAAGGCTTTTATTATGGCGTTTACTATACGATGGGTTTGTTCAATTGTGCTATGCTCTCTTCTAAAGCCGAATTGATGGTTAGGAATACATCTATTTACATTTAAAATTGGGGCTAATTTTGACACTAACAGCTTCTCAAACAGCTTTGATATATTAGACAATAAGCTTATAGGTCTATATGACTCAACTTTTGTAGGATCCTTTCCTGGGTTAGGTATCATTGTAACTAAGGATATTTTCCATTCTTGTGGGTAGTATTCAAGGCGTAAAATAGCATTAAAAATCAAGACAATAATTTTCTTTGCATGCTGGGTAGCTCCAAAAGCATTTTGTTGCTGATATTATGAAAACCAGGGGCTTTCTTGGGGTTTAAATCATGACAAGCCTTTTCGATTTCTTTTATCTCAAATCTAAGTGGAACAGCAGCTCTAACAGCAACAGGTGGCAACTCGACTGAAATATCGGGAGATGTATGCGGGTAAAATACGGTTTTCAAATGATTAACAAAAAAATTTCCTTTTTCTACATCATTTCGTGCCCAACTTCCATTTAAGTTTATTAATGGTGGTTTAGTGATAACTGGTCTATTAAGATTTCTAGCCGCACGCCATAATGAGTAGTCTGATTGAGAATTTGCATTAAGTTCTTTAAGATATTTTTCCAGGGAATCCGTTTTCTGAGACTGCAGTAACTTTCTTAGCCTTTTTGTGCACTTTTTTAGTAAATTCTTAAGTTGAGGGGATCTATGCAATTGCCTTTCTCTTCGAGCTCTCCTTTTTTCAGTCAAGAGACGCTCAACATCTGCAGAATATATTTTACTATTTTTGGTTTTTTTGAGCGTTATACTAGAATGTTGAACAGCTAGTTTCAGATAACAATAGAAATGTCCACATTCTCCGGTGTACTAAGCGGAATATTTTCAGTGCAGTGGGTACTGAGATATTTTTTATATTTTAACCAATTTATTTGAGTGGCTGACGTCACTAAGTTACCAGACGGAGATACAATTCTATTAGGATTTGTTATAGTAAGAATTGTAGGTGTGTGATCAGAAAATAATTCTAAGGAAGCTTCAACATAAATCGTTTTTTCGGGGATGTTTTTAACCACTCCAAAATCGATGACATCTGGAACTTTTTACTGATCAGTAGCCCAATATGTTGGTTGTCCGCTCGCGACCACATTTAGGTCCATTCTACAAATTGTGTTAAACAAAACACGACCCTTAGGTGTAATAAGTCGTGACCCCCAGAAAGTGTGTTTAGCGTTATAATCGCCAGCAGCCAGGAAGCAGGGTCCTAAATGATTTGAAATATTTATTATATTGGCTTTCTGATATAGAAAATCTAGGTGGGGAGTATAATGATGAAAATACAATGTTTCGATTTAATTCCTCAACGCAAATGTTCGTTGCTTGGAGATAATCTTCACGATGATCACTCATTAAGTAGTGTTTTACTCGGTTCTTTATCAATATGTCAGAACCGCCACAAGCTCTGTCTCGAGCTGAGTCAATGCCCTTTATCACAACCTGAACCCCTATGCTGCTTTTCAGTTGGTAGAAGCTTTTTTTTAAGTGCTTCAAAGTTATTAATTATTTTACGAAAATCATTCTCGTGATTAACCTGTATTTTTGTTTCGTTTATATTACCACGCTTGATTGCAGCTACGTAAAACGAATTTTCATCTATCACCGAGACTAAACTTTTTATTAGCTCACTTGAGTTTTGCTCTCTAAGATATATCGGGGGTGGCTTTGACATTTTATGACGTTAGGTGATTCAGAAGATTCATCCTCCAGAATTGCAAAACGATTTTGTGAATTTATTCTATCAAAAGATGGAACTTTCGAGGCCGAGGCTACAGCTGAAGAGGCAGGGCTGCGACCTCGTTTAAGCACTGTTATATACCTGTCCATACTAACATGCACTTGTGGTTTTTGACAAATTTTTTCTTGTTTGTTTTCCATTGCGTTTATGTTTGAGTTTATGGTGTCAGTGGTAACGCTTGCTGGCATAGATTTTGCCGGTATGTAGTTACTATTGTTTTCTGTTGTTATGTTTATTTCCACATTTGTTGATGTTGTTTCAATGTTATTATTCATATAGAGTTGTTTTTGTTTTTTTCACCGTTTTTTTATTTTTTTTTGTTGACTGTGCTCTTTTTATTATGTATAATGTTGTTGTTACACCGAGATAATAAAAGAAAAAACAATAAATATTTGTTTGCACAGATTATTTGCAATTTCAACAATTTGTTGCTGTTTGAATTGGCGAAATTTTGGAGGAATCAGAAGTTTCTGAGTGGAAATGGGTTCCATCATCGCAAAATGTAGCATATGATGCCAGTTAATGGAAGTGTATTCCCGACTTAAGCGTCAACTGTCGTTGGTTCAATGGACCTTTGTTTTTTGGAAGCGATTCTGGTACCTAGCCCGCTTCTGACTTGGTTCCTCCCGATAGTTCAAACATGGTTCTATGTCACAGAATTGCAATGTCAACAAAGTAAATTTTTTCCCTAATAACAGCTGAACCAACAAGCTTTAGCCGGTGGGAAAAACTTCGCAGATGCCAGGTGGTTGTTTTAAAATTTCTACGCAAATTGCTTAGATGCAGAAAGGTGGGTGCGGAATTTAAACCATTTAAGAGAATCCTGTGGTAGACGTAGTAGAATTTATTTTGTTTAAAGTGTGCCAAGTGGAGGCCTATTATGAAGAGGTCGAACAGCTTAAAACCAGCAAACTGTTGAGTAAAAAGAGTGTTTTGTATAAACTAACTCCCTATTTGGACGAATTTGGTTTGCTGCGGATCAAGGGCAGAATTGACGTCATAGCCAACATGTCATAACAAACTTAGTTATCGATTATTTTCACCGTAAGTCTCATCACCAACACAATGAAATAGTCTTAAATAAAATTCGACAACACTTTTGGATACATGGTTTGCGAGCAGCCGTTTGGGCCGTGGCCAAATTATGTCAATATTGTAAAATAAAACGCTCAACTCCGACAGCTCCGGCAATGGGGGACCTTCCGGCCGAAAGACTTGCTAGTTTCACGAGGCCTTTCTAGATATTGTTGTTGGCAGGCGTAAAGAAAAGCGCTGAGGCGTCGTTTTTACTTGTATGACTGTACGAGCTGTACATGTTGAAATTGCGCCATCATTGTCAACGGACTCCTTCCTATTAATTCTAAAGCAATTCATATGCCGCATAGGCATACCTCGTAAAATTTTGTCAGACAACACAACTAATTTAAGAGGCGCAAGTTGTGTACTAAAAGATGAAGTTGAAAAAATGTCATCCAGCAAAGTCGAGCGTAAATTTCCAACTTTTGAATGGGAATTTAAACCGCCATCCTCACCTCACATGGGAGGCGCTTGGGAAAGGATGGTTCAATCGGTTAAGTCCATGTTAATGGATATATTGCCTAACAGAGGTCTCCGTGAAGAGCACCTACGAGCCACGCTTGCCGACGTAGAAAACATCCTGAACTCGAGGCCATTGGCATACGTTCCACTGGAGTCTTCAGACGGGGAGGCATTAACACCCAATCACTTCCTGCTAAGATCCTCGAGCGGAATACGAGAACGCACAACATATCAGAGTAGTGATGTGGTATTAAGCAAAACTTTCCTTCTGTCTAACATGATTGCGAATGAGTTTTGGAAGCGTTGGGTACGGGAATACTTACCTAGCTTGACCAGGCGTACTAAATGGTTCGATAGTTCGCCTCAGAATATAACTATGGGCGACATTGTCATAATAGTTGATGAGAATGGGAAGCGAAATAAATGGTGAAAGGTTGTTGTCGTAGATGTGCACCGTGGGAAGGACGATATGGTGAAGTGCGGTTGTGAAGACGCTAAATGGCCTAACCACTCGCCCTGTTGTGAAGCTTGCCAAGCTTGACATACAACTGTAAATTCCGGCCTATGCTACGAAGTTTACGGGAGAGGGGGGGGGGGGGTATTTATATATACATAAAATATATCACAACTATGTTTATGCAGTGTAAACACCCGTACAACTACCATGCAATACACCGGTGTAACCGGACATATTTGCAGCTGATAAAATTTTTTGACAACCTTTTTCTTTCCGTTTTTTTCTTCTTCACGTGATAGAAAGCCACACTTCTTGTGCAACTATTAATTGAAAATTTTAATTAACAAGTCATTTTATAAAATACTGTTCACCTGTTGGTTTTTTATTAAGAAAAAAACACAAGTATATGTGTAAATATTATAAATTATCTATTGTACAAACATATTATGTCCGTTTTTTAATAAATTGCAGATTTTAGCTACCGTTAATAACCCAGCTCAAGATACGTTTTCTCTTTGATTTGGACTTAGTAAACCAAGCGACCAAACAATAACCAAACATAATAAGTTTTATGCGAACTTTTAGTTTTTCGTCGAAAAACTGTAGAGAGGAGATTGTTTTTTCTAGATCACCATAGATCCTAAAAGGGCACTTTAATATGAATCCATTGGTAAATGATAGTACAGTACTTTTCGCTTATAGTCACATCCTTTAGTTGTAGACAATTCGTGGACTATATCGCTAATGTGACTATAAGCCTAATTCACATATATGCCACTATGAGGCATATAACCGAATATAATCAATTTTTGTGAATATAGAAAATAAATAATTCATATTTATTATATCGACAGCAGGTTTTGCAACAGAGTTGAGTACTGTAAAAAATTGTTAAAATAATAAAATGATATTTCATCCCTGATACCAAAGACAACAATTATTTCTTTTTTCGTTCCCACGACAATCGGTTCTACGCACCGGAACGACTCGGTTTTCAACAAACACCGACCAAGGATTGTCAACTTAGCAAAACCTGATCTTCAGGTCTCGCTGCTACAACAACAACAACAACAACTATATTTAGAGTGGAGAGTTCAGTGAATTGTTCAGTGAATTCAAAAACTAAAAAGAACTCAGTACATTTTGCTAATGTGACTATAACTCTAATAATTTATTTTACTTTTACCTTTGCTAGCAGGTAATAGATGGCATATATAGCAAATGTGCTTATATCGCTAAATTGACTATAACGTAAATTATTTATATTAAGTTTACTTAAGACACTATCTCACAAGCCTTACGTATTCCATAATACTTTATGAGATGGAAATATAATGAGTTTTGTTGTGACTGTCAAAAAATCTAATGTAACATTACAGTTTGTAGTCACACTATCACACATGAACATGCTTTTATTAAAATGCAACCCTGATCCAATGAAAAGTATTAGCGTTTAGAAATTTTTCAAAAAACGATTAAGTCGTATGGGATGTCAAACTTTTTTCGTAATACTTGTGACACATTGCATTCACACTATCACACTTTGTCATATTACTTGAGTTTTTGACATATATTAATACAAGGTATAATAGTGTAATCTAGCCTTTATGGCGGCAGAAAATACAGATAAAATGGACGATACCGCAATTGTGACTAAAACCGGTAGTAACTATAAACGAAAAGTACTGTATATGTCTCAGTTGACTCTAATATGGAAAATTCATATAATTTTTAATTAACTTAAGTTATTTATAAAACGTATATTTTTTTATTGATTTTTATGTTAAAAGCATTAGGTAATGGTAAATTGTTTTGCTTTGTTATTTTTGTCATTAAAAATATGTTTTATTGTGTTTAAAATAGGAATTTTTTTTATTAAATTGCCGATTTGTTTTTAAAATATGCCGATTTCTTACCAAAATAATCTGGCACCCCGCTTGAGACCGTATATAAATTTTTAAAAATTTTTTCCCCCAACATTTTGGGTTTTCTGTTTTAAATATCTATCTGTATATGTACCTAACGTGTTGCTTCAATTTTGCCATCTATTTTTTTTATTTATTTTTTTTTTAATTCGCCAATGAAACTAATATTTCTTACTGGCTAAATCTAGATACCTTAGTACATAACATAAAAGAAAACATTTTGCATTAAATTTATATTAAGACATTTGAGAAGTTATTTTTGACGCTAATAGGATCTGTGAAATTAATATATATATATATATAAAATACTCAATCGGCGCTCATTCTGCGGACAGGAATAAAATTGAAACCGAAAGTACCTAAGTCTAAGGGGTATATAATTTCTGGAAGGATGTTTAATTTCTAAAATTGTAAGACAAAGCAGGTTGTCATTAAAAATATATGTTCTTTTAAACTTTCAAATTTTATATATATACATACATATAAGAAAAAAATTAATAAAAAAGCAATTATATACGCTTTTTGGCGATGTAATACACTGAAATCTAGACCAATCTTTTAGTATATCGACCGACTCAGAATCACTTTTTAAAGTAATCTAACGATGTCCAATCGCCCGTCTGGCTGCTTGTCTGTCCATGTTAACTGTGTGCGCAAAGTCCAAGTTGCAATTTTGTAGATACTTTTATTAAATTTGGTAAATACATTTTAATTGAACTCATATGGATGTTAATTTCTAGATAATATTCGCCACATACAACTCTTATATAAATTTTAACCTCATAACATAACTCTGTCTTTGTGAGCCCATGACTGCCCATCGTTTCCAAATAGGGTAAAATCTCGAAAATTCGTCTAGCGTTGAACTTTACCGATTATAATTTTAGGATTGTTTTTTTTTTGTTAAATGCATATTTTATTAAAGTGTTCAATAGTTTGTTTTCAAATGAGCAATTTTTTTTTTTTTTTTGACATATTTTTAACAATTTTCAGGGCATATTTTCGAGTTTTTACTGCATATGTAATGCGCATAAAACGCATTTTTAGAGCATATTACTGGTTTCCCTGGTTGATACAATAAGCAACTGTTTTTGTTTTTAAGTTATAGGGAGTGGGCAAAAGCAAAACCATACAATATTAGTTACACTCATTCTCTCATTTATATAAATAGTAACAAATACATATCTGGCGATACCTAAATAAGAGCGGGCACGGTTTCTAGCTAGGCAAAAATCCTCATGCATATACAATTTGTATGAAGCATAAAATTCGATTTTGACAGCGCGTCTAAATAAGCAGGGTTGCTATATTTGTGGTTTTGACAACACTGTTTTTATCGTTTGATAATAAATAATGGCAAATTAGCTATTTTTAGGTCAAACTAGTTTTAATTCCATTTCTTATTTCTTTTATGAGGGTTTTAGTCAGCACGAAAGTTAACACTACTGTTTGTGGCACAATGCAGACGCTCTTGTAAAGGTATGGCATATCAGAGTAAAAGCTACGCGGAAGAAAACGTTCCGCCTTCCGCCCTTGTTCAGGTACGGCTGTTAGTCTCTATTGGTAATACAAATGCTTTTTGTTGTTCTTTTAAAATGTAATCCTTTTTGTGTGTACTTGCAAACGCATACACGGATAAAAGAGCAATTGCTTTTTGTTGTTCTCTGGAAATATGTTCGTTTTTGTTTGTACTTTAAAGGGCAGCTTGAACAACTTCAATCATAAACATATTGAAATGTTTATTCACTGAAGCTCATGTTCGAATAAAATTGAGATTACTAAGCAAACTGTTATTTTATTCATGCTACGAGTGAAATCATTTTGTTTCATATCGTTAACACAAAGAGGTTGTTCCAAGCCGAATTAATTTTTCGCCCGCTAAGAATTGCTCATCACTCATCGCTATAAAATAAGATTTTTAAAGTAGTGTTATTTTCCGAAAGGTTTTCTTTTCGACAAAGTAATCCCATATGCGAATTCGTCAGCACTCAATTAAATAAAAAATGTTAATCCAACACGCAAACCATAAAAAAAAAAATTATTTTCTTTAGAGATCCGAACACAAACAGCCAAAGTTAAAAATGTATGATAATTCTGTGGTTTTCATGGGTAACCGCGTATGTCTTAAAATCAAATTTTTCAGGAGAGCGGAAAAAACATTCAAGATCGAACTATGGGCGAGGTATTGAACTTTCTGAAATTGGTCATTACATAAAAAAATTGGAATTGGTCCATATTTTTTCAGAAATTTTAAAAACCAAGCAATGTGGCATCAACATCTCAAAATCTAAAAAAGGACATACGCGGTTACCCATGAAAACCACAGAATTTGCAAAAAAATACTAGTATCATCTTATTTTACTTATTTAAAGTTTAAAACCAACCAACAAGTGTTGATATTTTGTTATACAATTTCATATTAAAAAGACTTTTTTACAATATTAGACTTAGACAAATATTTGGCCCTTTGGTCTACGCGGGACTACGGACATGCCAGGGTCACGCTGCGCGCATCACATGACCTGGCGGTACTAGACTATTGCACTCCGGAACACCTTTTCGATGCTTTGTTCATAGTTCATATTGGTAATGGTGATGGGTTGTCTGATAACACGCGATCTCTGGAACCGGCCCTAAGGGTCTTCACTGATGGTTCCAGGATGGGCAGTAGAGTAGGTGGAGGTTTCTTCATCGAGGAATTGGGCTACTGAAAAGTGTACTGTAGGCGGAAATCTCCGCCATAAGGCGGGCGGCAAACTGGCTGAAGTACTATCGTATATCGAGGGATATATGTTTATTTACGGACAGCAAGGCTGCCATTGCAGCTCTGGCTGCTATCTTCACGACATCTATGTTAACAGTGGAATGTGGGATATCTCTAAATGAGATTGCTGAACATTCCAGGGTAACGCTGGCATGGGTACCAGGGCACAGTGGATGCCCGGGCAACCAATTTTCAGTCGGTCTGGCCAAACAGGGCTGTCTGGACGACATGTTCGTTGACGGTCTGATCGGCATTTCAATGGCTCGCTGCAAGACTCTCATCGAACGTGAGTCGTTCAGAAGGTCTCAGGAGAGATGGCAGAGGGAGTATACCTGTTCAATGGCCAGACTTTATGGCCTGGCTATGATGCGCTGAGAACGCGCGTGCTACTTGGTCTCGGAAGGGTCCAGATAAAGGCGGTGATATCGGTCATTATGGGTCACTGGGTGATAGGGACTCATGCGGGGAGAATGGGTCTTGACTATAATGACTACTGTAGGAGTTGTCGTGAAGAGGAGGAGGTGGAGACGTGTTTGACTTTCTCTGCCATTGCCCCGGTTCGTTGATATTAGGTTTATGCATTTTGGGAGACCGGAATTGCCATGACTGGACGATCTGTCTAAAATGGGACTAAAATCGATCTCTCTGCTCTGCAGGGAGTTGGGGTGGTTCGAGGCTGCAGTGATTTCTGGGGAATAGTCTGGTGAATACTTGCTGACTCTTTTCACTGGCTAAGGATATCACAAAGGGACGGCTAAAGGAACCCAAGTGGATCGTCCTTTTGTCGGCTACCCATTGAACCTAACCTAGACTTAGCACTTTTATTTCATTATTAGACTTAGCACCTTCACGTACCGTTGCAAAACAACAAATTAAACATATAAAAAAATGTTTTCCTGCAAACTATGTATTTTTTGTACTCTATTGAACTGCATCAAAACTTAATTTTGAAAAAATGTGGTTTGTTGATTTCTTAACGTGGTAGCACGTCCAAAGAGTAGACAGTGACTCCGTTTTGACACCACACAACTCAAGAGTAGGAACCCCGGATCAAACGTGACACCAGGGCAATACTAAGGTGGCTAGAGCCAGCGTTGAGATTATTCACCAAATTGCCTAGTTACATCCGCGATTTCTTAGAGTCATTGTAGAAGGTTATAACCAAGTAATACATGTCAAGTTGAATTGAACACTTCGAAAGTTTAGACCTTAATTTTGTTAATATAGTAGATAAGGCACTAAAACAACGCTCTACTGAAACTTGAGTGGCTGGAACAGCTAGTACAGTCTCCACAAGTTGTGTCACCTCTTTATGCGTGCCATAAGATATGCGCCAACAATCAAGTATATTGGTGCCTAAAGGCACTCTCTCTCCATCACATAGTCTGTTTAGCTTCTGCTTAATGGTTAAAATATGGTTTTGTACAGATGAGTTGTGCGTGCTTATTTGGATATGAAGATCTATTTTATCGTAAGCATTCGCCGTCTTGAAAGCTGCAGTTCATTAAATTTGAATTGGTTAAAACTTCCTGATCATTTATATTATTTCCAATTTTTTGCATGGCTTCATATGTTTTGAGCAAATGAACCTTTACAATAAAAAAATATTATATGTTTAGAATTTTAAGCAGACAATATGTATATACATAGTATCTATGTATATACAAGTTAACAAAAAACAGGGTCTTAGTTTTTTGTAAAGTTTTTATTAAAATATAAATGAAATAAAAATAGAATTATAAAAATGAACTTCATTCTTTTACTTCCAAATATGATCTGCCTTCGCTTTAAAAAACATAATTCATTTCAACCAACATTGTACTTAAAAAACGCTGAGTTTGCGTCTAGTGTTTTCTTTGTTTCCAAGTTTCTTATCATTCTTTTGCAATTGTAGAATAAATAGCTGACGCAGATGGTTGTTGACTTTTATGTATTTCAACATCCGTATTGAAATTCTGAGTTGTGCTAACTCCTCCCTCACCTAAATGAAGGACGTCCCCGGACTTCTTCAATCTCTCAACCGCAGATTCCAGAGCACGTTGCTCACGGTTTTTTCTACGCATATAGTGAAACTTGAAGCAACAGAAGAGTAGCAGCAGACAACAAAGGACCAGAAATCACTTGGTTTTTTAGGCCCTCTATATGTCGCAAGTTTTCAGCACTTAACCTCTGAAGGTATGGTAGACTCAGTATGTTTTCATGACATTAAGTAGGGCAATTATCGTTGACTCCGGTAATTTTGTTACTATACCTTTGTGATTTCTGTATAGGGTTTCATTAATTTTTGCTTCTCCACTGAAAGTCAGTAGAAATGTGCCCGTGATGGTCGTCTCTATGTCATCATTTGTTTTTACAGTAAAGGTATCATCATTTACAATTACAACACCCTCATCAACTATTGTCACCGACTCAAGATGGGAAGGCCGAGAAGTGCAATATGCATGACCACCCGAATGGAGTTGATGTGCGCATGTTGAATGTACCAGCTTCCTGCAGAATGATGTTGTTAGGGTTGCATTACAGTTTCCAATCGGTAACGTTTGATTTTCACAATCTGCCACGCTGTTTTCGCCATTAAAATTAAGAATTGTGTAGTTGTGTTGAACAGGGTACAATATTACTTTCTTGCAAACCATATCTGGTCTTGGATAATTAATTAAAAAATGTAAAAACTGATCATCTAATAGGAATCTTATACTAGCAACTTCCATTAAATCTTGTATAGTTACATTTGTAGAGTGCTTACTATTTATACTAAGCAAATCGTTAGAATCCAAAACCTGTGGATTAACTATACCGATTTTTGAAAGAGTTATTGACAACATCAAGCTTTCAAGCTCCGCGACAACAATTCTGTTTCTAGCAAGCAAGGTCTCGTACAAATGTTCTGTATCCACCATTTTAGCCTTGGTATTTTTTATTATAATATTGACTGTATCTGTCAAATTATTGATTTTTTCAGGTGTCCCAGCAATCACCTTAAGTGCCGTGCCCAAAAATTTTATACTTCTTGTATGCCTACGATGAACATTTATTGTTGTTATTAATGTTCTTACATGTCCTATGTCCGAGTCTAATATTTTTTTCATGTGTGATTGGGGAAAATGTTCTTTTAGTCTCTCTGTATCATCAGCCACTTCAGAATGTAAGGTTCGTTGTATGCCGCAAATACTCAAAATCCTGCCAAATTGTCACGTAACCATCTGATACAGGGATGTAGTTTGAATTGGAATAGTCTGTTAGTTTTGCGGTCACCACCGCGACAAGAAGGACCACCACAAGAATCCTACGGTTAAAAAGAAATCAATAAAATTTTACCTATCTCAAATTGTCCTTATGGACCACCCTCCCTTTAATGAGAACGGTTGTCCCCAAATCGGCTTCTACAGTTTCCTCAACATATAATGGTGTAAGCTTATTGCCTAATCTTCTATTTGTTTTAACAAGAACCCTTTCACCCACTTCAAATGTTCGATTCTGTCTTGTTTCATTTAATCGTCTCATTTGAGACTCTTGGGCTTTCTGTACTCTGTTTCTCACATCAACCTCAAGTTCCAATGAATCAGAATGAATTACATCAATAGGCCTTTTGTTTGTGACCGTATGAATCGTTCTATTATATTCTATGGTTGCTAGCAATATTAATTGTACTGTATCACTAATGGATTTTTCTAACTTAAGGCATCTAGCAATTTCTAAAATAGTACTATGTAATCTCTCGACCTGTCCATTCGAAGTACTATGAAGCGGTGGTGCATTGACAATTTCCACACCAAAATTGTTGCTCAGTATTGACCTTATTGTTTCAGAATTTAATGACGGTTCATTGTCACTAAATATTACTTTCGTACGAGGGAAGAAATTCATCAGCTGTAGAATCGGTGATTCTACATCTATTATAGTTCTCGAGTCTATAGGTTGAACTATTGCAAACTTGGAGAGTTTGTCTGCACAAGTTAAAAAATATTTTTTATCTGTTGAGAATATATCAATATGTAAAATTTCCCCTACATATGATGGAATTGGTGTCGCACCAATCACTTGTTTCTGCGGGTGGCGATCGTATTTCGCTTTTTTTAGCAAACTTTACAATTTATGACCACCTCATTTGCCAACTGTGTCATCTGTGGAAAGAAATAGTCTTCCAAAATTTGTTTGGTATTTTCTTGAGCTGCTCTATGAGCTCTGTTATGTTCAGTTACGACAATTTCTCTTTGTTCGTCTTTATTTGTGATATCCACCACTAAATTTTTTGCATAACGAAATGTCGTTGAGGGAAATGTCTCAATTAGTCTATGTTGTATTAAAGCCAAAATTGGTAGCTCGCAATGAATTGCATTCACCACATGTTCCTTTACAGTATCACAAATTTTAGCCATCAAAAGTGCTCTATCTGAAAAGTTTATTATGAGTCTCGTTTTTGTTCCAAACAAAACAAATGTTCTTGTTGGTAGCTCTGTACCCTCCTCAATCACTATCTGATTTCTAAATCAACTAATCGGTTTATCAGTTGATTCAATGGTATAAGATAAAGAGACTTCGCTATGTATTGTTGCAATATCAGAGCTTGAACTCTTACCAAAAGTGTTATTATTTTGTAGGGTATGAACACCCTGTAAAGCAAGAAGGTTTTGTCGCGATAAAGCGACGGCGACCTGATTTTCCTTTCACGGTTTATAATAAATTTGAGCGTTGTGCTCATCGATGAATGCTTTTCACCTTTTTATTTTCGAGTTAGGGTTACGATCCGAAACCGCAAAAGTAAGCGGTTGGTGGTCTGTAAAGATATTCAGATTCCTAACGCCATATAAATAATTTCTAAGGCTTTTCAAAGCCCATACAATTGCCAGTAACTCCCGTTCATTGGTGGCAAAGTTTAATTCCCCACCCTTCAGAGTTCTTGAAATCAAGGTTATTGGTTTGCCATTTTGAGACAAAACCGCACCAAGTCCATAGGCCGAAGCGTCAGTCGTTAGGTCAAACGGTTTTCCGTAATCCGGGTAAAGTAACATAACATCCTCGGATGCTAAGACCTCTTTAAGTTTATTAAAAGCCTGAAGTTGCCTTTCGTCAAAATTCACAACTATTTTTTTAGACTGAGTGGCACTAACCTTGCCATTTTCACCTTTCAGTATATCGGTCAAAGGCCCGGCAATCGATGCAAAGTTCCTAATGAAGCATCTATAATAACTTGCCAGTCCCAAGAAGGATCTTAAATCAAAAACTGTACTGGGTTGTTTATAATTTTTTATTGCATCTATCTTACTAGGGCTCGTTGTGATACCACCTCGCGATACCACGAATCCCAAAAACTTAACCCTTTCCTTGAAGATGTTCGATTTCTCGCGAGAAACTCTCATATTGGCATCACAGAGCCTATCCAAGACCCAAGCGATGTGGTCGACATGGGTTTCCATATCTTTTGAAAAAATTATAACGTCGTCAACGTAAACGTGGCACGAATTTCCTATTTGTTCCCTAAGAACATCGTCAATGGCTCTCTGAAAAATGTTCGGTGCATTTTTAAGCCCAAACGGTAGTCTACAAAATTCATATTTCCCGTTTCCTACTGAAAAGGCAGTTTTTTCACGGTCTTTTTCTGCCAATAATATTTGATGAAATCCCGATTTAAGGTCTAGAGTAGTAAAATATCTAGCCTCACCCAAATTTGATAATATAACACTTACATTCGGAATGGGATACCTATCAGACACCGTTTTCGAATTCAGTTTTCTGAAATCCATAACAAGTCGTTTTTTAATGTTTCCATATTCATCAGTCCCTTTTTTATCTACCACCCAAACAGGGTTATTGTAGGGTGATCTGGATGGGCGGATGATGCCATCCTTTAAAAGGTTACGAACTTCTGTGTTTACAAAATCTGCTACTCCCATTGGATATGGGTATAACGTTGAATATTTTGGATTCTCATCCTCAGTGCGAATAGTCGCAATAATATTTGTGTTAAATGGTAACGCTTCATCAGGTTCAGCGAAGACACTCTTTCTTTTTTCTATCATTTTTCGAAATCTCTCGGATACCTGTTGAGGTACCTCAATTTTTTCCACACTTGTAAAATTTACACTCTTACATTTAAAAAACTGAATGGGCTCTGATCCAGTCTTATATTCCAGCTTTTTATTTTTTAAATCGAGCTTAGAATCTGCGATTTTTAATAAATCAAGTCCTATAATTCCGTCAAACGACGTCAGCTTTGGAAGAATGAAAAAGGTAGTATTTATATTGAAAAGATTAATAGTGCATTTATGTTTTATGGAATTGAAGCCATGAAGTGACCTCACCATAAATGTCTCATCAACATTCCTTACATGTTTCAATTCTGGTAATGGTTTTATATAGTTTTTTGATGCGCCTGTGTCTATTAATAATTTAATTTTCCTCCCTGCTATCATCCTTTCTATGTAGGGGAGCAGGGAGTCATGACTAAAAAATTAATTTGGTCATATTCCGAAATTTCATTTTCTATATTAGGCACTTCCTCATCAGCTTCATACTGGTAGTTATTTTCTACATGATCATTTCTTTCATGCGCCATATGATTGACCCGCTGTTGCTTCAAGCCTGTGAACCTGGTGGCACCACTATTTGGTCTTCTTATTGCCGGGCTCACGTTTATGTTCGGTTGGACTCGCCATTGATTATTAATTTTTTGGGGCTGTTTAAACCTTGATGATGAATCGATATCCATCGGTTCAACCTCCTGCTTTTGTTCTTTTGAGCTATTCTGTCGTCTGTCATAATAAGGATTTTTTCCTTGTGTGGTATTATTATTAACAAACCTAGCGTTTTTCGTAAAAAATTTCTGTTGTGTTTTTTCCTCCATACTCTTAGCATAATTGCTAGCAAAATTATAGCGCACATGGTTTGATTCAACCTCTTGGGCCAATGCCAGCGCTGATGGAAGATCCTTTGGCTTTGCCGAAAAAAGAATGTCGCTTAAAGATTTTTTTGCGCCTGAAATGAACACTCGTAATGCATCCATTCGATATTTTTCATTTAATGATGCAGCCAGATCACCATCATAATGCATTATTGTTTTATTTGTTAGAAGTGTAAGCTTCCGCTCCACTTCATAATAATACTCCAAAAGAGTTATATTTCCCTGTCGAAGGGTAGACATTTCTTGTTCTATCAAATAAATAGGTCTCTTGTCCGCATAGGTGAAATCGAGTCTATTAATAATGGCCCTAAAATTTAGAGGGGTGTCAAAAGAAGCCAAAATCATATCGGCTGTACCCCTAATTTTATTTCTAATGATTCCCAAAGCCTGAAAGTCGGTGGAACTCCCATTATATTTTTCATAAACTCTATAAGCGGTGTGTGCTGCCTTCCTCCATGAAACATAAGATTCATGCTTTCCTTCAAATTCTGGTAAAGATTTTGCTGTCTTAAGTTTCCCTGCATAACACGTTATCTCTAATAGTAGCCTCTTCATATTTTTCTACTTCCGGTACATCTACACACAATTCGGTCACCCTTTTTCCTAATTCCTTTAATTTTTCTTCAAATTGTCTCTCGTGTACTACGAGAGCACTGCTAACTCCACAATAGTTTTTAACTGATCTGGAGTAATTGCCATTTCTAAGTCTTTTATAAGTTCTAAGCTTTTAAATTTCCTTAATAATGACTCAATATCTTCATTCATACGAGAGTATGCTTCACTTTTTTTTAAAACAGAATTTCAATCGCAATTCAATATTTATTTCACTCTTAAATATTTCATAAGCACTCTACTTACATTGAAACCAAAATAGCTTAATTTATTGATGAGTTTTCTTCAATATAGATAGTTGATTCCTCTGTTGGTTGCAGTTGCTTTTAATTTTAGTCCAATTGATGTGGTTTCCTCAACTGTTGATAGATAGCTGCTTCTTCTATTTTGTTGTAGTTTAGCTATTATGTTTTTATACGAGATTTAGCACTCATTTACATTCAATCGATGGGTTCCTCTAGTTTTAACAATCGTTGGGCGCCAGTTAACAAAAAACAGGATCTTAGTTTTTTGTAAAGTTTTTATTAAAATATAAATGAAATTAAAATACAATTATAAAAATGAACTTCATTCTTTTACTTCCAAATATGATCTGCCTTCGCTTCAAAAAACATAATTCATTTCAACCAACATTGTATCCAAAAAACGCTGAGTTTGCGTCTAGTGTTTTCTTTGTTTCCAAGTTTCTTATCATTCTTTTGCAATTGTAGAATAAATAGCTGACGCAGATGGTTGTTGACATTTATGTATTTTAACATCCGTATTGAAATTCTGAGTTGTGCTAACTTACATACAAATAAACTAATTAAAAAATGTTCAGAAAATAAATAAAGCTGCATTTTGAAAGAAATATACTCATTTAGTTGAAAGTATGCTGTATAAGTATATTTTTACCACTGCATTTAGCTTACGATCTTCAAAAAAAAAATGTTTTATTGCAACTTTGCTTAATACCCACACACAAATTATACATATTAACATTATTGATTTTACAAAAACTGGCATTACCCAATAATTATCCTACTGTCACATTTGCTTTTACGAATAAAGGTTGTTACACATAATTTTTAGCAAAACAAGCCTTTTTTACTTTAATTTCAAATATTTGTTACCTACTTAAGAAAAATTTTATCAAAACTATATTTCAACAACAACACGTATTGAGTACTTGGAGTTCTTTTCAATGAGTTTTGCCTTTATGCCTGCTTAAGAAAAAAACGTTCCCTTTTAAAAGCATCAAAGAATTTTTTACAACAGTATACATATCGTTTGCTAAAATGCAAAGCAATGTATCATTGAACATTTTGAAATCGACTTTTGTATTGATTACCATTCACGTTAAATATTTTAAGAAAAATTTAAACTTCCACCTTAAAAAACATCCAAGCTATTTACAAAATCAAAAATGGATTATCATTAAGAATATAATTTTCTTAAACTACATAATGAATAATCTTAATTAAAAAAAATTAGCAGAGTATTTGATATATTTTTATGAACACATTAATTTTTTTTTACGTCAAAAATGATCAAACTGCAAATTATTGCATAAGCAAAAAGAAAAACAGAGCTGCAAAATTAATATAAACCGAATCCATATATATACAAATATGTATTGCAAAACCTATATTAAGTATGACTATCAGCTTCTTCTACATTGGACTGTTAGAAATTTCACAGCTTAACGCATTGCACTCCCATATGCTAAGAATTTTGAAGAATAAATAGTACCATCTGCACGTCCTTAGTTTTTTGCTTCCAGCAGACTGTCATTTTTTATGATATGATTTTTCCATCACTTGTTTCGTTTCCAACCTTATAAGTTTATATATGTACATATATACTTTTTAATAAATTTTAATACAGTCGAATTTCCCTATAATGAATTTGTTACTATTGGACCAGCATATTTCTTCATTATTAATATAGAATGTTTATAATACAATAGAAATATTTTTTCCACGTTTATTTAAAATAATCTGGTATTTTTGTTAGGATTGCATTCTTCCAAGTCGTCCTTCATCAATATCCTCAAAAAGACTGTTATAAAGCCTTTTGTGTTAAATAATAAATTACTTGTCTTCTACATCTTTAGAAAAATAGCATTTCTTATCAAGTTCTGGAATATAAATTGTTTAGCTATATTTTTTGATAATCCTATTAAAAACTTAAAGTATTTTTTTTTTTGGATAATTGCTTCTTTGTACAACATTTTCCTTCACTGAATACGGGGCTGCAATCAATACTACTCTTAATTGAAAAACTCTTTCATTCTTATTATTTAAATTTTTCAGAAATTAACTAATTAAAATTTACTTCTTACTCCGTATATAGCGTTATAAGTATGGGCTACAGAAGTTTTTTTTTTATATAATTCCTTATATGGAGACAAATATACAAGTACTTATGTATATGAGTAAAATTTTTGTTTACAAAATTTGTTTATTGTAAAAAAATTCAATTGAGAAACGTCATTATAAGGAGATCAAAATATACGTTATTTATAATGGAAGAATTGGCTTTTTAAAATCAATTTATAGTTGAATTTAATAAAGTACATTTTTAAGTTTAATCCACTTCTTATTAGAAATAAGAAACTATAAATAATATGTCATAATAATATCTTTAATAATATAACATCTCTACGTTCTCAAATCCAGTACTGCCTGCGCTTAATCAGAAAATCAATCTTGTTTCACCATGTCAACGCAAACCTAAATATGCTAGATATTAATTGTTTGATAATCATTTTTAATGTGCATTTTACTATCTGGGGTGTTCTGGAAATCGAAAACTTAAAATGCAAGAATTTAAAACTCGTTTTTTTAATAACATTTTTGTAGTAAAAAATATAAATAAAATGCAATACAAGTATTTCTCTATTAAACAGAATTCTATAAGAAAATTATAAAGCGCCTTTTTTTTAATAATAAACATTCGACCGACTAAGTAGCTTTCTAACAGCTTGTGTGTGTTTACTGGTAAGTTTAGCTTCAATTTATGTAATAACCCTTCATGCCAGACTTTATCAAAAGCTTGAGAAACTTCGATAAAGTGGGCGGAACAATATTTTTTTCTTCAAAGGCTTTTCTTATGGCGTTTACTATACGATGGGTTTGTTCAATTGTGCTATGTTCTCTTCTAAAGCCGAATAGATGGTTAGGAATACATCTATTTACATTTAAAATTGGGGCTAATTTTGACACTAACAGCTTCTCAAACAGCTTTGATATATTAGACAATAAGCTTATAGGTCTATATGACTCAACTTTTGTAGGATCCTTTCCTGGTTTAGGTATCATAGTAACTAAGGATACTTTACATTCTTGAGGGTAGTATTCAAGGCGTAAAATAGCATTAAAAATCAGGAGAGTAATTTTCTTTGCTATGCTGGGAAGCTCCAAAAGCATTTTGTTACTGATCTTATCAAAACCAGGGGCTTTCTTGGGGTTTAAATCATGAATAGCCTTTTCGATTTTTCTTATCTCAAATCTTAGTGGAACAGCTGCTCTATCAGCAACAGGTGGTAACTCCTCCGCAATATCGAGAGATGAGAGGTAAATACGGTTTTCAAATGATTAACAAAAATATTTCCTTTTTCTATATCATTTCGTGCCCAACTTCCACGAGTTTCTTAATGGTGGTTTAGTGGTAACTGGTCTTTTAAGATTTCTAGCTGCACGCCATAATGAGTAGTCTGATTGAGAAGTTGCATCGAGTTCCTTAAGATATTTTTCAAAGGATGATGTTTTTTGGGACTGCAGTAACTTTCTTAGCCTTTTTGTGCACTCTTTTAGTAAATTCTTAAGTTGATGGGATCTATGCAATTGCCACTCTCTTCGAGCTCTCCTTTTTTTAGTCAAGAGACGCTCAACATCTGTAGAATATATTTTACTATTTTTGATTTTTTTTTTGGGATTATGCTGGAATGTTGAACAGCTAGTTTTAGATAACTGTCAAAATTAACAATAGAAAGATGCACATTCTCACACAGGAATATTTTCAGTGCAATGGGTACTGAGATTTTTTTTATATTTTAACCAACTTATTTGTGTTGCCGACGTCACTAAGTAACCAGATGGAGCTACAATTATATTAGGGTTTGTTATAGTAAGAATTGTAGGTGTGTGATCAGAAGATAATTCTAAGGAAGCTTCAACATAAATCGTGTCTGCGGGGATGTTTTTAACCACTCCAAAATCTATGACATCTGGAACTTTTTGCTGATCAGTAGGCCAATATGTTGGTTGTCCGCTCGCGACCACATTTAGATCCATTTTACAAATTGTGTTAAACAAGACACGACCCTTAGGTGTAGTAAGTCGTGACCCCTAGAAAGTGTGTTTAGCGTTGTAATCGCCAGCAGCCAGGAAACAGGGTCCTAATGATTTGAAATATTTATTATATTGGCTTTCTGATATTGGAAATCTAGGTGGGGAGTATAATGATGAAATTACTAGGTTTCGATTTAATTCCTAAACGCAAATCTTCGTTGCTTGGAGATAATCTTCACGATGATCACACATTAAGTACTGTTTTATCAGAATGGCAGAACCTCCACAAGCTCTACCTCGAGTGTTCTTGGTATCATATAATATATTGTTACGTTTTTATTTTATAAAACGCGTTAAGGTTTATTCCCTTTATAATAAACCTTTGAGTTCTTTTAATTGCAAATAAAAATAAATACACACGCGAATTCAACTTAACAAACTTTATTGAAATTAATTATAATGTTCACACATTTTAACCACTATTGTAAGTATCGATTTGAACCGTTTAATGTCTTTAATCAAACTAAACTAAACTTCATGAGTCAGCCTGTATTTATAGTTCAAAACTATTCCTAGTTGATTCAAGAACCGTCTAGTATTTTCTAGAAAGTTGTGTTCGAATTATTTTAAATCTAAAGTCTACAATTACAATTGCTAGAAAATTTAGTTACAGTGGCGTTAATAAAAATAGTAACTTATATGACATAAAACTATAATTAACAAGATAACTTATAACTAAAACCATAAATAATTCTTAGACAAATCTAATTTCGTAACACTGCCCTCCACTTAAGCCTATTCGTCCCGAATAGGCTCAGATTCTCCGTTTCCATAATGGGCTAGTCGTTCTTAATGTACCACCTTAATTTTTGATCTTGGGCTCTTATATTTCTGAATTCGATACACCACGTCATTCAGTTTCTTTATCACCTTATATGGTCCTTCCCAATGAGTCTGCAGCTTGGGAGATAATCCTTTCTTGCGTTGTGGATTAAAAAGTAACACCAACTGGCCTTCTGTAAAGCCTTCCGAATTCGCCGCTCGTTCGTAACTGACTTTCATCTTGTCATTTGATGAATTGACACGGCTCAGTCTTAACTCGTTTTTCTGCAATTGGGCAGAGCCCTTACTATCCGCTGGTACGGATTGTTCACCAAAGTTGTACTGCTGTGGCGATTTTATACTCTCTCTAATTGGACCCCTGACCGCAACACTGTGGGCATTTTATTATGCAATCAATCACGGCTTGCTTGCAACCGACCCAATAGTAGCTTTCTTTTAACTTCTTTATGGTTTTTGTTACGCTTAGATGTCCACCATTAGTACCGTTGTGGGATCTCTTCACGACTTCGCATACTTTTGAAGACGGTACTACAATAAGGTTTTTAGCCGATTTGCCATCAGTACTTTCCCATGTGCGGTATAGGCAATCATTTGCCACCTTCAGACTATTCCACTGCGCCCAATACGATTTCATCAGTGGACCCTCCAATGTGATTTCTTTATGAGTCGGTATTTTACCTTCTTTCTTAGCCTTTATAATTCGCACCAATATGGGATCATTTTTCTGCGCCGTTGACCAGTCTTAGCAGGGCTCCACATGTAATAGGCTAATTGCATTGGTGCAGTTCTTGTTTTCAGCCTCCATGCATTGCTTTCTCATATATTTACTTGGCCGTCTTGAGTGTGCTTTTTATGGTCTTTCTGCGATGATAATTTCTTACGACTACAAGTGACTAGCTGTCTTACAAGGGCATCACTTCCGATTCCAACGTTAAGGGGTACTTCTAGACCATACCAATTCATTATTTGTCGATCCATATCTAGACTTATGTTTTGACGAATCATAAAATCTGCCCCGATTATGACCTCGTCCAGAATTTCAGCAACAATAAATTCATCAAAAACGATCATATCGCCCATTCTTTTTTCCACTCTTGCTTTGCCATATACAATGACAGGCTCCCCCGTAGCTGCTCTCAAGCTGACCCCGCTTAGTGGTTCGACATATCCCTTTATCAAATTAGCCCTTATAATGGAATGCCCTGCACCAGTGTCGATAGTCAAAATGCGGATTTCACCATTAATATACCCTAAGGTCGTAATATTCTTGTTGCTCGTTTTCACTACTAAATTAATCGTGGAACCTTCAGATGCTTCCTCCGCTATGCTAGCTCTTTGGTTATCTCTTTGCGGCGAAGCAGATCGGGATCGTTTTCTTGGTGACTTGCAGTTTCGTTGAATATGACCAGTCTTACCACAGTTATAGCATTTTACTTTGCTTTTGGTTTTATTTTGCTTGTCGCCCAACGCTTGCAAAACTGCCTCCTTCATGCTTCTTATTTCCTTTAAAATATCTCCTTCGTCCTCAGCAGAGAAATCAAGCTTTCGTACTTTATACGCTTGCGGCCTTGAAATTTTCCTGGCAGTTTCTTGGGCTAGGGCAAATGATACCGTTTCTGCATACGATGATTTTTGTGATGCACATACCGCGAGTTTTACATCAGCATCTCGTATACCATTTACAAATGCTTCGGTCTTAAAATGATCTAACAATGGATGACTTTCACCAGGATAAGTAAGCTGCACCAAACGCTCGATCTCTAGTGCAAAATCCTGTAGCGTCTCGTTTGCCTTTTGTACTCTGCCCCGTAATTCCATTCTGAATATCTCTTTTATGTGTTCACCACCATACTTACGTTGCAGTGCTACCATAGTGTCATCATAATTGTTTCTGCAACTTACTGGTACACTTTCTAGAATATTAGCTGCAGTTCCTTTTAAAGCCAGAATCAACTCTATGGCTTTTTCTTCATTGTTCCATGCATTTTTGTTGGCAACTGTGTCAAACTGGAACTTGAACACATTCAATGGTGAGCTGCCATCAAAACTTGGAGCTCTTATTCTATTCGAGACTTCTGGGAAAACTCGCACCGCTCCCTCTTGGTATTGAAGACTATTTACTTTTTCTTCCAGATGGTGTAGTTTTCCATCAAAAACCGTGACTTGTGTTTTTACATCCGTGACTTGAGTTTTTACATCAGTGACTTGTGTTTTTACATCCGTGACTTGAGTTTTTACATCAGTGACTTGTGTTTTCACATCAAACATCTTCTGGTTAAATTCTATCTCTATATCGTCTACTCTTTCATTTATAGCAGTAGAAATTTCTTGAAGCTTTTCAAGTTTTTCATTAGTGGCCTGGAGTTTCTCGTTCGTCACTTTCGAATTTTCTTGAATTTCGGCAAGAATGGTGCTTGAATTTTCTTTAACCATTCTCTCCATGTTTTCCTCCATTTTTCTAGAATTTTCTGCAGACATTTTTTCCATCTTCTCCATCATAGCAGCAAACATTGTGCTAAGATCCATGTTGCTTGTTACTGGACGGGTAGCAACTTCTATTTCATCTTTTTCATCAAATTCATAAGCTGCGATGTCAATATTGCGTCGCTTAAATTAATCGATTAATCTTCTCTGCAGCTCAGCTTTATTTCCTGCAGTCTGCAGATCCAACTTGCCCAACTCCTTCTTAAGCTGCTCAACTTTAAGCTCAGCGAATTTCATTGTTTATCAATTTTTTTTTTTTATTTTTTTTTATTGCAATTTCACTTGTGACACCAATTGTTACGTTTTTATTTTATAAAACGCGTTAAGATTTATTCCGTTTATAATAAACCTTTGAGTTCTTTTAAAATAAAAACGTAACAATTGGTGTCAGAAGTAAAATTGCAATAAAAAAAAAAAAAATTCAAAAATTGATAAACAATGAAATTCGATGAGCTTAAAGTTGAGCAGCTTAAGAAGGAGTTGGGCAAGTTGGATCTGCCGACTGCAGGAAATAAAGCTGAGCTGCAGAGAAGATTAATCGATGAATTTAAGCGACGCAATATTGACATCGCAGCTTATGAATTTGACGAAAAAGAATAAATAGAAGTTGCTACCCGTGCAGTAACAAGCAACATGGATCTTAGCACAACGTTTGCTGCTATGATGGAGAAGATGGAAAAAATGTCTGCAGAAACTTCTAGAAAAATGGAAGAAAATTCTAGAAAAATGGAAGAAAATTCTAAAAACATGGAGAGAATGGTAAAAGAAAATTCGGTTGAAAATTCTAGAAAAATGGAAGAAAATTCGAGAAAAATGGAGGAAAACTCAAGTACCATTTTAGCTGAAATTCAAGAAAATTCCAGACTGACAAAAGAAAAACTTGAGAAGCTTCAAGAGATTTCTACTGCTATTCATGAAAGAGTAGACGATATGGAGATGGAATTCAACCAGAAGATGTTTGATGTAAAAACACAAGTCACTGATGTAAAGACACAAGTCACTGATGTAAAAACACAAGTCACTGATGTAAAAACTCAAGTAACGGATGTAAAAACGGAAGTCACGGTTTTTGATGGAAAAGAGGGAGCGGTGCGAGTTTTTCCAGAAGTCTCGAATAGAATAAGAGCTCCAAGTTTTGATGGCAGCTCACCATTGAATGTGTTCAAGTTGCCATTGACACAGTTGCCAACAAAAATTCATGGAACAATGAAGAAAAAGCCATAGAGTTGATTCTGGCTTTAAAAGGAGCTGCAGCTGAAATTCTGGAAAGTGTACCAGTAAGTTGCAGAAACAATTATGATGACAAATTTAATGTCGTAACAATGTAACCATTGATTTTAAACGTGTTTCTTGATGTCAGATGAGTTTCAGAAACCATCATAACATCAATTTGTTTATTTTCAAGGAAGTATTCTAGTTCATTTTTATGTTGGCGGATGCCATTTGCGTTCCAAAAGCAAATTTTTAAACAGTTCATGGCTTTTTTACAGCTTGCAATAACATTGATTGCATTCTTAACATTTCTTGCATCATGTTACCCATTGTGTTAGTGAAATTATTAACTGTTTGCACTAATGTTTCCATGGTTTTTTCTAGCCGGGTTAAATTAGAAATGGGAATTTCGTCATTATTTGGTACATCACCTTGCAGTGGCATAGGATTAGATTTTAATACATTAGCGTACGAGGTTCTGTTATTATTTGGCTGTGGTATCTGGACGCCGTACGTGTTTCCTTGATTAGTTGCCTGCGTTTGAGGGGGATTAAGTTTCTGTCCAACAGAACGCTTGACAATCGAATATTCCTGGCATCCTCTATAGTTGGAAGTGTAATTACCACCACAGTTGCTACATTTTTTTTACATTAGGGTCATTTTTGGACTTATCGCACCGGACGGTACCATGTTATTCTCCACATACGACGCAAACAGGGGGTAAATGGCAGTATGCCCTAGTATGACCAAATTCTTGGCAGATAAAACACTGAACGGGTCCATTTCTTTTGTGCGGCTCTTCTATCGTGATTTTTCTGTACAGGATGTATTTTAAACTGTAAATGGGATGCGTTTCATTTTTTTTTAGCTTAACATCGCCGGGCTCTAGCTCCAATCGAAATAGTGGTTGGGGATTTTTTCCCTATTTTTAATATTTGTAACATTTTTTATTTTGAAGCCTTTTTCTTCTAAAAATGTTTTTATTTCGTCTGGGTCCACGCATGAGTCAATGCCCTTAATCACAACTTGAAGACCTTTACTGCTTTTCAGTTGGTACGTATAGAAGCTTTTTTTAAGTGCTTCAAACTTATTAATTATTTTACGAAAATCATTCTCATGAATAATCTGTATTTTTGTCTGGTTTATATTACCACGCTTGATTGCAGCAACGTAAAACGAATTTTCACCTATCACCGAGATTAAACTTTTTATTAGCTCACTTGAGTTTTGCTCTCTAAGATATATCGGGGTGGCTTCGACGATATTATGACGTTAGGTGATTCAGAAGATTCATCCTCCAGAATTGCAAAACGATTTTGTGAATTTATTCTATCAAAAGATGGAACTTTAGAGGCTAGCATGAATATCATTTATTTTTGTTATTGTTTCATTGTTATTACTCATATAGAGAGTGGTTTTTGTTTTTTTTTCACCGTTCTTTTATTTTTTTATTTTTTTTGTTGACTGTGCTCTTCTTATTATGTATCATGTTTTTGTAACACCGAGATAATAAAAAAAAAAGAATAAAATTTTTTTTGCACATATACTTTTTTTCTTGTATTTTTTACTTATTATTTTTTTTTTTTTTTTTTGATTTTTACTTATTATATTGTTCACTTTTATTTTGAGCGTCCAAATTCGCTTGTTAAATATTATTAACAAATTTATGTTAAAAAAAAGAATCGTTAAAAAACACGTTTGTTCACAACAAGCACGACCGAACGAATGACTTTCGTTGATGATTCGTCGTTTTGTTTTAGAGTTTTAAAAATTACAAATCTAATATCTCATATAATTTCCATTTTACAACGTTTTTTGCTTCTTATGTAAACTTATGAAATTTGATGTTACAATATGCTGCATTTAATATGACGATATGTGCAGTTCTCTTAGTTTTTTTATTTATTTCAATAATATTTGCCTACAAAAAAACAACACACACATTTTGGTTCACCAGTCAAGAAATAATTTTACAAAAAAAAAAAAAAAAAAAATACACACAGGCTAAACGGTCTGCCCAGCGGGGAAAATTGCGAGCGATTCTCTTTTTAGGTCTTTAAGAAGGTTTACAATTGAATTTTTAGTAAACTTTTACTTATTCCACTCTACCTTCTTTGAAAAGGTCTTTTAGAAAGGCTTTTATTAAATATTTTACAAATTCAAATTTTTCTATTCTAAGATAAGGCCTGTCGCAATGGTTTTATTAGTAGTTATGTTGGAACGTGTTGCAAGTTAAGTTATTAATTTACTCACTTCGTATTATTAACCACAACAATTAAACTTGGATAAAGCTTTATTCTTAAATCTTTTTAGAAGATAAAGTTGGAATGAGGCTGGCAGATCTTATGTCTGCAAAAAGGCCTTCTATAAGACCTCTTTACTACTTGATTTTCCCGCTGGAAATGGTTGGGCAAATCGCATTTTTTTTCCTTGTGAAGAATTTTAACGTTAATTTTTTCAAATTTTTCATATCTGAAAAATCACATATGAATTTTTTGTTTTTGCTCACTCATGAGTGAGGAAATGCAAAACATTTTTTTCCTCACCCTCATGAGGATGAATTTGCAGAAAAATTTTTAAATTTTTACGCTCGCTCATGAATGAAGAATGAGCGAGCGTTTCGGTACATCCTCCAAATAAAGTAAATAAAAATATTTCTTTTTTTCTTTTTAACCAATAAATTAGTTTAAAGGGAAATACTTATTAAAAACCTTAAAGGTGCTAAAACTTTAACGTGTTATAGAAAGTAATCATTGAAACGAACTTTACAAAGTTCAATATAAAACATTTTCACCTTCATATAACTTTATAAATCTAGTGTTAAAAATACTTCGGCACCTAAGAAAAATATAGTTGGGATCTTTTAGGTAGGAAGGAGTAAACACAATTAACCACTGTTGCAATTATAAAGGTCAGAGAAAATATATAGTAAGATCTCTTTAATTGTTAAAAAAAACACTTAATATTTTCATCCAATATACTGCAAATTTTAAATTATGTATTTATAAAAAACTTGAAAAAACTTTATACAAATTAATAACTTTTTTGCATCTCATAAAACTTACAAAAAGGGAAAACTTGACAAATGGCAACGCTGGATGTATGTAAAGATTATCTAATGAGTCTTTCAGAAAGCATGTCAAGCATCGTATGAGGCTCATGTATGGATTACCTTACAACTTGTTAAATGCTCAGCCGTATAACTGAGCTACATATACATAAAAGAGCATCAAACGTCTTTTTCATGTTAAAACCTCTAATTTTCAAACAATGTATGCGAAACTAACCTTCGCGAATATAACACCAACCTGTTGAATAGTCTTATTTAGCAGATCCTTAGGTCAGTTTGTTTTATTAAAATTGTATTGGCATTAGAATTTTCATGTTTAAAAAACTCTCTTATTTAGGTAGTTCAGTAATGGTTTTATGACTCATATAGAGAGTCGCAAAAGGTTCATTCCAAGATTAAAAGACGAGCGTGTCAAAAAATTTATAAAAAAGTAATAAATAAAAAAAAAAATTTCATGTTTTTTATTGTAACTCGCCAGATAATCATCAGAAGATTATTTTAGGAGTTGAATATTCTAAACAAACAGCCTATGCTTTCTTGGTAAGATCGATTATTTTGGTCGGAAGAAGTTTTGAGGATATTTGTGTTGATTCAATACATCAGAATCAATGAAAAGGTATATTTTTAATTTTTGGGTAGTTAGGGCCTTTTGCGTTTTAAGAAGGTTAGGTTAGGTTCAATAGGCAGCCGACACGAGGACGGCTCACTTGAGTCCTTATAGCGGTCCTTTTGTGATACCCTTAGCCAGTGTAAAAAGTAAGCCAGTATTCACCAGACTATTTTTCAGAAGTCACTGCAGCCTCGAACCATCCCGACTCCCTGCATAACAGAGAAATTGATTTCAGTCCCACATTGGACATATCGTCCAGACATGGCTGCTCCGGTCTCCCGAAATGCTTAAAAGTGAAACACAGTCTCCTCCTCATCATGACAACTTCTACAGTAGTCGTTGTAATCAAGGCCCATTCACCACACATGTCTGTCCTTATCCGGTCCCTACCGAGACGAGCGTTCTCGGCGCGTCGTAGCCAGGCCATAAAGTCCTGGCCATCGAGCAGGTGTTCTCCACTTGTCATCTCTCCAGAGCCCTTCTATACGACTCACTCCTTATGAGAGTCTTGCAGTGAGCCATTGGAATGCCGATCAAGCCGTCGACGAACATGTAGTCCAAGAGAAAGTCTTGTTTGGCCAGACCGTCTGCAGTTTGGTTGCCCGGGCGTTTTAGGAAACGGTGTATATTTTTCTTAAACTTAGGAACAATGACCATTTACAAATATGTAGTTCAAAATATGTAATTCAATTAAGGAAGACAGAACTTCGTATATAACAGCTGGATACTGTCAATGTGCCTAACTTGCTAATGTTTGCTGGTAAAGCGTTCATTTAAATTTTTGAGCAATTGGGGAAAAATTTGGTAAATTTTAAGTTTAATCTCTCGTTGGCAGTTTCTGATATTAGGTGCGTTTGAGTACTTTTACAGTAAAATGCAGTAAATGAGTAAACTTAAAAATTTGCTCTCACAAAAAGCTGTTGTCCAAAAAAGTACGCGAACGCAAAATTTGTAAAAATTCGTAAAATAAAGGCAACAGCTGATGGCAAATAATTGAACTGTTGAAAAATGTTTACACTTTTGACTACTTAATTCGTTTTCTTATCGGTACTCCATTAAATACTTTTTATAACACGAATATTTTTGGAAAATACAAACAAATTATTTTATGTAATCTTCCATATTTGTTAGTTTTTTATTTTATTTGAATTTGCTTATTTGTGTCAGGCTAAATTTGATCAATAGTACACGAATACTTTTTTTACTATTGATAACTTTAAAAACAAGGGCTGTTCTAAGTACCCGAGTACTTGACACTTTTATAACTCCAAAAAATTAACATAACAAAGCAAAGTTTCAAAAATTGGTATTTAGCCATATAAATTCTTCACAAGCAAGTTTAATTAATTACAGCCGTATTCATAACGAAAATTTGGCATGAAGTTAGCACAAAGTTTATTCATAATACACTTACCAAACTCAGGCTAACGATTTGCTAAACTCTTGTCAACAAGCTGCCAAACTTTTGCCAACTTGTGATAAACACCTGTTTTATGTTGAATAATTTTGTTTGTTTTTTTTTTAATACACTTTTTTTTTAGTTTAGAGTCCTTTTTTAAATATATTTTCATTTAAAAACATTTAAAATTTTTATATGAAGAGGGAAAATAAAAAAAATTAAATGAAATGACAAAACCAGCGATGATTAATGCAAAACGTGTTGCATTTTTGAGTATTATAATGTGGCATCATTAATATTCAGAGTTGATTTATTAAAAGTTAGCAGACGGATAAAATTTTTTCAGCCGTATTCATAACAAAAGTTAGCCACAGTTTGTACACTCCGTACAACGAGCTGCTAACTAGAATGCCGATTAAGCTTAGCAGCTTGTTAGCACAGAGTTTATTAATAACAAATTTTATCCGTCTGCTAACTTTTAATAAATCAACTCTGAATATTAATGTTGCCACATTATAATACTCAAAAATGCAACACGTTTTGCATTAATCATCGCTGGTTTTGTCATTTCATTTAATTTTTTTTTTATTTTCCCTCTTCATATAAAAATTTGAAATGTTTTTAAATTAAAATATATTTAAAAAAGGACTCTAAACTAAAAAAAAAAACAGTGTATTAAAAAAAACAAACAAAATTATTCAACACATAACGGCTGTTTATCACAAGTTGGCTAACGTTTGGCAGCTTGTTAACAAGAGTTAAGCAAATCGTTAGCCAGAGGTTGGTAAGTGTATTATGAATAAACTTTGTGCTAACTTCATCCCAAATTTTCGTTATGAATACGGCTGTTTATTAATAAACTCTGTGCTAACAAGCTGCTAAGCTAAATCGGCATTCTAGTTAGCAGCTCGTTGTACGTAGTGTACAAACTGTGGCTACCTTTTTGTTATGAATACGGCTGTTGATATTTATTAATTTTTTGTTTTTATTTTAGTTTTATTTCAACTTTTCTTTTTTTAAACATTTTTTTCACAATTTGTATGCTTTTTGTTTGTTTACCTTTTGAAATATATGTTTTTTTGTTTTACTAAATTTTACTGCAAAAATTTCTGCAGTACAAATTTGTAAGTACTCAGTCAAGAACTGTCACTTTACGCTATCAATTTGTGTTCTCATTTACTGTATTTTGTGTACGCGAACGCAATTTAGTAAAATGCAGTAAAGTTCAGTAAAAAATAGTAAAAACTTTTGTATTCTCGAACGCAGCTATTGTATAGTAAGATTTTTGATTTATATTTTATATTTACCTTTACTTTATTTGGAAAAACTGTAGATCCTAATGATAGTTGACCTTTTAATACCCTTGTATAACAATCCTTTTCAAAACTAGATGGAATTCCGAAGTGTAATGTCCTGGTCACATCAGTAGTTCCATCCCTTTAAGTAAATACGTAAATATTGTTTAAAAATTTATGTATACGTACAATTTATATATGTATTATAGTATTTTGAAAATACGTTTAATTTTAAACATTAAAAAGCACTTACAAATATTGTGCACCAGAATCACATAAATAGATTTCCTTGTCATTAATCTCACGATTTGTTTCACTTACTGGATGGTAGTGAATAACAGATCCATTTGGTCCAGACGAACTTATTGTTGGGAAACTTAAGCCCATGAAAAGCACGTTTTTCCTAAATAGAACAAATTAAACATTTGACAATAATGTGAGTCAACATTAAATTACGATCTAAATTCCTCCAATTTAGCAGCTCCTGAAATTTCATCAACATATTGTTTACTTAATATCATTTTTTCTAACCACGCAAAATATTGGCATAAAGATACTCCGTCTCGGATATGACAATTTATAAAACCTTTAATTTCGGTTGCATTTTTTATGGCTTTATTTATAGCAATAGGTGTTATCTATAAGGCAACCCAAATGATAAAATATATTATGCATTTCATTAAACACATGCATGTACGTTGCTTGCAAAATGTAAACATACCTCTTGGTGGCGTTGTTTTTTCGGAATCAACTCAGTAAGAAAATAACTCGAATTTGGGGATATCCATATTTTTCCTGAATTACTTTTTACCTTTAAATAATACATATAACTTTATAAATAGTAAATTATGTATAAATAAAATTAAATATGTTTATTTTAAATGATTATTCTTATTTTAATTATCCAAGTGAGATCAGTTCATCCAGAAATAGAGAAAGGATTGCCGATTCATATTAACCGATCAATTAGAATTTTTCCCGGGATTCTGAAAGGGGAGTCTCATGGATTTACCCTTACAATATTTTGTTTATTATATACTACACCACGCATAATTTTTTTTGATACATCAATTTTCAAAATTACATACATACATACATACATCCGATTGTTTATTTTATTATCTTTAAGTTTATAAAAAGAATTTTCTACATAATGAGGTAAATCTTTTGAAAACTACATAGTCTGTGTTTTACTACAGTTCATTATTTTTTTAAAAAATTATTTGACCACTATTAATTTGTGTATAATTTCTTCTTAAAGTTCAACGAAAAATTAGATTATAAAAAAAATTTAAATTGGCCGTTAAAATACAATAAGATAAATCTGTGGTTTTCACGAATAATCGCGTAAGTTATAAAACCAAACTTTTCAGGAGAGCAAAAACAATTATTTTTTTCAATTGCGGCTTCTGTAGATGCTTTTTTAAACTTTTTTCTTTACTATCCTCTTAACAGTGACTTTCTACGTATTATACATAGTTTTGATGAAAAAATCCTCACAGGATCACAATCTGTAAAAGGATTAAAAATGCATATGTTTGATTGACTCATTAAGTGTGTGCAATATAACATATATCTCCACATAAGTTCTTTTTTGTGAAAATAAATGTTATCATTTTAATCACACATGACGACTTACGTTGTTATTTTTACGACTTTAGTTGTTTTTAATAGAAAAATTTTTCAAAAAATACTTTCATATTTTTTGCACGAATAACAACATAACATCACATATGCTTTTTATTTGGAAACATATTCAGCAATTTTACAATTTTTGGCGATGTATGTCGACATAAATCGTTATAATAGCAAAATATTTTATTAAACAGTTAACTTAAGTTGTTTTAGGCAGAAAAAAATTAATAATACTACATTATATTCTAAAAAGCTTAATACTTATAAAAACCTAATGCAAAATGTAGCACTTTGACATCATTATCTCAATTTCGGTAAAAACCGACTTACGCGATTATTCGTGAAAACCACAGAAATATCAGTTAACAAAAAAAAGCGACATTTTTATCTTGTTTTATTTTAATTTTGACTTTTTGTTAAACAATGACGCGTGGCAGCTAGTTTGTAAAGAAATTCGGATAATAATTATTAATAAATTAAAATCGGCCAAGAGATATGGCGAAAAAGCGACAGATCTTAAACTTCTCACATAAACCGTACAAAATATAGTTAAAAAAATATGAAGAATGTAAAAATTATAGCAATAATGTTGCAACTGAGGAGGGGTCTCCAAAATTATGTACAAAAGAATTTTAGCGGCTATAACTAAACAAAATCGTCGGAGTACTGTTGGAGACATAGCTTTAAAGTGTCCTGAAACATTTAAAAACCCCGTAAAACGTGAATGGGCGCATCAGAAAATGAAAAATAAAGGTTTATATTACTAGGCCAAAGAAAAACCCTTACTTGAAGCACTTCAAATCATAAACGTTTATTGTGAGTAAAAGAAAGAGGTTCTTGGATAACTATATTGCAGCGATGTGGTGGCTTAAATGCCAGCGGTGGTGTATGTCTTGAAACTTGAATCGGTTTAGTCTAGCCGGAACAAGTTTAAAGGCTTAAGCTTTAAGGCGTAAGCTTTAAGGCCTGTATGACCAAGGATTATCCATTCATCCCCTATCCCACCCCATTACCTTTAATCCTATCTACCCCCTTTGTTTTCCCATATTCCCCACTTTTAAGGTCGTGGTTGACAGCAGTCCGAGGACCTGAATGGCTAGTTAGTGGTTAAAGAAACTGGTCGCGAACAGCTTCCCTCTGATGCCGTTGGCAAGGATCAGTTGTAATTCTAGCCTAGTCCGTGCAAGCCGTCACTGCGCGAAATGGTCCTTTTTTATACGTGCATACTCGTGAGACCAAAAACTGGACAAATTTAAAAGACAAAAAGAAAGAGTTGGTGCAGGGAATATCACTGACAACTCAGCAGGTTCGGTGTCAGACTCACACTCCGAATTGCTGGGTATTCACAGATATTTTGCTGCTAGAGAGTCAGTTGATGGCAGAACTGACAGTACTGATAGAGACGGACATGATAGACAATAAAGGGGTAGTTAAGAGAGTGAGGTCAGACTGTGTTCAGCTCTCTTAAAGATCCCCGCAAGGAGATTGCTAAGAGGACTGTCTCCAGAAAGGACCAATCCTTACTCGACGAAAGGAGTCGTCGAGTAAGGACGGTATTCTGGTGGCTGTCATTGATCGTATGTATCCTGATGGAAGGATCAGTGTCGAGAGATGCCAGGTGCTAGAGAACCAACTACTCGACAAACTCTTAAGTGTAAAAGGAAGGCCGGACGAAGTATCGGGGCTAACTGGACAAGAGGTGTCAAAGCTGTCAGTTGCGGCCATCAAAAAAACCTTTTAGTTTTTTTTTTAAAGGCCGCAATTCCCTCGCCTGGGTAACAATCTTGTCGAGATGCGATGTCTTAAGTGCACTCTATGGTTCTGATCTACTGAGGTGATGTATCTGGATGTACGTCTTCGCAGGAGGTTATGAATACTGACGGAGTGTGCGACTAAAGGTTACTCATCTTGTCAGGATAATGAGGCGGTGGTGGTAATGTACACTGTCCGGTCCTTTATCAGTACATATAGCACGTCATGCCAGCCCGCGGGTCCTCCCCTTGTAAGGTGGGGGCTTTACCAGTGGTTGGTACACGACATATGCACTTTTAAGGTCAACGTGAAGGTAGCAGTGCCGAGGGCCTGGGTGGCTAGTTAGTGCAAAAAGAAAGTAGTCGTTAACAGCTCCCCTCAGTGTCATGGTAAAGCGCTGTTGTATGTCAGTAGCCTAGTGTGCGCACGCCGTCACTGTGTGGATGGTCCGACTTTACGGCCTACTCGTGGGAACAAAATAAAAAATCATAAAAATTATAATTTAAAAGGACGGAAGGAGGACGCGACGGACGGTGTGATCGACCACGATAGAGTCGAGGGTCGATCGGGCGTCATGGTCGGGGAGTCTGGCAGTGCTTGTGAGGGGGGGCTGACCCTATCGGCTGTTCATAACAGCATCATTGGGCACGAGAGACAAGTGCTGACCGATCAACAGGCGGACAGTCTTCTGGAACTGTCGAGTAACTCCTGTGGTGAAACCGGGGCTACTCAGGGGTTGAAGCGGCTGACTCTGCTCTCTGACGAGGAGCATGATACTGAAAGTATAATTGCTCACAGTCAGACTACAGAGCCTGTCCCTTCCACCGATGAGGCCAGGGGACATCAAAGGGGACACTCGGGAGAAGACTGTCCACTACTTGTTCGGCAGGGCGCCGTAGAGCAGATGCCAAGTGCCCCTCCACGTGGTGTTAACAACACCAGCCGAACGAAGGAGGAGAAGGCGCGGAGCGGGACAAGGAATTCTCTGATGTATCTAGACAAGATGGCGAAGAGATTTCCTTCAACGTTCTCCGCGAGGGAAGGTACCTTCTGAGACGACTGAGAGAATTTACGGCCCTGTCAGTACCGTTCTGGGTTGGTCCTCTCCCTGGAAGAAGCTGGTGGATGCAGCTTTCAACCCTGACACTGCTCAGAAGAGTAAAGGGCTGGTGGCTTCATCAACCTGCCGCAAGGTAAGCAACGTAGAGGGGGAACGAGCTGCGGAGGGCAAAGGAGCGACACCCAAGGTAGTAGGGAAATCTATGAAGATGTCTGGTGCCTCATCGGCTGAAGTTCCTAAGGGTCCCAACAACAAGGAGACCATTAAGAGAGTCAGATCTGGAGATGATCAGCCTTCTTCATCGAACAAGAGAACGAAGAAGTCGACGAGCCTGGATAATCATCTTCAGGTAGCCGTCATCGATCGGAATGATCCAGAGCGGACTGATCCAGCACCGATCTATGGCAGTTGGTTGAAGGTAGGCTCATCGACGAATTGGCCGTATTTAGTGGCAAAAAGGAGGATGCATCCTTCAATAGGGCAGACTGGGTTAAGGGAGTGAAGACTGTCAACTGTGGTAACAAGAATTCCTTGGAATTCTTAAGAACCACGATTGGCAAGTGAAGTGACTTTAACCCAGAGGCAAAGCTTGAAGTTATACAAGCCTCCGAACTGCCACTCAGGTCCATAGTGACAGTATGGATTCTATCTCTTCTACTGTGGTTGCTTACGGTCAACGGTATTCTCAGATCATTTGATTCCAAGGGTATGAAAGCCGTCGCCTATGCGGATGACATAGTTCTACTGGTCAGGGGAAAGTTTCTGTCCACGATCAGTAAAATTATGCAGGTGATGTTGGGCGAACTCTCGGATTGGGCGAAATATAGAGGGCTGGGGGTAAACCCGGCGAAGACTGAGCTGGTTCTTTTTACCAGAAGGTACAGGATAGAAGGTTTTAAGGGGCCAGTGTTGGATGGCGTCGAGTTAACTCTATCTGACTGTGCTAAGTACTTGGGTAACTTCCTCGACTGTAAACTGTCTGAGAAGAAACCCCCAGGAGAGGATGAAAAGAGGACTCAATTCCTACTACACATGCAGAAACTCCATCGGTAAGAACTGGAGACTGAGACCGGATATGGTAAACTGGATTTACACATCGGTGGTTAGACCTATTCTTACCTATGGATGCACTGTTTGATGGGATGCGTTGAGAGTGGACAGCTATAGGAAGATGCTCAACAAGGCCCAGAAGAGTGCATCTCTTGGCATCACTGGTGCAAGGAGAAGCATGCCGCAGGCGGCGTTGGACATCCTACTACAACTATCCCTCATTGAACATTATGTGAAGAGTGTGGCTGCCAGGAACTTACTTAGACTCTATGAGTCTTCGTTGATTAGACCTAGGCGGGATAACCACACAAGAATTCTATACGAAGTGGGTCTGCTTGATCAGGAAAGGGTTCCGGAGGGAATCTCGGATCATAGGAGTATGACCTTGGACTTCGGTGTAACACCAACGGTGAAGTTCCCGGATAGGAAAGTTTGGTGTGGATCCAACGGACTGTTTGAGGGGTGGGCAGTATAAACGGACGGGTCCAAGATGGACACTGGCACTGGTGCTGGTGTTTTTATTGCTGACACTGACGTGAAAAGTTCATTCAGACTTCCGGATGAGTGCAGTGTCTTCCAGTCTGAGATCCTAGCGATCTGGAGGGCAACGGAAGTGATACTGGATCACATCGTGCGGGGACCTGTTGTGACAATCTACGTCGACAGTCAGGCTGCGCTAAGAGCATTGACAAATTATACGGTGCGATCTTGCCTGGTTGCACGGTGTAGGAATGCTCTGAGAGAGCTCATGTTGGCATTTACAATAAGGCTGTGTTGGGTACCAGGACACTGCAAGGTGGATGGCAACGAGGTGGCAGACGAACTCGCGAAAGTGGGTTCGAATCTGGACTTAGAGGTAAGGGACAGAGGGGTAAAACCCCCCTTATGTCACTACTATAGGGTGATACGGGAAAAAATCCGTGATGCCGGTAACCGGTCCTGGAGGGATAGAACGGATTGCAGGGTGTCAAGGGCCTTATGTCCCGGATTGGACGCAGGTGCAACCAGGGTTCTATTAGGACTGGATAGGAGTAGTCTCAGGACTCTGATAGGGCTTTTATGGGTAAATGGGACATTGCGATACCGGACTTCTGCAGGTTGTGCGGAGATGCCGAGGGGCTGGAGACGGTTGAGCAAGTACTGTGCCACTGTCCTAGGATGCACGGCCCCAGGCAGAAATGGCTAGGGGCTAGGTTTCACGACGAACTGGGGTGTATCGCTGGATGTAATCCAACCGATATGCTGGGGTTTGTCAGGAAAGTAGGACGGCTGTTTCTGTTGGGGGGGCCGTAGAGGGGAATTTGTCCTGCGCTTTTACTTATATGTACCGAACCTTAGGTCTATTTTCTACTCTTCTTCTTTACTTATCTTTTTCTCTGTTTCCTTTTTCTCCTCTACTGAAGGGGTTCACAATGGACCTGATTGGTCTCCGAGTGGATGTGCGCCCTTGGGCGCATAACCCTTCTAAACCTAACCTAACCTTACCTATAGGCCACAATTGGTAGGTGTGGCACCTCCTGTCCTGAAGCTTGACTGGACATTATACTCGCGTCTGAATTGCCACTAAGGCCGGTAGTCACGAAATGGAGACCATACTTGGGGTACTGGCCAATCAGAGCAATGGACTTAATACAAGACAGTGGAAGTTGATAGCGTCTGAATTGCCGCTAAGGCCGGTAGTCACGAAATGGAGGTCATACTGCGGGTACTGGCCAACCAGAGCAATGGACTTAATACAAGACAGTGGAAGTTGACAGCTTCACTGGGTTCTAAGGAGAACCAGAGAAGAGACTTCAGGTTCGCAGTGGGCCGGGAATCTCTCAAAAAGCTGGAATCGATGGGAGGTGTTGCGTATTCGGATTGGGGTCTATCAGATTTAGGTTTCCTAAAAAGGCTTCACAGTGGTGAAGCAGCCCCAACCGAATTAGCAACCCACCTAATCGATAACAATGGACGTGGTCTTAATCCAAGAGCCCTGGATTAATAAAAACCGGGTAGTTGGATTAAAGGTCACGGGGTATACATTGTTCGTACCCCACACAGATGAGAAGGTACGAACTTGTATATAGGCAAGAACTAATTTATGATTTATTTATAATTATTTTTAATAAAAATAAAATTTTATAATATTATTAATAATTAATATTAGTAATATTAAATTATATAATTTTATTAATAAATAATTAAATTTTGGTATATCCTCCAACATATTAATAATTATTATTAATAGTATTATAAAATTTTATTTTTAGGAGAAGCCAGGCACTAGCATTGGTATACTTGCCATACAAGGCTACCGATTCACCTGGTAAAAAAGTGCGAGAGTTTGTGGAGTACTTAGGCAGAAGCGCCTCGAGGTTGGTACTAGGTTGTAGCACGTCATGCCAGCCCGCGGGTTCGCCCCTTGTAAGGTGGGGGCTTTACCAGTGGTTTTTACACTACATATGCACTTTTAAGGTCAACGTGAAGGTAGCAGTGCCGAGGGCCTGGGTGGCTAGTTAGTGCAAAAAGAAACTACTCATTAACAGCTCCCCTCAGTGTCATGGAAAAGCGCTGTTGTATGTCAGTAGCCTAGTGCGCGCACGCCATCACTGTGTGGATGGTCCGACTTTACGGCCTACTCGTGGGAACAATATTAAAAATCATAAAAATTATAATTTAAAAGGACGGAAGGAGGACGCGACGGACGGTGTGATCGACCACGATAGAGTCGAGGGTCGAACGGACGTCATGGTCGGGGAGTCTGGCCAGTGCTTGTGAGGGGGGGCTGACCCTACTGGCTGTTCATAACAGCATCATTGGGCACGAGAGACAAGTGCTGACCGATCTACAGGCGGACAGTCTTCTGGAACTGTCGAGTGACTCCTGTGGTGAAACCGCTCACAGTCAGACTACAGAGCCTGTCCCTTCCACCGATGAGGCCAGGGGACACTCGGGAGAAGACTGTCCACTACTTGTTCGGCAGGGCGCCGTGGAGCAGATGCCAAGTGCCCCTCCACTTGGTGTTAACAACACCAGCCGAACGAAGGAGGAGAAGGCGCGGAGCGGGACAAGATGGTATCTTTCCGGCGAAGCTACAGAATATCGGGAGATAATCACTCCTAGTGTTGGTTGAACTGTTTAGGGTTTTTGTGCTGAACGGGCACATTTCTAGAGGGTGGAGGGAGGTCAGAGTAGTTTTCATTCCGAAGAAAGGGAAAACCAATCACTCTAAGACCAAGTATTTTAGACCAATCAGCTTGCCGTCTTTTCCTTTGAAGACGTTGGAAAGACTGATTGATCTACATCTGAGGACGAAGATTGACGCCGGCATCATCAGCGGCGCTCAACATGTCTACCTTAAGAGTAGATCTGTATGTAGAGCAGGGAATACTACTTGGCGACATTCCTGGATATAGAGGCCGCCTTTAACAATTTAAGGATAGACGCTATTAGGCAGGCACTGGTTGATCTAGGGGTTTCGTTGTTCTTGGTCGAATGGATAACTCTGATGCTTAGCAGAAGAGTTATTCACTCGGACTGGGGAAATGAATTTTTAAATCTTTCAGAAAATACTAAAGGAATTGAAATTATGTTTTCAGTGTAGTAAAAATTGTTTCGATTCGTTTAGCATCGACTGAAAGCGTTAAAAAAATTGCTTTAGAATCGAAGAAGTATTCGATCACGACTGCCAGAAATAACCCCCTGGTAACGTGAAGACATTTTTGGGATAAATTTTATTAAAATACTAACATAATTAGAGAGTTTATCGACAGAAATGTTCTATCCCGGGAGGACAGTCATATGGGAGTGTCCTTTGGCCAATTAAGGCTTATTTATTAAATTAAAATTGTATTAAAAATTACGACTTCGGCTTTTGGACACATATCCACAGAGTCGTATAATTGCCCCTAAACAATCGCTTCTAGGAATCGAAACGACTCGAAGTTCAACAAGCAATGACCAGGCATTGTCAATTCAGCAATACCTGTCTCAATATTTCATGCCGTGCTGCTACAACAACAAAAGACTAACATGCTCCCATCGACTCAGAAAGTGATATAAGTTTTTGCACCTTATTAAAAAAGTTCTCCTTTTTTGATGAATATATTGATAATATTAAGTAATATAAGTATTTCTTTTAAATAAAAGTTTTGTTGGTCCTTTTAATTGAAACTTTGCCTAAGGATAATTTTAAATATGACTAAAGCACTTATAGGAATGTTTAGGGAATAACTTTGTTACTAGATAAAAATATCATTTCGATTTTTTACAATTAAGGTATCTGAATAAAAAACATATATAACAAATTGAGATGCTAAAATAGCTTTTATTTCTGACAAATAAATAAAGCACAGAAAATAACTTTTATTTTCTAAGCTTTATCTAATAAATTCAAGAAATAATAATGAAGTCATTAAAATAAAACTTATAACCTTTACGGTCCCTGCTCAATACACAGGAGCAAGTATACGTATGCAGCGCAAAAAGCTACTTTAAAAAATTATTCTAAAAACTGCGGCACAAGACAAAATTTTTTAGTTTCAATAATATACTATTAACTTCTAACTCCATTCAGGAAAGTCCACAAAAATTTACATTTTTCTTCAAAACATATGGCGGAAGCAGTGGTGAAATAAAGTGGTGATTTGGTGGGAGAGCATATAAGAAATGAAAAAAAATTAAAAAAAAAAAAAACCTAATATAGATATCATATAGAGCCCACGTCTGAAATATACGAAATTTCAGTAGAGAGTATCAAAGATTCCTCACAGCCGAATATAGCACTCTTACTTGTTTATATTTCCGTTTTAAAATATAAAATATATAGTAAGGTAATTCACGTCATAAGTTGCCAAATTCGAAACAGCAAACACACAAATACATTACAACAACCACATAGACAATTATTTGTCTATGCGACCAAAGAAGATCGGCCTAGGCTGATCCGAAGTGGTAAGGCAGCTCGACCAGAAGGCGGCTGCTCTAAAAATTGCGGCGGGGTGCCTCTGTGCTTCAATCCAAGCACCTCCAAAACCGCTTCAGCCCTTTCCATCATTGAAACGGATAAAACCCCTGCTTCGGTGCTGCTAAGTTGGGAATGACAAAGCCGTCCAACATTGCAGCTTCTCATGTGCCCATTGTGCAAGGAGGGATGGCGATGAAAACATCCAATCCCAAAGCTTCACTGGCATGGGCAAGAGCCCACATAGCTGGGCTGCCAAGTGCTACTCCTTCAGTCCCTGCGAAGGTGACAATGCCTAAACGGCAACGTTCGGAGGAGGAAGCTGCAGCCGCGAAACAGCAACCAGGGACGAAACGTCCTAAGATTGCGCCGAAATCGATAAAAAAGTCCTTCAGCGAGGTGGCCAAAGGTCACCTTGTACGGGCTGTTATCGATAGAGATGTGGATAATGGTGCCATCTCCCATACCAAGTGGGACCTGGTAAAACAAAAATTAATGGGAGAGTTCTGGACGATCCTCAGGGAAAACCCAAGGCCACCTCCTCAATGCGATGATGCTGGCTGGTTCCAGGGTCACGTGAAGTTGATGGCTTGCGCAGATGAGCGCTCAGCGCTGCTTCTGAAGCGGGCCATCCAAATGCTAGGAGAGGTCTGGGAAGGTGCTAGGCTCGATGTGGTATTAGTTGATGAGATACCACGGAGACCTAGATCGATTGTCATCATCCCTGCTGAATCATCGGAACCTGAGGAGATCTTGAAGATCATTCAGTGCTGCAACCCTCAACTGCCCACACAGGACTGGAAAGTTGTGAAGGTTTCGGCTGCTGAAGTGTCCTCAAGGACGGCGATTGTGGTGTTAAACCAGCAATCCTTGGAACCACTGAGGGAGAGGCAGGGCAAGATCTACCATGGTTTTAGTACGGTCTTGCTCCGTGTCTACCGAAGTGATAACAAGAGCAATCCGGATCCTTCGGTTAGTGCGGCCAAGCAGCCTGAATAAGGCTTGGCTTGTGACGATGCCGTAAACTCAGGGGACAAAGAGGACACCCAGTCTGTCTCCGGATTGGTGTCTGTCTTTTGGCACCTGGGTGATATGGTTGATGAGGACGTACTTCTGGAATCAGACCAGGAGGACGTCAACATCACAGTGGTCGCCAATATGGATCATGGTGAAGGTTCTTCAAATCAACCTCCACCACTCTAAAGCAGCATCTGCTGCATTGCTTCTCCGTGTGGTAGAAAATGGGAGGAGTTCGTTATGGTCCAAGAACCCTGGATTCATAAGGATCAGGTTTGCGGACTGAATCTAAAAGGCTACAAGCTACTGTTTGCGAAAGGTGCAGGTAACATATGAATTATAATTTAGGAATAGTAAATAGGGGCCGTGAGCCAACGTTTGTTGTAGCAAATAGGTGTGAAGTTCTTGATGTCACGCTGGTTAGCATTCACCACATTGACATGATCGAAAACTGGATGGTTTCTAATGATTGTTCACTTTCTGATCATAGATATGTGGAATTTAGTCTGGTACTTAGATCTGTAGGATCGAGTGCTATGTTGAATAGGAAACGAACGAATTGGGGGATTCATTCCTCCTCTCTGGTTCGGTCTCTATCTGATCCTCCGGGGGATCGATGCGGCAGTGGGTCTGCTTACAGACTCACTGCAGTTAGCGACTTCCTTGGCGTGCAAGCCAATGGTGCATAGGGGCAGGGATCGTCCACCGTGGTGGGATCCTGATATTGCGCAGGCAAGAAGAGACTGTCGTAGGTTGTTCAATATGGCTAAGCGTCATGGTAATTGGGCGGAGTACAAGTCTTCACTGAATAGATTCAGAAACTTGGTGAGATCGGCGAAAAGGAGTGCTTGGAGGAACTTCTGTAGCGGCGTGGAAGGATCCTCTGAGACAAACCGTTTACGTAAGATAATGGCTTCGACCCCTGTTGTCCCGACCTATATCCGAAAATCGGATGGTTGATGGACTACGACTAGTCAGGAAACACTCGAGGTGTTAATTGACACTCACTTTCCTGAAAACTCCCAAGGGAGCTTGCTGGATCAGGTTTGTGAATCGATGCCCGGTCCTTTGTCCATTCCAATGGACTACGATAGGATTAAGTGGGCTGTCGACAGCTTTGAGTGGACTACTGCACCCCGGAGCCTTTCTTTGGCGCGAGGTATGCGACACATATAGCGCACGAAAGTGCGCTGTCGGTCATGGGCACCTTCCATGAACCAGCCCTGGGGGTATACACTAATGGTTCAAGGAAGGGGGAAAGAGTTGGCGGAGGTTTCTACATAGAGGAACTGGGCGTAAAAGTTTCCTTTCGTCTGCGGGTGGATGTAGTGTCCTGCAGGCGGAAATCTCGGCTATAAAGCGGGCAGCCAACTGGCTAAAGTATTATCGCGTATCGGGAGATATACGTATATTTACTGATAGCAAGGCTGCCATTGCCTCTCTTTCGGGTGTCTATACGACATCTAGGTTGACTGTGGAATGTCTGATGTCTTTGAACGAGATTGCTGAACATTCAGAGTTAACGCTTATATGGATACCAGGGCACTCAAACTGCCCGGGAAACCATCAATGATCAATTCATTGGCCTTCCAATGGATCACTGTAAGTCACTCCTTCGGCGCCAGAACTATAGAATTGCGCAAGAGGAATGGACCCGCGAGTCCACCTGCTCCACATCCAGTGCACTTTGGCCTGGATATGATGAACGGAGAACCAAATCTCTACTTAGGTTCAATAGGAACCAAATCAGGACCGTGGTGTCGGTCATAACTGGACACTGGCCTGTTGGGACTCATGCTAGAAGAATGGGTCTGGTATTCAATGACTACTGTAGAAGTTGTCATGATGAGGAGGAAGAGGAAACTGTGCTTCACTTTCACTGTCAATGCCCTGGGCTACGGGGCATCAGGGAAAAATACCTGGGAGAACCGGTGTTTTCCTGTTTGGAGGATCTATCAAAAATAGAACTAAGATTGCTTCTTCTCTTCATTAGGAAGACGAATTGGCTCAACCTTGCAGTGACGCCATCTGAGTAACTGCTCTTTGGGATGGGCATTGGCGCTGGGTATCACAAAGGGACCGCTAAAGGACCCAAGTGAGCTGTCTCTCGATGGCTGCCCATGGAACCTAACCTAACCTTCATATCGAAGCATTGTGAAGTGTATATAAGATTAGACATAGCCGATTATAGCACTCTTACTTGCTTTTTTCATTTCTGGTTAACAAATGACATTTACATTTAAATTTCACACTACAATTGCAAGCCAAAGCAGGTTGTTATTAAAAATATAAGAGTTCCAAAACATTATAATACTTTGCAATCAAAATCAAAAATTTATCAACTACTCTTATTGTGTACGCTTCGATAAATTGTTGGTGCACTTTCGGACAGACAACATTGTAAAATTCTACACTGTTGCATTGTAGAATGTATTTAAAAAAGCAAGTTGCTTTGCAACTGACGTTTTGAAATTCAGGGGTCTAATCACCGCATTCGATATCGAGTAAACTATCGTATTTTCCTGCATACGATAGACACTGATTTATCGAATGAAAAATCGCGAGATGTAATGCCTTTGGTTTCTTGATATTGAATGCTATCATCTTAGATTACTATACACTTCATTCGATGTCGAGTGTCATTGTACAAAAATAAAAAATTTCGATCAATTTGGCTCGATATCGTTTGCGGTGATGAGACCCTAGGATTTTTTAATCTGTGAAATTTTATACACAAGCAAAAATTAAGGAAAAAGCAATTATGTGTATACGTGCTGTGTGCAATACATTGAAATCTAGATCCATATTTAAGTATACCGATCGACTCCGAACCACTTTTTAAAGTGATCTAACGATATCCATCCGTCCGTCAGGCGGGTTGTCTTTCCATGGAAAATTTGTGCGCAAAGTGCAAGTTGCAATTTTGTAGCTAGTTTGATAAAAATCTGTTAAAAACGTTTTAATTGTCATAAAACGTAAGAATCGGTGTATAATTTCACATAGTCGACGAAGTCAAAAGAATCTTATATAGATGAATTCTTAAATGAATTTTAATCTCTTTTTGGTAAGCCCTTGACTGACCATCGATTCAAAATATGGTACTACCTGGAAAATTCGTCTGTAAATGCTATGGTGTATGGGCTTAACCGATTATAATTTTTTACTTGTTTTTCTTTTAATGCATATATTATTAAATTGTTGAATATTTTGTTTCAAACAAGCCATTTTTTGTTTTTTTAGGGAATATTTTAATAATACTTAGGGCATATTTCAAGTTTTATTAAATTATATATTAATTTGGCTGAAGTGCAGTTTACGGGTCGTACGAAAAAAAATATATGTTACCCGATTCAGAATTAACAAAAAACCAAAATTAAAATTGAAGGAGGCTGTGACCCGTGGGGCCCCCTGGATCCAAAAAATCGGCCCGCAGACTTAGTGGTATGTGTGGATACCAAAATTAAAGGTAATTTGCTCACGATTGCAAATATCGCTCATTTCGTGCAAGACCGTCACAACTCAAAATTTGGCATTTTCGAGTTAGTAATGCAGAAATGTTCTTCTCTTAAATCTCTACAAATTGATCTAAGAACGGAGAGAATTATCGAAAAAATAACGGTAATACAGATGCTTGTGACGCTATGACCTCTCGTAACAAACTTGAGCAATTAACATCAACAAGGTCACATTTCAGTTTGTGTTTGGCATTCCTCTTGTACATGTGGTTTTCTTTGTAGCAAAAAAAGAAACATTTGATTTTATAACTGTATTTTAGTGAAAAAGAAGGTGAGAAATAATAGGTTAGAATCTTAAAAAGGCTCTCCTGTAAAGTTTCAAATTTTGAGTTGTGACGGTCTTGCACGAAATGAGCGATATGTATTTTGTTTTTGTATTCGTTCATTATTTATCCCTCTAGATTAATTTAAGTATCTTTTAGATGCAGAGAAGCTTTAGTAAGCGAAGCCGATATTTGTTATACCATTGCCAGTAGTACTGTTTTTATCAGTACATGTACTGTTTTTTGTTTAAAGTACTGATTTATGCATAAGAAGCAAATTAGAACGCAAATGTACTGATTTTTTTCATACATGTACTGTTTTTGTACTGTTATTATATATTAATATTGTTCAGTATATAGTTTGTCATATTGTTAAATTGTTTGCGATACAAATATTAATATAGATGTTCTAATCGATGAGTTATTAACATTAAAGGATTTTGACGAGTCAGTACGAAAAGAGAGGACAGTAGAAGAACATTGGAAGAGTTTATAAATGGTAGTTCGTTTACGAACTTTCGAAAATATGTAAATTCATTTCTTCCATTCCACATTCAAATGCATTTACAGAACGTTTAATGTTCAGTTTTGCTTAATGTTTCCAAGTGGAGGAAAGAGAGAAAAAGGCTCTTAATATAAAATCTAGAAAGTGAATTGCTGATTGTCATATACGTACGCATAGGTATTACAACACACACAAAGTGTATGTATATAATATGATTGTATGAGTAAATGTTAACTATGTAAAACGGAAAATGAAATCAACAAATCAGTCGTAGACAAAGCGTCTCAGTTATTACAGTTTTGGCGACGAGAAGTTTAAATTCACGTAATTTTTGCATTTATGTTGTTGCGCGGTGTAATCTTTTTTACAATACAAGAGACACCAACAAAATAAAATAAAAAATGCCAAATCAGGAAATTACAACTCAGATGAAGGAGATTGTATTCTTTTTTAGTTTTGAGCCATTTGAACCATCAAAAACAACATGGACTCGCTGGGTAAAACGCTTTAAAACAGCACTGGAGCTGTATGAATGTAAAGCCGAAAAATATCAGCGGCTGTTGCTTCATTTCATTGGAATACCGACATATAATGTGCTGTGCGATAAAGTACTTCCGAAAATACCGGAAGAAATGCAGTACAACGAAATTTGTGAATTATTGGAGGAGCACTATGCCACTAAGCCTAACGAGTTGCTAGAGAATTTAAGGTTCAATTTGAGGAAGCAAAAAGCTGATGAAACATGTGGGGAGTTTGCAGTGTCATTGAGGAGATTGGCCGTGGGGTGTAATTTTGGTGCTCATTTGGAGGTGGCATTAAGAAACCAATTCGTTTTTGGTCTTTTATACAGTCTTTTATACAGCATCGTTTATTAGAACGAAAATCGTTAAAAGTAGAAGAAGCGATAAGTATGGCGACGGCGTACGAATTAGCTGAAAAAGGAGGGGAGGAGCTACAACAGAAAACGGTAGATAGAATGACGGTAAATAAATTGTTCGAGAAAAATAAGGAAGATACAAAGTCAAAGAAATCGAGTGTGACAAACGTTAACAAAAGTGCAAAAAAATGGTTTAGATGTGGCAATACCACACATTTAGCAGATCATTGCAGATATAAAGATGTTACTTGTCATTTTTGTAAGAAGAATGGTCCCCTTCGCAAAATGTGTTTTAAAGAAAAAAAAAAACAAGTGCATCAAATAGAAGAAGGAGTAAAAAATACGGTTGAAGACCTTTTCAAAATAGAAGAACGTGATGAAATTCATACCATCAATGCAAAGATGTTAAATAAATTTTTAATAAATGATAAGTGGGTGGAATTCGAAATTGACACGGGTTCGCCAGTATCAATTATAAACGTAGATGATGCAAAGAGGATCGCGCCTAATGCCAAACTCCATTCATCCGGAATCGATTTAACGAGTTATTGTGGAACGCCTATTAAATGTTTAGGTTACATTAAGGTCAAGGTAGAAATCGAAAATGAAATTATATATAGTGAAGTCGAATCGTAGGCCACTCTGTGGTAGAGAATGGTTAAATCAAATAAAAATTGATTGGTGCTCACTCTTTAACAAGTGATCAGAAAACGTTCGTAAATAATATAGAGGCATTAAGTGTTTTACAATTTCTTGAAGACTGAATACGCGAATGAAATTATAGACAATGTAAAAAAGGCGATAAATATTTGCTAGTTGTATATTAGATTTAAATATTTATAATGTCCATACATATGTTAATATATTACATATTTATAAAAGTCTATAGTATAACGTCATATAGACATTTTATCTGGTAGAGTTTGGGGTGTTCTTAGTAGGATTTTTTCTACAAATATATATCTTCCCTTGTATATTAGACAAAGACTGGCTCATTCGCTTCTTATGTCTCAAGTTTAATATGGTATTGAAATAGTCTCAAGTTGTGCTGGTGTTAACTTTGCTAGATTGAGACGTGTTGTTAATTTGATTGTAAGGTTTGTCTATAACGTTCGTCGTTGGGATCATGTTTCGGGGTATGTTTACCGATTCATTGGATGTTCCTTTGATACTTTTGTTAAATGTCGTAATTTGGTTTCATTTCACAAGGTTATAAAAAGTGGTATACCATCTCCTTTATGTAATACTTTCTTATTTTTGAGATCTTCAAGACATCCTCAGATTTTTATTCCAAGAATTTATAAACTACTTTTTGAGAGGTCATTTATGGTAAGAATTGCTCGGTGCTGGAATTGTTTACCTCATGATTTACGTATTTTTTCTCACTCAAATAATGTTTTTCGCCGGAAAATTATTGAGTTTTTTACAAGGGGATTATAGCATCGCTGTATGATGGGACTATAGTTATTTCTTTTTTTTATTTTACATTTGAAATAAACTTCAGAACGTTTTTGTGGTTGGGGAGCCAAAATGTTGTTTTTTTGGACTTTTTACATCGATTTAGGTTTAAGTTTTATTTTTTTCTCTTTGTTCTTTTTCTTTTTATATCTTGAACTAAATGGCTGTATGTTAGGCTTTGTTATAACTATGTAATACATATTTATATTTTGGCCTGGAAGGCTATGTATTACTTTATTAAATAAATAAAAACGATTTTGCCTTATGCAATAATTACAAATAGAAGAATTTTTAGTGAAATTGCCTAGTAAAACCCATTTGAAGATGTTCTCGGTTATATTAGACGTTTGCTGTTACCGCAAAATAAAAGAGATTAAGAAAAGACACTAATGCAACGATTAACTCAAAACAGCAATATTGACATATGCCCTTTAAGCACCAAGCCACAGAAATTATGAACTCAAATTTTGCTTTTGATAAAATGAATGTTTCTTTGTAAAATACAAGACCAAGTAGCTAACAAGAAATTAATAATGAATTGTTTAACAAATCGTTGTGGTTCAAATTTTCCTAGTTCACGTTGCATTCCCGCTAAAAAATATATACGGAATTGAATTATTGAGTTGAAAAAATTCCGTTTTATTAATTCAATTTATTAATACAATTTTGTCTCAGTACAAATTATAGAATGTTTTAAAAAGTATTAAATCTTTTTATGTTATTAATATGTTATTTTATATTTAAAAAGTGTATTTACTGTTTTTCCCCTATTGTACTGATTTTTTTCTGTTATGTACTGATTTCAAAATTGGCAACCCTACATAGAGGAGAAAATCCTTGCGTCCTTCCGAAGGCCGGCTATGCAGAGTAAGAAGCTTTATCTGTTATACCATAGAGGAGAAAATCCTTGCGCCCGGCCGATAAGTTTATATTTAAAAAGTGTATATACTGTTTTTCCCCCTATTGTACTGATTTTTTTTCTGTTATATACTGATTTCAAAATTGGCAGCCCTACATAGAGGCCGGCTATGCATTGAAGCTATAGCTAGCGAAGCCGGTATTTTTTATACTATAGAGCAGAAAACCCTTTCGCACGGCGTACAAAAAAAATTCAGGGTTTAAAAAACTGCAGTTGAAACCAAAAACTGTCGAAGAAAAAAAATTGTGTACAACTTTTCGGTATTTGACTTAGTTGGACAGTGACTGTCTAGATTTAATGTATCAGAAGTAAAAGCAACAGATTGTTTTTGGCCAATGAAAAATGAAGAAGTAAAAGAAATGGCAGTTTTTCTACTTTAAATGCAGTTTTTTAAACGCTGAAAATTTTTTGGAAATAAATCGCGCATAAAACATTAAAAAAAAAAAATACAAAATATAATTTACAATCTTGAACAAATTACTATTAATTTGAAGATATAAGTGTGAGATAGCCTTAGATGTCCCGCCCGCCCTAAAGTTTCTTAATTTTCATTTTTCTTATACAATTACCTTTAATTATCCACACATACCACTAAGTGGGCGGGTGGTTTTTTGATCCACCCGCGTTTTATAAGGCCTGTTCTGAAAATTATTTTATTCAAATCACGTGATTTCAAATCACATGCGCCTTTTAAATTCACACGTGTGATATATTTTTTGTTCCAGTTTTGAGTGTTTCGGTGTGATTTTCAATTGCCGAAAGCACACCGGGATACACAAAAACGGAATGATTATTAGAACACCAAAAAATAACACATATGATTTAAAAGCAAGTAATTTGATATCACGTAATTTTCAGAAAGGGTAGTATATAGGTACTTTTTTTTTTTTGCTAAACCTATAATTTCATAATAATATAATAATATAATAATATAAGTATACTTACAACATTATTTAACTCTTCTCCGATTGCGTTATATTGATATATTGTAATTTCAATCCCATTTATTTGTTGATGATCATGAAATTTATTTGGTAATTTACTTTCATCAACAAAGAACATCAGTTTCGATTTACTGATAATTAAATATGCAAAAAATACAGGATTATAACTTATATCAGAACCTCGTAAGTTTAAAAACCCTGCAAAGTATAAGCAATTTTTCATTATAACTCGGATTTAATAGTGTACATTTTCAGACATATATACATACAGGCTATTTCATCCAAAGCACTCACTACCAATGCATCACAATTCTTTTCATTTAACTGATTTTTTACTTTTGTCCATTTCTCCGCAACAGTTTCACCAGAAAATTTTAAGTCTAGTGTTACTATGGGATTGGATGTTAATTTTGGTTGTTCCGTTCCCCAAACAATGTCAACAAGATTCTCTTCAATTGGTATCAATGAGCAATCTAGTTATAAATAAATATTTTCATTTGTATACATAAACGTTTATTTTTAGTTAGAAGTTACCTGCTGCTATTAAATCTTTTTCTATGGGCTTCCAAACCCTATAAGAGAATAGCTTGGGATCTACACCCACAGCACTACCTTTACGGATATTATTAGCTAGCCAACTTCCCACACTAGGTGTTGTAGGTAGACCATCTTTCATTAGGCACCAGTTTTTATCCAATTGCTTCATTGCTTGCTGATAATATCTGCCATCTGTCCAAAGCAAAGCTTTGTCTGTTGTGACAACAGCAGTTCCAGCTGATCCATCGAAACCAGAAACGAAAGCTCTGCGTTCGTCATGATCACAAATGTACTCACTCTGATGAGCATCATCCGAGGGTACAATATATGCAGCTAATGACAGTTTTGGATTTGTAGGGGGGTTTTGCAGCAACTTGCGCAATTTAACCAATATCTCAGTTGTGTCCATTGTCGGCACTAAAGAGAAGACTGCTTAATACTTCTTTTATAATTTTAAAAGTTAAATTACTTGCAAATTGCTTATCTATATGGCTATATTATAGTATAAATTAAAGTTCAAAATTTTTATCAGTGGCACTCAAGTTTTTATACCAAAGAAATAAACGATAATGGCTACAATTGTGACCACAGCGGCAGCCGTCGAGCCGCAATGTATCAAGTCATATGTATACAGCATTGCCAGAACGATGATTTCATCCAAGGCAAATTCAAAAAGATAAGTGAAACTCGTCAACTGTTCATCAGCTCTCTCTACGGCGAACTGCAAATGTAATTCCCAAACGTCAAAATATACTTTTGTTTATGTTTTGCGCCAAAATAACTGAAATTTTTTTTTGAGAAGTTGATTGAAAAATGTAAAAAATATTATTTTTATTATAAAATAAATAAAAAGCATCGAATAAATAAAGTGAAATTATTAATTTCTTTTTTAAAAAAGTAAAAATACTAATTATAAATAAAGAAATGTGTTGGCGTTCAGTTTGTAAGAAACCTTACAATAAAGCTGGGCTCACGATAGTGGCAATGCACCAATTTTCACACTTTTTAATACCCCTGTGTGACTGCACAATCAAATGCCTCATGTACCAATCGAGGGCAATATTGTGCTTACGTTTACCAATAAAATGCAACCCTAGTGCGGCAATCATGTGACTTTATGATATGCGCCAATAAAAATGCCAAAAATGTACCAATATTTATTGGGTTCTTGTGCGGCAATTAAACAACACAATACACGTCAATATTTGCATTTTTTAATAAATTTACTTTTGTGTGTTTCTTTTAGTAGGAATAAATTAAAAATAAAAATTAAATTTAGCAAGTCATTAATAAATAAATTAATAATAAATTTTGTATTCCCGAAAATAACTCCTGATATATAATTTTTTTTTTAATTTAATGCAATAGCTATTCATGACAATATAAAAGAATATATACAGGAAAACGGAGCAAAATGTATTGAAATTCTTTAAAGCGAATTATATTCTCTATTTCTTTATATATTTAAAATAGAACTTTACTTTGTTTAATAAATAAAACTATTAAACAAAAATTGTTTGAATATATGATATAATTTTTTTTTTAATGAACAGACCAACTAGAACTTCCAAACAAATAAAAAAGCTGCCACAACAGCTGTTTTCGAAGTTGACAGCAGTAAGGACAATCGTGTGAATATGCTGCGACAATTATTGTAACCAATTCGCCATGTACCAACTAGCGGCAATTAAATTTGTATAAAACAGTGCAATCGTGTGATTTCAGAATATTTTATTGGGGCAATTTAATTATTGTGCGTCAATAAAGCACAATCAAAATTGTGGCATATTGGTGCATTTGCGGCAATCGTGTGATCCCAGCTTATAGGTGATGAAAACTTGTTCCGAGTTCCCAGTGAAGCAGCTACTAGAACAAAGTGGGAGAATTGTGGCAGACCTTTTAAAAAGAATCCGTAGTGTGTGCTCGTAGTCGATAATCTTCGTGGTACAAACATGGAAATAGAAAAGGAATTAGATGACATTTTTAAAAATCATCAATAGTTGTAAATTAAAAAATAAAAAAAAAAATTTTAAGAAACGCTTTTTTTACCTTAATATGTTGATCAGTTGTGAACACAAAATGAATATGAATACTAAAAAAATCGACTTAAAGTCAAAAAATAAGAACATTTCAAACAACATAAGCTTTTAAATCTAACATAACAATACTGGGCAATACTGAAGCAAACGTCAAATGCAATTGCAGAGAGTATTATCTTACGTGTGAACTCTCAAATAGTGTTAGTAGTAATATTATAATAAATGTTATGAGACAGTTGTTATAAGAAATCTTATAACAACTATATTATAAGATGAGCTGTCAAAAGTACACATACATACATACATATAAAACAGTAACAAGCCAACATTATTAAAATGTGTAATTTATTAATGCAAATAGTGCCAATAGTGTGAAAAGTGTTTAAAGAACAATATTCTTAACTAAAAAATCAAAAAACTAAATAAACGAATAAAATAATAATAAAAAAAGATACAAGTTTACTGTACGAGAATCAGTCGATTATGATATCTTATAAGATACGTGTTCCCCTTGTTTAATATTAAGATTAACATGAAGAAATGTTTTCTCTCATTCTGCCGACGTTCTCTAAGATATTATATCAGATATTATCTCAGGTGGAGACCCTGTGTAAAGCACAATCAAAATTGTGTTATATTGGTGCATTTGCGGCAATCGTGTGATCCCAGCTTTTGACACACAAAATACTAAACACTACCCTACAAAAACAGTGACAGTCATTTGACCTGTCATATGAATGGCATTGCTGATGCGAATATCCATCATCGCGTAGAACAATGTTTCTGTCATTTTATTAAGGCAACTATGAAAAAACTGATGGAAACTTTTGTGTACGTGTGATTTTGCATCCTTTTTTAACCTATAAATTTTGCCGTTAAGAAAACATATATCGGAGCTGTTAACTCTTATACTATTTACAAGTCAGTACTGGTGTATATACCAGACACAGCTGACTAATCAGTACTGATGTATATATCGGGCACAGATGATTAGTCAGTATTGATGCATATACTGGACACAGCTGACTAGTCAGTACTGATGTATATATCGGACACAGTTGACTAGTCAGTAATGATGTATATACGGGACACAGCTGACTATTCAGTTCTGATGTATATACCGGACACAGCTGACTAGTCAGCACTGATGTATACACCGGACACAGCTGACTAGTCAGTACTGAAGGATCTACCGGACACAGCTGACTAATCAGTTCTGCTGAATATATTCTTCATTGTTGACGTACTTTTTAGTTTAAATAAAACACGATTAATCTCATTCAATTCTCATTCATATTTTTGTCTATATCTTAAATTAAAATCTATATTTGCTCGTTTTACAAAATAAATTTAATAAATATATACATAATTATATCTTTTTATAAGTTACTTATTATTATTTAAACATTTTTATTTTTTTAGTGTGTTCTATGAGGTAAATTTAAATTTTATAAAGCTTTTTTCTGCCTCTATTGTATGCGACTAGTAATAGTAAAAAGACGTAATAGTAAAAAGTGATAGTATTGATCACTGCTGAGCCAGTATATAACAAAAACTGCCTAATGTTGAGAGTCACCCTCGTATATTATAAGTTCTATTTTATTATTTAGAATTAAGAAATCAAAAATTATGCTGACTCAATTATGCGAGTCAGCACTTCAGTTTAGGTCAAAAAACTCACTGACTTTAGTTAGCATTTTAATTTAAAAGAACTAGGTATAAATAGTGGGGAAGAATAGTTTTTAAGGTGAGTTGTAATTAGTAAAGCAAAAACCATATACCTTGGAAGAATAAAATAAAGTAATATAACTCAAAAAAAAATCAACCAAACGGTCTTTAAATTTTTTACAACCCCAACAACTGGCGCAGCCGGTAATTAAATAAAGATCCTGCGATTCCCAAAGGACACTCCAGGAATAACATTTATTTATTACACGAAATTTTTGCCGGATTTAGATCCCTGCCTGGTATGGTGACTGGATCCGAGAGCAACGAAAGTAATAGAAACCAGTAAACACGGAAGCGAAGTGCTAAAGGTCTTAAGCAGCCACATTCTGGTACGCCTTTAGTGTCTTTGCAGAAGTGCGAATTGGTGGAATTGCAAGTAACTTGCCACGGACTTTTCACCGCATTAGGAGGCGATTTATTGGTTTGGTTTTTTCCTCAAAACAAAACAAAATCGGTGAAGACGGTGGCAAGGAAAAACGTTGAGGAAACCACTGAGTATAGAAGCAAAGTGCTGAAGGTCTTAAGCAGCCACATTCTGGTACGCCTTCAGTATCTTTGCGAAAATATAAAGTGGTGGAGGTACAAGTAGTTGCCACTTCCACCAGCCGCATTGAGGAAGTTTTGAGGAAGGATCACTACAACGCGGCAGTATTGGTTTTAAGTTAAGAATTGAGTTTTTTTCCCAAAGTTAAATGATGGCACAAGTCGTTTTAATACTGGTAAGTATTATTTTGAAATTTTCGTGGTTATAAATGGACAACCCGCAGTCAAGGACGGACGAATTCCTAACTAAGCTTTACAAGTATAACTATTCGGTGGACAGTCTTCAGGTGCTCGCGTGGACAGAATTGAACGAGCTAAGACTAGGCAAGGAATTTACGGAACAACATAGGGAGATTATAAGGCACCAGAGATTGACCAAGTTAGAAGAGGTTGGTTATGTTCTACAATTGTTAGGTGACCTGAACAAGGACCAATCCGCGGCCTTAATTAAGAGGATAGAAGACTAAGAGGGAACAAAAAACTGTTGGAAAAGCAAAGTCGTAAGCGTAGGGAACAAATTAAATATACGGACAACTTGTTGGAAAAGGTAGTGCAGGAAAACGGCGTTGGGCGAAAAATTGAGACAAAAGGGGTTGAGTGAGAAGGAATTCGGGAAACAACTAAAACAACAACAGCAAATAGACGTATTAGACGATACCGTGCAAAGACTTCAAACTGCCTTGGAAAACGCGCATCGTGAAATCGACATTATACACAAAGCTAGGTCACCCACTCCATCCCTAATTGAAGAACTGGAGAAAGAGGGTTTCAGAGCTCCGAGGACAGTAGTAGAACAAGCAGACGGCAGCCATACAGCTTCGGGCGGACGGACAGAGTGCAATTTGAACGAAGAAGTCCAGATAGACGAGAAAGCAGCGGCTCTTGACTTGATAGCCAAAACACAGAATATTAGAATAAACGCAAGAAAGGCGGGTAGCAGAGGATATACAGCAGAAACATTAAATAGGAAGTTAGCAGATTTATCGCAGTACGAGAAGGAATTCAAACAGCTCAAAATCAAATAGCCCCATATTAAAGCGGATTTCGAGAACTATATAGAGGAATCCCGGAGAACGCTCCATAGACTGATATCAACCCCCATTTCATGCAACTTAGTTATTAGCACGCAAACATGGCGTCCATCTCAACAATTCCGAAACTTGTTAACCTACCTTTTTTTGCACCGAAGGACCGGATTTGACTTCAGAAGTTTTCCGTTTTATTCAAGGATGTAAGTTGGCAGAGCGAGAACTGATTACTGACGATAGCAGAGCCATAACTCCAGAAGTCATATAGTGCCTTAAGTTACGGTTAACGGGTTCTGCTTACGTGCGAATAGCACCCCATTCCTTTGGTACAGTAGATGCTCTCTGTAACGCGATAAAAAAAACTGTACCTAAAGACGAAAACGCTAGACCAGATCAGGGAACTTGTCACCTCGTGCAGGCAAGGAGCAAAAGAACCAGCAAACCGCTTTGGAGGCCGAATAGAAGCATTACTTAATGAAGCAGAAGGCATCGCAGCGAATGAATGGAGCGATGTGAACAGTAGACAAATCATATTGAAATATTTTAAGAGATTGGCAGTAAAAAGTTTCATTAAAGGGCTCCGGGATCAGGCACTTAGAACAAGGTTTGTAGGCGAGGAAAATGAGTATTTGGAAAAATTAGTGCAGATAGTGGAAAATGCAGAAGACCTGTTTGGCGATAGTCAGATTGGGATAAACACGGTGACCATAACAACAACGTGTAGTTTCTGTAACCAGGAAGGCCACAATAGGACAAATTGCGAACAGAGATTAAGCACACCATATTGCGTAAAATGTGGCACATACGGTCCATCGTGTAGGAGTAACGCAGAAGAAAAAGTAGAACAATGCGATTTCTGTCACCGTATGGGTCACAACCAAATGGAGTGCCTAAAAAGGTTACGCACGTTGACCTGCAGGATATGTAGAACAAATGGCCACACGGAAAACAAATTTTGCCAGCAACCACAACAGAGATATCCTAACAATCAAGTACGTGGCCAGAATACGCAGCCGAGTACCGATTGGCAAGGGGCTAATAATTTCGGCTCCAGAGGGAGTAATAATATGCCAAGAGAACGGCAGGACCATTCACAAAGGGGACAACAGCCCGTGACTTTACCACATGATGAGCCAAATAGCGATTATTTCCGTCATGGAAGAATGAGGAATAAACCCATAAGATGCTTCGGTTGTAATGGAGCAGGACATATAACGACCAATTGCCCATTGGGAAACCCGGGAAACTCCAGGCAGCCCAGCCAAAACTAAATGGCTGGGATGCCGAAAAAATTCAGTCACCCTCAGAAAGACTTTGTAATAAAACCCCTGGTAGTAGTGTCAAGAACAAAAACAGAAGAGTACGCTGGAGGGAAAATATCTACACATACATCCCGGAGCCTAATGGGAATTTTGTTAACAAATCGGAGTCACAGAAGGAGCAGAAACTACGCATGAAAAGCAAAGAAATTATAGGAAGAGATGACGCCTTCATACAATTCCCATGTGATGAAGCGCTCAATAAAAATTTTTCCTTGCTCGTAGATACGGGAGCGGATACCACGTTAGTAAAAGCGGAGGCTGTAGCACCACACAGTCAGATAAATGCGAACGAACAAAAAAGTCTGTCAAGAGCTTTTAGGGGAAGTATTACATCCATAGGAACAATAACCGCACGGCATGCAAGTATAAGCAATTTATCACTACAAATGCATGTAGTACCCGAGGGAAGCCAACTCCCGGCAGATGGCTTGCTAGGCAGAGATATGATGTGGAACAGAACTGTTACCGATACCATCAGTAAGAACATACCATTTGTTGATAACCAGCAACAAATAGCCTCCCTGCCTCTCACATCGGAGGAAAAACATCCACAGCTATACATACCGGGTAACTTGTCAAAGGGGATATCATTGTGAATAAATCGGAAATATACCCAGGAGTTTTCGTGTGGGAAACCCTAACATTAGTCAATGCTGGCAAGGCATTTGTCCCCATCCTTAACACTAACGATTTTGCTGTAAGACTAAGTAAGAGGGTAATCCTGAATTACGAAAACTACAAAAATTTCAATGAAGAATCCACAGCAGCAATAAATGCGATTAGTTCGGCAGAAAAATCAAGAAGGGAAAAACTACTTTTAGAAACAGTGCAGCTAAGCCAGGATTTGAATCCGGAGGAAAAGCTCGCGATAGGGGACATCTTGACTTCATACGATGATATTTTCCAACTACCAGGAGATAGTCTAACCTACACGGATGTCCTTAAACATCAGATACCCACACGTCCCGGTCAACCTTCAATAAATACAAAGCAGTTCAGATTGCCCGAAGTCCATCGAAACGAAATCAACAGACAAGTAAGCCAGATGCTTAATGATGGAATCATATCACCGAGTAACTCCCCTTGGAACTCCCCGATCCTGTTAGTTCCCAAAAAAGCGGGACAAAATGGCGAGAAAAAATGATATGCAGTCGATACTTCTCTACCCTCGATTTAGCGAGTAGATACCACCAAGTTTTAATAAACCCAAAGGATAAACAAAAAACAGCATTCAGTACCAACCTTTCGGGTTGACAGGTGTACCAGCCGCTTTTTAGAGAATAATGAACTCAATATTAACCGGGCTGCAGGGAATCGACTGTTATGTCTATGTATTTGGACGATATAGTTATATATGGCAGAATTCTAACAGACCATAATTCACGTTTGACGAAAGTTCTGGACGTTTTGCGAAAATACAAACTCAGATTGCACCCCGATAAATGTAATTTCCTGCAAAGAGAGATAATTTATCTAGGCCACCAGTGCTCAGAAAGAGGAGTGTTGCTAGACCCGAATAAGACTAGGGCAGTGAGGGATATACCACCCCCTAGAAATATCAAGGAGCTACAAGTGTTTTTGGGGCTGATGAATTATTACAGAAAGTTCATACCAAACTCGGCCCAAATCTCTCTACCACTTAACCGAATGCTGAGATGGGACGCAAAATTAGAATGGACATAAGAGTGTCAGGAAGCAATGGACAAGTTAAAGGAAGCTGTAACCAATCCTCCTCTGCTCCAATACCCCGACTTTAACAAGCCCCGACTTTAACAGCAGACGCTAGTAATGGCGCTTTGGGAGCAATTCTCTCCCAAGGAGAACCTGGAAGTGACCTACCAATCTATTTCGCTAGCAGAGTGTTAAGCGACTCGGAGAAACGATACTCCGCAATCGAGAGGGAGCTGCTAGCCATTGTATGGGCAACCAAAACGTTTAGATCATATCTATTTGGCAGACAATTCACAGTATTTACTGACCATAAACCGTTGATGGTATAGCCAACCTAAGGGATCAGGTAGATTGGGGCGCTTAAGACTAAAACTATTGGAATATGATTTTTAGATACGTTACAAGCCTGGCAAGACAACCCAAAATGCGGATGCTCTCAGCTGCCTGCCAGCTGAAGAAGTTGTAGTGTAACCACACAATTCTACTTAATACATTCTTTGCAATAGTAAACAAACACATTATTTCACTTGTTAAACAAAATGTACCGCTTATACATTCTTGTAGAATATAAACATATTGACTTGCAGTATTAAGATAGTCCTGTAAAAAACCCAAATTGTTTTACTCTGTCGCAAGCATAAGTTCTTTTGGGCAATATGATATTTTAAATGAACTACGGTCAACGCTCGCTTACTCATATTGACAAAAATACCGACATAAATAGTTCAAAGTACATTTTAACTATTTATGCTGAACTAACAAATTCTTCACTTTGAAGAAATTATATGATACACTGAACACCGCTCAAAGTAAAAATACATTTATATTGAAATTAATAAAATGACTCATTTATTTCTGTGTGCCTGTTACAATACTGTATATTTGTATGTAAGTTAGTGCTAAGTACGTAATTGAGTGGAATTTTGTAAAGCCACTCAATTATTAGGTTAATCATTATTCTCATAGGTAGTATTTAAGACAAATAAGTTGTAAATAAAAATCAATTAATTAACGTTGATCATGGCTTGCGCTTGTGTTCTTTTATTTACATATTAGAACATTACATGGCGATCCTGCCAAATCTCTAATTTAATTAGACATAGCACATCTAAAGGCGTGTGTCCACTAGCAAGTTACTTGCGGAAGAACTTCTGCAAGTTCTTCCCGGAGTGTTTTCACTTAAAGCAAAACTTGCGGAAGTTTACTTCCAGAAGTAGTTTTTAGAACTTTTTACGACGAACATGCGCAAGAAATTGCAGGAGTGTTTACACATAATAATGTGAAAACAACTTCCAGTAGTTTGTTTTTTAAACATGACAGTGTGAAAATGTCTTGTGGCCAAATAAGATTGGCAGCTGCAATTGCAGCATATATAATTAAAAAGAAAAAGCAAGTTAAAAAAAAGAAACAAAAAGAAGTGGCTGGGTGAGAAATTGGGTGCTCCGGCGAGTAGATTTGAGTTTCCAAAATACGTTACTTGAAGAATTACGGGCCGAAGATTCCATGCAGCTGAAAAATTTCATGAGAATGCCTAATGATGATATTGAATACATTTTGTCTTTAATTAAAACAAGTATTCAAAAGCAGGATACTAAAATGAGATTGGCTATACCTCCCAGAGACCGGCTTTTAGTTACTCTACGATTTTTAGCAACAGGTACAAAACGAGAAAATATTTTTTTAATTTATTTTGTTTACATAAGTAGTTAAATTATGAGTACGTTTATTTTGTAGGCGATTCCTTTCATTCGCTTATGTATCTGTTCCGAATCCCCGTATGTACGATTGCAAGGATTGTGTTGGAATGTTGCGAGGCTCTGTATCATTGTCTGAAATCAAAATATTTAAAGGTAATTATTAAATAATTTATATAAAAAACAACTTTCGAAAAATATTTACCTTTTGCGTTGTCCGAACATATAAATAATTGGGTAGATGAATCTGAACTAAGTAGTATCAGGTCCGAGTTGTCTTCATCGTCTTCGTCCGCCACTTTTAAAATTGCCTGCTGAACTAACTTTTTTAGTTTACGCTTGCTCTCAGGTTTTTTCAAACCTCGAAGTTCTGAGGCTACAAAGTCACCAAATTGGCATTCATCGCACGGTTTTTGCATTATCTTTAGAACATTTTCCAGTACAGCATCATGTTCGCTTTTGTTTAAATTGGTTTTTTTTGTCGTTTCGGTGGTACTGATTTCACTTTTTGGGATTGATTCGACGTACCTGCATCAGTATCCAACTTGATTGAGAGCTCCTAAAAATAAATTAGGAACACAAAAGCCTTTATTAAGAAGTAGACTGCTCGAATCAGGGGCCCATTTGGATCCGTTCCTAGCCCATGTTTTGAAACTGTATACAGTACTCTCCATAAACATATAGTTATATCTACATTCCAAATTTCATTAAAATCGGTTTAGCCGTTAGGGCATGACGAATGCACAGACGAACAAATAAATAAACAAACTTACACATAATTTTTATAATATATATGTAGGTATTAAACTGTTTTGTTTTTAGGTTCCATCAACGGAAGAAGAATGGCGTCAACATTCGAACGGGTTTTTCAACAAATGGAATTTTCCCAATTGCCTAGCTGCTATGGATGGGAAACATGTTGTGATACAGGCACCAAAGGAAGGAGGCAGTGATTACTTTAATTATAAAGGCACACATAGCATAGTGTTGTTGGCCTAATTGGACCTAATTATGAGATAATTTACTTTGATGTGGGGTGTAACGGCAGAATTTCGGACGGGGGAGTATATAACCATAGTCAATTATCGAAATGCCTTGACCAAAATACATTAAGTTTACCAACTCCACGGCCACTTCCCGGTAGAACTATCCCAACTCCATACGTTATTATTGCAGACGACGCGTTTGCTCTTAAGAAGTATATTATGAAGCCATTTCCTTTCAAGGGTCAGCCGTTGAAAAATCGTGTTTTCAATTACAGGCTTTCTAGGCCCAGAAATGTGGTTGAAAATTTTTTGGACAAATTGCATCTCGTTTCCGAATTCTTCGTAAGCCCATTCTTTTAAGTCCAGAAAAAACAAGAAAAATTGTTAAGGCCATTTGCGCTCTGCATAACTGTCTACTAAGTCGTAATTCTCAATATGCGTTGTCTATGACATTAGATTCTTCTGTCTGCAATGATCAAGGTGAGCGCTCTACAGAAGGGATACCAGAATTGAACATGTTACCACTGGAACCACATACTTCACGCAGTCAAGCACAAGAACCGAAAAGTGTTCGTGAAGAATTTGCTGACTATTTTATTTCAGCAGAAGGAGAAGTCGAGTGGCAATATAGGCATATATAATAAGTACATACTAATGGAGAAGTGAATATAAAATACAATGAAATATACATATGTATGTATTACTTAGTATATAAAAATTTTTTTTAACAAAAAAAAAAAATAAAATAAAAAAATGGTTTATCGATTATCTTTGGTCGAACAATCGTTTTTTTTTCTTGAAGTTTTGACAATATTTCCAAGAAGTTTTGACAACAAACAAAACATTATACACCTGGAATAGACTGTTCACAGGCAAAATTGCGTTAAACTACAATCTACAACACTACGACATCCTGTAAATTGGAAAAATGTGTATTTTGCTGTACTTACCAAATTATCCTCAGTTTTTTTGGGTACATAAGTTGATATCATGTATTTCAAGGCATTATAAAAGTCCCACTTGCTTTCATATACATCTTCAGTGCCTTGGCCGCTTTTTTTGTCCTTTCCTTTCTTATTTCTTGACCAAACTGCGTTTGGAGGTTGTGCAATTTCCTTTTAACATCTTCTTCAGGCACGTCTATGTCATTGGATATTTCCTTTAAAGCGTTTTGTTTTTATAGTCTTTTGATGACGTGTCCCACAATTCAGGGTAATTTTCTTGTTTTTCAATTAAAACAAGTATTTTTTCAGTACTCCAAACGAATTTACTCCCATCCATTTTCATAAACTTCTGCAAGTTTTCAAAACACTTGTAGTGGCGGGAAGTCGTGCAAGTTACTTCCAGCAAATAACAAACAGGTGTTTACACATAACTTCTGAAAGTAACTTTTGAAAGTTTGCAACTTCTGGAAGTCGACTTCTACCACGTGTTTACACGACAAAAACTTCTGGAAGTTACTTGTGCAAGTAACTTCCGGAAGAAAACTTGCTAGTGGACACACGGCTTAAGAGACTATACAGCAGTCTTTCTTATCTCTTAAGTGCTTAAATTAAATTGAGCATAAATCCTTGGCAGACACAGCTTAAGCTTAGTCAGGATCTATGGGCGTTTAAAAAAAAAATTTTTTATTTTTCTCCCTACATATGACGGAAACCTGGGAGGAGATCCTTCGGAACCTAAAAGAAGCTGAAGAACACTGGGCTAAACTGCTAGAAGAAGGAAGTACGGAGCAAAAACCAGCCATACTGGAAAGAGGGCCAAAGCCAGTGAAGCCAAGAAAAAGAACAGTTGAGAAGGAAGCTAAGCACCAAATATTTCCACTGCCAAATACACGGAAATCAAGAGGTGGAGAGGCCAACAGGTTTAAAAAGCAGCTTGAAGTTTTAAAACACCAACAGACCTACGAACAAGGGGAATGCCTAGAAAATAGAAGAGGCGATAAAGAAGACTAAAATTCAAATAAGAAAGTTAAAGAATAAGAAAAAAAATAAATAAAAAAAATAATTATATGTAAAAGAAAAACTTAAAATATAAGAAAATGATAAAAATTTTAAAAACAATAATATTAATTGAAATATGTTTTCTGTTACTATCCAAAACAATATTACTAATGTTAGAAACATTATATAAAAAAAAAAAGAAAAAAAAAAATAAAAAAAAGCAAATAATAAATATATAAATAAGAACAACTATTAACAAAATCAAATGTATAAACCAAAAAACCTAATAAGCTAGGATTACCAGGAGCCTAAAGAGATCAGTGAAGAAAGAAAAGTAGAATTATTGACAAATATTTGGGGAATTATAGGCAACTCCAACAATACAAGCATTTTTGAAAAACCACAATGAGGAAATTTTTAATAACAATTATTATAATAGTATTAGTCATAGTACTGATAGGCTTTTGGATTAAAGTTAGCATTGTTAGTGCAATAGAACGAAATGTACAAGAAATTCAAAATTTTATAGGAAGACAAATAGAAAGAATTTTCTCAATAAAAAATATACAACCGTTCTAAGTTTAAAATAAATAATGAATGTTTTAAAAGAATTGTACAATAAGTATATAGGCTGGATAGTTATATTTGTAATCTTAACCCCTATAATCATAGTTTTGGATATGAAAATATTAAAGTTTTTGAAATCAGTCATAAGAGATTTTTCTAAATGGAATTCATAGAGCAACTTAATCAGATAATAATTAATGCAAGAAAATCAATAGAAAGACCCTATACTGCAGATACCATTAATGAAAAAAAGCTAGAAATAGAGAAAATTTAAAAAGATTTAAATATCAACCTAAGGGATTCAGAGGGTAAAGGAATAATAGATGAATTTAGAAAATTAAAAGAAGAAGCACTCAATTTATTAAAAATACATTTAGATAAGAAAACAACTCGTAGTCATGGCAGCCTTAGATTTAAATGAGCTTTCAACTATCACAAAGTTAATACCAATATTTTCGGGTAAAACTAATGAATTGCAAACATTTTTATCAAATTTGGAAATGGTATTTGCATCTATTTCATCAGATAAGCATATTTTGTTTTCAAATCAAGATTGGGATTAAATGTACAAAACTGAATTAAACAAATACAAGTACCTACCACCATAGAAGAACTAATTAGAATTTTGAAAACAACATATAGATCATTAAAGACCTCAAACACTTTGCTAAATGAAATAACACGGATATCACAAAAGGATAACAACATATTGGGTTTTGCTGCAAAAATAGAGAAACTCATTACAGAATTAAACGAGGTGCAGGTATTAGAACAAGGTGAATCTAGTAGGAGCACTATAGTAAGCACAAACAATAAAATAGCTTTCAATGCATTTTTGAATGGGTTAACTGACCCACAAATAATATCTACTATCTACGCAAGCCAAGTAACGACATTTTCTGAAGCTTTGAAAATTGGCGAAAGCGCTTCATCTCGTGTAGAACAACAACGGATACTACATTACAACACACAACAGAATCAAAATTCGTCAAGCAGAAACTGTAGAAAAAGTGGTGGAAACCATAATGGTAGATGCCCCGCAGATGGAAATAAATGTCATAATTGTGGAAAATTCAACCATTTTGCAAAAATGTGTTTGACCAAAACACCAGGCTACAACAACAGAAATTATAACAACAACGGTAACAATAATAACAGAAATCATAACAACAACAGTAACAATGGTAACATAAATTTAAACAACAGCAATAACAGAGGTAATAACAATAACAGAAATCATAATAACAGAGGCAATAACAACAACCAAAGAAGCCGAAACACAAACAACAGAAGTTATAATATAAATCACATGGAAGATCAGGGAAACTTCCAAATCTCGGAGTCAACCCGCGCAGAGACTCCATTGGGAATGAACTAGACACGAAAAGAATCTATAGCATATCATCTAACCTCAGAAATTATGTAAATTTACATATCGCTGGCGTTAAGAACAGCCTTACGTTTTTGATTGATACAGGAGCAGATGTCTCGCTGTGCAAAGAACAATTTTTAGAAAGTTATGAGGAAAATCAAGATGATTATTGCAGCTTAACAGGAATCACAGAAAATGTAATTAAATCACTGGGGTCCACAAAAATAAAAATTAAAATAAATAACGATACAATTAGTAGAAAATAAATTTCCAATAAAGACGGATGGAATTCTTGGCAGAGATTTTTTAATAAGATATAAATGCAATATTGACTATGACAAATATGTGCTAACATTTAACATCAACAACGAAACAGTAATTATCCCGATACATGACAGTACTTACAAAATAAATGAAATTAGAATACCAAAAAGAAGTGAAATAGTTTTACCATTCACAATCGAATTAGAAGAAGATGCCGTTGTTACAAACAGAGAAGTTACCAAAGGAGTATTTTTGGCAAATTTAATAGTACTTAAATATGGAAATCAACATATAAAATTATTAAACGTTACCGATAAAATAGTAATCATAGAGAATCTGAAGATAGAAACTGTCCCATTAAAATATTACGATATATGTACCATTAATGAAAAGGAGAGTGACGAAAAAAGTTCAAACAGTCGTTTTACAAAACTTTTAAATACACTTAATCTGGATGAAGTAAACGATGAGAACAAAAAGCAACTGATAAATATATTAAAGGAATATCAGTCAATATTCCATACTGAAGACGAATACTTAGGTATCAATAATTTTTATAAACAGACAATAAAATTGAACGACAGTAGTCCTGTATATATAAAAAATTATAGATTACCACAAACTCAGACAGCAGAAATAAATTCGCAAGTGAAGAAACTCTTGGAAAGCAACCTTATTGAACCATCTTTAAGCCCATATAACGCACCACTGCTGCTAGTTCCAAAAAAAGGACAAACAGCTTCGTATAGTATTCGGATGCAGTCTAAAACATCATAACGAAGGTCTCGTAAAAGTATTTGAAAGGTTAAGAAAATACAATTTGAAACTTAATGCTAAAAAATGTTGTTTTTTGAAACCAGAGGTAATATGTCTAGGACATTTAATAACTTCAAAAGGAATTAAGTCAGATCCAGAAAAATTTGATGCTATAACTAAATATCCCGTACCCAAGAATGCTGACGATGTAAGAAGATTTGTGGCATTTGGTAATTATTACAGACGATTTATTGAGAATTTTGCTGATTTAGCGAATTGTTTAATTAAATTATTAAAAAAGGTCAAAAATTCGAATGGACTGAAAGATGTCAAAGAGCATTCGATACTCTAAAAAATAAACTTATTAGTTCACCTATTTTGCAGTATCCAAATTTCGAAAAACCGTTCGTCCTAACAACGGATGCATCAGAATTTGCTTTAGGCGCTATATTATCGCAAGGAGAAATTGGTGAGGATAAACCAATATCATTCGCAAGTCGCTCACTTAACAAATACGAAAGGAATAAATCGGTAATCGAAAAAGAATTACTGGGAATCTATTGGGGCATACAATTTTTTAGACCTTATTTATACGGCAGAAAATTTATCGTAGTAACAGACCACCGTCCATTAATTGCATTATTCTCACACAAAAACCCAAGCTCAAAATTAACCAGAATCCGATTGGAACTATCTGATTATGATTTCCAAATAGTTTATAAAAAAGGAAAAAATAATACTAACGCAGACGCACTGTCAAGAATACAAATAGACTCAGATATATTAAAAACAATGGTACCTCAAACAATTGACGAAAATATAAAGAAAACGCTGGTGATAACAACAAATATGAAAAGAAAAATTACACAAAATGAGGAAATAAAAAATGAAGAAAATATAAAGAAAACGCTGGTGATCACAAGAAATATGAAAAAGAAAATGATACAAAATGAAGAAATACAAAATGAGAAAATAAGAAATGAGGAAAATAAAAAGAAAAACAAACAGAGAAAAGATCGATCCAAAGAAAATGGTAATATAAATCCTGAAGAGTCTGATCAACTCAAAATATGGGATTGTACATCCATAAAAGATATAAAACTTGCAAGAACGTTAAAATTTATATTAGAAAAGTCGACCAAAGAATTCGTAGTGGAAAACAATCATGCATTAAATCAAACGGCCGTCAGATGTAGCGATAATCCCTATTATTTAGATAATATGTTGGATAAACTACCTTCTGTTTTAAGCAGCTTGAATTGTGAAAAAATGACGAGATATTTAAGAAAATAAAAATAGAAAGATTGAAAGAAATCATAAATAAAAGTAAATAAAAAGACGTCAGAATTCTACTGTATAAAAATCCTCAAAGAATTGAAAATGAAAATAAAAAACATGAATTAATTAAATTGTATCACAGCACACCATGCGGAGGACATTTCGGAGTTAGAAAAACTTTAATAAAATTAAAACAGAAATACATATGGAAGAATATGTTCAAAATGGTAAAAAATTATGTATTAAAATGTGACCTTTGTCAAAGAAATAAACAGGTGAGACACACCAAGGAACCATTATGTATCACAGACACACCAAAGGATAGTTTTTCTACTATAGTCATAGATACAGTTGGACCTCTACGACCATCAGGAAACTACCGGTATATACTAACTATGCAATGTGAACTAACCAAATACATAATAGCCGCACCAATGGAAACCAAGGAAGCTAGGTCAATAGCAAAATGCTTAACAGAAAACTTGATATTAAAATATGGTATATTTAAAACACTAAAATCAGATAGGGGAACAGAATTTGTAAACGAGTTGCTTAAGGAAATATGTAGTCTGTTGAAAATAGAACAAAAATTATCAACACCATACCATCATGAAACTCTTGGTACTGTGGAAAGAAACCACAGAGTTCTGAATGAATATTTCCTATCATTTGTAAAGGATGATAATTGGGAAGAGTGGATTTCTTACTATGCATTCGCATACAACGTAACACCCCATGTAGACACAGAGTACTCACCTTTTGAGCTAGTTTTCGGAAAATTACCAAGTTTGCCAGGGGATGAAGTCATGAATCATCCAAAGGTTTACAATTTAGAAAACTATGCTAATGAATTAAAGACAAGGTTAAAGCATTCTCTAGAAAATGCTAGAAAGTTAATAGAAATAACAAAAAAAGATAGAAGTATAGAATCGTACAATAAAATGAATAGGATAGATCTTAATATAGGAGATTTAGTGTTAGTAAAATTAGAAAATAGAAGAAAAAATGAAGCACCATACATTGGCCCTTATGAAGTAGTGAATATAGATAATCAGGGGTCTTCTGGAAATCGAAAACGCAAAACGCAAGAATTTTGAAGTTCTTTTTAATACGCTATTATTTTGATTTTTTATAATTTTCTAATAGAATTCTGTTCAATAGAGAAATATTTGTATTATATTGGTTTTGTTTTCCGTTTACTACAAAAGTCTTATGAAAAAAACGACTTATAAATTCTTGCGTTTTGCGTTTTCGATTTCCAGAATACCTCTGAATGTTAATGTAGAAATAAAAATAAATGGAAAAACAAAAATCGTACATAAGAATTTAGTAAAGAAATATAAACATTGTAAAATGAAACAAAACCAAAAATATTAGAACATAAGAATACATTTTTTAGTTATGCCTATTATAAAACAAAAAAAAAAAAACTAAAATATAAGAATTACATAAAAATAAATAAATTTTTTTTATACAAACAATATATTTTAACAAAAAAAAATAATAAACAAAACTTTTTTATACATTTTTATTACAAACTGTAAAATCTCTATAAAGCATATGAGTATTGTTCCACGCACGCATCACATTACATAATAAATTAAAAATTTAAAAAATTCCAAAAAAAATTATAAAATTTAAACTGACAGATTGGGGGTGTAGTGTATCCACACAATTCTACTTAATACATTCTTTGCAATAGTAAACAAACACATTCTTTCACTTGTTAAACAAAATGTACCGCTTATACATTCTTGTAGAATATAAACATATTGACTTGCAGTATTAGGATAGGTCAGTAAAAAACCCAAATTGTTTTACTCTGTCGCAAGCATAAATTCTTTTGGGCAATATGATATTTTAAATGAACTACGGTCAACGCTCGCTTACTCATATTGACAAAAATACCGACATAAATAGTTCAAAGTACATTTTAACTATTTATGCTGAACTAACAAATTCTTCACTTTGAAGAAATTATATGATACACTGAACACCGCTCAAAGTAAAAATACATTAATATTTAGTCAATTCACAAGGTATCCTAACATGTCATATTGTCAAAATGTCCTAATATTTCACAATGGTTTAAAAATATTGTTGTACGGCTCAGCCGCTCAGCGCTGGACTTTTCTGATTAATTACGTAAGCACAATAAACACAGCAAGCAACGTTCTATTTATTTAAGACACTTTTTGTTAACAAACCAACAACAATATTTTTAAACCATTGTAAAATATTAGGACATTTTGACAATATGACATGTTAGGATACCTTGTGAATTGACTAATTGAAATTAATAAAATGACTCATTTATTTCTGTGTGCCTGTTACAATACTGTATATTTGTATGTAAGTTAGTGCTAAGTACGTAATTGAGTGGAATTTTGTAAAGCCACTTAATTATTAGGTTAATCATTATTCTCATAGGTAGTATTTAAGAAAAATAAGTTGTAAATAAAAATCAATTAATTAACGTTGATCATGGCTTGCGCTTGTGTTCTTTTATTTACATATTAGAACATTACAAAGTAAACGTAGGTGCGATAACCAGGTCGAGAGCAAAGAGTATGGAAAACCAAAATGGGCAAACCAGAGGGGTGAGGAAGAAACGGGGAAAGATAGAAACAATTCGCAAGAGGATAATACGACGTACCTAACGGACGCGGGGGATATTCAAAATGTAAGTAAAACATTTCACGACGGAAAAGGTTTATCACAACAATTCGATAAAGCCAGCGAAATAAGTGCTGATAAAAAATGGTAAAGTGCAAGGGGATAGATTTCGATATGTTCAAGGAAAAGGGGTAGTTTTCGTTTTGTTTTTATCTTCTGGATATTATATTTGATTTTAAAGAGTATGAGTTACTCCATTTTCATTTCAAGTTACTTTGGCTCGAACCCAAAGGTACAGGATGAAGAGGAAGTACAGAGAGGATACGCAGCAAACACTGATTAGGTTCCTATGCTGCACCGCTATGGGTAGTGGCCTACAACAGGGGAAATTAGTGCGAAAATTTGATACGATTTCAGCTGGCGGCAAACGCAATGGGGGGTGGAAAGGAAAAGTTTGGGGTAGACATAAAAAGGATCAAAAAAAAAGTATCAAGGTGATAACAAAGAAAGGTGGTAGCACCAATAATAGTAAACTGAATAGCCAAGAGGCCATATAATATAAGGGAAGTGTATCAGTCTACCCATTCTCTAATTCTAGTTACTTTGGCTCGAAACCAAAGCTACGGGATGAGGAGAGAATGTAAGGGCGATACTCGAGAAAAATATCAGAAAATGTGAGTAAAAATAAGGAGATAGACCAAGGGCAAAACAAAAGGGGGAATATGACCAGACGGGTCATAAAGAAATAAAGAAAGTAACCAGAAATAAAGACAGGACCAGGACGGTCACATAATGAAAATAACAAAAGAAAAGTATAGGCAAGATATTCGAGAGTGAAACTAAAATATATAAACAGAGGGGCGGAAATGACCAGAAGGGTCGTATAACGAAGATGAAACGCAAGGTAGAAATCTAAATAAACTCCCCATTTTTAACGCACTCTGCACTAAAGCACTTTGATGGGAGCTTCTTGGCTTATATGTAGTAAAATTACAGATGTACATTATTTGCGAATTGGAGGACTTACCCACATACTTCTTGTCAACCAATTATTATCTCCAACATTAGCATTGAAAGAAAATCTCTTCCGCAAACGGCTTGTCTACCTTAAATAAAAACCGGACTTTAGTATAGGTTCCTATATAATTTAAAATACATTAAAATATAACTCGCAGTTTTTCTGATTCACTCGAGGATGGACCTGCGGTAGGAAAGGCAACAGTCCCAGAAAGCTAAAAGAAGATAAGGAATTAGTATAGATTCAATAAGAAAAATCAATTGAAACGAAACGGACCTGCTGGGATCCATTCTGCCTGGGGTGGGCCGAAGTGACCTTCCTTTAGACTTATGCACCATCCGGGCCCATGAGCATCCTTGGAGCATTCTGGTCGAGTAAGCATTTCCTGCTGAAAGTATATGAAAATATATAAAATTGCTCTAAAACAGGAATTCTAATGCTCATGTTTCAGATTTCGAAAAATGATCCATTGCAATTTAAAATTACTTACCTTTCCACTTTTAAAATTATCCATTGGTTACTTGAAGAAAAAACTCTTAGAACTATTAGATTTCCGAAAATCTCAAATTAAAATTATATAAAATCCAATTTTAAAATTATATAAATCCACTTTTTAAATTGTTTTAATTACAAATTATATACTTTATGTTTGCTTTATTTTTTCTAGGTTTACAATATAATAACTTTTTATTCAAGTAATTTCGGTGTTTTATGTTTTCGTATTTGTCTTTAAAACATGAATATTTTAATTAATATTAAAACACTATTAATAACTTTTTTACTTATGGGTTGATTACGGATGCCAACTGAACTGAAGTTCAGTCAAGTTAAATTCAAAGTTAACTCAACAGAACAGTACAATGTATGTATATTTCAGAATGTGCATACCTAAGCACTATAACACAGACGTTGGAGTATTGTATTTCTTTTAAATTTTTTATGTTTGTGTAGATCTCAGCAAGCATTCCATACACAACCATAAACATAAATACTTTTTGCTACTCAGTGATAAAATTATACACTGGGAGGAACAAATGTGTCAATGACAGGAATTTATGTCATTCTGGGCATAAAATATTTGCAAAGAGTCAAGCTCTTAATACATATTTACAATGCCCAAATTTAAAAAAAAATCTTTTAAATAGTTTCGTAAAAATTACCACAAAAAACACATTTTAAATTTCTATAACTTTACAAATATTAGGTTTTCCTTATGCAAGTATTGATTTTATGACAGAAAATTTAAAAGAAAAAGGTTACCTATTCCTTTTTTCTATAAATTTAATACTTGCGCGATAAAACTTTCTGCATGTAAATAAATAATTTTTTTTAACAAAAAAAAAAAAAACAACTTAAAAATTATTTAAATTGAATTAAAAAAAAAAAAAAATTTTGCAGAAAAATTAAAATATTGGAAATATTTATTTGGATTTTAAATTGTAGAACAAAAACGTTTTTATACATATTACTTTAAAAAAAAAAAAAACTGCATTTTAAATAAAAAAAATTCTATTTCTATAATTCATACATAATTATACTTAATCATTAAAATAAGAATAACTTTAATATTTTGTTGAATTTAATTATAAAAAAAACCTGCATTTTTAATACAAAAAAATACAATTTCTATAATTCATACATAATTATACTTAATTATTAAAATATTTTGTTGAATTTAATAATAAAATCTACAAATTTTATTAAGAATGCCTAACACAAATAGGAATCCAACTAGAAGATATGAGTTTATGTTGATATTGTCTTATATGTTATGTTCTTTACACCTATTGTTTACTTCATTTTGCATTTTAAAGTGCATTTTCGTTTGGTGTTCGTCAACATAAAGACGCGTTTAGTCCACTAACGGCAACAATTCCGATGGGTATCAATTAATACCCTGCTCTCATCCTGCTCAACAACCGACGGGGTAACCGCGCAGGAAGGTATAACGATGCGGCATTATGTTTCCACACATGCCAAATGAAAATGGTGATTCTCGTTCGGATGTCTTGGATTATGGTAATTCTGACGTATATGATATGAAGGATAGTTCAGCTCAGCAAAACGATGACTCTGGGGGATTTGAATACATGTCCTAAGAACTTCAAGATTATAAGACGAAAAACTGTGGTGATAAAAAAAGTAAAAAGTCTGAATTATATATATGTTCTTGTTCCAGTTCGAATTCCAGTTTCGATTCTGATGAAAATGATAAATTTTCAAGACGCAATTTTAAGACGCAATGTGAATTTCTGTTGAAAGCAACAACAAAATTACAAAATATTTATGACATTGTCTGTGCTTTCAATGTTACTGTTTGGCGTTGCGCTGCGTTGTACATGATTAGGGCCTATTTGTTTTAACCCTCTGTAATTCTTTGGCTGAGCTTCCACAAAGAATTTTAAACAATTGTCGCTTTGGGTTGTACAGAACTGTATGGCACCTTGAAGATATGGTAGATGTGTTATGGACAATTGTAATTGTAGCCGCTCATATGAGTGGTTACAATTGTAGGGAGTCGGGTTAAATGGAAAGAAATAAGAAAGAGATAAACTTGATTATTTCTTTGCCACTTAAGAGATAATTTGAACAATTGGTAATTACCCTTAAGGTTGGGGGTTGGTTTCCACCGTAGTTAAATGTAGGGAATCTTAGAATAAGTATTTGATGGGTTGTGATTCCAAATAAAACAGATGAGCCGGTGTAGTTGTAGGTATGTAGGTACAATATTTATTTTATATTTTAGGTTTAATTTTAAGAAAGTTTTTTTTAGGTTTAATTTTAAGTAAATTATTTTAAGTTAGGTTAAAAAATTTAGATTTAAGCAGATAAAAGTAAGGTTTAGTTTAACTGATCACTTCTGTTGCTAAGGGCACAATGAACGAGCTCACTATAAAACCTTTTTTCTAAAACCGTCTTCGTGGCGCAAAAGACGAACCGGTTTGGAATAAATCCGTAAGTACTAAACGTTACCAATTCAATTGTATTATAAACCTACTCATTAATGCCATCTATACTTCAAAATTGGCATATTATTTTGAAAATTTACAGTGTAACTTAAAATATACTTAACAACTTCAATACAATCTTAATTTTAGTGTTTTAAATTCATATCTTTTTTAATTATCAAAGTTGTTTGTGGGAATACTATTATTTATTAAAAGTTTTTGTTTGTTGTGCTTAATTCCCTTTTTAAATAATTGATAAAAAATACTGATATTTATTGTTGGAGGATAAGCTGTTCCTATGCGCATTTCACTGGTTGCTTAGGCCAGATCATCAGGAAACGTTCTCCTTAATAATTTTAGAAAAGCCAAAGCTATCAGCAAACAAAACTACAGAGGGAATGAGAATTACCTACAAACACTCAAAAAGTCTTGTTTGCAATGATATCAAAGCTTAAACAAAATACCAAACAGTAAATCAGTGATGAGTTTTATCTTTTCTTACATTTCCCACTACAATTATTTGGAATTCTCCCAACATTAATTGTAGTTGTAAGTGGGTAAAGAAAAAACATATTAAAAACAAAAACAAAGCACACCAAACAAAAACTTTTAATAAATAATAGTATTTCCACAAACAACTTTGATAATAAATTTTAGCAAGTGCACGTGCATAAAAAACTGAACTGGCAAATTGTTTTTATTTTGATTTCTTGCGAAAACAATAAAAACACTTTGTTTTTGTTTTTAATATGTTTTTTCTTTACCCACTTACAACTACAATTAATGTTGGGAGAATTCCAAGTAATTGTAGTGGGAAATGTAAGAAAAGATAAAACTCATCACTGATTTATTGTTTGGTATTTTGTTTAAGCTTTGATATCGTTGCAAACAAGACTTTTTGAGTGTTTGTAGGTAATTCTCATTCCCTCTGTAGTTTTGTTTGCTGATAGCTTTGGCTTTTCTTAAATTATTTAGGAGAACATTTCCTGATGATCTGGCCTAGGTAGGTAGGTAGGTAGGTAGAAAGGCTGGTGTGAAGTCTCCTTCACACCCTCACCCAGAGACCAATATGGTCCATTGTGATGCCTTGTTTATAGATAAGAAGCTGAAAAAGAAGGTGAAGAGAAACAGCAAAAGCATTAGAAAAGATAAGAATAGATAAGAAAAGGAAGTTCTGACCAAACCCGAGAGAAAAGCCTCACTCAACACAACACCAATCCGCCCTATGTGCGATTAGCTCCCAGTCTCCTGCTGCGCAGCCAGGCCATCCCCATTACGAATCCTATTAGACTCTCGAGCCCACAGCCCGGGACGTCCCCTAATTCGCATAGGAATCTGGGACAGCGCCATCCTGCCTATCATGCAATGACCCGTGATGATTCCTATTATGGTCCTCACGCAGGCCCTACTTCTGCCCAGCAACAACTCCGAGTCAGACTTCCTAAGCATCGGCCACATCGTCCGTGATACCCGGCAGTCCGTTCGGTTCCCCCAGGCCCTATTGGTCGCGTCCAGAATCCATTCCCTAATCTTCCCAAAGTAGAATCCTATTGGAGGCCTAACCGCCTCTATGTGATTAGGATCCTCCATCTCTGAGCCCTGTCTCGCCAACTCATCAGCAATCTCGTTGCCGTTTATCTTGCAGTGACCAAGCACCCAGCACAATCTCAACATATACTCTCCTAAGGCTCCCTCCAGAGCCCTCCTACAACCGTCAACTAGCTTGGAGTTCATGTAACAGCCCCTTACGGCCATAAGGACCGCCTGGCTGTCGACGTAAATAGTGACCTCCGAGCCCCTATCAATGTTGTCCCTCATCAGTTCCACGGCCCTCAAGACCCCCAGAACCTCCGCCTGAAAAACACTGCAGTCGTCAGGAAGCCTATATGACATTCTGATGTCCAGATCCGCAATGTAGACCACCGCACCCGTGCCTCTCATCTTCGAGCTGTCAGTGAAAATAGCAAATCCACTAAATAATCTGCTCCTACCTAACCAACTCTCCCTAGAAGGCGTTACCACCTCCGGCAACCGTCCGAAATCCACCCTGGTGCCCACGAAATCCGTGGAGCTGTCCAGAAAACAATATTGAATAACTCTGCTGCTGAGCATCAGAGTTATCCATTCGACCAGGAACAGTGGAACGCCTAGATCCACCAATGCCTGCCTGATAGCCTCTATCTTCAAATTGTTAAAGGCGCCCTCTATATCCAGGTATGCCGCCAAGGTGTATTCCTTGTTTCGCAATCCCCGCTCTACATAACCCACCACATCATGAAGCGCACTCTCAACAGATCTACCCTTAAGATAGGCGTGTTGAGCGCCGCTGATGATGCCGGCGTCAATCTTCGTCCTCAGATTTAGATCAATCAGTCTTTCCAACGTCTTCAAAAGACAAGACGATAAGCTGATTGGTCTAAAATCCTTGGGCTTAGAGTGACCGGTTCTTCCCGCCTTGGGTATGAAAACCACCCTGACCTCCCTCCACCCTTTAGGAATGTTACCGTTCAGCACACAGACCCTAAACAGTTCCACCAACAGCAGGAGTGATGATCTCCCGATATTCTGTAACATCGCCGGAAAGATACCGTCTGGTCCTGCCGATTTGTAAGACCCAAAGGTATTAACCGCCCATGTTACTTTATCCAAGGTGATCATGTCCCCCACCGTCTCCCTCTCCTCACCGCCCGAGCCTGACCAAGAGAAGGGGTTACCGCATTTAATCTGTTCCCCCACCCCAGGATCCACACATCCCGGAAAGTGAGTCTCCATTAGCAGACAAAGAGATTCAGAGCTAGATTCCGTCCATGAGTTGTCCGGTCTCTGAATAAATCCCGGGACTACAGGGTCCTTGGATAAAATTCTCCTGAACCTGGACACCTCATTTACAGATTCCACTGACTCGCTAAACTTGACCCACGAGTCCCTTTTCGCCCTCCTAATGTCTCCCTTATATCTATTGTAACTCAATCTGAAGTTACTTCAATCTTCTTCCCTACGCGTATACTTCGCTCTATTGAACAACCTTCTGACAGTGGACCTTTGAGTCCTCAACTCGTCTGTCCACCATCTTGGTTGTGTGCGCCTGCCCGGAAAGTTCAAAGGACAGGATCGCTCATAACTACTAGTCAGTACCCCCGTGAAGGTGCTCACCAGTTGCTCTACACCGGTCGAAGTCGACCTCCAGTCGTGTGTAACTCTAAGGTTACTTTGCAACAATCTCGAAAAGTAATCCCAATCCGTCCTTCTCGGATTCCTATACGGACACCTTTTCGACCTCTCAAACATTAGATTAAAGGACAGGCGACTATGGTCAGAGAAGGAAAACCCCAGGTCCACCCTCCAATCCTCCACTAATTCCCTACAGTTCGTCAATGTCATGTCTATCACTGCCTCTCTATCCCTAGTTCTGAACGTAGGTGTATTCCCCCTGTTACAGATATAAAGATTGCTGGCAATAATAAAATCAAACATAGACTCACCTCTTTTGTTGATGTCGGCACTTCCCCATTGGGTATGGTGTGCATTGGCGTCACACCCTAGTATCAGCCTCGAGCCACTTCTGCCTGAGTACTCCACCAACTCTCGCACTTTTTCACCAGGTGGATCGGTAGCCTCGTATGGCAAGTATACCGATGCCAATGCCAGGACCGTTCTGTCCTTGGCTTCTCCTGTCACAACCGTGAGGTCTCCATTACTGTAAGAATGAGAAAACATGAATTTATGCTCAGTTCTCTCCAAAATACAAGTTCGTAGCTTCTCATCTGTGTGGGGTACGAACAATGTATACCCCGTGACCCTTAATCCAACTACCCGGATTTTATTAATCCAGGGCTCTTGGATTAAGGCCACGTCCACGTTGTTATCGATGAGGTGGGTTACTAATTCGGTTGAGGCTGCTTCACAGTGGTGCAGGTTTATCTGCACCACTTTCAACCTCTTAGGGTCTATCATTTTTAGGAAACCTAAGTTTGATAGACCCCAACCCGAATATTGCAACCCCTCCTATCGATTCCAGCTTTTTAAGAGACTCCCGGTCCACTGCGAACCTGAAGTCTCTTCCCTGATTCTCTTTACAACCCAGTGAAGCTACCAACTTCCACTGGCTTGTATTGAGTCCCTCGTTCTGGTTGGCCAGTACCCCAGTGGCCTAAGCAACCAGTGAAATGCGCATAGGAACAGCTTATCCTCCAACAATAAATTTCAGTATTTTTTATCAATTATTTAAAAAGGGAATTAAGCACAAAAAACAAAAACTTTTAATATCTTTTTTAATTTCATATTTAATTCATTAAATACATTTTAAAAGAAACAATTGGTATATTAAAAAAATAAACTGAACAAATTAGTTAATATTGTCTAAACGTGAGTTTAGACATGGCGCCGGCCTTGGACTTCGCCAGGAGATGAGGTGTTGAAGTTGAAGCACAAAACGTTAGCCAATGATTTAATAGCCTCGGCCAGCACTCGCCTGTCTGGCTTGACTTGTTGTGTGCTGGCTGGTTGTGCCGCTGGTTGCTGAGTGGGTTGCTGATATGGTTGTTGACGCTGGCGTCGTCGACATAGCTGACGACGTTCTTGACGCTGTTGTTGACGCTGGTGTTGACGTTGTTGCTGACGCTGGTGTTGACGTTGTTGATGACTTTGTTGCAGTGGTTGTAGCTGTTGACGTTGTCGAGTGGTGGACCTTTCTCTAGCCGAAGTTGTTCTGGCCGGAGTGGTTTTGGCCCGGGTTGTTCCCGCAGGGGTGGCTCTTCGAGACGTTGAACTCCTAGGCCTTGCTCCGCCATGCTCTGAGCTGCTAGAAGTTGCCCTGATGGTTGCGTCCGAAATCCACCCTGGTGCCCACGAAAACCGTGGAGCCGGGTGAACACAGGCAGTAACCTCCAGCTTCGATCTCACCCAAGATCCGTGAGTGACCCTGCGTAAAATTCCTAATCAGTCCTAGTTCCCTCAGTCTAAGAATGCTTCTGGCTGCCATTCCCATAACATACTGCTCAATGGGCAGAAGATGTAGAATGACATCCAGTGCCGCTTGAGGTGTACTTCTCATGGCACCTGTCATGGCGATTGAAGCACACCTCTGAGCCTTAGACAGAAGGTTCCTTCGACAAGCCACTCTCAATGACTCCCACCAAACACAGCATCCATACGTAATAATGGGTCTAACCACCGAAGTGTACAGCCATCCCACTACTGAAGGCCGGAGTCCCCAGCTCCTACCTATCGATGATCTGCAAGCATAGTAGGCATTGAGGCCTCTCTTAAGTCTCTCCTGAGTATTCCATCCCCACGACAGCTTGCTGTCCAGAAAAACTCCTAGATACTTAGCGCTATCAGATAGTCTAAGCTCTACTCCTCCTAGTACCGGCGGCCTAAAATTCTCTACCCTGTACCTCCTAGTAAAGAGAACCAACTCGGTCTTCTCCGGATTAACTCCCAATCCCTTATCACTCGCCCATGCTGACAGTTCGCCCAACGCCCCTTGCATGACTTCGCTTATTGTCGGCAGAAACTTTCCCGATACCAATATCACTACATCATCTGCGTAGGCCACAACTTTCCGACCCATTCTGTCAAAAAGTCTCAGAACGACGTTGACAGCTAAGAGCCATAATAAGGGAGAGAGAACTCCCTCCTGTGGGGTTCGCCCAGTCACCAGTTTCTTGAAGCGCTTGCTTTCCCAGTCCGATTGAATAACTCTGCTGCTGAGCATCAGAGTTATCCATTCGACCAGGAACAGTGGAACGCCTAGATCCACCAATGCCTGCCTGATAGCCTCTATCTTCAAATTGTTAAAGGCGCCCTCTATATCCAGGTATGCCGCCAAGGTGTATTCCTTGTTTCGCAATCCCCGCTCTACATAACCCACCACATCATGAAGCGCACTCTCAACAGATCTACCCTTAAGATAGGCGTGTTGAGCGCCGCTGATGATGCCGGCGTCAATCTTCGTCCTCAGATGTAGATCAATCAGTCTTTCCAACGTCTTCAAAAGACAAGACGATAAGCTGATTGGTCTAAAATCTTTGGGCTTAGAGTGACCGGTTCTTCCCGCCTTGGGTATGAAAACCACCCTGACCTCCCTCCACCCTTTAGGAATGTTACCGTTCAGCACACAGACCCTAAACAGTTCCACCAACAGCAGGAGTGATGATCTCCCGATATTCTGTAACATCGCCGGAAAGATACCGTCTGGTCCTGCCGATTTGTAAGACCCAAAGGTATTAACCGCCCATGTTACTTTATCCAAGGTGATCATGTCCCCCACCGTCTCCCTCTCCTCACCGCCCGAGCCTGACCAAGAGAAGGGGTTACCGCATTTAATCTGTTCCCCCACCCCAGGATCCACACATCCCGGAAAGTGAGTCTCCATTAGCAGACAAAGAGATTCAGAGCTAGATTCCGTCCATGAGTTGTCCGGTCTCTGAATAAATCCCGGGACTACAGGGTCCTTGGATAAAATTCTCCTGAACCTGGACACCTCATTTACAGATTCCACTGACTCGCTAAACTTGACCCACGAGTCCCTTTTCGCCCTCCTAATGTCTCCCTTATATCTATTGTAACTCAATCTGAAGTTACTTCAATCTTCTTCCCTACGCGTATACTTCGCTCTATTGAACAACCTTCTGACAGTGGACCTTTGAGTCCTCAACTCGTCTGTCCACCATCTTGGTTGTGTGCGCCTGCCCGGAAAGTTCAAAGGACAGGATCGCTCATAACTACTAGTCAGTACCCCCGTGAAGGTGCTCACCAGTTGCTCTACACCGGTCGAAGTCGACCTCCAGTCGTGTGTAACTCTAAGGTTACTTTGCAACAATCTCGAAAAGTAATCCCAATCCGTCCTTCTCGGATTCCTATACGGACACCTTTTCGACCTCTCAAACATTAGATTAAAGGACAGGCGACTATGGTCAGAGAAGGAAAACCCCAGGTCCAACCTCCAATCCTCCACTAATTCCCTACAGTTCGTCAATGTCATGTCTATCACTGCCTCTCTATCCCTAGTTCTGAACGTAGGTGTATTCCCCCTGTTACAGATATAAAGATTGCTGGCAATAATAAAATCAAACATAGACTCACCTCCTTTGTTGATGTCGGCACTTCCCCATTGGGTATGGTGTGCATTGGCGTCACACCCTAGTATCAGCCTCGAGCCACTTCTGCCTGAGTACTCCACCAACTCTCGCACTTTTTCACCAGGTGGATCGGTAGCCTCGTATGGCAAGTATACCGATGCCAATGCCAGGACCGTTCTGTCCTTGGCTTCTCCTGTCACAACCGTGAGGTCTCCATTACTGTAAGAATGAGAAAACATGAATTTATGCTCAGTTCTCTCCAAAATACAAGTTCGTAGCTTCTCATCTGTGTGGGGTACGAACAATGTATACCCCGTGACCCTTAATCCAACTACCCGGATTTTATTAATCCAGGGCTCTTGGATTAAGGCCACGTCCACGTTGTTATCGATGAGGTGGGTTACTAATTCGGTTGAGGCTGCTTCACAGTGGTGCAGGTTTATCTGCACCACTTTCAACCTCTTAGGGTCTATCATTTTTAGGAAACCTAAGTTTGATAGACCCCAACCCGAATATTGCAACCCCTCCTATCGATTCCAGCTTTTTAAGAGACTCCCGGTCCACTGCGAACCTGAAGTCTCTTCCCTGATACTCTTTACAACCCAGTGAAGCTACCAACTTCCACTGGCTTGTATTGAGTCCCTCGTTCTGGTTGGCCAGTACCCCCAGTGGCCTAAGCAACCAGTGAAATGCGCATAGGAACAGCTTATCCTCCAACAATAAATTTCAGTATTTTTTATCAATTATTTAAAAAGGGAATTAAGCACAAAAAACAAAAACTTTTAATATCTTTTTTAATTTCATATTTAATTCATTAAATACATTTTAAAAGAAACAATTGGTATATTAAAAAAATAAACTGAACAAATTAGTTAATATTGTCTAAACGTGAGTTTAGACATGGCGCCGGCCTTGGACTTCGCCAGGAGATGAGGTGTTGAAGTTGAAGCACAAAACGTTAGCCAATGATTTAATAGCCTCGGCCAGCACTCGCCTGTCTGGCTTGACTTGTTGTGTGCTGGCTGGTTGTGCCGCTGGTTGCTGAGTGGGTTGCTGATATGGTTGTTGACGCTGGCGTCGTCGACATAGCTGACGACGTTCTTGACGCTGTTGTTGACGCTGGTGTTGACGTTGTTGCTGACGCTGGTGTTGACGTTGTTGATGACTTTGTTGCAGTGGTTGTAGCTGTTGACGTTGTCGAGTGGTGGACCTTGCTCTAGCCGAAGTTGTTCTGGCCGGAGTGGTTCTGGCCCGGGTTGTTCTCGCAGGGGTGGCTCTTCGAGACGTTGAACTCCTAGGCCTTGCTCCGCCATGCTCTGAGCTGCTAGAAGTTGCCCTGATGGCCACCGTTGTCTCTTGCTGCCGACGTGGCAGATGCAGCATCGTATGGTGCAACTGGTCGCACCTTTTGCACGCCTCCATGGAGGTGCATGAGTTGAGGGAGTGACTCCTTGCCAGGCAATTGAAACAGTAGCCTAGGTTTCCTACCACCTATCGCCTTCTCTCTACCGTCATTGTCTTAAACTTGCGGCAGAATACTAGACCGTGGTACCCCCGGCAGAGTACGCAATAAAATACTTCCAAGTCCCTCGGTTGGCGACTATTGCTTCCAGATCTTCGGCTTGGACTTGGAACTCTGGTCGATGTAAGCCTGCGGTTGGACCTGTGACTGAAGGAAAGAGATACCAAAGGAAACAAATACATTTTTGTTAGTAAATTATAGAAAATTTCGGATGGAGTGGGGAGAAAGGCTATGTTGGAGTAATGACTACGGGAAAGGTAAAGGTTAAATGAGAGGATATGATTAGTCATGCTGAAATATAAGAGCAAATAAATATTAGGACAATGTGAACAATATGGTTAACGCAAATTGTCAGTTGGCCATGAACGGCAAATAACACAGTTTCACAAGGTCGCCTACTTGCCTGTTTGGCGCGGTGTTTGCCATTTGTAACGCTTATGCAGGGATTTTAAGTACTCCTCCTTCCATCGGATTGAGAACTGGTGATGGATTGCCTTTAACTTTTCCCATCTGTTTATGACCGAGATACTTTGGTTCGGGAAATGCCATTAATGGTGCACCCCTTAAAAAATGTCCCGGAGTTAGGGCAGTCAAATCAGATGGGTCTTCTGATAGGACCGAAATTGGGCGAGAGTTCAGGACCCCTTCAATTCGAGCTAATACGGTAGAGAATTCTTCGAAGTTAAATTTCAGAGCCCCTGCTATGCGCTTAAAGTGAAACTTAAAGCTTTTTACAGCGGCTTCCCACAAACCACCCATATGAGGAGCGTGGGGTAATATAAATCTCCATTCAAACCCGTGAGCTAAGTACTTTTGCGATACATCTGCCGCTGCGTTTCGCAAAAATGAAGCAAATTCGCCTTCAAGAACCCTACTGGCGCCCAGAAAGTTTTTCCCGTTGTCCGATGTAACCCTATGGGAGAGGCCCCGCCTCCCGACGAAACGAGCAAACGTGGCCTGAAATGCTTTAGAAGAAAGCTCAGAGCACGCTTCCAAATGAACAGCCTTAGTGCTAAAGCATACGAAAACGCATACGTATCCTTTTACGTAGGTGGACCTGCGCAATGGAGAGACTTTGAGCTCAAATGGCCCAGCGAAGTCAACCCCTGTCATGTGAAATGGTGGCGATAAAGTGCACCGTTCAGGTGATAAAGGAGCCATAATCTGGGCACAGGGTTGTTGCCACTGTATTATGAAAACTTTACAATTGCGCACTATACTTTTTACTTGGGGCTTAAGTCTCGCTATAAAATATTCTGTCTGTATCATTCTGCACATTTGGCTACATTCAGCATGATAAAAAAATTCGTGCAAATATTTTAGATACAATCGACAGAATTGTGAATTACCTGGTAGTATTACAGGGTAACGCTCATTGTACGGGAGACTCGATTGAACCAGCCTACCGTTTGATCGCATAATTAAACCAGAGTCCAGGAATGGATTTAAAGGCTCAAGTGAACTTTTACTTGGCAAAATTTGTGAGTCTCGCAGACATTTGTAATCCTCGGGATAAAATATCTCCTGGGACAAAGCAATAAGTCTTGATTTTACAAATTTCATTTCCGATTGTGTTCGACTTATTATATTCTCGGTTTGCGATTTTTGCCGTACATCTTTACGGCATTTTTTATAAAACCTGAACATGTAACATATTACTCGTAAAGCCCTGCTGTATGATGAGAATCTATTTAGAATTTCATTGTCCTGAATCTCGACATGTAACGCCTGGGATTGGTTTTTAGAAACTTCCGACTCCTTCAGCGGATTTCTTTTTGGCCATTCCGTTGAGGGTTTAATCAGCCATGATGGTCCATGCCACCGGAGTGCACTTTGTGCCAGATCTTGAGGCCTGTCACTTCTCGTTCCCAAGTCTGCAGGATTGTCATGAGAAGGGAAATGATGCCATTTTACATCTGACACTAAAGTGTGAATATGAGCTATTCTGTTCGCAACATAGGTTTCCCACGTCGAGGGGCGTTTTGACAGCCAACCTAGGGTTATGGACGAATCAGTCCACAAATGAATCTCTTCTGGGTTTGAATTCAAGGATGATATTACATAATTAATGAGCTTAGCCAGGAGAACTGCCCCATTGAGTTCCAGCCTTGGCAATGAAACAGTCTGTATAGGGGTTACTTTACTTAGTCTGACATCGAATATAAACTGTTGCACAAAACGCTGTCTTAGAGGCATCTGGGAAACCGTGCAATTGAACCTTGTCAGAGGGAGTATATTGTAACCAGAGAGAGATCGAAATTGTGTCAACTTGGGAGAGATCTTGAACCAGCTCGTTCCACTTTTGCAAAGATTCCTGAGACACATCTTCATCCCACTCTAGGCCTTCCAACCAAAGCTGCTGAATTAATGTTTTTGCCCTAATAACGATAGGCGCGAGCCATCCCGCAGGATCAAATAGCTTTGCCACTGATGACAGAATCTGCCGCTTAGTTATTCTTGTGGCTTGATCAATTGGATCGAACTTATACGTAAATGAGTCCGACAGCGCATTCCATTTTATACCAAGGGTTTTGGTAGAGCTTGCATCGTGAAAGCGCAGAAAATCAGAGTCATACAAATCGTCCTTTGGAAGATGGGCAAGCAACTTAGGATCATTTGCCGTAATTTTCTTTAGAGAAAATCCAGCTGACTTTTATGCTAGCATAAGCTGGGTTTGAGCGGATAGAACATCTTCTATCGAATAACCTCCCGAGAGAATGTCATCGACATAAGTTTCTGTGCGTCTTTAATTGGGCCGTCATCTTGCGGTTGAAATAAGATCCTCTGAAAGGGTATATCAGCAGGATGTAATAGTATCTGGCGATACATTTTTTGAATGTCGCCATTAAAAACATATTGATATTTTCTCCAATTGAGTATTATGGAGATCAAATCGCTTTGCAGTGTGGGTCCTGTATATAGAACGTCATTCAAAGAGTATTGCGACTTTGATTTTCTACTAGGATTAAACACAACCCTAAGTTTGGTGGTTTTGTGATCTGGACGTACTACACCGTGATGTGGCAAATAAAATGAGCCATATTTACCATTAGAGTTACTTTCAACTGATGACGTTTCGTCCATATGATCAAGCGTGAGGTACTCGTTTATAACAGCCTTGTATTGTGACTGAAGGTTGGGATCTTTGGCTAGAGTTTTTTCCATGCTCGTATACTGGGCTAGTGCTATGAATCGAGATGATCCCAGATATATCTACCACACTCATTACGTGTTGTTGTTTCTGTATAGAGCCTTTCACAATAGTCATCCTCCACTGAATTTGAGCGAGCTTCCGGGATTTCTTCCTGCTCCCAAAACTTTTTTAACAGTTTATCTAGCTCAGAAATTTCAGTTGGATCTACTGTAGTTGTGAATGTTTGTATTGATTGCGATTTTATGGGACCACTAAGCACCCAGCCAAAGATCGTATTATAGGCCGATGTCTGACCACAAATATTTTTCCTAATACCTTCAATATTGAGCGAGTGTTCATAATAAGAATATGTCTAAAATAAATTTTGGACATATTCTTAACGAGTAATTTTCTTGTCACAACTTGCACGATAAACTTAAGTTGTCCTGAGATATGAATGTCTGCACATCAGGGCCGGGTCTAATAGTGTTAAAGAATCTTTAGTATGTTTTATACTATTGAGACGTTCTACTGCCTCATACCTGTCCACAAGGAATTGGGACATTTGGGTCCACTTGGGAAGCTCACGTGGTGAAGTGAAGGATTGCTCCCATAACGAAAGTGTTACATGTGGAAGTTTAGTTGAGATAAGTCGAATCAGAATGGGGTCCGAGCTCTCCACGTCGACGTCAAGCGTTGTGAGAGTTGCCAGGGAATCACTAACTGAAGACTGAATTCTTCTTATTGACTCGCTATCTTCATTTTTTGCCGAGGGTATGTCAAATAGTATTTTAATTTGGTTTTCAACCAAAACTATTTTATTTTCATAGCGGGTTTTAAGGACATTCCACGCTAGCTCGAAATTGTTATTTGAAAAAGGGTATCTTTTTACGATTGCACCAGCTTCACCCCTCGTTTTATTCCTAAGGTGATAGAGCTTAGTGACTGGGGTTAGCTTTGGGTGGCTTATATACACGGCCGTGAACATGTCACGAAATGATGGCCACTGTTCACAACTGCCCCTAAAAATCTCAGTATCACATGGTGGCAGTTTCACGAAGCTAATTGAGCTTTCAGGGAGTAAGTTATGATTCGGTTGAGCATAGTGTGATGTCGATTGAAACGCTGGTATTCGGGAACTCTCAATTCGGCTTACTTTTAGCAAATCATTGATTTGGGAATTAGTATGAAAATATGCCTCTGAAAACGTTTTATATTCCTCTTTAGATTGTGTCTTTATTTCAGTATCTACTGATCCATCCTGGGATATCATTAGTTTCCTATATGAATCCTTTAAATTCACCCATTCTGAATCTAGCTCCCTTAGCTTAAGCTCAAGCATGGATTCATTGTGATCCTCAACTGAGGTATTATTTAACGTCTCACAAAATTGTAGCAAATTCCCACAATCAAACAGGAATTGTTCCCTATATAAAGGGTTAAAAGCTACGCTAGAAGCTTCGTTTGTTGAAGTCATTTTTGTGGACAATGAGAAAAAAAGATAAAAATTTGCAAAAGTGGCTGACTATTTATGAGCTCTGTTATAGGGGTTGGTATATCTGATACTAAACAGGAATCGGTTTTATATTATCTTTATATATTTTTTAGACTATATTATTTCTATAGTTTTAGGGGCTACGAAGTAGCACTAGATATCTCTTATCTAGTTTAAATTTAAAGATAATATAAATTACTGATTCTATAATCGATATCATTTTTAGGGAATAGGGGCTATAAAATAGCACTAGATATTGATAACCTAGTCTAAAATGATAATTTCTATAAATTTGATGAGGGGCTTTAAATTAGCACGAGATACTGACGATTTAGTTTAATGTAGGCGTACTTAAACTTGCCTATTAAACTATTGTAGGGGCTACGAATCGTACTAGATGTAAATACTCTAGTTTAATTATAGGATAGGGTTCATACTTTCTTTATAGAGCTAAGGGATAGAGCATACTCTAGTTATGTTGTTTAATTTTACTGTAAAATTACAACAGTCAATCGAACAAAAAGTATGAAATTAGACTGCAAATCTTCAGTTAATGTTGAAGGCTTCAAATTGAAAAAATAGTAACCCTTGATTATTTTAGGTATAAAAAATTGGCTATTATACATTTGAGATATGTGATTCTATCTTAATATGTGAGTATCTAGCTTTTATGTATGAAATTTAAGAAGAAATTTCTTGTTTGAACAAGTTGGGCTATCTGAGCATAGTACTAGACTTCAAATTCTAGTTTTAAATTCTTCATAGATATTTCCAGGCTATGAGATTATAGCACCGCTAGTAATTTGTGAGAAAAAAACTAATGAGTTTAATATTAGGTAATCAATAGGCCTAATGAATTCAGGGAGTTTTTTTATTTTAATACCGATTTTTTATTTATAAATCTACATAAAAATAATTGTTTTCCGATATTAACCTCCTTAATTATAATATATTTTGAAACAAATTACTTAATTTTTATATCAGTACGGATAAATTATTTTTGTAACGCTTTAAATAAATTATTTTTGTAAACTTGTTGAAACACAAATCTACTTTTTTTTCCTTTTTACATCAACTTTATTTTATCTATTGTACTAATATTTTTGGGATTTAATTAAATTTCATTTCATTAAATAAAGTTACATTTCAATTAATTATAATTCAATATCCATTATATCCAGGTTGAGTACAGAGAAAAGTTTTTTCCAAATTGCTTATTTTTTCCTTTTTCTTAAATTTTTTTTCTATAGTGTGCCATAAAAAGTGCAAGCGAGTGTATGACAAACCTTTACTTATGGGAACCAAGTTATGTATATTCCATGAAACTTCCCAACAACAGGTCTGTTCGTGTATTAACAATGTAAAATCGACAAAATAATCTTACTGGAACTAAATGTTATGTATATTCCAGGAAACTTCCCAACAACAGGTCTGTTCATATACTATAAATACACATCGACCAAATAGACATAGAAATTTGAGTTTAAAGAGTATTCAAAGTGAGGGGTCCATTGGGCCCTATCAAGCCAGACATAACGTCCCAACATCCGGACAGTGCGCACCCAAAACACAACCGGGGAATGATTATTGAGGTCATCCGCAAATGCGGAGTTACCTACACAGGAGGTGATAACCCGCTCTGTTTTTTTGAACGAGTGGAACAACTGGCTGTCGCATATGACATTTCTGTGGACGAAATTATCCCTGTCATGACCGAGCTGATGCAAGATAAGGCGCTGATATAGCTACGTGACAACAATAAAGCGTGCTACGGTGGGCCGAATTAAAGAAAGATCTGTGTGATTTCCTTTTGCCTCCAAGGTATTTTGAAAACCTCAACGAGAATATACGGAAACGCGTCCAACGGCCCCGTTAAAAATTCAGAGACTACGTGCTCATCCTACAAGATTTGATGCGGCATACTAACCTTTCGGGAGAGCAAAAGTTGGAGCGAATATTTCAAAATGCACTACCGGAGTACAAATGGTATATATGTACGTAGACGAGATTTTGCCACGCTGGAGGACCTTATTCTATTAGCCGCTGACTTGGAGGCTATTCCAACTGATCACCGGCCGACACGTGGTGAACAGCACCGAACCATGGAGACTAACACGGCAGAACAAGATCAAATTGAACAGGCCGTGGTACAAAATAAAACCTACCTTTGTTTCGAAGAGAAGCAGCTGGGAGCCGAATTAATTATAGAGGGAAAACGTGTAACCGGCATTATCGACACGGGAGCCACCAGAAGCTTTGTTACCCCAGCACTAGTACAGCAGCTATCTACAAAACCCAGGGGGTTCGAGGTCGATATTGATGTGTTTTTAGCCGATGGTTCCAGGAAAATAGTCACACAAGCCGTTTCGTTTCAAGTGACGTTCGGAAACCAAACCAGGCAGAAAGACTTCTTGATTATTACAGAAAATATAGTCCTTGGACTAGACTTTCTACATTCCTTCACGGCAACCATTCAGTGTGCAGCATTGTCTGTATCAACCAGCAGCGAAGAAAATCCTGGCTTATGGGAACGCAATACCTATCACAAGGTATGTAAAATATCTCTCCCCAGCGACACTACAGGCGAGCTCCAACCCCAAATAGAGCGGTTTCTAGAAGTTGAACTGAACAAATGCAAGAACATTGTGGGGCAGTCTAATATAACCACTCATCGGATCGTGATGAGAGACGAGCGACCGATAAAAATTCGGTATACGCAACGTAATCCAGCCATGTAAGTAATCATTAACGAGGAAGTGGATAAACTGTTGAAAAAAGGTGTATCGAACCCTCGCATAGTTCCTACAGTTTTCCCATCATGCTTGTAAAGAAGAGGAACGGGACATGGCGTACTTGCATGGATTTCAGGCAACTAAATGCTAGGTCCGTACCTGATGCTTACCCACTGCCTAGAATTGATACCATCCGGAATCGATTACGAAACGCCAAATACATCAGCAGTATTGACTTAAAAGATGGTTACTGGCAGATTCCAATGGAAAAGGATAGTAAAAAGGATACCGCCTTTGCCGTTGTCGGTAAGGGATTATACAAATGGCGGGTCATGCCTTTGGGCGTACACTCGGCTCCGGCCACTTTCCAGCGCACCCTGCATAATGTAATTGGGCTAGATATGGAGCCGACTGCGTTCGCCTATTTGGACGACATCATTGTGATAAGGAATACGTTCAAAGACCACGTAGACAACCTAAAATAAGTTTTGAGGCGATTGCGGGCCGCCAATCTAAAAACTAACATGGACAAGTGCGAATTCTTTAAAACCGAGACAAAGTACCTAGGTCATATTGTAACGAGGGACGGGATCAAAACGGATTCAGACAAAGTCGGGGCTATCCAGAATATGCCCGTACCCAGAAATATGAAGGAGGTGCGACGATTTCTAGGCATAGCCTCTTGGTACAGGCGATTAATTCAAAATTTCGCAGAAACATCGCAGCCGTTGACAACACTACTGAAGAAGGGTAAACATTGGAAGTGAGGGGAAAAACAACAAAAAGCATTTGATACTTTGAAGAGCAAACTCACCGATGCGCCTGTACTAGCATGTCCAGACTTCACTTTTCCCTTCAAACGGACGCCAGTAATTATGGTATATGCGCTGTACTTACCCAAGAGATTGATGGTGCTGAGCATGTTATTGCGTACGCGAGCCGACATTTAAACAATGCAGAGAAGAATTACTCGGCTACCGAAAAAGAATGCCTGGTTATTGTATGGGGTGTTCGGAAAATGCGGCCTTACCTTGAGGGATATGAGCTCTCCATTATCACAGACCATTTAGCACTACAATGGTTAAGCTCGATCGAAAGTCCGACCGGTCGGCTGGCCAGATGGGCCCTCGAGCTCCAACAATATAATTTTACGATTTCTTACAGGAAGGGCAAGCATAATACGGTAGCCGATGCGCTTTCACGACTACCCACGGAAGAATGCAGACTACGATGCATCGATGGCCAACTTTATAGGCATTTCATCACGTCAAGCAACGAAAAAGACGACGTTCCATGGAAGCTTTGTGTCGACGGCCACCGAAGACAACAAGTCATGCAAGAAAATCATGACCAACCGACTGGGGCCACTTGGGTATTAGAAAAACCATACAGCAGATAGCCAGCCAGTATTACTGGACCGGGATGACAAGGGACGTTAAGAGATATGTACGGGGTTGTACAACGTGCCAACGATATAATGTTTCGCAACAGGCTCCAGCAGGAGAGATGATCACTCGCATACAAGACAAGCCATGGGCACTAGTATGTGCTCATTTCGTGGGCCCACTACCAAGAAGTAAGCACAGAAATACTATGTTACTGGTATATTTCGACCATTTTTCAAAATGGGTGGAATTGATTCCCCTACGGAGAGCCACGGCCGACGGTGTGGTGAAAGCATTTCGAGAGCGTATTCTCGCACGTTATGGGATCACAGACAATGGGTCACAATTTACAGCCAACGTGCTTAAGAAATTTTTGCGTGACCGGGGAGTGAAACAACAATTTACCGCGCCATACACCCTACAAGAAAATCCCACAGAGAGGGCGAACCGTACTATAAAAACGGTAATAGTCAAATTTGCGAACCAACGTCAGAATAAATGGGAGGAACTCTTGCCAGAAATAATGTTAGCCATCAACAAGAGTAAATCTGAATCTACCGAAAACCACGCCTACCAAATATGTTAGTTGACGAGGTAACGATTGGCATCGGAGTCCGAAAGTTTGCGCCCGACGAACGGGGAAGAGAGTTAAAATAAGTCTTCCACCAGGTTCGGGTAAATCTAAAACGAGCATCTACAAGACAGAAAAAACATTATATGCGGGGCCATATGTTGTTAGGGGATATATCTCCAATTTAATAGTAGATATTTGTAGAGTAGAGAGTAGTGAAGTGCGAACGGCACATATTAGCGACTTAGAGCATTTGATAGGGCAAGAAGACGGTTGCTGCTGAGCCATGCAGAGCAGCGATACCGAGTGGCCATAATCCAGGACGGTATGGCGAGTTACATATAGGAATACTTCTCCTGACAAAATAGACAATTTTTTAGAATTAATAAGTAAAAAATAACACAATGTAAAATTGATGCGTTAACAAATTTTGAGTAAGTAAATTTCCATTTCCGTTCTCATGAACAATTTTAAATAAATTTAATAAGAATTGCTAAATGAAATAAAAATGCAAAATTGACAATTTTGCACTTAACAATTTTTAAATAAATAAATTTCCGTTCCCATAAATAATTTTCCATAAATTTGATAAGAATTGCTAAATGAAATAAAAATGCTAAATTGACCATTTTTACCAAAATCATGTTAACGCAACAATTAATAAAGTATAATGTTAAACATAAAGTGAGTTGTAAAGTCAGTCTTGTTGTGACACTGGTTAACGTTAATTAATAAACGGAAAAGTAATTAAAACAAAAAAAGAATAAAATTGTGTTTTTTTTTAATTCACTCCTTAAATAAATACATAAGTGGCGCAGTCGGTAGGATCCAAAGTCAAGGGACAGGATCCAGTGTTCGAACCAACGATAAATCAATAATTAAATAAAAGAATATCTTGCGAATCCTTCGAAAAAAAATTTCCTTATAAATTTTTAACAAAATTAACTCAGTGAACATTAAAATTAGTGGTCACAGTTAATAAAAGTGAAAATAAAATAAAATCTTAATTCATTGAACATTACAAAATAGTGGACGGAATTAAGTAAAAATACAATCAAATCTTAATTCAGTGAACATTACAAAATAGTGGACGCAATTAAGTAAAAATAAAATCAAATCTTAATTCAGTGAACATTACAAAATAGTGGACGCAATTAAGTGAAAATAAAATCAAATCTTAATGCAGTGAACAATTAACATATTAGACACCATTAATTAAAAGAAAAAGTGTGTACATTTTTTAATTGCATTGATCGTAACCAGAAAAATTTCGTGGCTAACCAGGAAACGTAACAGAGCCCATCATTTGGATCAACAAAGACCAAGAATGGAGGAGCAATTACAAATAAATCTAGCAGAGGAAGTGACCCGAAATGATCAACAACTTGAACGTTTAAGGCAAGCTTACACGGAATTGCAACAACAGACTCAGCAACAACAACAACAACTCCAACAGTTACAACAACAACAAAACCCACCTTTACGCAACAGTTCCAGAGAAAACGTACTCCAGACTATCAATCATTTACCAGTATTTACGGGAACTGGTGACGTAACGGTAAACAGTTTTTTCTGTAGCACCGAATATTTGTTATCAACCATACTGGAAGACAACTTACGAAGAGAAGCAGTGAAGCTGATTTTCTATAAAACTATACAGGGACAAGCGAAAGATGCAGTAATAAATATCCCAGAACCCGACAACTGGACATTGATTAAAGAAACCCTAAAGTTACGGTACAGGCCTAATGTGGAGCCTCACCAAATATATAAGATGTTATCAAATTTAAGAGTAAATACGGTAAGCGAACTTATAACTGAAATTCAAAATATTAAATACAAAGCGGACGAATTGACAGTATATTACCACAATGACCACTACATTGATTTATCAAACGTAGATAGTATTTTAGTCAATACCGTAAATTTTGTCCAATAATATGCCCTGCGTCATTATTATTGGACAAAATATACATACGACGAAAGAAACATAAATGATATACTCAAAATACTAACCAGAAGACGATTTGAAGACAGCTGTATCAGAGAGGAATATAAAAAAATTAAGACAAATAAGTTCAATAACACAAATTCAAATCGAAATACAAATTATAAAACACAAGGAAATTTCAATGATAACTATTATCATAATTACAACCCTAGCTACAATCGTAATTATAACCCTAATTTTAAGAATAATCACATAAATAACTCAGGGCGATATAGAGTACAAAATAATGCAGAACAATATAGGGCCCAAAACAATTCAGGTAATTTCCAACGGTTCCCACAGCCAGGAAACCCTAGGAATTTCGTAAACCAAAATCGCTTTACGAAACCTAGGCAAGGGCAAGGAGAACCTATGGAAATAGATAATATACAAGTAAATAACGTTCACGGATTTTCGCAACAGGTAGGAAACCCTAGGCAATATTGCAGTCCAAATTACTGTAAACAATTTAGGCAAGACCAGCGAATGTTAGTGGATAATAAGGACACAACAAGTAATTATAGTCAGACAGTCCAAGTTGAAGAACAAGAAATGAAATCAAATCCAGATAATAGACATGCGTTTTTTCAGAGACCGCCTCCGACTATTTACCCATCATAAACATAAAAATAAAAGGAAAAAATTATAAAGCACAAATAGATACAGGAGCGACTATTAGCTTAGTAGATAATAACAATAAGGACTTCCAAAAAAATTTATTAATAAAACCAATTCACTATAGCACCATAAATAAGAAGGATATAATTAAATACGAAGTTTTAACTGATGCACCGGACGAATTTAATATTCCGCATTATTCAAAAATTAGATGGAAGGTGACCGATTTAAAAGGAAGACAGTATACATTTATAATAAGAATTGATTTGCTTAATTGTTTCAAAACCATGATAAATTTAGACGATGGATATATTTCAATTAATGACAGAATTACAAACTTTTTAATAAATCCATATAAAAACTTAGAGATATGTACGTTGGAAGCAAAAGAAGTTGATTGGAATAGATTTTCATTAGATCATCTTAATGACGAAGAGTATAAAGAATTAAAAGTTATTTTAAAAAGATTTAAAAAATTATTTTTCAAAGAGGGTGATCAACTCACCAGCACGCCAAGTATTCAACATGAGATAAAAACTGTAACGGATCAACAAATAAATGCTAAGCTCTATAGATATTAGGGAGATCGAACGGTTATTATTCGACCGGTTTTAACCGGTTATTTTAGCTTTGCCCAAGTCGGCTATTTTAAAATGCCCATTTTTCGAATATCGAATAAACCGGTTATTTTGGTATAATAAACCGGTTATTTTAGTAATGTGTAATTTATATACATTTTCCTTACTCTTGTTGTAGATGTACCCGTAATTTAAGTGTTTTCTAATTGAATATTGGCCAAACTTAAACTTTTTATGAAGAATGTCAAAACAAAACGTAACAAAGGTCAAAAAACATAATGAACACTGTAAATACAAATCGTTTATAAAAGCGTGTGTTCTTGTAGAAAAAAAAACAAAAAACTATTAAAAATACTACAAAAACATGTGCAGTTAAAAAGTAAATAGTAATATGTGCAAGAGTATTCTAAGTATTAAATATATTTTTATATAAATATTTTTCGAAAGCGATTAAAACGACAAAGTTAGTTGCTTGCAGTGCCCTTAAATGATAAGTTGCAAAGGTTTTTCCCCGTCACGACTTATTAATCACCTTTAATTAGTCCACATGCTTGACATTAATGTGATCCAAATGAAACTTAACTTCGTTCGAAGTAGTTCTAAGGAGACTACAAATAATACTTTACTAAAATACACTGCAAAAAATGAATCATTGGGTGAAATATTAGCCCGTTGTGTTGCCGAGGACGAAATTCCCGTTAAGGCACTAAAAACTCTTAAGTAGTTTTAGCATCTCTTCATGCTGAAAACTACAACATTACGGCGGAATCAACGATATGGGAAACATTTCTACCAGTTTTATTTATTAAAACACCACGAACTAAAAAACAAAATTGAAGAAATCAAACAATGTCATGAAATGTTTTAAGCTGTAGTCGACGAATTGAAAAATATTTAACACAAAAAGAATTTTCAGTTCACTATTCGTTTCTATAATGCTGAAACAAAATAATTTGAAATAGATAATCCTGGCTAAGAGGTTTTGTTTGCAACTTTTGAAAAATATGGTTGATTTATATAGATAATTTAACCACCAACAAATTAAAATAATAACTTTATAAAATCCTTATAATTTATTTGCTTTTGCAAAACGTATGTCTAGATCAATTATCATTCAACAGTTTCTAAATTACATTACACAAATATCTTCTTACAAATAAAGTCTAATAAATCAATAAAAAATTGTCAAAAATTAAGCTAAAGTTTGATCAATGGTCCCACTTTTCTTGGAATTTATCGTAAAATATTTGTAAGGACTGATCTAAGTCATATCTATGTATTTTTTTGGCTCCTTACCTTTGCAGATTGTTTTGTTTTTATTCAAATTAAGGTTTTATTTTAAAAACTTATTTGATTTTTGTGTTTTTAAATATTCGAATTAAAACCGGTTAACCGGTTATTTAAAAATTGCTTAACCGAAAACCGGGTTTTTTAAAATAGCAACTATTCGTAATATTCGAAAACCGGTTATTGAAAAAAGTCGAATAATCGATCTCCCTAATAGATATCCTCCGCAGCATGAGGAAGAGGTAAGAAGACAAATAAAAGAGATGGAACAGCAGGGAATAATTAGGAAAAGTAATTCCAAATATTCAAGTCCCTTAATAGTGGTCCCCAAAAAATTAGATAACTCTGGACAAAAGAAATACAGAATCGTTGTGGACTATAGAAAATTAAACGAGGTGACAACAGACGACAAATTTCCACTTCCAAATATAGACGCTATCCTAGACAAGTTAGGCAGAGCACAATACTTCACAACACTAGACTTAGCAAAAGGGTATCACCAAATTTTAATAAAAGAAGAGGACAGACACAAAACCGCTTTCGTAACCCCCCATGGACTGTACGAGTTCATAAGAATGCCGTTCGGACTGAAAAACGCGCCGGCGACATTTCAACGGTTAATGAACGAGACATTGCGGGATTATATTAATAAAACTTGTGTTGTATATCTAGACGATATACTCATCTTTAGTACATCCTTGAAAGAACATATTAAGGTCATAAAAGACATATTCACAGTACTAGAACGGACAGAATTAAAAATCCAAATTGACAAATGTAACTTCATGAAAAGAGAAACTGAATTCTTAGGACATATTCTGACTAGTGAAGGACTAAAGCCCAACCCAGACAAAATTGACGTCATTCAAGCAGTAGAGATTCCCAAAACAGAAAAGCAAATAAAAAGCTTCCTAGGACTCACAGGTTACTATAGGAAATTTGTGAAAGATTACGCCAAGGTGGCACAACCCATAACGAAATATCTGAAGAAAGGAGTAAAAATAAACGTTAAAGACCCGATGTATATAGAGGCATTCGAAAAATTAAAATCGTTGATAACCTCACACCCAATTCTTAGGTATCCAAACTTTGAAAAAACTTTTACCTTAACCACCGATACATCTAACTATGCAATTGGTGCGGTACTGTCACAAGAAGGACATCCGATATGTTTCGCATCTAGAACATTGAACAACCACGAAAGGAATTATTCGGCTACGGATAAAGAATTCCTTGCAATATTATGGAGTGTGAACTATTTGCGACCATACCTCTACGGCAGGAAATTTAAAATACTGACTGACCATCAGCCAATAAAATGTTTGCACTCAAAATATAAAGGGAGGGATATGTCTCCCAGACACCAGAGATGGTTACTAAAGTTAGGAGAAAATGGTTTTGAAATAGATTATATAAAAGGCAAGGAGAATAGGGTTGCAGATTTCCTTAGTAGACTGGAAAATGCTGAAAAAGAAACAGGAGAAGTAGAAGCCAGTTTTCACGAAGATCCAAATAAAGAAAAAAATTTTAAAATAAATAATATAGAAGAAGATGATGTATCGATGCTGATAGTTCACTCAGCCGAAGAAAATTTGATGGATCATTTCTATATTAAAGAGGAAATAGTTAACAAGTATAAAACTCAAATTATCTTAACTAACAATAAAATAGAAGAAATGAAAATTATAAATGGTAAAAGAATTATTTTTGTGGCAGAGTCAGACTTTAACGACCTAGGAAATATTTTCAGAAGATATATTACTAAAGGAAAAATAGGCATATTTTCCGAATTATCCGAGCTACAATATTATTCAAGAAAAATTAATAGAAATGTACTCAAATGACAAGCAAATAGAATTCATCAAATGTACTATGAGAGCCCAGTAGCTCGTTTCTGTATTTCTCGCATTGCAAAATTTCTCACATTAAGGGTGAAACAAAAAATTCCATCGTTTCTCGATTTGTGAGAAAAAAGTGTTTCTGTATTTGAATGCGAGAACAGACAACACAGATTCTGTTTTAACTGGAATACTTCCAGTAATTAAGTGTCAAATGCTAGCGAAACGTCAAAGAAAGAAATAGATATAATAAAAATAGGGCTGCCAGATTTTATGATTTTGCGAAATTGGCAAAGTGCCGACTGGCTGATTTTTTTAGTGACGATATTATTCAGTCTTCGAAATAAAATAATTTTAAATAGTTTAATATGTTTGTATATTCGGCACCAAAAAAAAAACGATATCTTTAAAAACAAGGCAGCTTAAAAAATTTAGCGGCAAAATCAAAATTTCGAAGGAAAACTGTTTAATTTGTATTTCCTTAGATTGCTTAATACATTTGTTTATGTGATCAAAACAAAACATTTTTCATATAAAAATGATTGCCTTTTTTTGCCAAAAGTGTTAGTTTTAGTTCAATATGACATTTTGTCACGCTTTAAAATGATTTTTTTAGGAAAAAAACAATCTCAAATTTTAAATTGTTATTGGATTAAATAAAAATAAATAATTTTATTTAAGTAGACCTCAAGATTAAGTATGTATGTATAAAATATGTATTTTACCTATGAACTTTAAGTCTTGAAATTTTTTTTTTGGATTGTTTTAATAAAATTCGAACAAAATTTGTCAAAATTAATTTTTAATTGTCCGATTTTTTAAAACAAAATAGGCTATTTTTTTAATTTTTCTAAGGAAATTAACGATTTTTCACAAATTTATCTGGCAGCCCTGCATAAAACGAAAACAAAGAAGGGCTTAAAAAAATTAAAATAAAAAAGTATAACAATTGTGTTTTATTTATTTTCATCATTTAAATTCTTTCTCTTCAAATAAAAAAAAAAAAAATAATACACATTCTTGTGTACATACATACATAATTTGTTCTCCATTTTTTGAAATTTTATTTTTCTCGCATCAATTTTAAATATGACTTATTTTGACAGTTCTTGTGATAAACTTTTGGCAAAATATTGATACAGAAACACTTTTTCTCACATACTTCCAATAATTGCTGTTAAATTATTTAAATGACAGATAGTTCTCGCAAAGTAAAGATACAGAAACACTTATGTGAGAAAAACCATTTTTTGTTTCATATTGCACTGTTTTTGTCATAATTCACTTGTTTCATGCGGGAAATTTTACGATGCGAGAAATACAGAAACGGGCTACAGGATATAGAAACAGAAATAGAAGCAGTCAAACAAATTTCTTTTTATCATGTAAGAGAAAGTATACACTCCGGCATACAGGAAACATATAACCAAATCAAATACAAAATTTATTATCCAAAATTATTAGAATTAATACAGATGGTAATTAACCAATGCGACCTTTGTAAGGAAGTTAAATACGACAGAAATCCTATTAAACAAAAATTTAAATTCACAGAAACACCAACAAACAAAAATCAAGTTATACATATAGATACATATGTGATGAAGGGTTTTAGATTTCTAACCGTGATTGATAAATTTTCAAAATTTGGGACAGCATATCATTTAACAGATAGAAATCCAATTACTATAATAGAACAATTAGAAGAACATTTTTCAAAGGTAGGTAGACCAGAAAAAATTGTAGCGGACGGCGAATTCAATGCACTCCAAATTAAAGAGTTTCTCAGTCAAGAGGGAATTCAATTACATATCACAAAACCAAACAGTCATACAGGAAATGCAGACGTCGAAAGAATGCATAATACATTATCAGAAAAATTTAGAATCCTATATAAAACTAATAATAACATCCCCATAAAACGACTAATCCAAAAGGCTATGAGGAATTATAACGAACGTTACCATTCTAACACTAAATATACACCCAATGATGTTCAACAAGGAAAAGTAGATGAAAAAAGAGTAAAAGAGAATTTAGAAGAATGTCAAAGGAAGGTTATAACCAAATCAAACAAATCTAGGAAAGATTATGAGGAGGTCAGGAACGAAGGTTATATAAAAAATTATAAGGCTTTAAGACATAAAGAACAACCTAGATATAGGAAATCAAAACTAAAAAACATACACACCTGTAATATTAAAAGACCATATAAATTTTCGGACGGTAGTAATGAGGACGATGACATTGACTTCGAATACTTAGCCCAACGCTTAAAAGAAGTTAAAAGCAAAAACAAACAAACAAAAAATTCAACCTCGTAATATCAAGAAACCTCTAAAATTTTCAGATGCTGACAATATTAATGATACTGATAGGAATTACAGACCACAGGACTAATGAAAATTGAACGAATAATGGAACAAAAAGGATACATAGACATTTACATAAGAGAACAGGAAATTGATAAAGAAACAGACATAATTCTACATATTATTAATCTACAAGAGCTTGAGGACATTTTAGTAAACATAACGAATAATATTAATTTTATGAGTATTGACAATAGAGAAATATTAAATTCTGAAATAAACGACGCAAAAAATAAACTAATGACACTATTACCAAAACAAACAAGACAAAGACGCGGACTAATTAACGGTATAGGTAGTTTATCGAAGTGGTTGTTTGGAACTATGGATGACGAGGACAGAAAAACGATACAAAACCATTTTTTAGAATAAATGAAATAACGGAAAACAATAATCAACAAATAATTATTAATGATTATTTTAATACCACTATAAGTCATTTAAAGAATGTTGTAAAAAATGACAGAAAAAAATAGAAGATGAATTAAATTATATAAATAAATTTGTAGAAATAGAAAAAAACGAAAATTTGTACTTAGAACAATTAACTAATATACAATTAATAAAAAACAAAATAGAACAATTACAAGATAACGTAATTTCAGCAAAATATGGTATCATACACCCAAACATTTTAACTAGTAACGAAATCCAAGTATATGAAATAGATTACAATAAACTAAAGTATATTCAGCTTGGAACAACATATCTTAATAATTCATTTTTGATTTTTGGTATAAAAATTCCCAAAAAATTTATAACAGTTGAATTAAAAACAATTGTACCATTACCAGACAATAATAATAATGAAATAGACGATGAAAAACAAATACATTTTGAATTCGAAAATAAAACTTACAAATTTGAGGAAAATAAACATTTAAGAGAATTAAAACTAAGCAATCATTGTATTTTAAAAAATAGTTGCAAACTTATAAGTAACACAGATTTAGAAATCATACCCTTAGACATAAGCACTATTTTAATTAAAAATGCAAACAACATAACTATAAACCAAACTTGTAATAATGATGATAATGTCCTAACAGGAAACTATATAATAAATTTTAACAACTGTACAATTAGAATCAAAGATTATTACTTTTCAAACATATTGGAAATGGCTGAAGAAAAAACAATATATAAGAATACCAATATTATACAAAATTTTACTCATAAAATAACACTTGAACAAATTAACGTAGAAAATCAAAATAATATTCAAAATATTAAAGAATTAAAGTTCCACAAGAGAATCACATATAGTTGTAATATTTTAACCATAATCGTAATACTTATTTTAATTGTAATAATCATAACAAAACATAAACGTATTAAAATAAAGATAAACAATAGAATTCAGGAGAATTCTAATCTAAAGGGGGGAGTAGTTACATATAGGAATACTTCTCCTGACAAAATAGACAATTTTTAGAATTAATAAGTAAAAAATAACACAATGTAAAATTGATGCGTTAACAAATTTTGAGTAAGTAAATTTCCATTTCCGTTCTCATGAACAATTTTAAATAAATTTAATAAGAATTGCTAAATGAAATAAAAATGCAAAATTGACAATTTTGCACTTAACAAATTTTAAATAAATAAATTTCCGTTCCCATAAATAATTTTCCATAAATTTGATAAGAATTGCTAAATGAAATAAAAATGCTAAATTGACCATTTTTACCAAAATCATGTTAACGCAACAATTAATAAAGTATAATGTTAAACATAAAGTGAGTTGTAAAGTCAGTCTTGTTGTGACACTGGTTAACGTTAATTAATAAACGGAAAAGTAATTAAAACAAAAAAAGAATAAAATTGTGTTTTTTTTTTAATTCACTCCTTAAATAAATACATAAGTGGCGCGAACGACATGGATGAACCCCTAAGCTGGGGAAAAACGGAGGCAGTGTAAAGAACAAAGTCAACCAGTGATACCTTTTGATTCACACATGAATTCATTTTATTTTATTTATATTTTTTTCATTTGTTTATTGTTTAGTCTAGTTATTTAGTCATAAGCAATTAAAGATATATGTAAATCCGTTTAGTTGTTAAGTTTGAATTTAACGGTTAGTAGGACGCCACCGGGTTGTCAGAAATGTAGTTATTTTTAATAGAGCAACCATGAGTTGATATCATATGTTTGCACTACGACAGTTTTGAAGTGAGTGTGTGTGTGTGCATACACAAGGGAAATCGTATAAAAGGGCCATCATCATTGAATGCGAGACAGTCGGTCGTGGGATCGCAATAGGGTTAGACCTACTTAGGACAGTGGATACACATCCTAATTACTCTTAAACACACTCTTAAACACACGTGCGTGTGTGGGTACACCTCGTGTTGTCTGTGTTTTCCATCGTTGCGATTGGGAATTGGGTCTGCCCGTGTATGGGTACACCTCGGGTAATCTTGAGTCTCCGTCCGAACCATCGCCGCACTGTGGCTGAAAATTGAATTTCATCGGCCAAAAGTCCAATTTTTTGTCATCGCCGATTTCAAAAATTTTAATGCCATTCGATAGCAAACATATTAGAACTAAGGTATCAAAAAAACTAGATTAAAATATTCGTAATTGTGGCTGTGGCATGCTGCTGGAAACCAATATTTTATTTTGTTTAAGAAAAAAATTAATTTTTGTAAATTTGATCAGAACTAAATTATGATTTCTCGCAAGCCGTTATCAATAATTGGTCGAAATTTTTTTTGTTATATTAATGGGATAGTAGTCTTTAAGAAATGGACCATTACATCAATGTATCATTTATACCTGATGTGTTATTAAATGTTTCCCCAGGTTCTATATTTTAGTTAAAACCGAATTTTAGAGGAGTAGAACTTGTTAGGGTCAAAAGGGGTCAAAGAGATTTTAGTACCATCAGAAAGCTGAAGGTGTCCTCTTTAACCCCATATATACTTGTGCAACTGTTTGGAACTTTTTTCATTTTAATGAAATTACTCGCAACATTTTTTTTGCTCTTTTTTTTTAAGCTGCTCATAAGACTGAAATATAACACAATGGTGTACGAGCGTTTTGTTTTGAAAAATAATTTTGCTTCTTATGAACGGCTGAACATATTTGAATGAAATTTTAAACTGTCATGGCCGGGTAGCTTTTGTGTTGAATTGGAAGAACACGGGTCCATGGAGGGTCGGGAGAGTGACTTGCGGACCTCTAAAATTGGTAACCTCGGAAATTCCAACTTTTAAAAAATTCACCAAAAATATATTTATGGTTTGCAAAAAAAAAAATTAACTTAAGCTGAGTTACAAAAAATATGCTTAAATGTTTAGGTTATCTCCTTTGCTTTTGGAGATATTCGGATAAAACGGATTTTTGGCTTGATTTTTATTATGTTTTATGTCAAACTGTTATCAATAGTGGGTTCACAATTTTTTATATTAGTAGTAAAGCAGTCTTTAAACAATGTTATGTTGTATTACTGTACCGATTATACCTGCTGTGTTATTAAATATTTTTTAGGTTCTATATTTTAGTCAAATTGAAGTTCAGAAGAATAGAATTTATGAGGTCAAAAGGGGTTAAAGAAATTTTACTAGCTGTAGGTAGGTGAAAGTATCCACTTTAAACCCAAATGCACTTTTGTACCTGTTTGGACCAGCCTATAGAACACTTTTTTAGTTTGTGTAAAATTATTCGCAACATTTCTTTTGCTCTTTTAATTTTACCTTTTCATATGACTGAAATATAAGTGTACCAAGCCAAGTATTTCATATTATATAATTACCAATACCTGTGGAATTTTAAGCGTATCGTACTTAAGCCCATTTTAGTTCTTTATTCTACCTTATTTTGCTACCTAGGAACACAGTATAACGCAAGCTATGTATAAAAGCCAGTGGTATTCGAATAAAATCTCAGTTGTTAAAATATATCTAAGCAATAACAATCTAATTTTTTTAATATCTATAAAAATGGAGTGCTTCAGCTATAAAGAATTATCCGAAGAGTATTTTAAAAATAAAAAGGAGGAAGATGTTTTAAGTTACATTGAAGGAAAACTCAATATATATTCCAGCAGCACTGAAATACGATCGGAACTGCAAAATAAAATAAACGATTTCGTCAAAAACTTAAAAAAGCGCTTCAAACAAGTTGGATGGAGTAAACCTAGATTATACAACAGTTTTGCAAACTGGTTAGATGGCGAACTCAGTGTCCAGATATCTTCAGAAGGTACAAATGAAAAGAACCTTGGGAGACCAAAGAAATCACTTGAGAACTGTAGCGATAGATCTAAAAGGCGGAAGCTTAAGGATATCAACGAAGAAATCGGGGATAAAAATATTCAAGAAGCTTTGCTATTTATTTTTAGATTTGAAGTTAACAAAAGAGCAATATATTCAGCTCAGAGTACGTGCAATTGAATAAGGTTCAAATCTGTATCCTGCTCATCATCACATAACTGCTGCTAAGAAGGAATGTTTGCCACTAAGGGACACTATTAAAATCACACCAATTTCGGCAGAGGTAAAACTTCAAGGTCTACTTAATCATACAGCTCAGCGTTTACTACGATCACTTAAAGGAGATGATTGGAAAAAATATGGGAACTGCAAGTTAACTCTCTTTTGCAAATGGGGATGTGATGGTTGTTCTGGACAAAAAGCAATACAAGCAATCTATATGTGAAAATACTTCAGATACAGATATGTTCATGGTATCATTTGTTCCATTGCGATTGATAAAGAATTTGGAACACTCGGAGCCTTCGACCAGTACGATGCAAACAAAGGATATTTGAAAAAATCTCACACCATCTTCTACAAAATACTGCAGACCAATTAAATTTGAATTTAAAAAGGAAACTGCTGTTACCATTAAAAATGAAACCAGTTATATAAGAGCCCAAATTGCAACACTACGGCCATTAGAATTAGAAATATATGGCCATATAATTGAAGTTAACTATCAATTAGTGCTAACGATGATAGATGGAAAAGTAGGCCAGGCTTTGACTGACACAAAGGCTTCATCCAGCTGCATTATATGCCAAACCACATCAAGCAAATTAAACCAAGTCCCGGAAAAATCATTAGATAATACTAATGCATATGAATTTGGATTATCGCCGCTACATACAAGAATACGAATTATGGAGCACATACTAAAAATCAGTTATTATTTGGGTTTTGGACCTACAGGATCAATAAGAAACAATGACACCAACAATGATTTAAGAAGTATAAAAAAGAAGCATGTTCAGGATGAATTTCGCAAATGTGGGTTGATTATAGACCAACCAAAACAAGGATCATACAATACGAATGATGGGAATACAGCAAGAAGGTTCTTTTCTGATCCCAAAAAAGGATCTGAAATAACAGGTGTTGATATAAGTCTTATATCAAGATTTAAAACAATCATTCATGTACTTGCATGCAATGAACAAATGGATTATAGAAAATTTGGGGATTATGCCAAAGAAACAGCACGAATATATACTACCAAATATCCATGGAGAAATATGTCTGCAACAGTTCATAAAATCCTTTATCATGGAGAGGACGTCATTAGGCATCATTTAGTACCACTAGGAGATCTGTCAGAGGAAGCCCAGGAAAAAAGGAATAAAAATGTCACGAGACTTTACAAACGAAGATCTGTTTAATATATTGTTGGCAACGTCAGATCCGCTCATCTCTAGCATTCGAAGTCAATGGAAAGTAGAACATCGGGACTTAGATGAAGAAGCAAAAGGGCTGCTACAGGACAGACGTAATACAAAACCAAATATGGAATATTTGGAGGCAATTTTCCAACCGAATGAATAGTAGATATAATTAACTTTTATTGTTATTTAAGCAAAAAATATGTTTTTTGTCTTTATTGTTATTTAAATAAAAAAGAAAATAAACATTTAATAATTTACACTTATTTATTTTTTTAATCTAAAAAGTATTCCAGTGGAACTGGTTCCAGTTGAACCTGTTGTAGAGTTGATAATGTAGAAACCTATTCACAAAATGATCATAGGTATTATTATTACATGCCTATGCATTTTTTAAAGGTATAATGGTATATAAGAGGCGAATGTATATGCAGGTAATACGAATACTCATTTGTTCTTTCGCTGATAAAAAAATATTTTCTCCAGAAATAAATAAAAATGTTTATATTTTTCGAAAGAAAACATTATGAGTATGCTTGTAGAAGCAATTTTTAGTCAGTTTAACATCTTTACTCCCATATGCCCTATTCCAAATAAAATTTTTCAAACAAAAAAAAATAATTTGAGTAAAAAATTCTAATAATTCAACAAACCGATTTTTATACAATTAGAACAGTAATGTTTTCTCATATGTCTATTATTTTCTTTCTAATTCTGATCAATATCGAGTGGTAAATTGTATTGCCTTTTTTGAACAAAAAAAAAATTTAAAGCCGTTTTCCGGGATTGGGAATTTGGGTATTTCTTAATCAAAAATGGGGATGTTTTTCAGTCCACTGTTTTAAGAACTTTTTTATCTACATAACTGCCAAAATTCATAATGATACCTTTATTCATGTTAGATTTATAGAATGTCAAACATTAAAATTAATTATTTATATAGTGTAAATGAATAAAAGGGCTTTCAACATGAGTAAAAAATAATAATTTTTAGGTTTGACATTCTATAAATCTGACATGAACAAAGATATATTAATGAAATTTGGCAGTTATGTAGATTAAAAAGTTCTTAAAACAGTAGGCAGAAAAACATCCCACTTTTTGAATAAAAAATACCATAATTCTCAATCTCAATCATTAGCATTTTCATACTAAATGCTAAAAAACATCAAAAGTTCAACTTTGACCTTAAATTTCTGAACAACTACTGAACCGATTTTAACAAAACTTACACTGCAAAAAAGTTCAAGAAGTCTTCTCTCCAGCATAAAATTGCAAAATTATCTCTATCGGTTCAAAAGTTACAGATTTTTGGCCGATGAAAAACGATTTTCAGCCACTGTGCGCCGTAAGGTTACATGTGTTGCGATCTATTGAGCAACCGACATCTTAAGTCACGACCGTTAAGCTGTTTGTAATTGTGTATTGTTTGTAACGTTGTGTGAAACCAAAGGAATTTTATTTGGTATCCCGTATGAACCTGGACACCGCTGAGTCTACCCCAGCAACCAGCGGTAAACGTGTCTTTACATTACTAAGATATTTCTACCTAATTTGGAAGCCTTATCTCTTACCGTTCTCCAGATATACAGAAATCTATAATGTCTTTGTATAGGAGGTGTCACGCCCACTCAAAATTAAAAATACATATACCCTATAGTTCCTTCTACATCATCAGTAATAACCTGTAAAAGTTTCATGAAGATGAAAGGAATTGTAATTCTTGATTTTTCTAAATTTCTTTCAGCAAAATCCGACTAGTGGTTCTCGAGTTATGTTAAACAAAAAAGCCTTATCAGAATTGAGTCCCGAATCAATCAGCTGAAATATGTTGTACTGTGTAATGCAGCAAATTGAGAGGTGGCACCTGGTGGCACTTGAAATTGATTAAAAATGTAAAAACAGATATGAGACAATGTATAAGTAGTGATTTCCAACTGTGGGAAAGTAAGGCTAAAATTGCAGGTCCAAATGTTTGGAGAAAAAAGGGATTTTTTTTATATGTTCATAAAAATATACAAAAAAAAAAAACTTAAGTCTCTGAAGATTTTTTTTTCAATTTAAGTATACTGAAATATCCTACTTTAAATAAAAAACAAGTAAGAGTGCTATATTTGTCTGTGCCGAATCTTTGATACCCTCCACTGACAGGAGTGAGCTCTATATGATAAATACATATATATTACACTGTGCAAGAAATTGACACTTTTTTTCGTGACAAGCTGGACACCTGGCGTTTTAACATAATTCGGGTACGCTGAATCCAATGGTGCCCGCGGTTTTTTAAGATTGGCTCTGGTTTTCGAGATATACCGTTATTTCGAAAATGGAGGAGGTTGCACAACATATGTTCGCATAACTCAAAAACGCTTTAGCTTATTGAAAAAACTTAAAAAACCGAAATTCCTTTAAGAAAAGTAAAACCTCTTTCTAATATCCGCAGTCGTTTTAGAAACATAATTTTTTTTTGGAAAAAAAATAATTTTTTTAACAAAATTTCGAAATATGTTAGAAATAAATGATTGCGATGAAAAATAAAGTGGGGTTTGTCATACATTTGACCCATCTATGGGCATTATAGGCGCTGCAGGGGCCTAATTTAAGAATTTCATTAAACGGCCATATTTGTATGGGAGCCCTCCTAAGGGCTGGAGATATATGGCAACTATGTTTTAAGAAAATGTTAAGAACAATAAACATTGGAGGTCATACATTTTATCCTCCTAGGAGTAAATCCTAGGCCTTAGAAACAAATGATGGGAATGGAAAATAAAGTTGCGCTGGACATACATTTGGCCCGTCTAGGGGTATCTCAGGCCCTGCAGTTGCAAAATTTAAGGCTAGGGTTATACATACCCACCCGCTATCTCCATTCCTTAAGGGGGCTTCCATACAAAATGTTCAATGCAGACTAGAAATATATTGAAGAAAAAGTCCCATAAATTCCCAGAAGTCGCCCCTAGTGGTATATAATGTATGGCCGAACTCAATTAATTTTTTGTCCTTAACATTTTCTCAAGACATACTTGCCCCTTATCTTCACTTCTTAGGGGGGCTCCCATACAAAATATTGCGTTTTATGAAATTCTTAAATTAATTAAAATTTGTCGACTTTTGTGAATAAAATCAAGAATTGCAAACAGATTTGAATCATTTATGGCTTGTTTTGTTTGGAATTAGAAGCATAGCTGCATTTTCCAATTTTTTATGAATTTTTAAAAAACAAAAATTTCGAAATTTTGTTAAAAAAATTATTTTTTTTCCAAAAAAAAAAATTATGTTTCTAAAACGACTGCGGATATTAGAAAGAGATTTTACTTTTCTTAAAGGAAATTTTATTGCGGAATTTCGGTTTTTTTTAAGTTATTTCAATAAGCTAAAGCGTTTTTGAGTTACGCGAACATATGTTGTGCAACCTCCTCCATTTTCGAAAAAAACAGTATATCTCGAAAACCAGAGCCGATCTTAAACCGCGGGCAGCACTGGATTCAGCGTACCCGAATTATGTTAAAACGCTATGTGCCCGGCTTGTCTGTTTTTTCAACTAGCATAGTGTTATTAACAAAGATTCACAAAAACGAGCGTCAGCTTGAGTAAAATATCATGATTCGTAAAAGTTTTAGCCGAACTAAAATAATTTTTAGGAGCGTTATTTGTATTGGACATACGGTAAATTATGGACCAATCATCCCAAAATTCTGAAGACTGATTTCTAGTATTACAAAAAATAAATTAGAATAAATTTCAATACAGTAGTGTAATTAGTTTTAGCGTTAACAGAAAATTTCACAAATTTGCATGATATTTTTTCTGGCCATATGAATTTAAGTAAGACATTTTACCGTAATATCTATATCTGTGATGGTTTAAGGCGAATTTTATTATTATCCCAAAGTGAGCTTTATTTGGTTTTAGGCGCAATAAACTGTTTTCCGAGAGTAGGGTTTATATGTGGCCTAGGGTAAATTATGGACCAACCTTCACGAAATTTGGCAATGTGATTTCTCGTCCTATAAAACTGTGACGTACTGAATTTAAGTATGCTAGCGTTATTTATTGCGGTTTTAGGCGTACTTAACTGTTTTCCGGAAGTAGGGTTTATATGGGGACTAGTGTAAATTATGAACCGATCATCAAAAAATTTTACGGTGTGATTTCTGGTCCTATAAAACTGTGACGTACCAAATTTAAGTATGCTAGCGTTATTTATTGCGGCTTTAGGCGTACTAAGCTGTTTTCCGGAAGTAGGGTTTATATGGGGACTAGTGTAAATTATGGACCGATCTTCAAAAAATTTTACAGTGTGATTTCTGGTCCTATAAAACTGTGACGTACCAAATGTAAGTATGCTAGCGTATTTTATTGCGGTTTTATGCGTACTAAACTGTTTTCCTCGAGATGGGTTTATATGGGGCCTATGGTAAATTAAAGACCGATCGTCCCGAAATTTACCGAAATTTTATGTCATTCCGTGCATTAATAAACCATTTATGTTAGTTTTTGTATCAAAATTATCAATTTTTTCAGGGTGGTGGTTCCAGATTTTGATTCATAGTTCTGATCCTACTGAACCGATGTTACTGGATTTCAATCCCAAACTGCTTAGGATAACTACAAGCAATTTGAGACCAAGTTTGTTCTTTTCTTTTGCGTTTTTCAAAAGTGAGCGTGTTTTCAACACACGGACAGGAGGAGAGACAGACGGACATGGCTAAATCGACTTAGAATTACTCAAGCAGCCAGAATATATATACTTTATGGGGTCTTAGATGTATAATAAAAAAGTTTCATACGGAATGACAAACTTAGTATACCCTCATTCACCACAGTGGTGGTGGAGAGTATAATAAAAAGAAAAACGTAAGCTCACATAATAAAATAATATTCGTTTTTCTTAGGTTTAAATTAAGTTGGTTCGGTAAAACATACAAGTATTGAGTTTGAGACGGATATAAAAAAAAAATGGCAGTCAGATCGGAGTAATTCTTTTTGATTTGATTGTACCATTTAGTCAAAAATTTTAAAATATCACTGCATATTGCATGAAGAGTATGTTGACAATTTGACTTTTTTTCGCGAAATCCCCAGTGTGCGGCGTTTACATATGCCAGTACTGACAAGACATTAGAAATACATGCAAAATTTTACCCACTGTCTTGCAAACGCAGACAGTAAATTTGGACAGTGATTTGATATTTGCTGACAGTAAATTGAAGTTTTGTTCGCAAAGGAAAAAAAAAAATCAAAAAGTAAAAAAAAATAATTATATTCTGCTTTGATTTTTTATGTCTTCATTTAATGTAATCCATGTTGACATAAAATAAACTCTACAACTACAAAAAGTCACATACATTTTGGTTTTGCAATTTAATTGCTTGTTGTCAAAAACAGCTTACACAGGGTCTCCACCTGAGATAATATCTGATATAATATGTGAGAGAACGCCGGCAGAATGAGAGAGCACATTTCTTCATGCTAATCTTAATCTTAAACAAGGGGAACATGTATCTTATAAGATTTCATAATTTACTGATTTTCGTACAGTAAACTTGTGTCGTTTTTGATTCTTTTTTAGTTTTTTCTCTGTTTTTAGTATTTATTTTGGTTTTTCAAGCACTTTTTACAAGATTTACACTATTTTCACTAAACAAATTAAACATTTTAATGATAGCGTCTTAATATTAATTCAGATGTATGTATGTATGTGTATTTTTGACAGCTTATCTTATAAGATAGTTGTTATAAGATTTCTCATAACAACTGTCTCATAACATTTATTATAATATTAATACTAACACTATTTGAGAGTCCACACGTAAGATAATACTCTCTGCGATTGAATTTGACGTTTGCTAATATAAACATCTTATATCTTATATCAGGTGGAGACCCTGTGTTACCAAGGTAGACATTTTTCACAGAAATTTTTTCGGTTACTTTGACGCAAAACGTTTGGTAATTATATTTTAAATTCGCCTTGGGCACAGCTGATAAACGGCTGAAGAGTTGCACTTTCCTCCTGCTTCGTAAGTAGATTAAATATGAATCGACTTGATTCGCTCTCAAAATATTATATGGCGAAGCAAGATGTTTCGTTCATGATTAGGGTGTGAAGCATTAATAAGGAGCGAAGCACATACCGTGGAAACATAGCATAAAATCAAGTAAAGGCTAGTTTACACGGTAATACAATGTATAACGACTTTGTGGAATCAAAATATTATGAAATTCTCTCCGTGTTAAAAATAAAAAAATAAAAATCTGTTGGTAAGTATTTTTCATGTTTACACGGATGGTTTAAGTAAAATAAAAGCAAAGTGAGTTAATAACAAAAAGTCAGATGGTTGCAGTTTACAATATTTACAGAAACAACATGAACATTTCCTGAGTTGATTCTGCTTGTTTTTGTAATGTTATAAAAATGTTACCACCTTCAATATATTCTGTTAAAATGCGCCTCTGGTGTGATAAGAATACATAAGTTTCTAAAATGGTTTAGAAAATGAACATTTACCGACCGCTTGTCAAATTTTGTATCCGTATTCTCTCTTACTCAATGCAGTTTGCTTTTACATGATAAGATTTTTCTCATTCTACATTATTTTTCCACATGTCGTAATACATTGTATTACCGTGTAAACTAGCCTTAAATAGTATAGAAACAGAGTTTGTCCATAAAATTAAGAATTTGACATACTTCTATCAAGTGAATGAAAAAAAGCTAAACTAGATATAAAGAAGCTTTTTACTAGATTGCATATTTTTCATACAAAACTTAAATTACTTAATTTTAATTTCACGAGGTTTTTTTGTAGCACAATGAAGTACATAAACACTTATATAATACGATTATATATTTATGTTCTTCATTTTGTAAGGGAAAAATAAGAAAATTTGTGAAAGTTTTTCAAGTTTGTAAGAATTTTTGGTATATTTCCGAAGTACAATTTCTTAATTTAAAGTAAAAATTCTTATTTTCAAGTTAAATTGAACTTAATACAAGAAATTTTCATTTTCTAACTTAAATCTAATTCAGGCTTTTTTTTTTTGGTTTTTGTGTAACTATATACGTATATGTATAGAAATGATTATATGAGTAGAAATAGAAATAATAATGCTAATACGTAAATACGCTTACGCGAATTGTACTGAAATCAATAAAGTGTATTTTGGGTTTAAAATGCTTTTTGAGTATTTGGTATTCGCGTATTTTGACAGTTTGTAGACAGAAATGTCAAATGATAATAAATTAAATGAATACAGAAATACAGCTGTATACTATCGTTAAAAAAATTAAAGAATCACACTATCGTTACTGCAAGCGAATATATATGTCGACAAATATAACGGTTCGTTAAATGTTAATGAGTTGCACTACTGATTTCAGCTTCTATGTATTTACATTAAGCAATAAGAAATTTATTATATATATGGGGGATTTCATGTCAAGTGGCCCAACTTTTGAAATCGATGTCTTCCGATTTGGATGAAATTTGCAGCAAAGTTAGTCTTATTGGAGTTAGAAATGATTTTTTTTATACATATCCCACTCGCATCCCACTAAGCGACCAAAACTACCTTAAAGGAAAAGACCTAAGCTTTCTTTTGAGCAAAAAAAAAAAAAAAAAAAATACCGTTTTCAAAAAAAAATAAAAAATAAGTTTTAAATTTAAAAAAAAAAATTTTAAAATATTTAAAAAAATACAAAAAATGAGAAAGAACACCGGTTTGGCCAAAATGTCAAATTTTGACACCCTCTAACTCAGAAACTTTTTGACCGATCATGTTGAAAATTTATGTCTAAACTACGATCCAATAAGACTAACTTTGGTTCATATTTCATCCAAATCGAAAGACATCGATTTCAAAAGTTGGGTCACTTGACATGAAATCCCCCATATATATAAGTGTAGGATGACCATAGTAATAGGAATAACATCGAATACAATGACTGACAAATAATCGCGTATTTGGGTATTTGTATTATTACGGCACTAATTGTTGATCCTCTTTTACAATTTGTCTATCGCTCGCTAAAGCAATAACGAATGGTAAAAAAGGCAGTGTCAGTTGAGTCGTTGAATTAAAAGGTCGTTGCGCGAAGACTTCTGAAAGTACAGTGCATATTAGTCATTTATTATTAATTAAATCAAAATCTAGTTAAGTTAGCTTTAAAATGTATTATCAGTTTTGTTAATTGAATTTAAATAAAACAAACTGAAACATTAAAGGCCGAATCGCAGTTATTTAATTGGCTCGTAAAATGGTAAGATCCCTACAAATTTGGAGGCTCAACCGGGATCTATTCAACAATTTTACAGCCAAAGTGAGTGATAATAAAAAAAAACAAAAAAAAGTGTTGCATATCAAATGAAATGAAGATGTTAGTTGTATTGTAATATAATTACTCAAATTTTAATGAACAAATTATAAACTAATGTGTTTCACTATTATAAACTAACGTGCTGAATATACATACGAATGTAAATATATTCACACACAGCAACAAGTGGACAATATTTTATAAGTATGCAGAAAAACAACAACGTTTAAAACTTAATAGAGTTAGCGGTGAAAAAAAGGAAGACCTTGGGAAAAAATTAAATTAAAAAAAAAACAACTCAAAGTGATTTGTACCAAAATATGCAATTAAAAAAAAACAAGAACAGCTACTTTGCAGAATACAATATGCGTTAACATTTGTATTTTTGATCTGAAAAAAAAAACTCAACTGTAATAAAAAAAAAAACTGTTGCCGTGAAATTAAGAGTAAAATAAAGAGAGCGATCCATGCCGAGGACGCTAGTGTGGAAAATAAATTGCGCTTAAGAGTATAAGGTGCCTAGGTGTATATCAGAGTGACGGTTGCCGACAATTAGCAGAGAGCTGGAGACGTTGGCTGCAGTTAAACATCATTATTATCAAAGTAGACAGAGAAGCTGCAACTTTGGAATAAGCTAAGTAGTTGTAGTTTGTTGATTTTATTGTATGTAATATTGAGTTTGTATAAAGGGCAGACGGCCTTTTAATTGTGGTGATATTTTGGTAAAGAGGAGAATAAGCAAGAGTGAGGTTTGGAGTATTTTAATATTGAAGTTTCGATTGAGTTAGTTAGCTGGTGGTTGAATTAATATATTTTAAATATTTAACATTTTTGCTTTACATTAGGGTGGGGCAAAAATATTATCCGAAGTTGATAAAATTTATGTGGGTCTAAATTAAAATTGATTATCATTTATATAACAATTTCTTACTTGTTTTGCAATATCCGAGTGTAGGGAAACATTTAATTAGGATTTGTAAATTAGTATTTTTGAAATTGTGTTATTTTTGGATATCTTATTATATATTTAAATTTGAATTTTACGAATTTGTGAAACTTTTGTGCACTGTCATGGAATTGCGGGAAATTTTGGCTTTGACGGTGGAAGACTTGAAGACACACGCGGAGGACGCTGGACTGTCGCCGACTGGGTCGAAAACGGACTTACAGGAACGTCTCATTCGACATTTTTGCAATACTGGCGCTGACGAGGGCTCTAATTTCGTTGATGCGACTTCAGATTTGGGACGTGATATGACAGAACGTTCTAGTTTTACCCTAAAAGATATTCAGGATTCGCTCACATGTTTTTCAGGGGAAGGTACACCTGATATTGAAGCATGGATTCAGGAATTCGAAGACTGCGCTCACGTCGTTAAATGGAATGAATTGCAATGTTATATATATGCTAGGCAATTGTTGACGGGCGCAGCTCGAATCTTTGTGAGGAGCCAAGCTGGCATAAGAAATTGGGGTAGTCTAAAGGAAATTTGAAGAGCAGAATTTGGCACTAAGTTGTCATCAATTGCAGTTCATAAAATGTTGAGGGGTCGACGGAAGAGGGCGGACGAGTCTTACAAGCAATATTTGTACAAAGTGATTACGAAAGTGAAGACCGAAAATAATGTAAAATGTTTTAAGTGTGGGGAGATGGGCCATATTTCGAGAAATTGCCGTTCAACCGATATAAAATGTTTTAAGTGTAAGGAGTTTGGCCACAAATCATCTGAGTGTGGTACACTGAAACGAGTAGAAACGCCTAAAAATGAAAAGATTAAGGAGGAAAAAAGAGCTGTTCATACACTGACGGACGATGTACCAGCAGCTTCGAAACGAATTTTTAAAGAAATTGAGATTTTAGGGAAAACTGTCTCCGCTCTGTTCGATACTGGCAGCGATATAAGTCTACTCCGTTATGATACGCTTTTTATGTTAGGAGATGCACCGTTGGAATCTGGAACAAAAATTCTATCAGGCATTGGTGGTAAAACTATAACGACAGGGGGTTGTCTTAAATGCCTAGTAAAAGTAGACAACGTTGAGCTGGATATTGTTTTCTACGTCGTAAAAGAGGGTGATATCTTATATTCCGCCGTTATTGGAAACGACATATTTAACCAAGCTGACTTAATAATCGATGCAAAAGGCGCAAGATTCAGAAGGACGTTTAAGCCTGTTAGTATATTTGAGACAAGTTTCAGCCTATGTAATTCAACCCACAACGCGGAAGAATCTTTCGAGGAGGCAGCAGTAACATCCGATAAGCATATACCCACGTTGGACGTCACACAAATTGCAGCAGTGCAAAATGAGTTTCGTGAAATCATTCATTCTCCGTTCATAGACCAACCATTCTCTGATATTTTAGAGCTGGATCATTTAGGTAAAGAAATGCGCGCCAAAGTCGAAGATGCTATTAATTCATACAAGACACTCAAGCCGACAACGTTTCCTATAGAAATGAAAATTGTATTGAAAGACGATATCCCAGTTGCAAGCCGGCCTAGAAGAACATCGTACGTTGACCAGCAGAAGATTGACAAGCAAGTCAGAGAATGGTTAGATGAGGGGATAGTGAAGCCAAGCTTATCTGAGTATTCTTCACCGGTGGTACTAGTTTCTAAAAAAGATGGTACGCACAGACTATGTTGCGACTATCGGCGTCTCAATGAAAAAATTGTGCGCGATAACTTTCCGATGGCTGTGGTAGATGATGTAGTTCAGAGATTACAGGAAGGTAAAGTGTATACTACAATTGATTTGAAGAATGGTTTCTTTCATGTACCTATGGAGATCACAAAAGTATACAGCATTCGTTACACATAATGGCCAATATGAATTTTGTTTTATGCCATTCGGTATTTCTAATGCTCCAGCCGTATTTTGCCGCTATATTTCCGCAGTTTTACAAGAGTTGGTTAGAGATGGTACTGTAATTATTTACATGGACGATATCGTAATTCCATCAAAAGACGAAGAGGAGGGCCTCGTAAAATTGGAAAAATTCTTAAAAGTCGCGTCGTCAAACGGTCTTGAGATAAAATGGAGCAAGTGCAAATTTTTGAGGAAAAGTATTAAATTTCTAGGGTATAGGATAGAAAACTCATCAATATATCCCACAGATGAAAAAATTTCAGCGATAAGAAACTTCCCCATTCCCGCTAATGTGAAAGCGTTACAAAGATTTTTGGGACTTACTTCATTTTTCCGACGCTTTATACGGGAGTACGCATTGGTCGCTAAGCCTTTGTCGGATCTTCTTCGTAAAAATGCTATGTTTAAAATGGGCGATGAGGAACTGCTTGCAGTTCAACAATTGAAAAATGCACTTACGAGCGAGTCAGTTCTGAGACTTTATAACCCTAGTTGAGTACATGAGCCGGAAAACGACACCAGCAGAGGAAAAATACCATTCGTATGAATTGGAGTTATTAGCTATCGTAGAAGCACTAAAAAAATGGAGAATTTATGTCATGGGCCTAAAATTTAAAATCATAACTGATTGTAACGCGTTCGCAATGACCATGCGCAAAGAAGACGTTCCTGTTCGAGTTTCGCGTTGGGCACTTTTCCTCCAAGATTTTAATTACGTAATAGAACACCGATCGGGTACGAAAATGAGACATGTAGACGCTCTCAGCCGTGTATCTTGTCTGATGATACAAGAAACCCTACAACATCGCATAAAAGAAGCTCAGAGGAATGACGATCGAATCAGTGCTATTCGCAAAATTGTAGAGATGAGCGAATATGAAGATTATTTCATCAAATATGATATAGTTTGTAAAGACGTGGCGAAAGAACTCATTGCAATACCAGAAAGCATGGAGAGAGAAATAATTGAAATGGCACATCGCCAAGGACATTTTGCAGCAAAAAAGACTAAAGATTTGGTCGAAAAGCAGTTTTTTATTCCAAAATTGGATGCTAAGGTAGATGCCGTTGTAAAAAGTTGTGTGGAGTGCATTATAACTAACTCTAAGGCAGGAAGAAAAGAGGGATTGCTTAATCCCATAGACAAATCAGATAAGCCACTTTTAACGTATCATCTGGACCATGTTGGTCCAATGGATAATACAAAAAAGTTATACAATCACATTCTGGTGATTGTCGACGCCTTCTCTAAATTCGTCTGGCTCTATCCTACAAAGAGCACAGGCAGCAAAGAAGTAGTTGAAAAATTACAGAAGCAAGCAGCTTTTTTCGGAAATCCAGTGCGCATTATAACCGACAGAGGTACAGCATTTACATCGAACGAGTTCGAAGAGTACTGTAAAAATGAAAATATTCAACACCTGCTAATTGCTACCGGAGTGCCTAGAGGAAACGGCCAAGATCGTGTGGTCGTGCCCATGTTAGCCAAAATGTGCGCCGAGCAGCCGAGCAACTGGTACCGATACGTGGATCGAGCTCATCAAATCATAAACAACACCCCATCGAGAAGCACGCAGAATACCCCATTTAAAATTTTAACAGGCATCGATATGAGAACAAAAGATGAGTTTAATGTGCAAAGAATATTAGAGAACCAAGCAATTGAAGAGTTGCAAGTTGATCGTGACCAACTTCGTGAGGACGCCAAAGAAAATATTTTGAAAATTCAATTGGAAAACAAAAAGACTTATAATAGGAAAAGAATTACTGCAAAACAATATAAATTGGGTGATCTGGTGGCTATAAAACGAACTCAATACGGTACGGGGTTTAAGCTGCGACCAAAATTCTTGGGTCCGTACAAAGTAGTCGCAAAATTCAACCATGAAAGATATGAGGTGGAAAAAGTTGGCGAATGTGAGGGTGCTAGAAGATGTCCAACCGTCGCCAAATTCATGAAACCCTGGGATCCGACTTCGGGGTCGAAGTCAGCGTCAGGATAGCCGAATGTAGGATGACCATAGTAATAGGAATAACATCGAATACAATGACTGACAAATAATCGCGTATTTGGGTATTTGTATTATTACGGCACTAATTGTTGATCCTCTTTTACAATTTGTCTATCGCTCGCTAAAGCAATAACGAATGGTAAAAAAGGCAGTGTCAGTTGAGTCGTTGAATTAAAAGGTCGTTGCGCGAAGACTTCTGAAAGTACAGTGCATATTAGTCATTTATTATTAATTAAATCAAAATCTAGTTAAGTTAGCTTTAAAATGTATTATCAGTTTTGTTAATTGAATTTAAATAAAACAAACTGAAACATTAAAGGCCGAATCGCAGTTATTTAATTGGCTCGTAAAATGGTAAGATCCCTACAAATTTGGGGGCTCAACCGGGATCTATTCAACAATTTTACAGCCAAAGTGAGTGATAATAAAAAAAAAAACAAAAAAAAGTGTTGCATATCAAATGAAATGAAGATGTTAGTTGTATTGTAATATAATTACTCAAATTTTAATGAACAAATTATAAACTAATGTGTTTCACTATTATAAACTAACGTGCTGAATATACATACGAATGTAAATACATATATTCACACACAGCAACAAGTGGACAATATTTTATAAGTATGCAGAAAAACAACAACGTTTAAAACTTAATAGAGTTAGCGGTGAAAAAAAGGAAGACCTTGGGAAAAAATTAAATTAAAAAAAAAACAACTCAAAGTGATTTGTACCAAGATATGCAATTAAAAAAAAACAAGAACAGCTACTTTGCAGAATACAATATGCGTTAACATTTGTATTTTTGATCTGAAAAAAAAAAAACTCAACTGTAATAAAAAAAAAAAAACTGTTGCCGTGAAATTAAGAGTAAAATAAAGAGAGCGATCCATGCCGAGGACGCTAGTGTGGAAAATAAATTGCGCTTAAGAGTATAAGGTGCCTAGGTGTATATCAGAGTGACGGTTGCCGACAATTAGCAGAGAGCTGGAGACGTTGGCTGCAGTTAAACATCATTATTATCAAAGTAGACAGAGAAGCTGCAACTTTGGAATAAGCTAAGTAGTTGTAGTTTGTTGATTTTATTGTATGTAATATTGAGTTTGTATAAAGGGCAGACGGCCTTTTAATTGTGGTGATATTTTGGTAAAGAGGAGAATAAGCAAGAGTGAGGTTTGGAGTATTTTAATATTGAAGTTTCGATTGAGTTAGTTAGCTGGTGGTTGAATTAATATATTTTAAATATTTAACATTTTTGCTTTACATTAGGGTGGGGCAAAAATATTATCCGAAGTTGATAAAATTTATGTGGGTCTAAATTAAAATTGATTATCATTTATATAACAATTTCTTACTTGTTTTGCAATATCCGAGTGTAGGGAAACATTTAATTAGGATTTGTAAATTAGTATTTTTGAAATTGTGTTATTTTTGGATATCTTATTATATATTTAAATTTGAATTTTACGAATTTGTGAAACTTTTGTGCACTGTCATGGAATTGCGGGAAATTTTGGCTTTGACGGTGGAAGACTTGAAGACACACGCGGAGGACGCTGGACTGTCGCCGACTGGGTCGAAAACGGACTTACAGGAACGTCTCATTCGACATTTTTGCAATACTGGCGCTGACGAGGGCTCTAATTTCGGTGATGCGACTTCAGATTTGGGACGTGATATGACAGAACGTTCTAGTTTTACCCTAAAAGATATTCAGGATTCGCTCACATGTTTTTCAGGGGAAGGTACACCTGATATTGAAGCATGGATTCAGGAATTCGAAGACTGCGCTCACGTCGTTAAATGGAATGAATTGCAATGTTATATATATGCTAGGCAATTGTTGACGGGCGCAGCTCGAATCTTTGTGAGGAGCCAAGCTGGCATAAGAAATTGGGGTAGTCTAAAGGAAATTTGAAGAGCAGAATTTGGCACTAAGTTGTCATCAATTGCAGTTCATAAAATGTTGAGGGGTCGACGGAAGAGGGCGGACGAGTCTTACAAGCAATATTTGTACAAAGTGGTTACGAAAGTGAAGACCGAAAATAATGTAAAATGTTTTAAGTGTGGGGAGATGGGCCATATTTCGAGAAATTGCCGTTCAACCGATATAAAATGTTTTAAGTGTAAGGAGTTTGGCCACAAATCATCTGAGTGTGGTACACTGAAACGAGTAGAAACGCCTAAAAATGAAAAGATTAAGGAGGAAAAAAGAGCTGTTCATACACTGACGGACGATGTACCAGCAGCTTCGAAACGAATTTTTAAAGAAATTGAGATTTTAGGGAAAACTGTCTCCGCTCTGTTCGATACTGGCAGCGATATAAGTCTACTCCGTTATGATACGCTTTTTATGTTATGAGATGCACCGTTGGAATCTGGAACAAAAATTCTATCAGGCATTGGTGGTAAAACTATAACGACAGGGGGTTGTCTTAAATGCCTAGTAAAAGTAGACAACGTTGAGCTGGATATTGTTTTCTACGTCGTAAAAGAGGGTGATATCTTATATTCCGCCGTTATTGGAAACGACATATTTAACCAAGCTGACTTAATAATCGATGCAAAAGGCGCAAGATTCAGAAGGACGTTTAAGCCTGTTAGTATATTTGAGACAAGTTTCAGCCTATGTAATTCAACCCACAACGCGGAAGAATCTTTCGAGGAGGCAGCAGTAACATCCGATAAGCATATACCCACGTTGGACGTCACACAAATTGCAGCAGTGCAAAATGAGTTTCGTGAAATCATTCATTCTCCGTTCATAGACCAACCACTCTCTGATATTTTAGAGCTGGATCATTTAGGTAAAGAAATGCGCGCCAAAGTCGAAGATGCTATTAATTCATACAAGACACTCAAGCCGACAACGTTTCCTATAGAAATGAAAATTGTATTGAAAGACTATATCCCAGTTGCAAGCCGGCCTAGAAGAACATCGTACGTTGACCAGCAGAAGATTGACAAGCAAGTCAGAGAATGGTTAGATGAGGGGATAGTGAAGCCAAGCTTATCTGAGTATTCTTCACCGGTGGTACTAGTTTCTAAAAAAGATGGTACGCACAGACTATGTTGCGACTATCGGCGTCTCAATGAAAAAATTGTGCGCGATAACTTTCCGATGGCTGTGGTAGATGATGTAGTTCAGAGATTACAGGAAGGTAAAGTGTATACTACAATTGATTTGAAGAATGGTTTCTTTCATGTACCTATGGAGATCACAAAAGTATACAGCATTCGTTACACATAATGGCCAATATGAATTTTGTTTTATGCCATTCGGTATTTCTAATTCTCCAGCCGTATTTTGCCGCTATATTTCCGCAGTTTTACAAGAGTTGGTTAGAGATGGTACTGTAATTATTTACATGGACGATATCGTAATTCCATCAAAAGACGAAGAGGAGGGCCTCGTAAAATTGGAAAAATTCTTAAAAGTCGCGTCGTCAAACGGTCTTGAGATAAAATGGAGCAAGTGCAAATTTTTGAGGAAAAGTATTAAATTTCTAGGGTATAGGATAGAAAACTCATCAATATATCCCACAGATGAAAAAATTTCAGCGATAAGAAACTTCCCCATTCCCGCTAATGTGAAAGCGTTACAAAGATTTTTGGGACTTACTTCATTTTTCCGACGCTTTATACGGGAGTACGCATTGGTCGCTAAGCCTTTGTCGGATCTTCTTCGTAAAAATGCTATGTTTAAAATGGGCGATGAGGAACTGCTTGCAGTTCAACAATTGAAAAATGCACTTACGAGCGAGTCAGTTCTGAGACTTTATAACCCTAGAGCCGAAACGGAAATTCATGCAGATGCTAGTGCGCTTGGTTACGGGGCAGTACTTCTCCAGAGAGATTCAGAGGACATGCAGCTACACCCAGTTGAGTACATGAGCCGGAAAACGACACCAGCAGAGGAAAAATACCATTCGTATGAATTGGAGTTATTAGCTATCGTAGAAGCACTAAAAAAATGGAGAATTTATGTCATGGGCCTAAAATTTAAAATCATAACTGATTGTAACGCGTTCGCAATGACCATGCGCAAAGAAGACGTTCCTGTTCGAGTTTCGCGTTGGGCACTTTTCCTCCAAGATTTTAATTACGTAATAGAACACCGATCGGGTACGAAAATGAGACATGTAGACGCTCTCAGCCGTGTATCTTGTCTGATGATACAAGAAACCCTACAACATCGCATAAAAGAAGCTCAGAGGAATGACGATCGAATCAGTGCTATTCGCAAAATTGTAGAGATGAGCGAATATGAAGATTATTTCATCAAATATGATATAGTTTGTAAAGACGTGGCGAAAGAACTCATTGCAATACCAGAAAGCATGGAGAGAGAAATAATTGAAATGGCACATCGCCAAGGACATTTTGCAGCAAAAAAGACTAAAGATTTGGTCGAAAAGCAGTTTTTTATTCCAAAATTGGATGCTAAGGTAGATGCCGTTGTAAAAAGTTGTGTGGAGTGCATTATAACTAACTCTAAGGCAGGAAGAAAAGAGGGATTGCTTAATCCCATAGTCAAATCAGATAAGCCACTTTTAACGTATCATCTGGACCATGTTGGTCCAATGGATAATACAAAAAAGTTATACAATCACATTCTGGTGATTGTCGACGCCTTCTCTAAATTCGTCTGGCTCTATCCTACAAAGAGCACAGGCAGCAAAGAAGTAGTTGAAAAATTACAGAAGCAAGCAGCTTTTTTCGGAAATCCAGTGCGCATTATAACCGACAGAGGTACAGCATTTACATCGAACGAGTTCGAAGAGTACTGTAAAAATGAAAATATTCAACACCTGCTAATTGCTACCGGAGTGCCTAGAGGAAACGGCCAAGATCGTGTGGTCGTGCCCATGTTAGCCAAAATGTGCGCCGAGCAGCCGAGCAACTGGTACCGATACGTGGATCGAGTTCATCAAATCATAAACAACACCCCATCGAGAAGCACGCAGAATACCCCATTTAAAATTTTAACAGGCATCGATATGAGAACAAAAGATGAGTTTAATGTGCAAAGAATATTAGAGAACCAAGCAATTGAAGAGTTGCAAGTTGATCGTGACCAACTTCGTGAGGACGCCAAAGAAAATATTTTGAAAATTCAATTGGAAAACAAAAAGACTTATAATAGGAAAAGAATTACTGCAAAACAATATAAATTGGGTGATCTGGTGGCTATAAAACGAACTCAATACGGTACGGGGTTTAAGCTGCGACCAAAATTCTTGGGTCCGTACAAAGTAGTCGCAAAATTCAACCATGAAAGATATGAGGTGGAAAAAGTTGGCGAATGTGAGGGTGCTAGAAGATGTCCAACCGTCGCCGAATTCATGAAACCCTGGGATCCGACTTCGGGGTCGAAGTCAGCGTCAGGATAGCCGAATGTAGGATGACCATAGTAATAGGAATAACATCGAATACAATGACTGACAAATAATCGCGTATTTGGGTATTTGTATTATTACGGCACTAATTGTTGATCCTCTTTTACAATTTGTCTATCGCTCGCTAAAGCAATAACGAATGGTAAAAAAGGCAGTGTCAGTTGAGTCGTTGAATTAAAAGGTCGTTGCGCGAAGACTTCTGAAAGTACAGTGCATATTAGTCATTTATTATTAATTAAATCAAAATCTAGTTAAGTTAGCTTTAAAATGTATTATCAGTTTTGTTAATTGAATTTAAATAAAACAAACTGAAACATTAAAGGCCGAATCGCAGTTATTTAATTGGCTCGTAAAATGGTAAGATCCCTACAAATTTGGGGGCTCAACCGGGATCTATTCAACAATTTTACAGCCAAAGTGAGTGATAATAAAAAAAAAACAAAAAAAAGTGTTGCATATCAAATGAAATGAAGATGTTAGTTGTATTGTAATATAATTACTCAAATTTTAATGAACAAATTATAAACTAATGTGTTTCACTATTATAAACTAACGTGCTGAATATACATACGAATGTAAATATATTCACACACAGCAACAAGTGGACAATATTTTATAAGTATGCAGAAAAACAACAACGTTTAAAACTTAATAGAGTTAGCGGTGAAAAAAAGGAAGACCTTGGGAAAAAATTAAATTAAAAAAAAAACAACTCAAAGTGATTTGTACCAAAATATGCAATTAAAAAAAAACAAGAACAGCTACTTTGCAGAATACAATATGCGTTAACATTTGTATTTTTGATCTGAAAAAAAAAAAACTCAACTGTAATAAAAAAAAAAACTGTTGCCGTGAAATTAAGAGTAAAATAAAGAGAGCGATCCATGCCGAGGACGCTAGTGTGGAAAATAAATTGCGCTTAAGAGTATAAGGTGCCTAGGTGTATATCAGAGTGACGGTTGCCGACAATAAGCAGAGAGCTGGAGACGTTGGCTGCAGTTAAACATCATTATTATCAAAGTAGACAGAGAAGCTGCAACTTTGGAATAAGCTAAGTAGTTGTAGTTTGTTGATTTTATTGTATGTAATATTGAGTTTGTATAAAGGGCAGACGGCCTTTTAATTGTGGTGATATTTTGGTAAAGAGGAGAATAAGCAAGAGTGAGGTTTGGAGTATTTTAATATTGAAGTTTCGATTGAGTTAGTTAGCTGGTGGTTGAATTAATATATTTTAAATATTTAACATTTTTGCTTTACATTAGGGTGGGGCAAAAATATTATCCGAAGTTGATAAAATTTATGTGGGTCTAAATTAAAATTGATTATCATTTATATAACAATTTCTTACTTGTTTTGCAATATCCGAGTGTAGGGAAACATTTAATTAGGATTTGTAAATTAGTATTTTTGAAATTGTGTTATTTTTGGATATCTTATTATATATTTAAATTTGAATTTTACGAATTTGTGAAACTTTTGTGCACTGTCATGGAATTGCGGGAAATTTTGGCTTTGACGGTGGAAGACTTGAAGACACACGCGGAGGACGCTGGACTGTCGCCGACTGGGTCGAAAACGGACTTACAGGAACGTCTCATTCGACATTTTTGCAATACTGGCGCTGACGAGGGCTCTAATTTCGGTGATGCGACTTCAGATTTGAGACGTGATATGACAGAACGTTCTAGTTTTACCCTAAAAGATATTCAGGATTCGCTCACATGTTTTTCAGGGGAAGGTACACCTGATATTGAAGCATGGATTCAGGAATTCGAAGACTGCGCTCACGTCGTTAAATGGAATGAATTGCAATGTTATATATATGCTAGGCAATTGTTGACGGGCGCAGCTCGAATCTTTGTGAGGAGCCAAGCTGGCATAAGAAATTGGGGTAGTCTAAAGGAAATTTGAAGAGCAGAATTTGGCACTAAGTTGTCATCAATTGCAGTTCATAAAATGTTGAGGGGTCGACGGAAGAGGGCGGACGAGTCTTACAAGCAATATTTGTACAAAGTGGTTACGAAAGTGAAGACCGAAAATAATGTAAAATGTTTTAAGTGTGGGGAGATGGGCCATATTTCGAGAAATTGCCGTTCAACCGATATAAAATGTTTTAAGTGTAAGGAGTTTGGCCACAAATCATCTGAGTGTGGTACACTGAAACGAGTAGAAACGCCTAAAAATGAAAAGATTAAGGAGGAAAAAAGAGCTGTTCATACACTGACGGACGATGTACCAGCAGCTTCGAAACGAATTTTTAAAGAAATTGAGATTTTAGGGAAAACTGTCTCCGCTCTGTTCGATACTGGCAGCGATATAAGTCTACTCCGTTATGATACGCTTTTTATGTTATGAGATGCACCGTTGGAATCTGGAACAAAAATTCTATCAGGCATTGGTGGTAAAACTATAACGACAGGGGGTTGTCTTAAATGCCTAGTAAAAGTAGACAACGTTGAGCTGGATATTGTTTTCTACGTCGTAAAAGAGGGTGATATCTTATATTCCGCCGTTATTGGAAACGACATATTTAACCAAGCTGACTTAATAATCGATGCAAAAGGCGCAAGATTCAGAAGGACGTTTAAGCCTGTTAGTATATTTGAGACAAGTTTCAGCCTATGTAATTCAACCCACAACGCGGAAGAATCTTTCGAGGAGGCAGCAGTAACATCCGATAAGCATATACCCACGTTGGACGTCACACAAATTGCAGCAGTGCAAAATGAGTTTCGTGAAATCATTCATTCTCCGTTCATAGACCAACCACTCTCTGATATTTTAGAGCTGGATCATTTAGGTAAAGAAATGCGCGCCAAAGTCGAAGATGCTATTAACTCATACAAGACACTCAAGCCGACAACGTTTCCTATAGAAATGAAAATTGTATTGAAAGACGATATCCCAGTTGCAAGCCGGCCTAGAAGAACATCGTACGTTGACCAGCAGAAGATTGACAAGCAAGTCAGAGAATGGTTAGATGAGGGGATAGTGAAGCCAAGCTTATCTGAGTATTCTTCACCGGTGGTACTAGTTTCTAAAAAAGATGGTACGCACAGACTATGTTGCGACTATCGGCGTCTCAATGAAAAAATTGTGCGCGATAACTTTCCGATGGCTGTGGTAGATGATGTAGTTCAGAGATTACAGGAAGGTAAAGTGTATACTACAATTGATTTGAAGAATGGCTTCTTTCATGTACCTATGGAGATTACAAAAGTATACAGCATTCGTTACACATAATGGCCAATATGAATTTTGTTTTATGCCATTCGGTATTTCTAATTCTCCAGCCGTATTTTGCCGCTATATTTCCGCAGTTTTACAAGAGTTGGTTAGAGATGGTACTGTAATTATTTACATGGACGATATCGTAATTCCATCAAAAGACGAAGAGGAGGGCCTCGTAAAATTGGAAAAATTCTTAAAAGTTGCGTCGTCAAACGGTCTTGAGATAAAATGGAGCAAGTGCAAATTTTTGAGGAAAAGTATTAAATTTCTAGGGTATAGGATAGAAAACTCATCAATATATCCCACAGATGAAAAAATTTCAGCGATAAGAAACTTCCCCATTCCCGCTAATGTGAAAGCGTTACAAAGATTTTTGGGACTTACTTCATTTTTCCGACGCTTTATACGGGAGTACGCATTGGTCGCTAAGCCTTTGTCGGATCTTCTTCGTAAAAATGCTATGTTTAAAATGGGCGATGAGGAACTGCTTGCAGTTCAACAATTGAAAAATGCACTTACGAGCGAGTCAGTTCTGAGACTTTATAACCCTAGAGCCGAAACGGAAATTCATGCAGATGCTAGTGCGCTTGGTTACGGGGCAGTACTTTTCCAGAGAGATTCAGAGGACATGCAGCTACACCCAGTTGAGTACATGAGCCGGAAAACGACACCAGCAGAGGAAAAATACCATTCGTATGAATTGGAGTTATTAGCTATCGTAGAAGCACTAAAAAAATGGAGAATTTATGTCATGGGCCTAAAATTTAAAATCATAACTGATTGTAACGCGTTCGCAATGACCATGCGCAAAGAAGACGTTCCTGTTCGAGTTTCGCGTTGGGCACTTTTCCTCCAAGATTTTAATTACGTAATAGAACACCGATCGGGTACGAAAATGAGACATGTAGACGCTCTCAGCCGTGTATCTTGTCTGATGATACAAGAAACCCTACAACATCGCATAAAAGAAGCTCAGAGGAATGACGATCGAATCAGTGCTATTCGCAAAATTGTAGAGATGAGCGAATATGAAGATTATTTCATCAAATATGATATAGTTTGTAAAGACGTGGCGAAAGAACTCATTGCAATACCAGAAAGCATGGAGAGAGAAATAATTGAAATGGCACATCGCCAAGGACATTTTGCAGCAAAAAAGACTAAAGATTTGGTCGAAAAGCAGTTTTTTATTCCAAAATTGGATGCTAAGGTAGATGCCGTTGTAAAAAGTTGTGTGGAGTGCATTATAACTAACTCTAAGGCAGGAAGAAAAGAGGGATTGCTTAATCCCATAGACAAATCAGATAAGCCACTTTTAACGTATCATCTGGACCATGTTGGTCCAATGGATAATACAAAAAAGTTATACAATCACATTCTGGTGATTGTCGACGCCTTCTCTAAATTCGTCTGGCTCTATCCTACAAAGAGCACAGGCAGCAAAGAAGTAGTTGAAAATTACAGAAGCAAGCAGCTTTTTTCGGAAATCCAGTGCGCATTATAACCGACAGAGGTACAGCATTTACATCGAACGAGTTCGAAGAGTACTGTAAAAATGAAAATATTCAACACCTGCTAATTGCTACCGGAGTGCCTAGAGGAAACGGCCAAGATCGTGTGGTCGTGCCCATGTTAGCCAAAATGTGCGCCGAGCAGCCGAGCAACTGGTACCGATACGTGGATCGAGTTCATCAAATCATAAACAACACCCCATCGAGAAGCACGCAGAATACCCCATTTAAAATTTTAACAGGCATCGATATGAGAACAAAAGATGAGTTTAATGTGCAAAGAATATTAGAGAACCAAGCAATTGAAGAGTTGCAAGTTGATCGTGACCAACTTCGTGAGGACGCCAAAGAAAATATTTTGAAAATTCAATTGGAAAACAAAAAGACTTATAATAGGAAAAGAATTACTGCAAAACAATATAAATTGGGGGATCTGGTGGCTATAAAACGAACTCAATACGGTACGGGGTTTAAGCTGCGACCAAAATTCTTGGGTCCGTACAAAGTAGACGCAAAATTCAACCATGAAAGATATGAGGTGGAAAAAGTTGGCGAATGTGAGGGTGCTAGAAGATGTCCAACCGTCGCCGAATTCATGAAACCCTGCGATCCGACTTCGGGGTCGAAGTCAGCGTCAGGATAGCCGAATGTAGGATGACCATAGTAATAGGAATAACATCGAATACAATGACTGACAAATAATCGCGTATTTGGGTATTTGTATTATTACGGCACTAATTGTTGATCCTCTTTTACAATTTGTCTATCGCTCGCTAAAGCAATAACGAATGGTAAAAAAGGCAGTGTCAGTTGAGTCGTTGAATTAAAAGGTCGTTGCGCGAAGACTTCTGAAAGTACAGTGCATATTAGTCATTTATTATTAATTAAATCAAAATCTAGTTAAGTTAGCTTTAAAATGTATTATCAGTTTTGTTAATTGAATTTAAATAAAACAAACTGAAACATTAAAGGCCGAATCGCAGTTATTTAATTGGCTCGTAAAATGGTAAGATCCCTACATAAGGAAATAAATATAGGCAACACTGCTGTTTCCCCCATATAAAATCAAACTAAAATTTTTCCTAATGTGTGCATTTTTGCAAAGTGTGCTTTGTTGTGAATAGACGTGTTTTCTTCATACGACTTGAATTATTAAATTTGATTTTGCAATATGTATATGTAAAATTTTTCCTAATGTGTGCATTTTTGCAAAGTGTGCTTTGTTGTGAATAGACGTGTTTTCTTCATACGACTTGAATTATTAAATTTGATTTTGCAATATGTATATGTAAATATTACATAAAAAAAATCCCGTTAGAAGCGAATGAACGCATTAAATAAATAATTTTTATATGTATAAAGACAAATAATTTGTAAGTCAAGACGTCATATGCTAAAAATTGAAAAACCCTCGTCTTGAGTTAGAAATATTTTTTTTTTATACATATCCCACTCGCATCCCACTAAGCGACCAAATCCACCTAAAAGGAAAATACATAAGCTTTCTTTTGAGCAAAAAAAAAAAAAAAAAACAAAATACCGTTTTCAAAAAAAAAAAATAAAAAATAAGTTTTAAATTTAAAAAAAAAAAATTTTAAAATAAACAAAAAAATGTTTTTTCGAAAGCTTGAAGAAATAGCTATCTAATTTGTTTGTGACAAATTTTGCTAACACCAATAGGTAATAAGTTACATGGATGAGAAAAAACACCGGTTTGGCCAAAATGTCAAATTTTGACCCCCTCTAACTCAGAAACTTTTTGACCGATCATGTTGAAAATTTGTGTCTAAACTACGATCCAATAAGACTAACTTTGGAAAAACCCTCGTCTTGAGTTAGAAATTATTTTTTTTTATACATATCCCACTCGCATCCCACTAAGCGACCAAAACTACCTAAAAGGAAAATACATAAGCTTTCTTTTGAAAAAAAAAAAAAAAAAAAAAAAAAACCGTTTTCAAAAAAATAAAAAATAAGTTTTAATTAAAAAAAAAAATTTTTTAAAAATTTAAAACAAAAAACAAAAAAAAATTTTTTTTCTAAAGCTTGAAGAAATAGCTATCTAATTTGTTTGGGACAAATTTTGCTAACACCAATAGGTATTAAGTTACATGGATAAGAAAGAACACCGGTTTGGCCAAAATGTCAAATTTTGACCCCCTCTAACTCAGGAACTTTTTGACCGATCATGTTGAAAATTTGTGTCTAAACTACGATCCAATAAGACTAACTTTGGTTCATATTTCATCCAAATCGAAAGACATCGATTTCAAAAGTTGGGTCACTTGACATGAAATCCCCCATATATATAAGGAAATAAATATAGGCAACACTGCTGTTTCCCCCATATAAAATTAAACTAAAATTTTTCCTAATGTGTACATTTTTGCAAAGTGTGCTTTGTTGTGAATAGGCGTGTTTTCTTCATACGACTTGAATTATTAAATTTGATTTTGCAATATGTATATGTAAATATTACATAAAAAAATTCCCGTTAGAAGCGAATGAACGCATTAAATAAATAATTTTTATATGTATAAACACAAATAATTTGTAAGTCAAGACGTCATATGCTAAAAATTGAAAAACCCTCGTCTTGAGTTAGAAATTATTTTTTTTTATACATATCCCACTCGCATCCCACTAAGCGACCAAAACTACCTAAAAGGAAAATACATAAGCTTTCTTTTGAGCAAAAAAAAAAAAAAAAAAAAAAAAAAAAATACCGTTTTCAAAAAAAAATAAAAAATAAGTTTTAAATTTAAAAAAAAAAATTTTAAAAAAATTAAAAAAAAAATAAAAAAAAAATTTTTTTTCGAAAGCGTGAAGAAATAGCTATCTAATTTGTTTGGGACAAATTTTGCTAACACCAATAGGTAATAAGTTACATGGATGAGAAAGAACACCGGTTTGGCCAATATGTCAAATTTTGACCCCCTCTAACTCAGAAACTTTTTGACCGATCATGTTGAAAATTTGTGTCTAAACTACGATCCAATAAGACTAACTTTGGTTCATATTTCATCCAAATCGAAAGAAATCGATTTAAAAAGTTGGGTCACTTGACATGAAATCCCCCATATATATAAGGAAATAAATATAGGCAACACTACTGTTTCCCCCATATAAAATTAAACTAAAATTCTTCCTAATGTGTACATTTTTGCAAAGTGTGCTTTGTTGTGAATAGACGTGTTTTCTTCATACGACTTGAAATATTAAATTTGATTTTGCAATATGTATATGTAAATATTACATAAAAAAAATTCCCGTTAGAAGCGAATGAACGCATTAAATAAATAATTTTTATATGTATAAAGACAAATAATTTGTAAGTCAAGACGTCATATGCTAAAAATTGAAAAACCCTCGTCTTGAGTTAGAAATTATTTTTTTTTATACATATCCCACTCGCATCCCACTAAGCGACCAAAACTACCTAAAAGGAAAATACATAAGCTTTCTTTTGAGCAAAAAAAAAAAAATAAAAAAAAAATACCGTTTTCAAAAAATATAAAAAATAAGTTTTAAATTTAAAAAAAAAAAATTTTAAAAAATTAAAAAAAAAAACAAAAAAAATTTTTTTTCGAAAGCTTGAAGAAATAGCTATCTAATTTGTTTGGGACAAATTTTGCTAACACCAATAGGTAATAAGTTACATGGATGAGAAAGAACACCGGTTTGGCCAAAATGTCAAATTTTGACCCCCTCTAACTCAGACTAACTTTGGTTCATATTTCATCCAAATCGAAAGACATCGATTTAAAAAGTTGGGTCACTTGACATGAAATCCCCCATATATATAAGGAAATAAATTTAGGCAAGACTGCTGTTTCCCCCATATAAAATTAAACTAAAATTTTTCCTAATGTGTGCATTTTTGCAAAGTGTGCTTTGTTGTGAATAGACGTGTTTTCTTCATACGACTTGAATTATTAAATTTGATTTTGCAATATGTATATGTAAATATTACATAAAAAAAATTCCCGTTAGAAGCGAATGAACGCATTAAATAAATAATTTTTATATGTATAAAGACAAATAATTTGTAAGTCAAGACGTCATATGCTAAAAATTGAAAAACCCTCGTCTTGAGTTAGAAATTATTTTTTTTTATACATATCCCACTCGCATCCCACTAAGCGACCAAAACTACCTAAAAGGAAAATACATAAGCTTTCTTTTGAGCAAAAAAAAAAAAAAAAAATACCGTTTTCAAAAAAAATAAAAAATAAGTTTTAAATTTAAAAAAAATTAAAAAAAAACAAAAAAAAATTTTTTTTCGAAAGCGTGAAGAAATAGCTATCTAATTTGTTTGGGACAAATTTTGCTAACACCAATAGGTAATAAGTTACATGGATGAGAAAGAACACCGGTTTGGCCAATATGTCAAATTTTGACCCCCTCTAACTCAGAAACTTTTTGACCGATCATGTTGAAAATTTGTGTCTAAACTACGATCCAATAAGACTAACTTTGGTTCATATTTCATCCAAATCGAAAGACATCGATTTAAAAAGTTGGGTCACTTGCCATGAAATCCCCCATATATATAAGGAAATAAATTTAGGCAAGACTGCTGTTTCCCCCATATAAAATTAAACTAAAATTTTTCCTAATGTGTGCATTTTTGCAAAGTGTGCTTTGTTGTGAATAGACGTGTTTTCTTCATACGACTTGAATTATTAAATTTGATTTTGCAATATGTATATGTAAATATTACATAAAAAAAATTCCCGTTAGAAGCGAATGAACGCATTAAATAAATAATTTTTATATGTATAAACACAAATAATTTGTAAGTCAAGACGTCATATGCTTAAAATTGAAAAACCCTCGTCTTGAGTTAGAAATTATATTTTTTTATACATATCCCACTCGCATCCCACTAAGCGACCAAAACTACCTAAAAGGAAAATACATAAGCTTTCTTTTTAGCAAAAAAAAAAAAAAAAAACAAAATACCGTTTTCAAAAAAAAAAAATAAAAAATAAGTTTTAAATTTAAAAAAAAAAAATTTTAAAATAAACAAAAAAATGTTTTTTCGAAAGCTTGAAGAAATAGCTATCTAATTTGTTTGTGACAAATTTTGCTAACACCAATAGGTAATAAGTTACATGGATGAGAAAAAACACCGGTTTGGCCAAAATGTCAAATTTTGACCCCCTCTAACTCAGAAACTTTTTGACCGATCATGTTGAAAATTTGTGTCTAAACTACGATCCAATAAGACTAACTTTGGAAAAACCCTCGTCTTGAGTTAGAAATTATTTTTTTTTATACATATCCCACTCGCATCCCACTAAGCGACCAAAACTACCTAAAAGGAAAATACATAAGCTTTCTTTTGAAAAAAAAAAAAAAAAAAAAAAAAAAAAAACCGTTTTCAAAAAAATAAAAAATAAGTTTTAATTAAAAAAAAAAATTTTTTAAAAATTTAAAACAAAAAACAAAAAAAAATTTTTTTTCTAAAGCTTGAAGAAATAGCTATCTAATTTGTTTGGGACAAATTTTGCTAACACCAATAGGTATTAAGTTACATGGATAAGAAAGAACACCGGTTTGGCCAAAATGTCAAATTTTGACCCCCTCTAACTCAGGAACTTTTTGACCGATCATGTTGAAAATTTGTGTCTAAACTACGATCCAATAAGACTAACTTTGGTTCATATTTCATCCAAATCGAAAGACATCGATTTCAAAAGTTGGGTCACTTGACATGAAATCCCCCATATATATAAGGAAATAAATATAGGCAACACTGCTGTTTCCCCCATATAAAATTAAACTAAAATTTTTCCTAATGTGTACATTTTTGCAAAGTGTGCTTTGTTGTGAATAGGCGTGTTTTCTTCATACGACTTGAATTATTAAATTTGATTTTGCAATATGTATATGTAAATATTACATAAAAAAAATTTCCGTTAAAAGCGAATGAACGCATTAAATAAATAATTTTTATATGTATAAACACAAATAATTTGTAAGTCAAGACGTCATATGCTAAAAATTGAAAAACCCTCGTCTTGAGTTAGAAATTATTTTTTTTATACATATCCCACTCGCATCCCACTAAGCGACCAAAACTACCTAAAAGGAAAATACATAAGCTTTCTTTTGAGCAAAAAAAAAAAAAAAATACCGTTTTCAAAAAAAATAAAAAATAAGTTTTAAATTTAAAAAAAATTTAAAAACAAAACAAAAAAATTTTTTTTTCGAAAGCTTGAAGAAATAGCTATCTAATTTGTTTGGGACAAATTTTGCTAACACCAATAGGTAATAAGTTACATGGATGAGAAAGAACACCGGTTTGGCCAAAATGTCAAATTTTGACCCCTCTAACTCAGAAACTTTTTGACCGATCATGTTGAAAATTTGTGTCTAAACTACGATCCAATAAGACTAACTTTGGTTCATATTTCATACAAATCGAAAGACATCGATTTAAAAAGTTGGGTCACTTGACATGAAATCCCCCATATACATATATAAGGAAATAAATATAGGCAACACTGCTGTTTCGCCCATATAAAATTAAACTAAAATTTTTCCTAATGTGTGCATTTTTGCAAAGTGTGCTTTGTTGTGAATAGACGTGTTTTCTTCATACGACTTGAATTATTAAATTTGATTTTGCAATATGTATATGTAAATATTACATAAAAAAAATTCCCGTTAGAACGAATGAACGCATTAAATAAATAATTTTTATATGTATAAAGACAAATAATTTGTAAGTCAAGACGTCATATGCTAAAAATTGAAAAACCCTCGTCTTGAGTTAGAAATTATTTTTTTTATACATATCCCACTCGCATCCCACTAAGCGACCAAAACTACCTAAAAGGAAAATACATAAGCTTTCTTTTGAAAAAAAAAAAAAAAAAAAAAAAAAAAAAAAAACCGTTTTCAAAAAAATAAAAAATAAGTTTTAATTAAAAAAAACAATTTTTTAAAAATTTAAAACAAAAAACAAAAAAAAATTTTTTTTCTAAAGCTTGAAGAAATAGCTATCTAATTTGTTTGGGACAAATTTTGCTAACACCAATAGGTATTAAGTTACATGGATAAGAAAGAACACCGGTTTGGCCAAAATGTCAAATTTTGACCCCCTCTAACTCAGGAACTTTTTGACCGATCATGTTGAAAATTTGTGTCTAAACTACGATCCAATAAGACTAACTTTGGTTCATATTTCATCCAAATCGAAAGACATCGATTTCAAAAGTTGGGTCACTTGACATGAAATCCCCCATATATATAAGGAAATAAATATAGGCAACACTGCTGTTTCCCCCATATAAAATTAAACTAAAATTTTTCCTAATGTGTACATTTTTGCAAAGTGTGCTTTGTTGTGAATAGGCGTGTTTTCTTCATACGACTTGAATTATTAAATTTGATTTTGCAATATGTATATGTAAATATTACATAAAAAAAATTCCCGTTAGAAGCGAATGAACGCATTAAATAAATAATTTTTATATGTATAAACACAAATAATTTGTAAGTCAAGACGTCATATGCTAAAAATTGAAAAACCCTCGTCTTGAGTTAGAAATTATTTTTTTTTATACATATCCCACTCGCATCCCACTAAGCGACCAAAACTACCTAAAAGGAAAATACATAAGCTTTCTTTTGAGCAAAAAAAAAAAAAAATACCGTTTTCAAAAAAAATAAAAAATAAGTTTTAAATTTAAAAAAAATTTAAAAACAAAACAAAAAAATTTTTTTTTCGAAAGCTTGAAGAAATAGCTATCTAATTTGTTTGGGACAAATTTTGCTAACACCAATAGGTAATAAGTTACATGGATGAGAAAGAACACCGGTTTGGCCAAAATGTCAAATTTTGACCCCTCTAACTCAGAAACTTTTTGACCGATCATGTTGAAAATTTGTGTCTAAACTACGATCCAATAAGACTAACTTTGGTTCATATTTCATACAAATCGAAAGACATCGATTTAAAAAGTTGGGTCACTTGACATGAAATCCCCCATATACATATATAAGGAAATAAATATAGGCAACACTGCTGTTTCGCCCATATAAAATTAAACTAAAATTTTTCCTAATGTGTGCATTTTTGCAAAGTGTGCTTTGTTGTGAATAGACGTGTTTTCTTCATACGACTTGAATTATTAAATTTGATTTTGCAATATGTATATGTAAATATTACATAAAAAAAATTCCCGTTAGAACGAATGAACGCATTAAATAAATAATTTTTATATGTATAAAGACAAATAATTTGTAAGTCAAGAAAGACGTCATATGCTAAAAATTGAAAAACCCTCGTCTTGAGTTAGAAATTATTTTTTTTATACATATCCCACTCGCATCCCACTAAGCGACCAAAACTACCTAAAAGGAAAATACATAAGCTTTCTTTTGAGCAAAAAAAAAAAAAAAAAAAAAAAAAAAAAAAAATACCGTTTTCAAAAAAAAATAAAAAATAAGTTTTAAATTTAAAAAAAAAAATTTTAAAAAAATTAAAAAAAAAATAAAAAAAAAATTTTTTTTTCGAAAGCGTGAAGAAATAGCTATCTAATTTGTTTGGGACAAATTTTGCTAACACCAATAGGTAATAAGTTACATGGATGAGAAAGAACACCGGTTTGGCCAATATGTCAAATTTTGACCCCCTCTAACTCAGAAACTTTTTGACCGATCATGTTGAAAATTTGTGTCTAAACTACGATCCAATAAGACTAACTTTGGTTCATATTTCATCCAAATCGAAAGAAATCGATTTAAAAAGTTGGGTCACTTGACATGAAATCCCCCATATATATAAGGAAATAAATATAGGCAACACTACTGTTTCCCCCATATAAAATTAAACTAAAATTCTTCCTAATGTGTACATTTTTGCAAAGTGTGCTTTATTGTGAATAGACGTGTTTTCTTCATACGACTTGAAATATTAAATTTGATTTTGCAATATGTATATGTAAATATTACATAAAAAAAATTCCCGTTAGAAGCGAATGAACGCATTAAATAAATAATTTTTATATGTATAAAGACAAATAATTTGTAAGTCAAGACGTCATATGCTAAAAATTGAAAAACCCTCGTCTTGAGTTAGAAATTATTTTTTTTTATACATATCCCACTCGCATCCCACTAAGCGACCAAAACTACCTAAAAGGAAAATACATAAGCTTTCTTTTGAGCAAAAAAAAAAAAATAAAAAAAAAATACCGTTTTCAAAAAATATAAAAAATAAGTTTTAAATTTAAAAAAAATTTAAAAACAAAATAAAAAAATTTTTTTTTCGAAAGCTTGAAGAAATAGCTATCTAATTTGTTTGGGACAAATTTTGCTAACACCAATAGGTAATAAGTTACATGGATGAGAAAGAACACCGGTTTGGCCAAAATGTCAAATTTTGACCCCTCTAACTCAGAAACTTTTTGACCGATCATGTTGAAAATTTGTGTCTAAACTACGATCCAATAAGACTAACTTTGGTTCATATTTCATACAAATCGAAAGACATCGATTTAAAAAGTTGGGTCACTTGACATGAAATCCCCCATATACATATATAAGAAAATAAATATAGGCAACACTGCTGTTTCGCCCATATAAAATTAAACTAAAATTTTTCCTAATGTGTGCATTTTTGCAAAGTGTGCTTTGTTGTGAATAGACGTGTTTTCTTCATACGACTTGAATTATTAAATTTGATTTTGCAATATGTATATGTAAATATTACATAAAAAAAATTCCCGTTAGAACGAATGAACGCATTAAATAAATAATTTTTATATGTATAAAGACAAATAATTTGTAAGTCAAGACGTCATATGCTAAAAATTGAAAAACCCTCGTCTTGAGTTAGAAATTATTTTTTTTATACATATCCCACTCGCATCCCACTAAGCGACCAAAACTACCTAAAAGGAAAATACATAAGCTTTCTTTTGAGCAAAAAAAAAAAAAAAAAAAAAAAAAAAAAAAAAATACCGTTTTAAAAAAAAATAAAAAATAAATTTTAAATTTAAAAAAAAAAATTTTAAAAAAATTAAAAAAAAAATAAAAAAAAAATTTTTTTTTCGAAAGCGTGAAGAAATAGCTATCTAATTTGTTTGGGACAAATTTTGCTAACACCAATAGGTAATAAGTTACATGGATGAGAAAGAACACCGGTTTGGCCAATATGTCAAATTTTGACCCCCTCTAACTCAGAAACTTTTTGACCGATCATGTTGAAAATTTGTGTCTAAACTACGATCCAATAAGACTAACTTTGGTTCATATTTCATCCAAATCGAAAGAAATCGATTTAAAAAGTTGGGTCACTTGACATGAAATCCCCCATATATATAAGGAAATAAATATAGGCAACACTACTGTTTCCCCCATATAAAATTAAACTAAAATTCTTCCTAATGTGTACATTTTTGCAAAGTGTGCTTTATTGTGAATAGACGTGTTTTCTTCATACGACTTGAAATATTAAATTTGATTTTGCAATATGTATATGTAAATATTACATAAAAAAAATTCCCGTTAGAAGCGAATGAACGCATTAAATAAATAATTTTTATATGTATAAAGACAAATAATTTGTAAGTCAAGACGTCATATGCTAAAAATTGAAAAACCCTCGTCTTGAGTTAGAAATTATTTTTTTTTATACATATCCCACTCGCATCCCACTAAGCGACCAAAACTACCTAAAAGGAAAATACATAAGCTTTCTTTTGAGCAAAAAAAAAAAAATAAAAAAAAAATACCGTTTTCAAAAAATATAAAAAATAAGTTTTAAATTTAAAAAAAAAAAATTTTAAAAAATTAAAAAAAAAAACAAAAAAAATTTTTTTTCGAAAGCTTGAAGAAATAGCTATCTAATTTGTTTGGGACAAATTTTGCTAACACCAATAGGTAATAAGTTACATGGATGAGAAAGAACACCGGTTTGGCCAAAATGTCAAATTTTGACCCCCTCTAACTCAGAAACTTTTTGACCGATCATGTTGAAAATTTGTGTCTAAACTACGATCCAATTAGACTAACTTTGGTTCATATTTCATCCAAATCGAAAGACATCGATTTAAAAAGTTGGGTCACTTGACATGAAATCCCCCATATATATAAGGAAATAAATTTAGGCAAGACTGCTGTTTCCCCCATATAAAATTAAACTAAAATTTTTCCTAATGTGTGCATTTTTGCAAAGTGTGCTTTGTTGTGAATAGACGTGTTTTCTTCATACGACTTGAATTATTAAATTTGATTTTGCAATATGTATATGTAAATATTACATAAAAAAAATTCCCGTTAGAAGCGAATGAACGCATTAAATAAATAATTTTTATATGTATAAAGACAAATAATTTGTAAGTCAAGACGTCATATGCTAAAAATTGAAAAACCCTCGTCTTGAGTTAGAAATTATTTTTTTTTATACATATCCCACTCGCATCCCACTAAGCGACCAAAACTACCTAAAAGGAAAATACATAAGCTTTCTTTTGAGCAAAAAAAAAAAAAAAAATACCGTTTTCAAAAAAAATAAAAAATAAGTTTTAAATTTAAAAAAAATTAAAAAAAAACAAAAAAAAAATTTTTTTCGAAAGCGTGAAGAAATAGCTATCTAATTTGTTTGGGACAAATTTTGCTAACACCAATAGGTAATAAGTTACATGGATGAGAAAGAACACCGGTTTGGCCAATATGTCAAATTTTGACCCCCTCTAACTCAGAAACTTTTTGACCGATCATGTTGAAAATTTGTGTCTAAACTACGATCCAATAAGACTAACTTTGGTTCATATTTCATCCAAATCGAAAGAATCGATTTAAAAAGTTGGGTCACTTGCCATGAAATCCCCCATATATATAAGGAAATAAATTTAGGCAAGACTGCTGTTTCCCCCATATAAAATTAAACTAAAATTTTTCCTAATGTGTGCATTTTTGCAAAGTGTGCTTTGTTGTGAATAGGCGTGTTTTCTTCATACGACTTGAATTATTAAATTTGATTTTGCAATATGTATATGTAAATATTACATAAAAAAAATTCCCGTTAGAAGCGAATGAACGCATTAAATAAATAATTTTTATATGTATAAACACAAATAATTTGTAAGTCAAGACGTCATATGCTTAAAATTGAAAAACCCTCGTCTTGAGTTAGAAATTATATTTTTTTATACATATCCCACTCGCATCCCACTAAGCGACCAAAACTACCTAAAAGGAAAATACATAAGCTTTCTTTTGAGCAAAAAAAAAAAAAAAATAACCTTTTTAAAAAAAAAATTAAAATTAAGTTTTAAATTTAAAAAAAAAAAAAATTTTAAAAATTTAAAAAAAAACAAAAAAATTTTTTTTCGAAAGCTTGAAGAAATAGCTATCTAATTTGTTTGGGACAAATTTTGCTAACACCAATAGGTAATAAGTTACATGGATGAGAAAGAACACCGGTTTGGCCAAAATGTCAAATTTTGACCCCCTCTAACTCAGAAACTTTTTGACCGATCATGTTGAAAATTTGTGTCTAAACTACGATCCAATAAGACTAACTTTGGTTCATATTTCATCCAAATCGAAAGACATCGATTTCAAAAGTTGGGTCACTTGACATGAAATCCCCCATATATATAAGGAAATAAATATAGGCAACACTGCTGTTTCCCCCATATAAAATTAAACTAAAATTTTTCCTAATGTGTGCATTTTTGCAAAGTGTGCTTTGTTGTGAATAGACGTGTTTTCTTCATACGACTTGAAATATTAAATTTGATTTTGCAATATGTATATGTAAATATTACATAAAAAAAATTCCCGTTAGAAGCGAATGAACGCATTAAATAAATAATTTTTATATGTATAAAGACAAATAATTTGTAAGTCAAGACGTCATATGCTAAAAATTTAAAAACCCTCGTCTTGAGTTAGAAATTATTTTTTTTTATACATATCCCACTAAGCGACCAAAACCACCTAAAAGGAAAATACATAAGCTTTCTTTTGAGCAAAAAAAAAAAAAAAAAAAAAAAAAAATACCGTTTTCAAAAAAAATAAAAAATATGTTTTAAATTTAAAAAAAAAAAATTTTAAAAAATTTAAAAAAAAAAACAAAAAAAAATTTTTTTTCGAAGGCTTGAAGAAATAGCTATCTAATTTGTTTGGGACAAATTTTGCTAACACCAATAGGTAATAAGTTACATGGATGAGAAAGAACACCGGTTTGGCCAATATGTCAAATTTTGACCCCCTCTAACTCAGAAACTTTTTGACCGATCATGTTGAAAATTTGTGTCTAAACTACGATCCAATAAGACTAACTTTGGTTCATATTTCATCCAAATCGAAAGACATCGATTTCAAAAGTTGGGTCACTTGACATGAAATCCCCCATATATATAAGGAAATAAATTTAGGCAAGACTGCTGTTTCCCCCATATAAAATTAAACTAAAATTTTTCCTAATGTGTGCATTTTTGCAAAGTGTGCTTTGTTGTGAATAGACGTGTTTTCTTCATACGACTTGAATTATTAAATTTGATTTTGCAATATGTATATGTAAATATTACATAAAAAAAAATTCCCGTAAGAAGCGAATGAACGCATTAAATAAATAATTTTTATATGTATAAAGACAAATAATTTGTAAGTCAAGACGTCATATGCTAAAAATTGAAAAACCCTCGTCTTGAGTTAGAAATTATTTTTTTTTATACATATCCCACTCGCATCCCACTAAGCGACCAAAACTACCTAAAAGGAAAATACATAAGCTTTCTTTTGAGCAAAAAAAAAAAAAAAAAATACCGTTTTCAAAAAAAATAAAAAATAAGTTTTAAATTTAAAAAAAATTAAAAAAAAACAAAAAAAAATTTTTTTTCGAAAGCGTGAAGAAATAGCTATTTAATTTGTTTGGGACAAATTTTGCTAACACCAATAGGTAATAAGTTACATGGATGAGAAAGAACACCGGTTTGGCCAATATGTCAAATTTTGACCCCCTCTAACTCAGAAACATTTTGACCGATCATGTTGAAAATTTGTGTCTAAACTACGATCCAATAACACTAACTTTGGTTCATATTTCATCCAAATCGAAAGACATCGATTTAAAAAGTTGGGTCACTTGCCATGAAATCCCCCATATATATAAGGAAATAAATTTAGGCAAGACTGCTGTTTCCCCCATATAAAATTAAACTAAAATTTTTCCTAATGTGTGCATTTTTGCAAAGTGTGCTTTGTTGTGAATAGACGTGTTTTCTTCATACGACTTGAATTATTAAATTTGATTTTGCAATATGTATATGTAAATATTACATAAAAAAAATTCCCGTTAGAAGCGAATGAACGCATTAAATAAATAATTTTTATATGTATAAACACAAATAATTTGTAAGTCAAGACGTCATATGCTTAAAATTGAAAAACCCTCGTCTTGAGTTAGAAATTATATTTTTTTATACATATCCCACTCGCATCCCACTAAGCGACCAAAACTGCCTAAAAGGAAAATACATAAGCTTTCTTTTGAGCAAAAAAAAAAAAAAAATACCGTTTTCAAAAAAAATAAAATATATGTTTTAAATTTAAAAAAAAAAAATTTTTAAAAAATTAAAAAAAAAAACAAAAAAAAATTTTTTTTCGAAGGCTTGAAGAAATAGCTATCTAATTTGTTTGCGACAAATTTTGCTAACACCAATAGGTAATAAGTTACATGGATGAGAAAGAACACCGGTTTGGCCAATATGTCAAATTTTGACCCCCTCTAACTCAGAAACTTTTTGACCGATCATGTTGAAAATTTGTGTCTAAACTACGATCCAATAAGACTAACTTTGGTTCATATTTCATCCAAATCGAAAGACATCGATTTAAAAAGTTGGGTCACTTGCCATGAAATCCCCCATATATATAAGGAAATAAATTTAGGCAAGACTGCTGTTTCCCCCATATAAAATTAAACTAAAATTTTTCCTAATGTGTGCATTTTTGCAAAGTGTGCTTTGTTGTGAATAGACGTGTTTTCTTCATACGACTTGAAATATTAAATTTGATTTTGCAATATGTATATGTAAATATTACATAAAAAAAATTCCCGTTAGAAGCGAATGAACGCATTAAATAAATAATTTTTATATGTATAAAGACAAATAATTTGTAAGTCAAGACGTCATATGCTAAAAATTGAAAAACCCTCGTCTTGAGTTAGAAATTATTTTTTTTTATACATATCCCACTAAGCGACCAAAACCACCTAAAAGGAAAATACATAAGCTTTCTTTTGAGCAAAAAAAAAAAAAAAAAAAAAAAAAAAAATACCGTTTTCAAAAAAAATAAAAAATATGTTTTAAATTAAAAAAAAAAAAATTTTAAAAAATTTAAAAAAAAAAACAAAAAAAAATTTTTTTTCGAAGGCTTGAAGAAATAGCTATCTAATTTGTTTGGGACAAATTTTGCTAACACCAATAGGTAATAAGTTACATGGATGAGAAAGAACACCGGTTTGGCCAATATGTCAAATTTTGACCCCCTCTAACTCAGAAACTTTTTGACCGATCATGTTGAAAATTTGTGTCTAAACTACGATCCAATAAGACTAACTTTGGTTCATATTTCATCCAAATCGAAAGACATCGATTTCAAAAGTTGGATCACTTGACATGAAATCCCCCATATATATAAGGAAATAAATATAGGCAACACTGCTGTTTCCCCCATATAAAATTAAACTAAATATTTTCCTAATGTGTGCATTTTTGCAAAGTGTGCTTTGTTATGAATAGACGTGTTTTCTTCATACGACTTGAATTATTAAATTTGATTTTGCAATATGTATATGTAAATATTACATAAAAAAAATTCCCGTTAGAAGCGAATGAACGCATTAAATAAATAATTTTTATATGTATAAAGACAAATAATTTGTAAGTCAAGACGTCATATGCTAAAAATTGAAAAACCCTCGTCTTGAGTTAGAAATTATTTTTTTTTATACATATCCCACTCGCATCCCACTAAGCGACCAAAACTACCTAAAAGGAAAATACATAAGCTTTCTTTTGAGCAAAAAAAAAAAAAAAATACCGTTTTCAAAAAAAATAAAAAATATGTTTTAAATTTAAAAAAAAAATATTAGTCAGAAACTTTTTGACCGATCATGTTGAAAATTTGTGTCTAAACTACGATCCAATAAGACTAACTTTGGTTCATATTTCATCCAAATCGAAAGACATCGATTTAAAAAGTTGGGTCACTTGCCATGAAATCCCCCATATATATAAGGAAATAAATTTAGGCAAGACTGCTGTTTCCCCCATATAAAATTAAACTAAAATTTTTCCTAATGTGTGCATTTTTGCAAAGTGTGCTTTGTTGTGAATAGACGTGTTTTCTTCATACGACTTGAAATATTAAATTTGATTTTGCAATATGTATATGTAAATATTACATAAAAAAAATTCCCGTTAGAAGCGAATGAACGCATTAAATAAATAATTTTTATATGTATAAACACAAATAATTTGTAAGTCAAGACGTCATATGCTTAAAATTGAAAAACCCTCGTCTTGAGTTAGAAATTATATTTTTTTATACATATCCCACTCGCATCCCACTAAGCGACCAAAACTACCTAAAAGGAAAATACATAAGCTTTCTTTTGAGCAAAAAAAAAAAAAAATAACCTTTTTAAAAAAAAAATTAAAATTAAGTTTTAAATTTAAAAAAAAAAAAAATTTTAAAAATTTAAAAAAAAACAAAAAAATTTTTTTTCGAAAGCTTGAAGAAATAGCTATCTAATTTGTTTGGGACAAATTTTGCTAACACCAATAGGTAATAAGTTACATGGATGAGAAAGAACACCGGTTTGGCCAAAATGTCAAATTTTGACCCCCTCTAACTCAGAAACTTTTTGACCGATCATGTTGAAAATTTGTGTCTAAACTACGATCCAATAAGACTAACTTTGGTTCATATTTCATCCAAATCGAAAGACATCGATTTCAAAAGTTGGGTCACTTGACATGAAATCCCCCATATATATAAGGAAATAAATATAGGCAACACTGCTGTTTCCCCCATATAAAATTAAACTAAAATTTTTCCTAATGTGTGCATTTTTGCAAAGTGTGCTTTGTTGTGAATAGACGTGTTTTCTTCATACGACTTGAATTATTAAATATGTAAATATTACATAAAAAAAATTCCCGTTAGAAGCGAATGAACGCATTAAATAAATAATTTTTATATGTATAAACACAAATAATTTGTAAGTCAAGACGTCATATGCTTAAAATTGAAAAACCCTCGTCTTGAGTTAGAAATTATATTTTTTTATACATATCCCACTCGCATCCCACTAAGCGACCAAAACTGCCTAAAAGGAAAATACATAAGCTTTCTTTTGAGCAAAAAAAAAAAAAAAATACCGTTTTCAAAAAAAATAAAATATATGTTTTAAATTTAAAAAAAAAAAATTTTTAAAAAATTAAAAAAAAAAACAAAAAAAAATTTTTTTTCGAAGGCTTGAAGAAATAGCTATCTAATTTGTTTGCGACAAATTTTGCTAACACCAATAGGTAATAAGTTACATGGATGAGAAAGAACACCGGTTTGGCCAATATGTCAAATTTTGACCCCCTCTAACTCAGAAACTTTTTGACCGATCATGTTGAAAATTTGTGTCTAAACTACGATCCAATAAGACTAACTTTGGTTCATATTTCATCCAAATCGAAAGACATCGATTTAAAAAGTTGGGTCACTTGCCATGAAATCCCCCATATATATAAGGAAATAAATTTAGGCAAGACTGCTGTTTCCCCCATATAAAATTAAACTAAAATTTTTCCTAATGTGTGCATTTTTGCAAAGTGTGCTTTGTTGTGAATAGACGTGTTTTCTTCATACGACTTGAAATATTAAATTTGATTTTGCAATATGTATATGTAAATATTACATAAAAAAAATTCCCGTTAGAAGCGAATGAACGCATTAAATAAATAATTTTTATATGTATAAAGACAAATAATTTGTAAGTCAAGACGTCATATGCTAAAAATTGAAAAACCCTCGTCTTGAGTTAGAAATTATTTTTTTTTATACATATCCCACTAAGCGACCAAAACCACCTAAAAGGAAAATACATAAGCTTTCTTTTGAGCAAAAAAAAAAAAAAAAAAAAAAAAAAAATACCGTTTTCAAAAAAAAATAAAAAATATGTTTTAAATTAAAAAAAAAAAAATTTTAAAAAATTTAAAAAAAAAAACAAAAAAAAATTTTTTTTCGAAGGCTTGAAGAAATAGCTATCTAATTTGTTTGGGACAAATTTTGCTAACACCAATAGGTAATAAGTTACATGGATGAGAAAGAACACCGGTTTGGCCAATATGTCAAATTTTGACCCCCTCTAACTCAGAAACTTTTTGACCGATCATGTTGAAAATTTGTGTCTAAACTACGATCCAATAAGACTAACTTTGGTTCATATTTCATCCAAATCGAAAGACATCGATTTCAAAAGTTGGATCACTTGACATGAAATCCCCCATATATATAAGGAAATAAATATAGGCAACACTGCTGTTTCCCCCATATAAAATTAAACTAAATATTTTCCTAATGTGTGCATTTTTGCAAAGTGTGCTTTGTTATGAATAGACGTGTTTTCTTCATACGACTTGAATTATTAAATTTGATTTTGCAATATGTATATGTAAATATTACATAAAAAAAATTCCCGTTAGAAGCGAATGAACGCATTAAATAAATAATTTTTATATGTATAAAGACAAATAATTTGTAAGTCAAGACGTCATATGCTAAAAATTGAAAAACCCTCGTCTTGAGTTAGAAATTATTTTTTTTTATACATATCCCACTCGCATCCCACTAAGCGACCAAAACTACCTAAAAGGAAAATACATAAGCTTTCTTTTGAGCAAAAAAAAAAAAAAAATACCGTTTTCAAAAAAAATAAAAAATATGTTTTAAATTTAAAAAAAAAATATTAGTCAGAAACTTTTTGACCGATCATGTTGAAAATTTGTGTCTAAACTACGATCCAATAAGACTAACTTTGGTTCATATTTCATCCAAATCGAAAGACATCGATTTAAAAAGTTGGGTCACTTGCCATGAAATCCCCCATATATATAAGGAAATAAATTTAGGCAAGACTGCTGTTTCCCCCATATAAAATTAAACTAAAATTTTTCCTAATGTGTGCATTTTTGCAAAGTGTGCTTTGTTGTGAATAGACGTGTTTTCTTCATACGACTTGAAATATTAAATTTGATTTTGCAATATGTATATGTAAATATTACATAAAAAAAATTCCCGTTAGAAGCGAATGAACGCATTAAATACATAATTTTTATATGTATAAAGACAAATAATTTGTAAGTCAAGACGTCATATGCTAAAAATTGAAAAACCCTCGTCTTGAGTTAGAAATTATTTTTTTTTATACATATCCCACTCGCATCCCACTAAGCGACCAAAACCACCTAAAAGGAAAATACATAAGCTTTCTTTTGAGCAAAAAAAAAAAAAAAAAAAAAAAAAATACCGTTTTCAAAAAAAATAAAAAATATGTTTTAAATTTAAAAAAAAAAATTTTAAAAAATTTAAAAAAAAAAACAAAAAAAAATTTTTTTTCGAAGGCTTGAAGAAATAGCTATCTAATTTGTTTGGGACAAATTTTGCTAACACCAATAGGTAATAAGTTACATGGATGAGAAAGAACACCGGTTTGGCCAATATGTCAAATTTTGACCCCCTCTAACTCAGAAACTTTTTGACCGATCATGTTGAAAATTTGTGTCTAAACTACGATCCAATAAGACTAACTTTGGTTCATATTTCATCCAAATCGAAAGACATCGATTTAAAAAGTTGGGTCACTTGCCATGAAATCCCCCATATATATAAGGAAATAAATTTAGGCAAGACTGCTGTTTCCCCCATATAAAATTAAACTAAAATTTTTCCTAATGTGTGCATTTTTGCAAAGTGTGCTTTGTTGTGAATAGACGTGTTTTCTTCATACGACTTGAAATATTAAATTTGATTTTGCAATATGTATATGTAAATATTACATAAAAAAAATTCCCGTTAGAAGCGAATGAACGCATTAAATAAATAATTTTTATATGTATAAAGACAAATAATTTGTAAGTCAAGACGTCATATGCTAAAAATTGAAAAACCCTCGTCTTGAGTTAGAAATTATTTTTTTTTATACATATCCCACTCGCATCCCACTAAGCGACCAAAACCACCTAAAAGGAAAATACATAAGCTTTCTTTTGAGCAAAAAAAAAAAAAAAAAAAAAATAAAAAATATGTTTTAAATTTAAAAAAAAAAAATTTTAAAAAATTTAAAAAAAAAAACAAAAAAAAATTTTTTTTCGAAGGCTTGAAGAAATAGCTATCTAATTTGTTTGGGACAAATTTTGCTAACACCAATAGGTAATAAGTTACATGGATGAGAAAGAACACCGGTTTGGCCAATATGTCAAATTTTGACCCCCTCTAACTCAGAAACTTTTTGACCGATCATGTTGAAAATTTGTGTCTAAACTACGATCCAATAAGACTAACTGTGGTTCATATTTCATCCAAATCGAAAGACATCGATTTCAAAAGTTGGGTCACTTGACATGAAATCCCCCATATATATAAGGAAATAAATATAGGCAACACTTCTGTTTCCCCCATATAAAATTAAACTAAAATTTTTCCTAATGTGTACATTTTTGCAAAGTGTGCTTTGTTGTCAATAGACGTGTTTTCTTCATAAGACTTGAATTATTAAATTTGATTTTGCAATATGTATATGTAAATATTACATAAAAAAAATTCCCGTTAGAAGCGAATGAACGCATTAAATAAATAATTTTTATATGTATAAAGACAAATAATTTGTAAGTCAAGACGTCATATGCTAAAAATTGAAAAACCCTCGTCTTGAGTTAGAAATTATTTTTTTTTATACATATCCCACTCGCATCCCACTAAGCGACCAAAACTACCTAAAAGGAAAATACATAAGCTTTCTTTTGAGCAAAAAAAAAAAAAAAAAAATACCGTTTGCAAAAAAATAAAAAATAAGTTTTAAATTTAAAAAAAAAAATTTTTAAAATATTTAAAAAAAAAAACAAAAAAAATTTTTTTCGAAAGCTTGAAGAAATAGCTATCTAATTTGTTTGGGACAAATTTTGCTAACACCAATAGGTAATAAGTTACATGGATGAGAAAGAACACCGGTTTGGCCAAAATGTCAAATTTTGACCCCCTCTAACTCAGAAACTTTTTGACCGATCATGTTGAAAATTTGTGTCTAAACTACGATCCAATAAGACTAACTTTGGTTCATATTTCATCCAAATCGAAAGACATCGATTTCAAAAGTTGGGTCACTTGACATGAAATCCCCCATATATATAAGGAAATAAATATAGGCAACACTGCTGTTTCCCCCATATAAAATTAAACTAAAATTTTTCCTAATGTGTACATTTTTGCATATTGTGCTTTGTTGTGAATAGACGTGTTTTCTTCATAAGACTTGAATTATTAAATTTGATTTTGCAATATGTATATGTAAATATTACATAAAAAAAATTCCCGTTAGAAGCGAATGAACGCATTAAATAAATAATTTTTATATGTATAAAGACAAATAATTTGTAAGTCAAGACGTCATATGCTAAAAATTAAAAACCCTCGTCTTGAGTTAAAAATTATTTTTTTTTATACATATCCCACTCGCATCCCACTAAGCGACCAAAACTACCTAAAAGGAAAATACATAAGCTTTCATTTGAGCAAAAAAAAAAAAAAAAAAAATACCGTTTGCAAAAAAATAAAAAATAAGTTTTAAATTTAAAAAAAAAAATTTTAAAAAATTTAAAAAAAAAAAACAGAAAAAATTTTTTTCGAAAGCTTGAAGAAATAGCTATCTAATTTGTTTGGGACAAATTTTGCTAACACCAATAGGTAATAAGTTACATGGATGAGAAAGAACACCGGTTTGGCCAATATGTCAAATTTTGACCCCCTCTAACTCAGAAACTTTTTGACCGATCATGTTGAAAATTTTTGTCTAAACTACGATCCAATAAGACTAACTTTGGTTCATATTTCATCCAAATCGAAAGACATCGATTTCAAAAGTTGGGTCACTTGACATGAAATCCCCCATATATATAAGGAAATAAATATAGGCAACACTGCTGTTTCCCCCATATAAAATTAAACTAAAATTTTTCCTAATGTGTGCATTTTTGCAAAGTGTGCTTTGTTATGAATAGACGTGTTTTCTTCATACGACTTGAAATATTAAATTTGATTTTGCAATATGTATATGTAAATATTACATAAAAAAAATTCCCGTTAGAAGCGAATGAACGCATTAAATAAATAATTTTTATATGTATAAAGACAAATAATTTGTAAGTCAAGACGTCATATGCTAAAAATTAAAAACCCTCGTCTTGAGTTAAAAATTATTTTTTTTTATACATATCCCACTCGCATCCCACTAAGCGACCAAAACTACCTAAAAGGAAAATACATAAGCTTGCTTTTGAGCAAAAAAAAAAAAAAAATACCTTTTTCAAAAAAAATAAAAAATAAGTTTTAAATTTAAAAAAAAAAAATTTAAAAATATTTAAAAAAAAAAAAAAATTTTTTTTCGAAAGCTTGAAGAAATAGCTATCTAATTTGTTTGGGACAAATTTAGCTAACACCAATAGGTAATAAGTTACATGGATGAGAAAGAACACCGGTTTGGCCAAAATGTCAAATTTTGACCCCCTCTAACTCAGAAACTTTTTGACCGATCATGTTGAAAATTTGTGTCTAAACTACGATCCAATAAGACTAACTTTGGTTCATATTTCATCCAAATCGAAAGACATCGATTTCAAAAGTTGGGTCACTTGACATGAAATCCCCCATATATATATAAGGAAATAAATATAGGCAACACTGCTGTTTCCCCCATATAAAATTAAACTAAAATTTTTCCTAATGTGTACATTTTTGCAAAGTGTGCTTTGTTGTGAATAGACGTGTTTTCTTCATACGACTTGAATTATTAAATTTGATTGTGCAATATGTACATATATGTAAATATTACATAAAAAAAATTCCCGTTAGAAACGAATGAACGCATTAAATAAATAATTTTTATATGTATAAAGACAAATAATTTGTAAGTCAAGACGTCATATGCTAAAAATTGAAAAACCCTCGTCTTGAGTTAGAAATTATTTTTTTTTATACATATCCCACTCGCATCCCACTAAGCGACCAAAACTACCTAAAAGGAAAATACATATGCTTTCTTTTGAGCAAAAAAAAAAAAAAAAAAAAAAATACCGTTTTCAAAAAAAAAAAAAATTAAAAATAAGTTTTAAATTTAAAAAAAAAAAATTTTAAAAAATTTAAAAAAAAATTTTTTTCGAAAGCTTGAAGAAATAGCTATCTAATTTGTTTGGGACAAATTTTGCTAACACCAATAGGTAATAAGTTACATGGATGAGAAAGAACACCGGTTTGGCCAAAATGTCAAATTTTGACCCCCTCTAACTCAGAAACTTTTTGACCGATCATGTTGAAAATTTGTGTCTAAACTACGATCCAATAAGACTAACTTTGGAAAAACCCTCGTCTTGAGTTAGAAATTATTTTTTTTTATACATATCCCACTCGCATCCCACTAAGCGACCAAAACTACCTAAAAGGAAAATACATAAGCTTTCTTTTGAGCAAAAAAAAAAAAAAAAATACCATTTTCAAAAAAAATAAAAAATAAGTTTTAAATTTAAAAAAAAAAATTTTTAAATATTTAAAAAAAAAAACAAAAAAATTTTTTTTTCGAAAGCTTGAAGAAATAGCTATATAATTTGTTTGGGACAAATTTTGCTAACACCAATAGGTAATAAGTTACATGGATGAGAAAGAACACCGGTTTTGCCAAAATGTCAAATTTTGACCCCCTCTAACTCAGAAACTTTTTGACCGATCATGTTGAAAATTTGTGTCTAAACTACGATCCAATAAGACTAACTTTGGTTCATATTTCATCCAAATCGAAAGACATCGATTTAAAAAGTTGGGTCACTTGACATGAAATCCCCCATATATATAAGGAAATAAATATAGGCAACACTGCTGTTTCCCCCATATAAAATTAAACTAAAATTTTTCCTAATGTGTACATTTTTGCAGTGTGCTTTTTTGTGAATAGACGTGTTTTCTTCATACGACTTGAATTATTAAATTTGATTTTCGAATATGTATATGTAAATATTACATAAAAAAAATTCCCGTTAGAAGCGAATGAACGCATTAAATAAATAATTTTTATATGTATAAAGACAAATAATTTGTAAGTCAAGACGTCATATGCTAAAAATTGAAAAACCCTCGTCTTGAGTTAGAAATTATTTTTTTTTATACATATCCCACTCGCATCCCACTAAGCGACCAAAACTACCTAAAAGGAAAATACATAAGCTTTCTTTTGAGCAAAAAAAAAAAAAAAATACCATTTTCAAAAAAAATAAAAAATAAGTTTTAAATTTAAAAAAAAAAATTTTAAAATATTTAAAAAAAAAACAAAAAAATTTTTTTTTCGAAAGCTTGAAGAAATAGCTATCTAATTTGTTTGGGACAAATTTTGCTAACACCAATAGGTAATAAGTTACATGGATGAGAAAGAACACCGGTTTGGCCAAAATGTCAAATTTTGACCCCCTCTAACTCAGAAACTTTTTGACCGATCATGTTGAAAATTTGTGTCTAAACTACGATCCAATAAGACTAACTTTGGTTCATATTTCATCCAAATCGAAAGACATCGATTTAAAAAGTTGGGTCACTTGACATGAAATCCCCCATATATATAAGGAAATAAATATAGGCAACACTGCTGTTTCCCCCATATAAAATTAAACTAAAATTTTTCCTAATGTGTACATTTTTGCAGTGTGCTTTTTTGTGAATAGACGTGTTTTCTTCATACGACTTGAATTATTAAATTTGATTTTGGAATATGTATATGTAAATATTACATAAAAAAAATTCCCGTTAGAAGCGAATGAACGCATTAAATAAATAATTTTTATATGTATAAAGACAAATAATTTGTAAGTCAAGACGTCATATGCTAAAAATTGAAAAACCCTCGTCTTGAGTTAGAAATTATTTTTTTTTATACATATCCCACTCGCATCCCACTAAGCGACCAAAACTACCTAAAAGGAAAATACATAAGCTTTCTTTTGAGCAAAAAAAAAAAAATAAAAAAAAATACCGTTTTCAAAAAATATAAAAAATAAGTTTTAAATTTAAAAAAAAAAAAATTTTAAAAAATTAAAAAAAAAACAAAAAAATTTTTTTTTCGAAAGCTTGAAGAAATAGCTATCTAATTTGTTTGGGACAAATTTTGCTAACACCAATAGGTAATAAGTTACATGGATGAGAAAGAACACCGGTTTGGCCAAAATGTCAAATTTTGACCCCCTCTAACTCAGAAACTTTTTGACCGATCATGTTGAAAATTTGTGTCTAAACTACGATCCAATAAGACTAACTTTGGTGGAAGCGAATGAACGCATTAAATAAATAATTTTTATATGTATAAAGACAAATAATTTGTAAGTCAAGACGTCATATGCTAAAAATTGAAAAACCCTCGTCTTGAGTTAGAAATTATTTTTTTTTATACATATCCCACTCGCATCCCACTAAGCGACCAAAACTACCTAAAAGGAAAATACATAAGCTTTCTTTTGAGCAAAAAAAAAAAATAAAAAAAAATACCGTTTTCAAAAAATATAAAAAATAAGTTTTAAATTTAAAAAAAAAAAAATTTTTAAAAATTAAAAAAAAAAACAAAAAAATTTTTTTTTCGAAAGCTTGAAGAAATAGCTATCTAATTTGTTTGGGACAAATTTTGCTAACACCAATAGGTAATAAGTTACATGGATGAGAAAGAACACCGGTTTGGCCAAAATGTCAAATTTTGACCCCCTCTAACTCAGAAACTTTTTGACCGATCATGTTGAAAATTTGTGTCTAAACTACGATCCAATAAGACTAACTTTGGTTCATATTTCATCCAAATCGAAAGACATCGATTTCAAAAGTTGGGTCACTTGACATGAAATCCCCCATATATATAAGGAAATAAATATAGGCAACACTGCTGTTTCCCCCATATAAAATTAAACTAAAAATTTTCCTAATGTGTGCATTTTTGCAAAGTGTGCTTTGTTATGAATAGACGTGTTTTCTTCATACGACTTGAATTATTAAATTTGATTTTGCAATATGTATATGTAAATATTACATAAAAAAAATTCCCGTTAGAAGCGAATGAACGCATTAAATAAATAATTTTTATATGTATAAAGACAAATAATTTGTAAGTCAAGACGTCATATGCTAAAAATTGAAAAACCCTCGTCTTGAGTTAGAAATTATTTTTTTTTATACATATCCCACTCGCTACCCACTAAGCGACCAAAACCACCTAAAAGGAAAATACATAAGCTTTCTTTTGAGCAAAAAAAAAAAAAAAAAAAAAATACCGTTTTCAAAAAATATAAAAAATAAGTTTTAAATTTAAAAAAAAAAAATTTTAAAAAATTTAAAAAAAAAACAAAAAAAAATTTTTTTTCGAAGGCTTGAAGAAATAGCTATCTAATTTGTTTGGGACAAATTTTGCTAACACCAATAGGTAATAAGTTACATGGATGAGAAAGAACACCGGTTTGGCCAATATGTCAAATTTTGACCCCCTCTAACTCAGAAACTTTTTGACCGACCATGTTGAAAATTTGTGTCTAAACTACGATCCAATAAGACTAACTTTGGTTCATATTTCATCCAAATAGAAAGACATCGATTTCAAAAGTTGGGTCACTTGACATGAAATCCCCCATATATATAAGGAAATAAATATAGGCAACACTGCTGTTTCCCCCATATAAAATTAAACTAAAAATTTTCCTAATGTGTGCATTTTTGCAAAGTGTGCTTTGTTATGAATAGACGTGTTTTCTTCATATGACTTGAATTATTAAATTTGATTTTGCAATATGTATATGTAAATATTACATAAAAAAAATTCCCGTTAGAAGCGAATGAACGCATTAAATAAATAATTTTTATATGTATAAAGACAAATAATTTGTAAGTCAAGACGTCATATGCTAAAAATTGAAAAACCCTCGTCTTGAGTTAGAAATTATTTTTTTTTATACATATCCCACTCGCATCCCACTAAGCGACCAAAACTACCTAAAAGGAAAATACATAAGCTTTCTTTTGAGCAAAAAAAAAAAAAAAATACCGTTTTCAAAAAAAATAAAAAATATGTTTTAAATTTAAAAAAAAAAAAATTTTAAAAAATTTAAAAAAAAAAACAAAAAAAATTTTTTTTTCGAAGGCTTGAAGAAATAGCTATCTAATTTGTTTGGGACAAATTTTGCTAACACCAATAGGTAATAAGTTACATGGATGAGAAAGAACACCGGTTTGGCCAATATGTCAAATTTTGACCCCCTCTAACTCAGAAACTTTTTGACCGATCATGTTGAAAATTTGTGTCTAAACTACGATCCAATAAGACTAACTTTGGTTCATATTTCATCCAAATCGAAAGACATCGATTTCAAAAGTTGGGTCACTTGACATGAAATCCCCCATATATATAAGGAAATAAATATAGGCAACACTGCTGTTTCCCCCATATAAAATTAAACTAAAAATTTTCCTAATGTGTGCATTTTTGCAAAGTGTGCTTTGTTATGAATAGACGTGTTTTCTTAATACGACTTGTTTTATGTAAATATTACATAAAAAAAATTCCCGTTAGAAGCGAATGAACGCATTAAATAAATAATTTTTATATGTATAAAGACAAATAATTTGTAAGTCAAGACGTCATATGCTAAAAATTGAAAAACCCTCGTCTTGAGTTAGAAATTATTTTTTTTTATACATATCCCACTCGCATCCCACTAAGCGACCAAAACTACCTAAAAGGAAAATACATAAGCTTTCTTTTGAGCAAAAAAAAAAAAAAAAAAAATACCGTTTGCAAAAAAATAAAAAATAAGTTTTAAATTTAAAAAAAATAAGTATTAAATTTAAAAAAAAAAATTTTTAAAAAATTAAAAAAAAAAAACAAAAAAAAATTTTTTCGAAAGCTTGAAGAAATAGCTATCTAATTTGTTTGGGACAAATTTTGCTAACACCAATAGGTAATAAGTTACATGGATGAGAAAGAACACCGGTTTGGCCAAAATGTCAAATTTTGACCCCCTCTAACTCAGAAACTTTTTGACCGATCATGTTGAAAATTTGTGTCTAAACTACGATCCAATAAGACTAACTTTGGTTCATATTTCATCCAAATCGAAAGACATCGATTTCAAAAGTTGGGTCACTTGACATGAAATCCCCCATATATATAAGGAAATAAATATAGGCAACACTGCTGTTTCCCCCATATAAAATTAAACTAAAATTTTTCCTAATGTGTACATTTTTGCAGTGTGCTTTTTTGTGAATAGACGTGTTTTCTTCATACGACTTGAATTATTAAATTTGATTTTGGAATATGAATATGTAAATATTACATAAAAAAAATTCCCGTTAGAAGCGAATGAACGCATTAAATAAATAATTTTTATATGTATAAAGACAAATAATTTGTAAGTCAAGACGTCATATGCTAAAAATTGAAAAACCCTCGTCTTGAGTTAGAAATTATTTTTTTTTATACATATCCCACTCGCATCCCACTAAGCGACCAAAACTACCTAAAAGGAAAATACATAAGCTTTCTTTTGAGCAAAAAAAAAAAAAAAAAAAATACAGTTTGCATAAAAATAAAAAATAAGTTTTAAATTTAAAAAAAAAAATTTTTAAAAAATTTAAAAAAAAAAAACAAAAAAAAATTTTTTCGAAAACTTGAAGAAATAGCTATCTAATTTGTTTGGGACAAATTTTGCTAACACCAATAGGTAATAAGTTACATGGATGAGAAAGAACACCGGTTTGGCCAATATGTCAAATTTTGACCCCCTCTAACTCAGAAACTTTTTGACCGATCATGTTGAAAATTTGTGTCTAAACTACGATCCAATAAGACTAACTTTGGTTCATATTTCATCCAAATCGAAAGACATCGATTTCAAAAGTTGGGTCACTTGACATGAAATCCCCCATATATATAAGGAAATAAATATAGGCAACACTGCTGTTTCCCCCATATAAAATTAAACTAAAATTTTTCCTAATGTGTGCATTTTTGCAAAGTGTGCTTTGTTATGAATAGACGTGTTTTCTTCATACGACTTGAAATATTAAATTTGATTTTGCAATATGTATATGTAAATATTACATAAAAAAAATTCCCGTTAGAAGCGAATGAACGCATTAAATAAATAATTTTTATATGTATAAAGACAAATAATTTGTAAGTCAAGACGTCATATGCTAAAAATTGAAAAACCCTCGTCTTGAGTTAGAAATTATTTTTTTTTATACATATCCCACTCGCATCCCACTAAGCGAACAAAACTACCTAAAAGGAAAATACATAAGCTTTCTTTTGAGCAAAAAAAAAAAAAACCGTTTTCAAAAAAAAAAAAAATAATTTTTAAATATAAAAAAAAAAATTTTTCGAAAGCTTGAAGAAATAGCTATCTAATTTGTTTGGGACAAATTTTGCTAACACCAATAGGTAATAAGTTACATGGATGAGAAAGAACACCGGTTTGGCCAAAATGTCAAATTTTGACCCCCTCTAACTCAGAAACTTTTTGACCGATCATGTTGAAAATTTGTGTCTAAACTACGATCTAATAAGACTAACTTTGGTTCATATTTCATCCAAATCGAAAGACATCGATATCAAAAGTTGGGTCACTTGACATGAAATCCCCCATATATATAAGGAAATAAATATAGGCAACACTGCTGTTTCCCCCATATAAAATTAAACTAAAATTTTTCCTAATGTGTACATTTTTGCAAAGTGTGCTTTGTTGTCAATAGACGTGTTTTCTTCATAAGACTTGAATTATTAAATTTGATTTTGCAATATGTATATGTAAATATTACATAAAAAAAATTCCCGTTAGAAGCGAATGAACGCATTAAATAAATAATTTTAAATGTATAAAGACAAATAATTTGTAAGTCAAGACGTCATATGCTAAAAATTGAAAAACCCTCGTCTTGAGTTAGAAATTATTTTTTTTATGCATATCCCACTCGCATCCCACTAAGCGACCAAAACTACCTAAAAGGAAAATACATAAGCTTTCTTTTGAGCAAAAAAAAAGATACCGTTTTCAAAAAAAAAAAAAAATAATTTTTAAATTTAAAAAATTTTAAAACGTTTAAAAAAAAAACAAAAAAAATTTTTTTCGAAAGCTTGAAGAAATAGCTATCTAATTTGTTTGGGACAAATTTTGCTAACACCAAAAGGTAATAAGTTACATGGATGAGAAAGAACACCGGTTTGGCCAAAATGTCAAATTTTGACCCCCTCTAACTCAGAAACTTTTTGACCGATCATGTTGAAAATTTGTGTCTAAACTACGATCCAATAAGACTAACTTTGGTTCATATTTCATCCAAATCGAAAGACATCGATTTCAAAAGTTGGGTCACTTGACATGAAATCCCCCATATATATATAAGGAAATAAATATAGGCAACACTGCTGTTTCCCCCATATAAAATTAAACTAAAAATTTTCCTAATGTGTACCCTCGTCTTGAGTTAGAAATTATTTTTTTTTATACATATCCCACTCGCATCCCACTAAGCGACCAAAACTACCTAAAAGGAAAATACATAAGCTTTCTTTTGAGCAAAAAAAAAAAAAAAAATACCATTTTCAAAAAAAATAAAAAATAAGTTTTAAATTTAAAAAAAAAAATTTAAAAATATTTAAAAAAAAAACAAAAAAAATTTTTTTTCGAAAGCTTGAAGAAATAGCTATCTAATTTGTTTGGGACAAATTTTGCTAACACCAATAGGTAATAAGTTACATGGATGAGAAAGAACACCGGTTTGGCCAAAATGTCAAATTTTGACCCCCTCTAACTCAGAAACTTTTTGACCGATCATGTTGAAAATTTGTGTCTGAACTACGATCCAATAAGACTAACTGTGGTTCATATTTTATCCAAATCGAAAGACATCGATTTCAAAAGTTGGGTCACTTGACATGAAATCCCCCATATATATAAGGAAATAAATATAGGCAACACTGCTGTTTCCCCCATATAAAATTAAACTAAAATTTTTACTAATGTGTACATTTTTGCAGTGTGCTTTTTTGTGAATAGACGTGTTTTCTTCATAAAACTTGAATTATTAAATTTGATTTTGCAATATGTATATGTAAATATTACATAAAAAAAAATTCCCGTTAGAAGCGAATGAACGCATTAAATAAATAATTTTTATATTTATAAAGACAAATAATTTGTAAGTCAAGACGTCATATGCTAAAAATTGAAAAACCCTCGTCTTGAGTTAAAAATTATTTTTTTTTTTATACATATCCCACTCGCATCCCACTAAGCAACCAAAACTACCTAAAAGGAAAATACATAAGCTTTCTTTTGAGCAAAAAAAAAAAAAAAAAAAACCGTTTTCAAAAAAAATAAAAAATAAGTTTTAAATTAAAAAAAAAAAAAATTTTAAAAAATTTAAAGAAAAACAAAAAATTTTTTTTTCGAAAGCTTGAAGAAATAGCTATCTAATTTCTTTGGGACAAATTTTGCTAACACCAATAGGTAATAAGTTACATGGATGAGAAAGAACACCGGTTTGGCCAAAATGTCAAATTTTGACCCCCTCTAACTCAGAAACTTTTTGACCGATCATGTTGAAAATTAGTGTATAAGCTACGATCCAATAAGACTAACTTTGGTTCATATTTCATCCAAATCGAAAGACATCGATTTAAAAAATTGAGTCACTTGACATGAAATCCCCCATATATGTATATAAGGAAATAAATTTAGGCAACACTGCTGTTTCCCCCATATAAAATTAAACTAAAATTTTTCCTAATGTGTACATTTTTGCAAAGTGTGCTTTGTTGTGAATAGACGTGTTTTCTTCATACGACTTGAATTATTAAATTTGATTTTGCAATATGTATATGTAAAAATTACATAAAAAAAATTCCCGTTAGAAGCGAATGAACGCATTAAATAAATAATTTTTATATGTATAAAGACAAATAATTTGTAAGTCAAGACGTCATATGCTAAAAATTGAAAAAAATTTTTTTCGAAAGCTTGAAGAAATAGCTATCTAATTTTTTTGGGACAAATTTTGCTAACACCAATAGGTAATAAGTTACATGGATGAGAAAGAACACCGGTTTGGCCAATATGTCAAATTTTGACCCCCTCTAACTCAGAAACTTTTTGACCGATCATGTTGAAAATTTGTGTCTAAACTACGATCCAATAAGACTAACTTTGGTTCATATTTCATCCAAATCGAAAGACATCGATTTAAAAAGTTGGGTCACTTGACATGAAATCCCCCATATATATAAGGAAATAAATTTAGGCAAGACTGCTGTTTCCCCCATATAAAATTAAACTAAAATTTTTCCTAATGTGTGCATTTTTGCAAAGTGTGCTTTGTTGTGAATAGGCGTGTTTTCTTCATACGACTTGAATTATTAAATTTGATTTTGCAATATGTATATGTAAATATTACATAAAAAAAATTCCCGTTAGAAGCGAATGAACGCATTAAATAAATAATTTTTATATGTATAAAGACAAATAATTTGTAAGTCAAGACGTCATATGCTAAAAATTGAAAAAATTTTTTTTCGAAAGCTTGAAGAAATAGCTATCTAATTTTTTTGGGACAAATTTTGCTAACACCAATAGGTAATAAGTTACATGGATGAGAAAGAACACCGGTTTGGCCAATATGTCAAATTTTGACCCCCTCTAACTCAGAAACTTTTTGACCGATCATGTTGAAAATTTGTGTCTAAACTACGATCCAATAAGACTAACTTTGGTTCATATTTCATCCAAATCGAAAGACATCGATTTAAAAAGTTGGGTCACTTGACATGAAATCCCCCATATATATAAGGAAATAAATTTAGGCAAGACTGCTGTTTCCCCCATATAAAATTAAACTAAAATTTTTCCTAATGTGTGCATTTTTGCAAAGTGTGCTTTGTTGTGAATAGGCGTGTTTTCTTCATACGACTTGAATTATTAAATTTGATTTTGCAATATGTATATGTAAATATTACATAAAAAAAATTCCCGTTAGAAGCGAATGAACGCATTAAATAAATAATTTTTATATGTATAAAGACAAATAATTTGTAAGTCAAGACGTCATATGCTAAAAATTGAAAAACCCTCGTCTTGAGTTAGAAATTATTTTTTTTTATACATATCCCACTCGCATCCCACTAAGCGACCAAAACTACCTAAAAGGAAAATACATAAGCTTTCTTTTGAGCAAAAAAAAAAAAAAAAAAAAATACCGTTTTCAAAAAAAATAAAAAATAAGTTTTAAATTTAAAAAAAAAAAAATTTTAAAAAAATTAAAAAAAATTAAAAAAAAACAAAAAAAAAATTTTTTTCGAAAGCGTGAAGAAATAGCTATCTAATTTGTTTGGGACAAATTTTGCTAACACCAATAGGTAATAAGTTACATGGATGAGAAAGAACACCGGTTTGGCCAATATGTCAAATTTTGACCCCCTCTAACTCAGAAACTTTTTGACCGATCATGTTGAAAATTTGTGTCTAAACTACGATCCAATAAGACTAACTTTGGTTCATATTTCATCCAAATCGAAAGACATCGATTTAAAAAGTTGGGTCACTTGACATGAAATCCCCCATATATATAAGGAAATAAATTTAGGCAAGACTGCTGTTTCCCCCATATAAAATTAAACTAAAATTTTTCCTAATGTGTGCATTTTTGCAAAGTGTGCTTTGTTGTGAATAGACGTGTTTTCTTCATACGACTTGAATTATTAAATTTGATTTTGCAATATGTATATGTAAATATTACATAACAAAAATTCCCGTTAGAAGCGAATGAACGCATTAAATAAATAATTTTTATATGTATAAACACAAATAATTTGTAAGTCAAGACGTCATATGCTTAAAATTGAAAAACCCTCGTCTTGAGTTAGAAATTATATTTTTTTATACATATCCCACTCGCATCCCACTAAGCGACCAAAACTACCTAAAAGGAAAATACATAAGCTTTCTTTTGAGCAAAAAAAAAAAAAAAAAAATACCGTTTTCAAAAAAAAATTAAAATTAAGTTTTAAATTTAAAAAAAAAAAAAAATTTTAAAAAAATTAAAAAAAATTAAAAAAAAACCAAAAAAAATTTTTTTTCGAAAGCGTGAAGAAATAGCTATCTAATTTGTTTGGGACAAATTTTGCTAACACCAATAGGTAATAAGTTACATGGATGAGAAAGAACACCGGTTTGGCCAATATGTCAAATTTTGACCCCCTCTAACTCAGAAACTTTTTGACAGATCATGTTGAAAATTTGTGTCTAAACTACGATCCAATAAGACTAACTTTGGTTCATATTTCATCCAAATCGAAAGAAATCGATTTAAAAAGTTGGGTCACTTGACATGAAATCCCCCATATATATAAGGAAATAAATATAGGCAACACTGCTGTTTCCCCCATATAAAATTAAACTAAAATTCTTCCTAATGTGTACATTTTTGCAAAGTGTGCTTTGTTGTGAATAGACGTGTTTTCTTCATACGACTTGAAATATTAAATTTGATTTTGCAATATGTATATGTAAATATTACATAAAAAAAATTCCCGTTAGAAGCGAATGAACTCATTAAATAAATAATTTTTATATGTATAAAGACAAATAATTTGTAAGTCAAGACGTCATATGCTAAAAATTGAAAAACCCTCGTCTTGAGTTAGAAATTATTTTTTTTTATACATATCCCACTCACATCCCACTAAGCGACCAAAACTACCTAAAAGGAAAATACATAAGCTTTCTTTTGAGCAAAAAAAAAAAATAAATAAAAAAAAAAATACCGTTTTCAAAAAATATAAAAAATAAGTTTTAAATTTAAAAAAAAAAAAATTTTAAAAAATTTAAAAAAAAAACAAAAAAAATTTTTTTTCGAAAGCTTGAAGAAATAGCTATCTAATTTGTTTGGGACAAATTTTGCTAACACCAATAGGTAATAAGTTACATGGATGAGAAAGAACACCCTCTAACTCAGAAACTTTTTGACCGATCATGTTGAAAATTTGTGTCTAAACTACGATCCAATAAGACTAACTTTGGTTCATATTTCATCCAAATCGAAAGATATCGATTTCAAAAGTTGGGTCACTTGACATGAAATCCCCCATATATATAAGGAAATAAATATAGGCAACACTGCTGTTTCCCCCATATAAAATTAAACTAAAAATTTTCCTAATGTGTGCATTTTTGCAAAGTGTGCTTTGTTATGAATAGACGTGTTTTCTTCATACGACTTGAATTATTAAATTTGATTTTGCAATATGTATATGAAAATATTACATAAAAAAAATTCCCGTTAGAAGCGAATGAACGCATTAAATAAATAATTTTAAATGTATAAAGACAAATAATTTGTAAGTCAAGACGTCATATGCTAAAAATTGAAAAACCCTCGTCTTGAGTTAGAAATTATTTTTTTTTATGCATATCCCACTCGCATCCCACTAAGCGACCAAAACTACCTAAAAGGAAAATACATAAGCTTTCTTTTGAGCAAAAAAAAAAATACCGTTTTCAAAAAAAAAAAAAAATAATTTTTAAATTTAAAAAAAAAAAAATTTTAAAACGTTTAAAAAAAAAACAAAAAAAATTTTTTTCGAAAGCTTGAAGAAATAGCTATCTAATTTGTTTGGGACAAATTTTGCTAACACCAAAAGGTAATAAGTTACATGGATGAGAAAGAACACCGGTTTGGCCAAAATGTCAAATTTTGACCCCCTCTAACTCAGAAACTTTTTGACCGATCATGTTGAAAATTTGTGTCTAAACTACGATCCAATAAGACTAACTTTGGTTCATATTTCATCCAAATCGAAAGACATCGATTTAAAAAGTTGGGTCACTTGACATGAAATCCCCCATATATATAAGGAAATAAATTTAGGCAAGACTGCTGTTTCCCCCATATAAAATTAAACTAAAATTTTTCATAATGTGTGCATTTTTGCAAAGTGTGCTTTGTTGTGAATAGACGTGTTTTCTTCATACGACTTGAATTATTAAATTTGATTTTGCAATATGTATATGTAAATATTACATAACAAAAATTCCCGTTAGAAGCGAATGAACGCATTAAATAAATAATTTTTATATGTATAAACACAAATAATTTGTAAGTCAAGACGTCATATGCTTAAAATTGAAAAACCCTCGTCTTGAGTTAGAAATTATATTTTTTTATACATATCCCACTCGCATCCCACTAAGCGACCAAAACTACCTAAAAGGAAAATACATAAGCTTTCTTTTGAGCAAAAAAAAAAAAAAAAAAAAAAATACCGTTTTCAAAAAAAAATTAAAATTAAGTTTTAAATTTAAAAAAAAAAAAAAAAATTTTAAAAATTTAAAAAAAAACAAAAAAAATTTTTTTCGAAAGCTTGAAGAAATAGCTATCTAATTTGTTTGGGACAAATTTTGCTAACACCAATAGGTAATAAGTTACATGGATGAGAAAGAACACCGGTTTGGCCAAAATGTCAAATTTTGACCCCCTCTAACTCAGAAACTTTTTGACCGATCATGTTGAAAATTTGTGTCTAAACTACGATCCAATAAGACTAACTTTGGTTCATATTTCATCCAAATAGAAAGACATCGATTTCAAAAGTTGGGTCACTTGACATGAAATCCCCCATATATATAAGGAAATAAATATAGGCAACACTGCTGTTTCCCCCATATAAAATTAAACTAAAATTTTTCCTAATGTGTGCATTTTTGCAAAGTGTGCTTTGTTATGAATAGACGTGTTTTCTTCATACGACTTGAATTATTAAATTTGATTTTGCAATATGTATATGTAAATATTACATAAAAAAAATTCCCGTTAGAAGCGAATGAACGCATTAAATAAATAATTTTTATATGTATAAAGACAAATAATTTGTAAGTCAAGACGTCATATGCTAAAAATTGAAAAACCCTCGTCTTGAGTTAGAAATAATTTTTTGTATACATATCCCACTCGCATCCCACTAAGCGACCAAAACTACCTAAAAGGAAAAGACATAAGCTTTCTTTTGAGCAAAAAAAAAAAAAAAAAAAAAAATACCGTTTTCAAAAAAAATAAAATATATGTTTTAAATTAAAAAAAAAAAAAATTTTAAAAAATTAAAAAAAAAAAACAAAAAAAAATTTTTTTTCGAAGGCTTGAAGAAATAGCTATCTAATTTGTTTGCGACAAATTTTGCTAACACCAATAGGTAATAAGTTACATGGATGAGAAAGAACACCGGTTTGGCCAATATGTCAAACTTTGACCCCCTCTAACTCAGAAACTTTTTGACCGATCATGTTGAAAATTTGTGTCTAAACTACGATCCAATAAGACTAACTTTGGTTCATATTTCATCCAAATCGAAAGACATCGATTTCAAAAGTTGGGTCACTTGACATGAAATCCCCCAAATATATAAGGAAATAAATATAGGCAACACTGCTGTTTCCCCCATATAAAATTAAACTAAAATTTTTCCTAATGTGTGCATTTTTGCAAAGTGTGCTTTGTTGTGAATAGGCGTGTTTTCTTCATACGACTTGAATTATTAAATTTGATTTTGCAATATGTATATGTAAATATTACATAAAAAAAATTCCCGTTAGAAGCGAATGAACGCATTAAATAAATAATTTTTATATGTATAAAGACAAATAATTTGTAAGTCAAGACGTCATATGCTAAAAATTGAAAAACCCTCGTCTTGAGTTAGAAATAATTTTTTTTTTATACATATCCCACTCGCATCCCACTAAGCGACCAAAACTACCTAAAAGGAAAATACATAAGCTTTCTTTTGAGCAAAAAAAAAAAAAAAAAAAATACCGTTTTCAAAAAAAATAAAAAATAAGTTTTAAATTTAAAAAAAAAAAAATTTTAAAAAAATTAAAAAAAATTAAAAAAAAACCAAAAAAAATTTTTTTTCGAAAGCGTGAAGAAATAGCTATCTAATTTGTTTGGGACAAATTTTGCTAACACCAATAGGTAATAAGTTACATGGATGAGAAAGAACACCGGTTTGGCCAATATGTCAAATTTTGACCCCCTCTAACTCAGAAACTTTTTGACAGATCATGTTGAAAATTTGTGTCTAAACTACGATCCAATAAGACTAACTTTGGTTCATATTTCATCCAAATCGAAAGAAATCGATTTAAAAAGTTGGGTCACTTGACATGAAATCCCCCATATATATAAGGAAATAAATATAGGCAACACTGCTGTTTCCCCCATATAAAATTAAACTAAAATTCTTCCTAATGTGTACATTTTTGCAAAGTGTGCTTTGTTGTGAATAGACGTGTTTTCTTCATACGACTTGAAATATTAAATTTGATTTTGCAATATGTATATGTAAATATTACATAAAAAAAATTCCCGTTAGAAGCGAATGAACTCATTAAATAAATAATTTTTATATGTATAAAGACAAATAATTTGTAAGTCAAGACGTCATATGCTAAAAATTGAAAAACCCTCGTCTTGAGTTAGAAATTATTTTTTTTTATACATATCCCACTCACATCCCACTAAGCGACCAAAACTACCTAAAAGGAAAATACATAAGCTTTCTTTTGAGCAAAAAAAAAAAATAAATAAAAAAAAAATACCGTTTTCAAAAAATATAAAAAATAAGTTTTAAATTTAAAAAAAAAAAAATTTTAAAAAATTAAAAAAAAAACAAAAAAAATTTTTTTTCGAAAGCTTGAAGAAATAGCTATCTAATTTGTTTGGGACAAATTTTGCTAACACCAATAGGTAATAAGTTACATGGATGAGAAAGAACACCCTCTAACTCAGAAACTTTTTGACCGATCATGTTGAAAATTTGTGTCTAAACTACGATCCAATAAGACTAACTTTGGTTCATATTTCATCCAAATCGAAAGACATCGATTTCAAAAGTTGGGTCACTTGACATGAAATCCCCCATATATATAAGGAAATAAATATAGGCAACACTGCTGTTTCCCCCATATAAAATTAAACTAAAAATTTTCCTAATGTATGCATTTTTGCAAAGTGTGCTTTGTTGTGAATAGACGTGTTTTCTTCATAAGACTTGAATTATTAAATTTGATTTTGCAATATGTATATGTAAATATTACATAAAAAAAATTCCCGTTAGAAGCGAATGAACGCATTAAATAAATAATTTTAAATGTATAAAGACAAATAATTTGTAAGTCAAGACGTCATATGCTAAAAATTGAAAAACCCTCGTCTTGAGTTAGAAATTATTTTTTTTTATGCATATCCCACTCGCATCCCACTAAGCGACCAAAACTACCTAAAAGGAAAATACATAAGCTTTCTTTTGAGCAAAAAAAAAAAAATACCGTTTTCAAAAAAAAAAAAAAATAATTTTTAAATTTAAAAAAAAAAAAATTTTAAAACGTTTAAAAAAAAAACAAAAAAAATTTTTTTCGAAAGCTTGAAGAAATAGCTATCTAATTTGTTTGGGACAAATTTTGCTAACACCAAAAGGTAATAAGTTACATGGATGAGAAAGAACACCGGTTTGGCCAAAATGTCAAATTTTGACCCCCTCTAACTCAGAAACTTTTTGACCGATCATGTTGAAAATTTGTGTCTAAACTACGATCCAATAAGACTAACTTTGGAAAAACCCTCGTCTTGAGTTAGAAATTATTTTTTTTTATACATATCCCACTCGCATCCCACTAAGCGACCAAAACTACCTAAAAGGAAAATACATAAGCTTTCTTTTGAGCAAAAAAAAAAAAAAAAAAACCGTTTTCAAAAAAAAAAAAAAAATAATTTTTAAATTAAAAAAAAAATTTAAAAAAAAAAAAAATTTTTTTTCGAAAGCTTGAAGAAATAGCTATCTAATTTGTTTGGGACAAATTTTGCTAACACCAATAGGTAATAAGTTACATGGATGAGAAAGAACACCGGTTTGGCCAAAATGTCAAATTTAGACCCCCTCTAACTCAGAAACTTTTTGACCGATCATGTTGAAAATTTGTGTCTAAACTACGATCTAATAAGACTAACTTTGGTTCATATTTCATCCAAATCGAAAGACATCGATATCAAAAGTTGGGTCACTTGACATGAAATCCCCCATATATATAAGGAAATAAATATAGACAACACTGCTGTTTCCCCCATATAAAATTAAACTAAAATTTTTCCTAATGTGTACATTTTTGCAAAGTGTGCTTTGTTGTCAATAGACGTGTTTTCTTCATAAGACTTGAATTATTAAATTTGATTTTGCAATATGTATATGTAAATATTACATAAAAAAAATTCCCGTTAGAAGCGAATGAACGCATTAAATAAATAATTTTAAATGTATAAAGACAAATAATTTGTAAGTCAAGACGTCATATGCTAAAAATTGAAAAACCCTCGTCTTGAGTTAGAAATTATTTTTTTTTATGCATATCCCACTCGCATCCCACTAAGCGACCAAAACTACCTAAAAGGAAAATACATAAGCTTTCTTTTGAGCAAAAAAAAAAAAATACCGTTTTCAAAAAAAAAAAAAAAAATAATTTTTAAATTTAAAAAAAAAAAATTTTAAAACGTTTAAAAAAAAAACAAAAAAAATTTTTTTCGAAAGCTTGAAGAAATAGCTATCTAATTTGTTTGGTACAAATTTTGCTAACACCAAAAGGTAATAAGTTACATGGATGAGAAAGAACACCGGTTTGGCCAAAATGTCAAATTTTGACCCCCTCTAACTCAGAAACTTTTTGACCGATCATGTTGAAAATTTGTGTCTAAACTACGATCCAATAAGACTAACTTTGGAAAAACCCTCGTCTTGAGTTAGAAATTATTTTTTTTTATACATATCCCACTCGCATCCCACTAAGCGACCAAAACTACCTAAAAGGAAAATACATAAGCTTTCTTTTGAGCAAAAAAAAAAAAAAAAAACCGTTTTCAAAAAAAAAAAAAAAAATAATTTTTAAATTTAAAAAAAAAAATTTAAAAAAAAAAAAAAATTTTTTTCGAAAGCTTGAAGAAATAGCTATCTAATTTGTTTGGGACAAATTTTGCTAACACCAATAGGTAATAAGTTACATGGATGAGAAAGAACACCGGTTTGGCCAAAATGTCAAATTTTGACCCCCTCTAACTCAGAAACTTTTTGACCGATCATGTTGAAAATTTGTGTCTAAACTACGATCTAATAAGACTAACTTTGGTTCATATTTCATCCAAATCGAAAGACATCGATATCAAAAGTTGGGTCACTTGACATGAAATTCCCCATATATATAAGGAAATAAATATAGACAACACTGCTGTTTCCCCCATATAAAATTAAACTAAAATTTTTCCTAATGTGTACATTTTTGCAAAGTGTGCTTTGTTGTCAATAGACGTGTTTTCTTCATAAGACTTGAATTATTAAATTTGATTTTGCAATATGTATATGTAAATATTACATAAAAAAAATTCCCGTTAGAAGCGAATGAACGCATTAAATAAATAATTTTAAATGTATAAAGACAAATAATTTGTAAGTCAAGACGTCATATGCTAAAAATTGAAAAACCCTCGTCTTGAGTTAGAAATTATTTTTTTTATGCATATCCCACTCGCATCCCACTAAGCGACCAAAACTACCTAAAAGGAAAATACATAAGCTTTCTTTTGAGCAAAAAAAAAAAATACCGTTTTCAAAAAAAAAAAAAAAATAATTTTTAAATTTAAAAAAAAAAAAATTTTAAAACGTTTAAAAAAAAAACAAAAAAAATTTTTTTCGAAAGCTTGAAGAAATAGCTATCTAATTTGTTTGGGACAAATTTTGCTAACACCAAAAGGTAATAAGTTACATGGATGAGAAAGAACACCGGTTTGGCCAAAATGTCAAATTTTGACCCCCTCTAACTCAAAAACTTTTTGACCGATCATGTTGAAAATTTGTGTCTAAACTACGATCCAATAAGACTAACTTTGGAAAAACCCTCGTCTTGAGTTAGAAATTATTTTTTTTTATACATATCCCACTCGCATCCCACTAAGCGACCAAAACTACCTAAAAGGAAAATACATAAGCTTTCTTTTGAGCAAAAAAAAAAAAAAAAAACCGTTTTCAAAAAAAAAAAAAAAATAATTTTTAAATTTAAAAAAAAAAATTAAAAAAAAAAAAAAAATTTTTTTCGAAAGCTTGAAGAAATAGCTATCTAATTTGTTTGGGACAAATTTTGCTAACACCAATAGGTAATAAGTTACATGGATGAGAAAGAACACCGGTTTGGCCAAAATGTCAAATTTTGACCCCCTCTAACTCAGAAACTTTTTGACCGATCATGTTGAAAATTTGTGTCTAAACTACGATCTAATAAGACTAACTTTGGTTCATATTTCATCCAAATCGAAAGACATCGATATCAAAAGTTGGGTCACTTGACATGAAATCCCCCATATATATAAGGAAATAAATATAGACAACACTGCTGTTTCCCCCATATAAAATTAAACTAAAATTTTTCCTAATGTGTACATTTTTGCAAAGTGTGCTTTGTTGTCAATAGACGTGTTTTCTTCATAAGACTTGAATTATTAAATTTGATTTTGCAATATGTATATGTAAATATTACATAAAAAAAATTCCCGTTAGAAGCGAATGAACGCATTAAATAAATAATTTTAAATGTATAAAGACAAATAATTTGTAAGTCAAGACGTCATATGCTAAAAATTGAAAAACCCTCGTCTTGAGTTAGAAATTATTTTTTTTATGCATATCCCACTCGCATCCCACTAAGCGACCAAAACTACCTAAAAGGAAAATACATAAGCTTTCTTTTGAGCAAAAAAAAAAATACCGTTTTCAAAAAAAAAAAAAAAATAATTTTTAAATTTAAAAAAAAAAAAATTTTAAAACGTTTAAAAAAAAAAACCAAAAAAATTTTTTTCGAAAGCTTGAAGAAATAGCTATCTAATTTGTTTGGGACAAATTTTGCTAACACCAAAAGGTAATAAGTTACATGGATGAGAAAGAACACCGGTTTGGCCAAAATGTCAAATTTTGACCCCCTCTAACTCAGAAACTTTTTGACCGATCATGTTGAAAATTTGTGTCTAAACTACGATCTAATAAGACTAACTTTGGTTCATATTTCATCCAAATCGAAAGACATCGATATCAAAAGTTGGGTCACTTGACATGAAATCCCCCATATATATAAGGAAATAAATATAGACAACACTGCTGTTTCCCCCATATAAAATTAAACTAAAATTTTTCCTAATGTGTACATTTTTGCAAAGTGTGCTTTGTTGTCAATAGACGTGTTTTCTTCATAAGACTTGAATTATTAAATTTGATTTTGCAATATGTATATGTAAATATTACATAAAAAAAATTCCCGTTAGAAGCGAATGAACGCATTAAATAAATAATTTTAAATGTATAAAGACAAATAATTTGTAAGTCAAGACGTCATATGCTAAAAATTGAAAAACCCTCGTCTTGAGTTATAAATTATTTTTTTTTATGCATATCCAACTCGCATCCCACTAAGCGACCAAAACTACCTAAAAGGAAAATACATAAGCTTTCTTTTGAACAAAAAAAAAAAAAATACCGTTTTCAAAAAAAAAAAAAATAATTTTTAAATTTAAAAAAAAAAAAATTTTAAAACGTTTAAAAAAAAAACAAAAAAAATTTTTTTCGAAAGCTTGAAGAAATAGCTATCTAATTTGTTTGGGACAAATTTTGCTAACACCAAAAGGTAATAAGTTACATGGATGAGAAAGAACACCGGTTTGGCCAAAATGTCAAATTTTGACCCAATCTAACTCAGAAACTTTTTGACCGATCATGTTGAAAATTTGTGTCTAAACTACGATCCAATAAGACTAACTTTGGAAAAACCCTCGTCTTGAGTTAGAAATTATTTTTTTTTATACATATCCCACTCGCATCCCACTAAGCGACCAAAACTACCTAAAAGGAAAATACATAAGCTTTCTTTTGAGCAAAAAAAAAAAAAAAAAAAATACCGTTTTCAAAAAATAAGGAAATAAGTTTTAAATTTAAAAAAAAAAATTTTTTAAAAATTTAAAAAAAAAATGTAAAATTTTGACCCCCTCTAACTCAGAAACTTTTTGACCGATCATGTTGAAAATTTGTGTCTAAACTACGATCCAATAAGACTAACTTTGGTTCATATTTCATCCAAATCGAAAGACATCGATTTCAAAATTTGGGTCACTTGACATAAAATCCCCCATATATATATAAGGAAGTAAATATAGGCAACACTGCTATTTCCCCCATATAAAATTAAGCTAAAATTTTTCCTAATGTGTACATTTTTGCAAAGTGTGCTTTGTTGTGAATAGACGTGTTTTCTTCATACGACTTGAATTATTAAATTTGATTTTGCAATATGTATATGTAAATATTACATAAAAAAAATTCCCGTTAGAAGCGAATGAACGCATTAAATAAATAACTTTTATATGTATAAAGACAAATAATTTGTAAGTCAAGACGTCATATGCTAAAAATTTAAAAACCCTCGTCTTGAGTTAGAAATTATTTGTTTTTATACATATCCCACTCGCATCCCAATAAGCGACCAAAACTACCTAAAAGGAAAATACATAAGCTTTCTTTTGAGCAAAAAAAAAAAAAAAATACCATTTTCAAAAAAAATAAAAAATAAGTTTTAAATTTAAAAAAAAAAATTTTAAAATATTTAAAAAAAAAACAAAAAAAATTTTTTTTCGAAAGCTTGAAGAAATAGCTATCTAATTTGTTTGGGACAAATTTTGCTAACACCAATAGGTAATAAGTAACATGGATGAGAAAGAACACCGGTTTGGCCAAAATGTCAAATTTTGACCCCCTCTAACTCAGAAACTTTTTGACCGATCATGTTGAAAATTTGTGTCTGAACTACGATCCAATAAGACTAACTGTGGTTCATATTTTATCCAAATCGAAAGACATCGATTTCAAAAGTTGGGTCACTTGACATGAAATCCCCCATATATATAAGGAAATAAATATAGGCAACACTGCTGTTTCCCCCATATAAAATTAAACTAAAATTTTTCCTAATGTGTACATTTTTGCAAAGTGTGCTTTTTTGTGAATAGATGTGTTTTCTTCATAAGACTTGAATTATTAAATTTGATTTTGCAATATGTATATGTAAATATTACATAAAAAAAAATTCCCGTTAGAAGCGAATGAACGCATTAAATAAATAATTTTTATATTTATAAAGACAAATAATTTGTAAGTCAAGACGCCATATGCTCAAAATTGAAAAACCCTCGTCTTGAGTTAGAAATTATTTTTTTTTATGCATATCCCACTCGCATCCCACTAAGCGACCAAAACTACCTAAAAGGAAAATACATAAGCTTTCTTTTGAGCAAAAAAAAAAAAAAAAAACCGTTTTCAAAAAAAATAAAAAATAAGTTTTAAATTAAAAAAAAAAAAAATTTAAAAAAATTTAAAGAAAAACCAAAAATTTTTTTTTCGAAAGCTTGAAGAAATAGCTATCTAATTGCTTTGGGACAAATTTTGCTAACACCAATAGGTAATAAGTTACATGGATAATAAAGAACACCGGTTTGGCCAAAATGTCAAATTTTGACCCCCTCTAACTCAGAAACTTTTTGACCGATCATGTTGAAAATTTGTGTCTAAACTACGATCCAATAAGACTAACTTTGGTTCATATTTCATCCAAATCGAAAGACATCGATTTAAAAAATTGGGTCACTTGACATGAAATCCCCCATATATGTATATAAGGAAATAAATTTAGGCAACACTGCTGTTTCCCCCATATAAAATTAAACTAAAATTTTTCCTAATGTGTACATTTTTGCAAAGTGTGCTTTGTTGTGAATAGACGTGTTTTCTTCATACGACTTGAATTATTAAATTTAATTTTGCAATATGTATATGTAAATATTACATAAAAAAAAATTCCCGTTAGAAGCGAATGAACGCATTAAATAAATAATTTTTATATGTATAAAGACAAATAATTTGTAAGTCAAGACGTCATATGCTAAAAATTGAAAAACCCTCGTCTTGAGTTAGAAATTATTTTTTTTTATACATATCCCACTCCCATCCCACTAAGCGACCAAAACTACCTAAAAGGAAAATACATAAGCTTTCTTTTGAGCAAAAAAAAAATACTGTTTTCAAAAAAAATAAAAAATAAGTTTTAAATATAAAAAAAAAAAAAAATTTTAAATATTTCGAAAGCTTGAAGAAAAAGCTATCTAATTTGTTTGGGACAAATTTTGCTAACACCAATAGGTAATAAGTAACATGGATGAGAAAGAACACCGGTTTGGCCAAAATGTCAAATTTTGACCCCCTCTAACTCAGAAACTTTTTGACCGATCATGTTGAAAATTTGTGTCTGAACTACGATCCAATAAGACTAACTGTGGTTCATATTTTATCCAAATCGAAAGACATCGATTTCAAAAGTTGGGTCACTTGACATGAAATCCCCCATATATATAAGGAAATAAATATAGGCAACACTGCTGTTTCCCCCATATAAAATTAAACTAAAATTTTTCCTAATGTGTACATTTTTGCAAAGTGTGCTTTTTTGTGAATAGACGTGTTTTCTTCATAAGACTTGAATTATTAAATTTGATTTTGCAATATGTATATGTAAATATTACATAAAAAAAAATTCCCGTTAGAAGCGAATGAACGCATTAAATAAATAATTTTTATATTTATAAAGACAAATAATTTGTAAGTCAAGACGTCATATGCTAAAAATTGAAAAACCCTCGTCTTGAGTTAAAAATTTTTTTTTTTTATACATATCCCACTAAGCAACCAAAACTACCTAAAAGGAAAATACATAAGCTTTCTTTTGAGCAAAAAAAAAAAAAAAACCGTTTTCAAAAAAAATAAAAAATAAGTTTTAAATTAAAAAAAAAAAAAATTTAAAGAAAAACAAAAAATTTTTTTTTCGAAAGCTTGAAGAAATAGCTATCTAATTGCTTTGGGACAAATTTTGCTAACACCAATAGGTAATAAGTTACATGGATAATAAAGAACACCGGTTTGGCCAAAATGTCAAATTTTGACCCCCTCTAACTCAGAAACTTTTTGACCGATCATGTTGAAAATTTGTGTCTAAACTACGATCCAATAAGACTAACTTTGGTTCATATTTCATCCAAATCGAAAGACATCGATTTAAAAAATTGGGTCACTTGACATGAAATCCCCCATATATGTATATAAGGAAATAAATTTAGGCAACACTGCTGTTTCCCCCATATAAAATTAAACTAAAATTTTTCCTAATGTGTACATTTTTGCAAAGTGTGCTTTGTTGTGAATAGACGTGTTTTCTTCATACGACTTGAATTATTAAATTTGATTTTGCAATATGTATATGTAAAAATTACATAAAAAAAAATTCCCGTTAGAAGCGAATGAACGCATTAAATAAATAATTTTTATATGTATAAAGACAAATAATTTGTAAGTCAAGACGTCATATGCTAAAAATTGAAAAACCCTCGTCTTGAGTTAGAAATTATTTTTTTGTATACATATCCCACTCGCATCCCACTAAGCGACCAAAACTACCTAAAAGGAAAATACATAAGCTTTCTTTTGAGCAAAAAAAAAAAAAAAAAAAAAAATACCGTTTTCAAAAAAAAAAATAAAAAATAAGTTTTAAATTTAAAAAAAATTTAAAAACAAAACAAAAAAATTTTTTTTTCGAAAGCTTGAAGAAATAGCTATCTAATTTGTTTGGGACAAATTTTGCTAACACCAATAGGTAATAAGTTACATGGATGAGAAAGAACACCGGATTGGCCAAAATGTCAAATTTTGACCCCCTCTAACTCAGAAACTTTTTGACCGATCATGTTGAAAATTTGTGTGTAAACTACGATCCAATAAGACTAACTTTGGTTCATATTTCATCCAAATCGAAAGACATCGATTTCAAAAGTTGGGTCACTTGACATGAAATCCCCCATATATATAAGGAAATAAATATAGGCAACACTGCTGTTTCCCCCATATAAAATTAAACTAAAATTTTTCCTAATGTGTACATTTTTGCAAAGTGTGCTTTGTTGTGAATAGACGTGTTTTCTTCATACGACTTGAATTATTAAATTTAATTTTGCAATATGTATATGTAAATATTACATAAAAAAAAATTCCCGTTAGAAGCGAATGAACGCATTAAATAAATAATTTTTATATGTATAAAGACAAATAATTTGTAAGTCAAGACGTCATATGCTAAAAATTAAAAAACCCTCGTCTTGAGTTAGAAATTATTTTTTTTTATACATATCCCACTCCCATCCCACTAAGCGACCAAACCTACCTAAAAGGAAAATACATAAGCTTTCTTTTGAGCAAAAAAAAAAAAAAAAAAATACTGTTTTCAAAAAAAATAAAAAATAAGTTTTAAATATAAAAAAAAAAAAAAATTTTAAATATTTCGAAAGCTTGAAGAAATAGCTATCTAATTTGTTTGGGACAAATTTTGCTAACACCAATAGGTAATAAGTAACATGGATGAGAAAGAACACCGGTTTGGCCAAAATGTCAAATTTTGACCCCCTCTAACTCAGAAACTTTTTGACCGATCATGTTGAAAATTTGTGTCTGAACTACGATCCAATAAGACTAACTGTGGTTCATATTTTATCCAAATCGAAAGACATCGATTTCAAAAGTTGGGTCACTTGACATGAAATCCCCCATATATATAAGGAAATAAATATAGGCAACACTGCTGTTTCCCCCATATAAAATTAAACTAAAATTTTTCCTAATGTGTACATTTTTGCAAAGTGTGCTTTTTTGTGAATAGACGTGTTTTCTTCATAAGACTTGAATTATTAAATTTGATTTTGCAATATGTATATGTAAATATTACATAAAAAAAAATTCCCGTTAGAAGCGAATGAACGCATTAAATAAATAATTTTTATATTTATAAAGACAAATAATTTGTAAGTCAAGACGTCATATGCTAAAAATTGAAAAACCCTCGTCTTGAGTAAAAAAATTTTTTTTTTTATACATATCCCACTAAGCAACCAAAACTACCTAAAAGGAAAATACATAAGCTTTCTTTTGAGCAAAAAAAAAAAAAAAACCGTTTTCAAAAAAAATAAAAAATAAGTTTTAAATTAAAAAAAAAAAAAATTTAAAAAAATTTAAAGAAAAACAAAAATTTTTTTTTTCGAAAGCTTGAAGAAATAGCTATCTAATTGCTTTGGGACAAATTTTGCTAACACCAATAGGTAATAAGTTACATGGATAATAAAGAACACCGGTTTAGCCAAAATGTCAAATTTTGACCCCCTCTAACTCAGAAACTTTTTGACCGATCATGTTGAAAATTTGTGTCTAAACTACGATCCAATAAGACTAACTTTGGTTCATATTTCATCCAAATCGAAAGACATCGATTTAAAAAATTGGGTCACTTGACATGAAATCCCCCATATATGTATATAAGGAAATAAATTTAGGCAACACTGCTGTTTCCCCCTATAAAATTAAACTAAAATTTTTCCTAATGTGTACATTTTTGCAAAGTGTGCTTTGTTGTGAATAGACGTGTTTTCTTCATACGACTTGAATTATTAAATTTGATTTTGCAATATGTATATGTAAAAATTACATAAAAAAAAATTCCCGTTAGAAGCGAATGAACGCATTAAATAAATAATTTTTATATGTATAAAGACAAATAATTTGTAAGTCAAGACGTCATATGCTAAAAATTGAAAAACCCTCGTCTTGAGTTAGAAATTATTTTTTTGTATACATATCCCACTCGCATCCCACTAAGCGACCAAAACTACCTAAAAGGAAAATACATAAGCTTTCTTTTGAGCAAAAAAAAAAAAAAATACCGTTTTCAAAAAAAAAAAAAAAAAAAATAAGTTTTAAATATAAAAAAAAAAAATTTTAAAAACAACAAAAAAATTTTTTTTCGAAAGCTTGAAGAAATAGCTATCTAATTTGTTTGGGACAAATTTTGCTAACACCAATAGGTAGTAAGTTACATGGATGAGAAAGAACACCGGTTTGGCCAAAATGTCAAATTTTGACCCCCTCTAACTCAGAAACTTTTTGACCGATCATGTTGAAAATTTGTGTCTAAACTACGATCCAATAAGACTAACATTGGAAAAACCCTCGTCTTGAGTTAGAAATTATTTTTTTTTATACATATCCCACTCGCATCCCACTAAGCGACCAAAACTACCTAAAAGGAAAATACATAAGCTTTCTTTTGAGCAAAAAAAAAAAAAAATACCGTTTTCAAAAAAATAAAAAATAAGTTTTAAATTTAAAAAAAAAAATTTTTTAAAAATTTAAAACAAAAAACAAAAAAAAATTTTTTTTCTAAAGCTTGAAGAAATAGCTATCTAATTTGTTTGGGACAAATTTTGCTAACACCAATAGGTAATAAGTTACATGGATGAGAAAGAACACCGGTTTGGCCAAAATGTCAAATTTTGACCCCCTCTAACTCAGAAACTTTTTGACCGATCATGTTGAAAATTTGTGTCTAAACTACGATCCAATAAGACTAACTTTGGTTCATATTTCATCCAAATCGAAAGACATCGATTTCAAAAGTTGGGTCACTTGACATGAAATCCCCCATATATATAAGGAAATAAATATAGGCAACACTGCTGTTTCCCCCATATAAAATTAAACTAAAATTTTTCCTAATGTGTACATTTTTGCAGTGTGCTTTTTTGTGAATAGACGTGTTTTCTTCATAAGACTTGAATTATTAAATTTGATTTTGCAATATGTATATGTAAATATACATATACATTCCCCTTAGTGGGAAATGATATCATGAACTCAAACACAGGTCAAAATTCGTTTTACGTGGCTGCAATTAAGCGTGGCAGTATACTCGAGACAAAACTACAGTTTAATCATGAAAATGATTTTCGTAAAATAATTAATAGATTTGAAGTACTTAAAAAAACATTTATACATACCAACTGAAGAGTAGTAAAGGCCTTCAGGTAGTGATAAAGGGTAATGACTCTTGCGCGGAACCAGATGAAATAAAAACGTTTCTAGAAGAGAAGGGTTTCAAAATAAAAAAATTTGATGAATATTAAAGACAAGGAGAAAAATCACCAACCATTATTTCGAGTAGAATTAGAACCAGGCAATATAAAGCTTAAAAAATTAAACGCATCCCATTTTTACAATTTAAAATACATTCTATACAGACGAATTACGATAGAGGAGCCACACAAAAGAAATGGTCCCGTTCAATGTTTAAACTGCCAAGAATTTGGTCATACTAAAGCATACTGCCATTTACCCTCTGTTTGCGTCGTATGTGAAGAATAACATGGCACAGTTCGTTGCGATGAGTCTAAAAACGATCCCAACGTACAAAAATGTAGCAACTGTGGGGGTAATCACACTGCCAACTATAGAGGATGTACAGTATACTCCATCGTCAAGCGTTCGGTGGGACCGAAACCTAATCCCACTCAAATTCAGGGAACAAACCAAGAAAACAGTAATGCCATTCAGGCACCGCAGCCTGGTACTAATAGAATCTCCTACGCTAACGTTCTAAAATCAAACCATATGCCAATGCAAGGCGATTTTCGCAATAATGATGAAACTGCCGTTTCTAATCTAAGTCGACTAGAAAAAACTATGGAAACATTAATGCAAACTATAAATATTCTTACGAACACATTGGGTAATATGATGCAGGAAATGTTAAGAATGCAGTCGATGTTATTGCAAGCTCTAATTAGCAAGCCATGAACTGTCTGAAAATTTGTTTTTGGAACGCAAACGGCATCCGCCAACACAAAAATGAACTAGAGTACTTTCTCAAAAATAAACAAATTGATATTATGATGGTTTCTGAAACGCATTTGACCTCAAGAAATTCATTTAAAATAAATGGCTATATATTATATGACACCAAGGACCCTCGAGGTAGAGCTTATGGAGGTTCTGCCATTTTGATAAAAGACCGAATCAAACACTAGCTAATGTGTGATCATTGTGAAGATTATCTGCAAGCGATGAATATTTGTGTTCAAGAACTAAATCGAAACAAAGCAATTTCATCTTTTTACTCTCCACCTAGATTTTCAATATCAGAAAGCCATGCTTCCTGGCCGCCGCACAGTGGGAAATTTTACGAGAAGGCGGTCAAAATTCCATAACTTTTGACTGGATCGGTATTTTTTTATGCGATTTTAATTTGCGCTATAAAACGTAAAATTCGACTGATAGGAGCAAAAGTTATGGGGAGTTCAAAATGCATTTTCATTTTTTTGTTGAGTTTCGGTGTAAAAGTTGAATATTTCAAATATGAGTTTTTTTATAATTTATCATTATTTCTCTTGTATTTTACAACTGATACTTATTTTTTATTGTCGAACTTAGATCCTGTCAGAAAATGCCAATATTTGGTCCCTGTAAATTTTTTAGTCCCAATATTCACAGGGGCCAAAGGTTGGCTTTTTTGGGACGAGACGAGTTGTTATAAGGATAAAACTGAAAAGGAATATTTTGAAAAATGCCCAAATAACATTCTTGGCTATCGATAACATTTTAGGTAATTCAACTTTTATTTTTGATTTGAGATGTATGTGTATTTTATTTTTATATATTAGTACAAATATATACTTAAATCAAAAACAAATTATAATCTATAAACAATTTTAAATTAAACAATATTAGTAAAAATTTCTTCTAAATAGCTTTGGGTTTCATTTTCCAGAAGTTGTTTAGCTTCTTCCTCTAATTCGATTGAGGTTGATTTCCATTTTTGTCGAATACTGGACATATATGGATCTGATGTGCACAACAAAATAGTAATAAGATACAAATAAAAACAACGGTGAAAAAAAACCAAAAACAACTCTCTATATGAGTAATAACAATGAATCAATAACAAAAATAAATAATATTCATGCTAGCGAAAGCAATGTGGAAATAAATATAACAACAGAAAACAATAACAACAACCTAACGGCAGAACCATCAAGTGTTACCATTTCAAAGACATTCCTAGTAGGAAATGATACCATGAACTCAAACACAGACGCAACGGAAAACACACAAGTAAAAAATTTTCAAAAACCACAAGTGCAAGTTGGTATGGACAGGTATATAACAGTTCTCAAACGGGGTCGCAGCCCAGCCTCTTCAGCTGTAGCCTCGGCCTCTAAAGTTCCATCTTTTGATAGAATAAATTCGCAAAATCGTTTTGCAATTCTGGAGGATGAATCTTCTGAAGCACCTAACGTCATTAAATCGTCGAAGCCACCCCCGATATATCTTAGAGAGCAAAACTCAAGTGAGCTTATAAAAAGTTTAATCTCGGTGATAGGTGAAAATTCGTTTTACGTTGCTGCAATCAAGCGTGGAAATATAAACGAGACAAAAATACAGATTAATCATGAGAATGATTTTCGTAAAATAATTAATAAGTTTGAAGCACTTAAAAAAAGCTTCTATACGTACCAACTGAAAAGCAGTAAAGTTCTTCAAGTTGTGATTAAGGGCATTGACTCATGCGTGGACCCCGACGAAATAAAAACATTTTTAGAAGAAAAAGGCTTCAAAATAAAAAATGTTACAAATATTAAAAATAGGGAAAAAAATCCCCAACCCCTATTTCGAGTGGAGTTAGAGCCCGGCGATGTTAAGCTAAAAAAAAATGAAACGCATCCCATTTACAGTTTAAAATACATCTTGTACAGAAAAATCACGATCGAAGAGCCGCACAAAAGAAATGGACCCGTTCAGTGTTTAAACTGCCAAGAATTTGGTCATACTAGGGCATACTGCCATTTACCCCCTGTTTGCGTCGTATGTGGAGAATTACATGGTACCGTCCGGTGCGACAAGTCCAAAAATGATCCTAATGTAAAAAAATGTAGCAACTGCGGTGGTAATCACACTGCCAACTATAGAGGGTGCCCGGTATATTCGATTGTCAAGCGTTCTGTTGGACAGAAACTTAACCCCCCTCAAACGCAGGCAACTAATCAAGGAAACACGTACGGTGTCCAGATACCACAGCCAAATACTAACAGAACCTCGTACGCTAATGTCTTAAAATCTAATCCTATGCCACTGCAAGGTGATGTACCAAATAATGACGAAATTCCCATTTCTAATTTAACCCGGCTAGAAAAAACCATGGAAACATTAGTGCAAACAGTTAACAATTTCACTAACACAATGGGTAACATGATGCAAGAAATGTTAAGAATACAATCGATGTTATTGCAAGCTGTACTAAACAAGCCATGAACTGTCTAAAAATTTGCTTTTGGAACGCAAACGGCATCCGCCAACACAAAAATGAACTAGAATACTTCCTTAAAAATAAACAAATTGATGTTATGATGGTTTCTGAAACTCATCTGACCTCAAGAAATACGTTTAAAATCAATGGTTATATATTGTATGATACAATGGACCCTCGAGACAGAGCTTGTGGAGGTTCTGCCATTTTGATAAAGAACCGAGTAAAACACTACTTAATGAGTGACCATCAGGAAGATTATCTCCAAGCAACAAACATTTGCGTTGAGGAATTAAATCGAAACATAGTAATATCATCATTATACTCCCCACCTAGATTTTCTATATCAGAAAGCCAATATAATGAATATTTCAAATCATTAGGACCCTGCTTCCTGGCTGCTGGCGATTATAACGCTAAACACACTTTCTGGGGGTCACGACTTATTACACCTAAGGGTCGTGTTTTGTTTAACACAATTTTTAAAATGGATCTAAATGTGGTCGCGTGCGGACAACCAACATATTGGCCTACTGATCAGCAAAAAGTTCCAGATGTCATCGATTTTGGAGTGGTTAAAAACATCCCCGCAGAAACGATTTATGTTGAAGCTTCCTTAGAATTATCTTCTGATCACACACCTACAATTCTTACTATATTAAATCCTAATAGAATTGTATCTCCGTCTGATAACTTAGTGACGTCAGCCACTCAAATTAATTGGTTAAAATATAAAAAATATCTCAGTACCCACTGCACTGAAAATATTCCGCTTAGTACACCGGAGAATGTGGATATTTCTATTGTAAATTTTGACAGTTATCTGAAACTAGCTGTTCGACATTCTAGTATAACCCTCAAAAAAACCAAAAATAGTAAAATATATTCTGCAGATGTCGAGCGTCTCTTGACTGAAAAAAGGAGAGCTCGAAGAGAATGGCAATTGCATAGATCCCCTCAACTTAAGAATTTACTAAAAGAGTGCACAAAAAGGCTAAGAAAGTTACTGCAGTCTCAGAAAACGGCTTCCCTGGAAAAATATCTTAAGGAACTTGATGCAACTTCTCAATCAGATTACTCTTTATGGCGTGCAGCTAGAAATCTTAATAGACCAGTTATCACTAAACCACCATTAAGAAACTTAAATGGAAGTTGGGCACGAAATGATGAAGAAAAAGGAAATCTTTTTGTTAATCATTTGAAAAACGTATTTACCCCGCATACATCTCCCGATATTGCAGTCGAGTTGCCACGTGTTGCTGTTAGAGCTGCTGTTCCACTTAGATTTGAGATAAAAGAAATCGAAAAGGCTATTCATGATTTAAACCCCAAGAAAGCCCCTGGGTTTGATAAGATCAGCAACAAAATGCTTTTAGAGCTACCCAGCATAGCAAAGAAAATTATTCTCTTGATTTTTAATGCTATTTTACGCCTTGAATACTACCCACAAGAATGGAAAGTATCCTTAGTTACAATGATACCTAAGCCAGGGAAGGATCCTACAAAAGTTGAGTCATATAGACCTATAAGCTTATTGTCTAATATATCAAAGCTGTTTGAAAAGCTGTTAGTGTCAAAATTAGCCCCAATTTTAAATGTAAATAGATGTATTCCTAACCATCAATTCGGCTTTAGAAGAGAACATAGCACAATTGAACAAACCCATCGTATAGTAAACGCCATAAGAAAAGCCTTTGAAGAAAAAAAATATTGTTCCGCCCTCTTTATCGATGTTTCTCAAGCTTTTGATAAAGTCTGGCATGAAGGGTTATTACATAAATTGAAGTTAAACTTACCAGTAAACACACACAAGCTGTTAGAAAACTACTTAATCGGTCGAAGGTTTATAATTAAAGAAGGTGATTTTATAAGTTCTCCTCAGCCAATTGACGCTGGAGTCCCTCAGGGAAGCATCATGGGCCCACTGTTATACTTAATATATACCTCAGACATGCCAACAAATAACCACACCCTAACTTCAACATTTGCTGATGATACAGCTTTTTTAAGCGTACACGAAAACTGTCATGAAGCATCTCGCTACTTGCAGAATCATATATTTGAATTGGAAAAGTGGTTAAAACAATGGAGGATAAAGGTCAATGAGCAAAAATGCGTACATATAACATTCACCTTGCGTCGGGAGTCATGTCCCCCTATTAAAATCAATAATCAATTAGTGCCCCAACAATCGCATGTAAAATATCTTGGTATTCATCTAGATCGGCGCTTAACATGGAAATGCCATATAGAAGCAAAACTAACACAAATGAAACTAAAAGCAATTCAAATTAATTGGCTTATTGGAAGAAATTCTGTTCTTAGCCTCGATTGCAAACTCCTACTATACAACTCTATATTAAAGCCAATCTGGTGCTACGGTATTCAGCTATGGGGCACTGCCTCGGCCTCAAATATCGAAAAAATTCAAAGGCGCCAAAATAAACTCCTTCGAATAATCACAGTCGCTCCCTGGTATGTTAAAAACTCTAATATTCAGAAGGATCTCAATGTGCCATTAGTAAAAACTATTATTACGAAGTACGCAGCAAAATATTTAAAAAGGCTTGAGTCGCACCCAAATCCACTAGCTCGAAATATTTTAAATGACTGCGGCCACTCTAGATTAAGGAGAAGAGATACTGCAGGACTCATCCGACGAGAAGACCGCTAAAAATCTACATATGTGAATAGAAACCGTGAAGAGAAAAATTTTCGTCTAGCATTGGCAGGACAAAAATAAAGTATTAGTATAAGATTTGATTAATTATTGTTAGTTCATATTTAATATATGAAGATTCAATAAATAAATAATGAAAAAAAAAAAAAAAAAAAAAAAAATCTTCATTAGTACAACATCTGGACATTTTTCTTGTATTATGCTCGCGGAAGAATCTGTATTCTTTGTTCCTTTTTTCTTGCGCTTCTTCAGATAGATCTCCAATTGGTAGGATATTGTGTTGAACTATTTGTTCCCCATGGTATAAAATTTTATGAACTGTGGTTGGCATATGTCTCCAAGAGTATTTTTTGTTATAAAGAATTGCTGTTTCATTTGCATACTGCCCAAATTTGTTTGCATTTATCTTTCTGCTACACAGTTCGAATTGAGCAATCAAAGAGATAACATCTCTATTCAAGTGTTGTCTTTTCTTTTGAAAGTAAAATACATAGTGCACTAACACATACAGTAATTACTATTGAAAAAAAAACAGCTAAAAACAACAAAACAATTAAAAACCCTCTTTCCCCAAAACATACTCTTCCTTCGTAATTATTATAAAAAATAAAATAAAATATAGACTGTTGAATAAAATCAACAACAATGAATGAACCTCCCAATATTGGGAACAACATTTCTCTTCCACAACCCAGCTTTCAGCTGGATAAGGAAAGATATCTCAAAAACCCAACAATTGGACCAAAATACCTACTAATGACCAGAATCAATAAAAACCCCATCGAAAATAGTGATAAAAAAATAACCAAAAGCGACGAAAACGATACTAAATGTGCGGAAAGCCTAATCAATGTATCACCCTTTTTGATCAAAAGAGTCATAGATAATATCTGTGGAGAAATTGATATGTGCAAAAAACTACAATCCGGAACTATCTTGATGAAAACAAAAAACTTCGCTCAGGCAAGCAATCTGATTAAACTTGTATCCCTCTCACCCACTATTAATGTGGAAGTAAAGGAACACAATACACTTAATTATTCAAAAGGGGTAATCTACTGTAATGGAATTAAAAACTCAAAACGTTACCGAAGTTAAAAAAATACTAAAAAAAGAAAACGACAAATTGGTTGAGACAGGCTTAGTTATATTAACTTTTGCCTCAATAGAACTCCCAGAATCTATCAATATTGGTTACCAAGTAACTCGTGTAAGGCCATACATCCCACTTCCACTTAGATGCCATAATTGTTTCCGATTCGGTCACATATCTAAATTTTGCCAAAACGACAAGTTATGTATAAACTGTGGAAACATTGATCACTTAGCTGAAAATGAAATCTGCGAAAAAATAAAAACATGCAATAATTGCAAAGAAAACAATATGAACGTCACTAATCACTCAGTAATCAGCAAAATTTGTCCAATTTTCATAAAACAAAAAGAAATTCAAGCAATAAAAACACTCGAAAAAGTAGACAATAAAACTGCAGAAAAAAAATACAATGAGAGACACGCACAAACCAGCTACTCAAATGTAGTAAGATCAACCATAATCTACGATACTCCAACAACTATTACACCATCCACATCAAACAACAACATAGCCAAAACAACAACTAACGAAAGTTATACAACAATAACAACAAATCCTATACCAAACTCAATAACAAATAATAAACCAAAAGAAAACAATAAAAACACAATCGAAAAAACAACTAACTCAGCAAATACAACAACAAAAGCAAAAATTTTACCTATAAAAACCACACGCAAAACTAGAAGACAACTTCAAGCTAACGCAAAGAAACAAAAAATTTCAAAGGAGAGCCAAGAGAGTCAACAGAGTGACGATAGTAATGTAATGGAAGAATAAAATAAAATTAACACTCTGGGGGCCGTTGGTGGGGAGAGTGACCGGTCGGGACAGACAAAACCTTGCATCGATGCGGGGAGGGAATGCCGTACTACTTTAATGTACAACGCATTGGGGTGGTCGCTGGCCCCCTCCGCAGTCGGTGATGGGGTGTGTCTGGTTTGGGCGGATTATTTCTCCCTTCCAACGGGCTCCAACTAAAAATATACTACCACGCCTGTGGTAAAACAACCATACATTCGAACAAATCATGTAAATATAATTTATGCTAACAACACTAACCCTGTAGTTCTTAATATATTAAGTCACTCAAAAAACTTACAACATTATCATTCATTTTATATAGTATTGTATTAATATGTCACTAACCATTCAACAGTGGAATATAAAAGGCTACATAAATAACTACAACGAACTGCAAATCCTCATAAAAAAATACAATCCTAAAATAATATCCTTACAGGAAACACACTTACAAAATATAAATAATATCGCAATACCCATTTCCTTTAAAATGTACCTATCAAACTCAATCCATAATTCCTTCGGAGGCTCAGCCCTTCTAATACATAATTCAATTCATCATGAAACAATAGACACACAAAGTCACTTTGACTCCATGGCAATACTTATTCACTCAAAAAAATCTTTTTTAATCTTCTCCACATATATTCCTCCCACAAAATCATTCAATTATAATAACCTTTTAAACTTATATAATACCAGGCATCCAGTATTAATTACCGGTGACTTTAACAGCTGGCACTCTAACTGGGGTTCGAGGGTAACTAATAAAAGAGGAAAAACATTAGCAAAATATATAACTCAATCAAGACTAACCATCTTAAACAACGGTGCCTCAACACATCTCTCAACACACAAAACATTCACGAGTATAGATCTTTCAATTATTTCTACAACTTTTTCCATTTACGCAAAATGGTCAATTGAATCAGACTTGTCTGGCAGTGACCATTTCCCAATAATCACAACCCTTTTCCCAAACGACACAAGCCAAACAAACTCAATATGTAGACCTCGCTTCAATCTTAAACGCGCAAATTGGACTAGTTATAGCAACCTAGCGGACAGATACAGTAGTAGTCGACCAGTTAGCCACAACATTAATAAGGAAGCTGCTAATATACACAAAATAATATTGCAAAGTGCCAACGAAAGTATACCGCAGCACAAAACATTAGAAATATTAAAGACAAATAAAAATCACCTATTTTACAAATTTAGAAGAAACATATCAACAGAAAATGAATTAAAATTTAAAAAGGCAAACGCTCTGTACAAAAGAGAAATAAAAATTGCAAAAAGAAAATCGATAAATGACTTTACATCGGAAATTAACCCCCAAACCTCCTCAGAAAAAGTATGGTCAAATATTCGAAGATTTTGTGGCTTAAAACCCAAATCCTCAATACATTGCATTCAATACGATCACAATACTAACAATAAAACCACGGACCCAAGTATCATTGCTAACATTTTTTGTAAATACTGGTCAAACGAATCCAGCGACAGTAAATTTTCTGATACCTTCCAACAAATTAAGCAATCTGTAACTTCTAGTAAAAAACATCTCATTCCAAGTAAAACTGCAGCGTATATAGATGAAAAAATAACTCTTATGGAGCTTTCTATTGCACTCAACAAACTAACTGGTAAACCCCTGGTTTAGATCGTATATCGTACCCCATGATAAAGAATCTTTCAAAACAAGTACACACAAGACTAATCACACTTTATAATAATATCCTAGACAATTACGTCCCTCAAACATACAAAACTAGTCTTATTATACCGATACTTAAACCAAATAGTGACAAAACCAAAATACTGTCTTATAGACCCATTTCTCTAAATCCATGCTGTTCAAAAGTACTTGACAAAATAGTGGCAAACAGGCTCTGGTGGTTCGTTACCACAAACAAATTGCTCAATAGCAATCAATATGGCTTCATAAAAGGAAAATCAATCTCTGACCCCTTACTCCTTTTAGATTTTAAAATCAGTCAAATTTTACGAAACAAAAATCACCTATCAATAATTGCATTAGACTTTTCCAAGGCATTTGACAAAGTAGGGATTCACACAATTCTTAACCAACTTGAGGAATGGAAAATAGGACCAAAAATATATAATTACATAAAAAACTATTTAACTAAGAGAAAAATTTTGACAAGAAATAACTCTTACTACTCAAAGACTAATCCTTTGGAAAACGGAATTCCCCAGGGTTCACCACTTTCGGTTATTCTTTTCTTGATAGCGTATAACAAACTTTCTAATATCATATCTTTACACAAAGAACTAGACTTTGTGGCATACGCAGATGATTATTTTATAATAAAAAAGCTTAACAAAACCAAAAACCAAGACATTGACTTAAACGATTTGATCTCGGATATAACAAACTGGTGCACTTTCTCAGGAGCACAGCTATCTATAAACAAATGTAAACATCTAAATATATGTAGAAAACAAAATTGCACTCCTTATTTACATGATGGCAACACATCAATTGAAGTAATCAAGGAACTGAAAATACTCGGAATTACTTTCAACCATCGATACAGATGGAATTCACACATAGCTAACCTAAACTCCACACTTTCCAAACGATTAAATATCATAAAATGTCTTTCGTCCAAAAAGTATGGTTGTAACACGGCATCCCTCTTAAATATCCTCTATTCAACCATTATAGCCAAAATTAACTACGGTATTTATCTATATGGGTTTGCTCCAAAAAGCGACTTAAATAAATTAAAAACAATATTTAACTCAGCCATACGACTGTCCCTAGGAGCTTTTAGGACGACTGCAATTAGAAACATGTTATTTGAAGCAAATGTAATGACAATCGAACAATATCGGGACCTTGCAACAACTAAACTCTTCAAATCTATAATGTTCAGCTACCGACATCCACTGTCCAATATCCTAAAAAAAGTTATCAATCAAAAATACTTCCACTCAACAAAATCAACACTAAATCGTGTAGTACAATCATGCCACAACTTAAACATACCATACAACATCAAGCAAAAATATCCGAATAAATTTCCTAACTGGCACATCAACCCAATGACAATCAACACATCTCTCAACGACCTAATAAAATCCTCAACAAACGCAGAAATATATCTTCAAAGATTTCGAGAAATCCAATACAAGCTAAATGACCACGAATTTATCTACACAGACGGCTCTAAAGGCGTTAAAGGCACAGGCTTTAGCATTGTAGACAAACACAAAATATTATTAAATTCAATTTTGCCCGAATACAGCACTAACTTCTCAGCTGAAATGATAGCAATACACGAGTCTGTTAAATATGTTAGCGGACTCATGGGAAAATACGCAATCTGTACCGACTGTCTCTCTGCACTAGATGCCATAAGAAACTGCAATAATGACCAATTTTACCCAAACATGATCAGACAGTTTCTTATTGAAAGACAACCTGACATTAAACTCATCTGGATTCCGGGTCACATCGGAATAAAAGGTAACGAAGCAGCGGACGGAGCCGCAAAAGCAGCTTTAACTGCTCCCCTAATAACCACACCAAATCTAAGTTCCGAAGATATAAAAACATTTATAAAAAACTCTTTCAAGACAAAAGTTAGTGACAATTGGAACTTAACCACAGACTGGTACAGAAAAATCAACCCCAGCAAAAATAATGCCTACAGACTGTTCAAAAATATAAACCACAATATTCTACCGAGAAGAGACCAAATCAAAATAATTAGACTAAGGCTAGGTCACACTAGAATCTCAAATGCTCACATAATGAATAGAAACCTACCTAAACAATGTCCATTCTGTGGTTTTAACCCAATAAGCATTGATCATCTCTTTTCAAACTGTCCGCACATTAATTCATTTAAAAGCACCAATATCAATAATAACGACTTCTCTCAACTAATAGACTGTACTATGACAAATGGCAATATTAAAAGCTTTTTAAATTTTTTAAAAAACTGTAGCCTCTACTATTCTATTTAAAAAAAAAAATTTTAGCTTAAGGCCATCGCCATAGCTTTCCATTCATTTACTTATAAGTATAATTTGTAAATAAATAAATAAATAAATAAATAAATAAATCTTTCTGCTACATGATATAACTTGTAAAATGATCTGGAATCGTCTTATTAATTCAAAATGTACTCCTGTGATAGATGCTGCAGTTTCTGGATCGGAAAAGAATCTCCTTGCAGTGTTTCCATCATTTGAATTTCCTTCTCCTTGTTTTGGCTGATCAATTATAAGGCCTAGGTGAAGGTATTTTTCTTGAATTTGTTTTTTTCTTTGCTTCCTTTTTTCCACATTTTCCTTGTTTTTTCTCACTGTTTCGCCTAACGGGCCAAATTCCAAATCATAACCCAATTTAAGAATATGCTTCATGAAACGAATTCTAGTATGAAGAGGGGACATTCCAAATTCGTATGCTTCATTGAAACTATTGTGTTGTGATGGGGGTTGGCTTAATTGACTTGATGTCTTTTGACATATGGTACAGCTTGACGAAGTCTTGTTTCGGTTAATGCTTGTGCAACTTTTCCATCGATCATTGTAAGGAACATTTGAAAATTAATTTCAATGCATTGGTCATCAAATTTAAATATTGCCGGTTGAAGTTCTTTAATTTGATCTTTTATTTTTCGAACTTCTTCAGTTATGACATCTTTAGTTTCCTTTTTGTAAACAAACTTTATTGGTCTGCAATACTTTGTTGAAGAGGGAATTTCATTTTTCCATACATCCATTGCTGTAACTCTACTGGTTGACGGCTCTAAGCCAATATAAGTTTTGCTTAAACGTAATGGAACGAAAGATACCATGAATAAGTTAGCATCAGGTGAGTTTTCTGAATTACATTGCTTGTATTGTTTCTGACCAGAGCTTCCATCACATCCCCATTTAGAAAATAAAGTGATGCTGCAATTTTTAAGTTTTTTTAAACAGTCAGCATCAAGTGTATTTAATAATCGTTCTGCAGTGTGTTCGAGAGCCTGCAATTTTACTTCTGCTGAACTTGAAGTTACACTAATAGCCGTTTGTAAAGGTAAGCACTCTTTTTTGACAGAAACTTAATCTCGATATGCTGGAAAGATTCCACAAATTTTTTCATTGGTTCGCTTTCGCAGTTCTGTATACTGATTTTTTGTCAGTTTTAAATCCAAAAATAGTGCAAATGCTTCTTCTGGACTAAATTTCATTTCTTCAGTTGGTGTAGGCATACTTTTTAAAATCCTCTTTGTGCGTTTAGGGCTCGCTTCCACTATTTTTTCAATTATTGCAATTTTTGTTTTCTTATTTTGCGTTGGTTGAATTTGATGCAGAAATGAATCCTTTATCATACTATGAGAAATTTCTTCATTGATATTTGCAAGCTTGCGTTTCGTGATCTTTCACTGCAATTGTCAATTTGTTTTGCGGGCCGACCCACTTTTTCAGTTTCCTTAGCGGTAATTGACAGCTTCTTAAAAATCAGATCATTTGTTAGCCATTTTTCGTTGCGTAAGTAAAAAATTTTCTTGTTTCTAGAACATTTAAGGTACCGTTTTCTTAATATAAATGAAAAATTTTTAATTTTTATCTTATGAATTTTGATTTATTGTTCGTTGCATAATTTAAAGAATGGATTATTCATTATGTGTAACACAAAATCTTTTTCATCTTTCTGTTGAAAATATATATCTGCGAGAACTTTATAACTGAACTTAGCCATTGTTTAAACAATAATGAAGGTAAAATTATGAATGCATGCATTTTTATACTCTTGATAGAAGTTTTTTTAAATGATCTTTTGTTACCTTCTTGGAAACATAAAACCCTTTTTTAAATACAAATTTTATCTTTTATTACCATTTCTTTGAAACATAAAAAAACCCCTGTTTTCACACTTTTTAAAAGGATAACATACCGGCAATAAATTAACAGGTAACATGTAGGTAACTTTCACGTAAAATATAACTGCTCTTCCATTTTTTTAAATTAAGTTGCAATTTTCAGGTAATTAAACTATGTAGTTTATGTTGCGGCTATTTACTAATGTTGAACCTTTTAACTTACTCAAAAATCTAACGTGTTAGTATATTTATGTCGCCTATTCGTTTTACAGCATCCGTTCACCCACAATAAGTTTATAACAATGGCAATACCTTTACCTTCTCAAAATTAATTGATAACCTGACGTGCTAGATAATTTATGTGGCCTGAACTGCTTTATTTGTCGAAAATTCTTTAAGATTCACCTTCTTTAATTTCAGTAATGTTTCCTTGCAGGACTTAGTTCGCAAGATCGAATCCAGATGTACAATGGGGTATAGAAATGTAGGTTAGATTCTGGACTGCAAGAGAGTATAGATTTTTTTTGACGCGTTTTGAATGGTAGGACTTATGTTCTATAAAATAGGAAATTTCCGGAAAATTTTGACATAAAAAAAAAGAAAATTAAATAGTCAAAAAATCTTGAAAAACAAAAAAGTTATGAGCATTTCAACTTCAAAAGTTTACTCAGAAATTCAAAACTATAACCAAATACTGAGAAAGTCCATTTGGGACCACCCTGTTCTCAATGAAATAGTTGAAATAGGGTTGAAATTTTTTGGCTCCCGAGGTTCACTAGTATTTACTTTCACATGAATAAAAAAATTTCAAAATCGGAGAACATAAAAAAAATAGTTTTGGCTGCCTTCTCAAAATATGAACCAGTGTGCGCCGGTGATTATAACATACCTTCTGGGGTCACGACTTATAACACCAAAGAATCGTGTCATGTTTAATACAATCTCAAATGGATTTATATTGGTTGCGAGCGCACAGCCAACTTATTGGCCTATTGATCATTAAAAAATTCCAGATGTCATCGATTTTGGCGTGGTTAAAAACTATGGGGATGTTTACAGGGTAATCAATAAAATTATATAAATCATTAAAAGTTTTGCATAATCTCCTTAAGGGGTCAGCGTTTGCATAATTAGTTTGAAAACACTGTAGATGAAGGGGTGCGAAGTTCCGAGTTGATCTTAGAGGTACATTGAAGTTAATTGTCTTTAGCAGGAAGTCTGATGAAATTGAACCATTTAATAAATTTACTAAAAAAAGCAACGTTAAAGGTGTTGTGATACTGGTTATTTTTTGTATTTTTTCTATATTGGAGAACTGTGCAAATATATTTGCATAGGAAAACTGACTAAGTGTAAAGAGTTTGATTATACCATACAAAATCTTGAAATGTCAAAAAAATATACGTGTTATCGATAAATAATCTTAGACTGTCAAAAAAATATAAAAATTTGTAACTTAAAATTGACATTTGCAGATTAAATGTTAGCACTGCTGCTAACTTTTTTAGTTTTTGATCGAAAGTAGCGGGTTTTAACTTTTTTTTTTTGCGATTTATAGCTTTTTTTGACGGGTTTTGTGGGAACAAAACGTGGGCAATATTGTTTGTTTTGTTTACATATTGTATTTCTTGTTCTTTCTCGCATTTGTTGTTTCATTCAGTCAATCCTAAAAAAATCCAATACAAAAAATTGCTTTCTACTTTCCAATGTCGGCAAATTAATTATAGAGAGTCTTGCAGAATATGGGAGAAGACATTTGCATTCCATGTTGTGTTTCCCAGACAAAATAAAAGAAATTGTTTTTGAACAGATTCAATGCGCTTCTTGTGATAGTCAATGTAGGGATCTCAAATAATGGAACCGTATTCCAGGATAGGCCTTACTAAGGATATGTACAACCGTTTGGTTATTATAGGATCAGTAAATTCTTTAGCCCATCGTTTGATAAAAGCAAGCACGCCACGAGCTTTATTTACCATCATGATAATATGTTTATTAAAGTTTAATTTAGTATCAAGGAGAACGTCTAAATCCAGAAACTCCGTCACTAATTCTAGCTGATTTTCACCTAAGGAAAAACGACCATCCTCATTCCAATTTCGTGAAAATCGCATATGTTTGCACTTTTTTAAATTAAGGGCCATCAGGTTGATATTGCACCAATCATAAAATTTGTGTAAATCCCGTTGTAAATATTTGCCGTCAGAGATATTATTATGACTTAGAAAAATCTTCACATCATCAGCATACATTAAAACATTGCAAAATTTTATTACACTTGGTAGATCGTTTATAAAAATAGAAAATAAAATCGGTCGCAGGTGGCTCCCTTGAGGAACTCCAGATTTCACAATAATATTTTTAGAGCTGACATTATTGAAGATAACACACTGTTTCCGACTTGTTAGGTATGACCTGAACCAGTTTATGGTATTTGTAGTGCATCCCATAAGATCAAGTTTTAATAAAATAAAAATGGTTAACTTTATCAAATGCCTTACTAAAATCGGTGTATACGACATCAGTTTGTTGTTTGGTATTAAAGCTTCTATTAACCAGGGTTGTCAGTTGTAAAAGGTTAGTTGTTGTTGAGCAGCAACTTCTGAAGCCGTGTTGATGAATATCTGTGATACATTTTTCTAATAGTTTTGAGACTGCACTAAGCTTTGCAAAACCTCTATAGTTTGTTATGTTTGATTTATTACCGGCCTTGAAGAGTGGAATTATATACGAATCTTTCCAAGATTGAAGAAAATAGCCATGCTCTATAGATTTGTTAAATATTATTTGCAGAGGAGTAGCAAGTGCATTTGCACCATTTTTTAAAACACAGCTGGGTATACCATCAGGTCCACTACTAAATGTCAGTTTAACGCTTCTAAGAGCTGTTAAAATCTGTGATGTGCTGATCGGGAAAATTTGTATCGGTGGGCTTTTAACAATAGGGTAGGGATATGCGGTATTATTATATTGGGCATCCGAGTAGGTCGTCGAGAAGAAGTCTGCAAATAAATTACTTATTTCCAAATTGTTGTTATATTCAACAGATTGGTAATTCATAACATTGGGATAACCAGTTGATTTACGTTTAGAATTAATGAATTTATAAAACGATTTTGGGTCGCATTTTAAATTGGTGTTCAGATAGTTCTTGTAGAGCAGTGTATTCTTTAAATTGTAATCTGATCGGGATACAGCATATTAAGCGTAGTCGGAGAGTAAACCAGACTTTTTATACCGTTTAAAGTATATATTTTTTATATTCTTTAGATTCGATAATCGCTTAGACTTCCATGGTGGTCCAGTTCTGGAGCATAATCTTATTTTCGGTACACATTCATCAAAATATTTAAAAATAGTAGCATAGAAGACTTGTATTGTTGAATCAATAGAAGACGGAGTACCACTGATGTTAGCTAACAAATGCAGCCAATTAGTATTAAATAAACGAAAGTTTAATTCCCCATAATAAGCTTTTTTGAAACAGAAAACTTTTTCACTTTGCGTGCCTTTTGTTAATAGCAAACATGGAATGTTAATGCTAAGTTCAAGTGTGGGGTGATAACGGTCTTCAGGTATGACAATTGGTTCAGTGCGGGTTAGCGTACTTTCGGTTGGTTCATTTATGAACACTAAGTCGAGTAATTTTTTAGATATGTTACAAACTCCATTAACTTGGAAAAGACACAAGTCATAAATTTTATTTAACAACACATCCATCCATTCATTAGCTTAAAGCGGAGCGTAAAAAAATGAATTAGGAAAAATTTCCATGAAACATCAGGCATGTTGAAATCGCAAGAACATTTAAGTCAATTTTTACAGATGAAAAAGTATTATGAACTGCTATCAAGACACCGCCACCTCTTGTGTTGTATTTCTATCCACTCTATAAATATTGAATTTATAACATAATATTTCAGAATTGGCTGTATTTTTGTTATGCCAAGTTTCAGTGAATATAATAACATGATGATCGAATTCAAAACTATTGATATAAAGTCTAGACAATTTTGTATTTCAGCCACAGACATTTTGATATACAATGTGTAACTGGTTATCAGTTGCATTATTTAGATTTTTGGAAACATTGGCACAGTTGGTGGAAGAAGAGCACGATTATTAACTCTTTGGTTAGATCGCGGTATATATTCTCTAACTAGTGTATATCCAGGCCAAAAAGATGGATTAATTAAATGACTAAATACTTCAGATGAAACAGTAAACTTAAATGATGTAATGCTTCTAGATTGAGCATATGAGTATTTGTAGGTTATAATGTCTTCATTTAAATTTAATTTACTTTTAACGAAATAGTTTATGTCTTCGATGGTAGTTTCTGGTGCAAAACGGGTTACAAACAATTGTTTTTTTGGAGGAAGCACACGAAGTGCACGGAATTCACGAGTCACATTATTATTATCATTTATGTTTGTTAAAGTAGAGTTAAGCGAGTCAGTGGAATCTGTAAATGAGATGTCCAGGTTCAGGAGAATTTTATCCAAGGACCCTGTAGTCCCGGGATTTATTCAGAGACCGGAAAACTCTTTGTCTGCCAATGGAGACTCACTTTCCGGGATGTGTGGATCCTGAGGTGGGGGAACAGATTGAATATGGTAACCCCTTCTCTGGGTCAGGCTCGGGTGGTGAGGAGAGAGAGACGGTGGGGGACATGATCACCTTGGATAAAGTAACATGGGCGGTTAATACCTTTGGGTCGTACAAATCGGCAGGACCAGACGGTATCTTTCCGGCGATGTTACAGAATATCGGAAGATCATCACTCCTGCTGTTGGTGGAACTGTGTAGGGTCTGTGTGGTGAACGGGCACATTCCTAAAGGGTGGAGGGAGGTCAGGGTGGTTTTCATACCCAAGGCGGGAAGAACCGGTCACTCTAAGCCCAAGGATTTTAGACCAATCAGCTTATCGTCTTTTCTTTTGAAGACGTTGGAAAGACTGATTGATCTACATCTGAGGACGAAGATTGACGCCGGCATCATCAGCGGCGCTCAACACGCCTATCTTAAGGGTAGATCTGTTGAGAGTGCGCTTCATGATGTGGTGGGTTATGTAGAGCGGGGATTGCGAAACAAGGAATACACCTTGGCGGCATTCCAGGATATAGAGGGCGCCTTTATTAATTTGAAGATAGAGGCTATTAGGCAGGCATTGGTGGATCTAGGCGTTTCACTGTTCCTGGTCGAATGCATAACTCTGATGCTCAGCAGCAGAGTTATTCACTCGGACTGGGGAAACGAGCGCTTAAAGAAACTGGTGACTAGGGGAACCCCACAGGGGGAAGTTCTCTCTCCCTTATTATGGCTCTTAGCTGTCAATGTCGTTCTGGGACTTTTTGACAGAATGGGTCGGAAAGTTGTGGCCTACGCGGATGATGTAGTGATATTAGTATCGGGCAAGTTTCTGTCGACAATAAGCGAAGTCATGCAAGGGGCGCTGGGCGAACTGTCAGCATGTGCGAGTGATAAGGGATTGGGAGTTAATCCGGAGAAGACCGAGATGGTTCTTTTCACTAGGAGGTACAGGGTAAAGAATTTTAGGCTGCCGGTACTAAGGAGTAGAGCTTAGACTATCTGATAGCGCTTAGTATCTAGGAGTTTTTCGGGACAGCAAGCTGTCGTGGGGAAGGAATACTCAGGAGAGACTTAAGAGAGGCCTCAATGCCTACTTTGCTTGCAGATCATCGATAGGTAGGAGCTGGGGACTCCGGCCGTCAGTAGTGGGATGGCTGTACACTTCGGTGGTTAGACCCATTCTTACGTATGGATACTGTGTTTGGTGGGAGTCATTGAGAGTGGCTAGTCGAAGGAACCTTCTGTCTAAGGCTCAGAGGTGTGCTTCAATCGGCATGACAGGTGCCATGAGAAGTACTCCTCAAGCTGCACTGGATGTCATTCTACATCTTCTGCCCATTGAGCAGTATGTTATGGGAATGGCAGCCAGAAGCATTCTTAGACTGAGGGAACTAGGATTGATTAGAAATTTCACCCAGGGTCGCTCACGGATATTGGGTGAGATCGAAGCTGGAGGTTACTGCCTGGGATCACCCTGCTCCACGGATTTCGTGGGCACCAGGGTGGTTTTCGGACGGTTGCCGGAGGTGGTAACGCCTTCTAGGGAGAGTTGGTCAGGTAGGAGCAGATTATTTAGTGGATTTGCTATTTTCACTGACGGCTCGAAGATGAGAGGCACAGGTGCGGGGGTCTACATTGAGGATCTGGATATCAGAATGTCATATAGGCTTCCTGACGACTGCAGTGTTTTTCAGGCGGAGGTTCTTGAGGGCCGTGGAACTGATGAGGGACAACATTGGTAGGGGCTCGGAGGTCACTATATACGTCGACAGCCAGGCGGCCTTTATGGCCGTAAGGGTCTGTTACGTGAACTCCAAGCTAGTTGACGGTTGCAGGAGGGCTCTGGAGGGAGCCTTAGGAGAGTATATGTTGAGATTGTGCTGGGTGTCTGATCACTGCAACATAAACGGCAACGAGATTGCTAATTAGTTGGCGAGACAGGGCTCAGAGATGGAGGATCCTAATCATATGGAGGCGGTTAGGCCTCTAATAGGCTTCTTCTTTGGAAAGATTAGGGAATGGATTCTGGACGCGACCAATAGGGCCTAGGGGAACCGAACGGACTGCCGGGTATCACGGACGCTGTGGCCGGTGCTTAGGAAGTCCGACTCGGAGTTGTTGCTGGGCAGAAGTAGGGTCTGCGTGAGGACCATAATAGGAATCATCACGGGTCATTGCATGATAGGCAGGATGGCGATGAGGTTGGGATCCGACGTGTCGGATATGTGCGGGTTGTGTGAGGACCCGGAGGAGCTGGAGACGGTTGAGCACATTTTGTGCCGCTGTCCCAGGTTACAGTGCAGCAGGCTGAGGTGGCTGGGCAGCAGATTCCTAGGTGAATTAGGGGACGTCCCGGGCTGTGGGCTCGAGAGTCTAATAGGATTCGTAATGGGGATGGCCTGGCTACGCAGCAGGAGACTGGGAGCTAAACTAGCTGTTAAACATTCCAGCAAAATAATAAAATGTATTCTACAGATGTCGAGCGGCTCTTGAGCGAAAAAAAGAGAGTTCAAAGAGAGTGGCAAGTACACAGATCCCCTCAACTAAATAAATTATTAAAAGAGTTCACGAAAAGTTTAAGAAAGTTACTGCAGTCTCAGAAAACGGTATCCTTGAAAAAATATCTTAAAGAACCGGATGCAACTCCACAATCAGACTACTCATTATGTTATGCAGCTAGAAATCTCAAAGGGCCAGTTACCTCTAAGCCACATTTAAGAAACTTTAATGGAAGTTGGGCAAGAAATTATAAAGAAAAAAGAAATCTATTTGTTAATCATTTGAAAAACGTATTTACCCCTCATAGATCACACAATATTGCTGTGGAGTTATCACCTGTTGATGTTAGAGCAGCGGGGAACAGATTTGAGATAAGAGAGTCTATTTGTGATTTAAACCCCAAGAAAGCTTCTGGTTTTGACAAGATCAGTAACAAAATGCCTTTGGAACTACCTTGCATAGCAAAGACAATTATTCTTTTTATTTTTAATGCTATTTTACGCCTTGAATACTACCCTCAAGAATGGAAAGTTTCCTTAGTTACCATGATACCTAAACCAGGAAAAGATAACACAAAAGTTGAGTCATATAGGCCTATAAGTTTATTATCTTATATATCAAAGCTGTTTGAAAACCTCTTAGTGTCAAAATTAATCCCAACTTGAAATGAAAATAGATATATTCCTAACCATCAGTTCGGTTTTAGAAAAGAACACATCACAATTGAACAAACCCATCGGATAGTAAACGCCATAAGAAAGGCATTTGAAGAGAAAAAAAAAATATAGTTCCGCTCTCTTCATCGATGTGTCTCAAGCATTTGATAAAGTCTGGCACGAGGGCTTATTACATAAATTGAAGCTAAACTTACCACTAAACACACACAAGCTGTTAGAAAGCTACTTAGTCGGTCGTAAATCCATTATTAAACAAGGCGACTTTTTAAGTTCTCCTCAGCCAATTGCCGCTGGAGTCCCACAAGGCAGCATCCTGGGTCCACTATTATACCTAATATTTACTTCGGACATGCCAACTAACAACTATTGTACACCCAAACTTTAACATTTGCGAACGATACAGCCTTCCTAAGCCTGCATGAAAACCATCATGAAGCATCTCGTTACTTGCAGGAGCATATATCTCAACTAGAAATATGGCTAAAACAATGGAGGATAATGGTCAACGAGCAAAAATGCGTACATATAACATTCACCTTGCGTCGGGATTCATGCCCCCTATTAATATCAATAATCAAATAATACCTCAGCATTCGTATGTAAAATATCTCGGTATACATCTAGATCGCCGTTCAACATGGAAATACCATATAGATGCAGAATTAACTCAAATGAAACTAAAAGCCATTCAAATTCATTGGCTTATTGAAAGAAATGCTGTACTTAAACTCTATCTTAAAACCAATCTGGTGCTACGGTATTCAATTATGGGGCACTGCCTCAGCGTCTAATATCGAACAAATTCAAAGGCGCCAAAATAAACTTCTTCGAATAATCACAGCTGCTCCCTGGTATGTTAAAAACTCGAATATTCACAAGGATCTCAACGTGGCATTTGTAAAAACTATGATTACAAAATACGCAGTAAAATATTTCAAAAGGCTTGAACTACATCCAAATCTACTAGCTCGAAATATCTTATGATGGCGGCCAGACTCGCTTAAGGAGAACAGACACTGCAGCACTCACCCAAACAAAAGGGCTGCAAGAGTTGTATAAGGTGTTTAGGTGTAGAGGATGTTTTCCCTATAGCACTTTAGTTTATTTATAGCTCAAGCGTGTTCTGAGCTTCTTGGTAGGCTGCTATCAGTGATTTACTAGGAGCCTGAATCTGAGAATCAAAAGCTGTCTTCAATTGCCAGAATGATTCTGCCTTTATATGCCATTAATTTTTCTATTTATACAATTTTTGTTAACATACTCTAACTTTACTATTATACAATTTTTAACATACTTAGAAAATATAGTTGATAAATTTTAAATTAGTTCAGTGCTCGTATTTATTTATCTGTGTTTTTTTTTAGCTCAATATTCAATGCTCGAATTTATTTCATTTAATTCTTTTGCGTTTGCGTTCTGTTATATATGTTGTTACTTTTTTCTCTTTTTCTCTTTGTTTTTTTTTTTTTTTTTTTTTTGACTTAATATTTGGTCACTAAGTGTCCGTACTTTACAGGGCGATAAACACCTAAATATGTGAACAGAAACCGTGATAAGAAAATTTTTTGTCGGGCACTGGCACGACATGAATTAAAGTATTAGGATAAGATTTGATTACTTATTGTTAGTTCATATTTTTATATACATACAAAAAAAAAATATATATTCCACCTACAAATATTCCCAGAAACATTGCAGACCCTTATATGTATGTACGTATGAAACTTAATTAAAATAGCTCCCAATATATAATTAAACTGAAATTATCTTTCGTCATATATATATATATATAAATATATATATCAGAGTTCAGAACAATTCATATATGATCGCTCATATTTAACCATTCATGAATGAGGAATTCAAAACGTGTAATTTTTTTTTACAGCCATGAATGAATTGTGAATTTTTCGCCAATTCATTTATGAGGTTGAGGAAAAATAAATTTTTGACTTTCTTCAGTCATGAAGAATGAGGAAACAAAAAATTTACGTAACGCTTCTCACTAGTAATGTTGTTGTTGCTCGACAGTTTGCATAAACACAGCACGAAATGCTTGTGTGTGTATTTTGTTTTTATAAAATATTTTTGTTAAAGGCAACGAGCCAAATTGTGTGTTGAATTTTTTGTAGGCAAATATTATTGAAAAAAAAGTAAAAGAACTGCACATATCGTTATCTTAAATGCAGAGTAATATAACATCACAGTTTATATGAGAAGCAAAAAACGTTGTAAAATGGAAATTAATTGAGATATAAAAGCAATTTGAAATATTTACGATAAAAATGCGATAACCGATTTATTTTTGAGGGAAAAATATTATTTTTATGTTTATTTATTTAGTTATGTGTGTTACGTTATTTTAATTTTTAATTCTCTAAAACAAAACTACCCATCATCAACGAAAGTACGATAGTATTAAGTAAAACAAACATAAAAAATATTTAAATATTTTTGTTAAATTACACGTATAATAGAATATAAAGATAAAGTACATGGTTATAAATGCAATCCTGCGTTTAAACAATTAATTTAAATGTGGTTAAATGCACCTATAAAAATGATAATCACACAATTAATATGTAGCATCATTAGGTTTGCGCTTACATGGTGAAACAAGTTTGATTTTCTGATGCAGCGCATTTGAGAACGTAAGGAAATTATATTATTATAGATCTGATGACATATTATGTATATTTTTTTATTGATTTTAGAATTGGATTAGAAGTGGATTAGAAGTGGATTAAACTAAAAAAGTTACTTCATTAAATTTAACTACTATAAAGTGTATTTTGATCTCCATATACTGAATTTTCTCATATTGAATTGAAGTCAATAAAAAGTTAATTATAAATAGTTCAATGATAAATGGTTTTTGCGTTTAAGCTAACGATATGTATATTGTTATTCCACTCTACCTTCTTTGAAAAGGCCTTTTAGAAAGGTTTTTATTAAATATTTTAGAAGTTCAAATTTTCTATTCTAAGATAAGGCCTGTCGAAATCGTTTTATTAGTAGTTATGTTGGAACGTGTAGCAAATTTAGTTATTAATTTACTTACTTCGCATTATTAACAACAACAATTAAACTGGGATAAAGCTTTATCCTTAAATCTTTTTAGAAGGCCATCCAGAAGCCTTTAAAGTAGATGCAAGGCCTCTTTACATCTTTAACGTGAATTATTTCAAATGTTTCATATCTGAAAAATTCACATGTGAAAATTTTGAAATTTTCACGCTCGCTCATGAGTGAAAAATGAGCAAACGTTTCGGTACTCTGATGTATATCTACATACATATATATATAAAATTGTAACGTTACTGACTGAACGACTGATTCATCATTGCACAGCCTAAACGCCTGAAGCTAAAAACTTAAAATTTGGACCAGGGCTTGGTCTTTCCTTAAATCGATCCACTAAAACGGGATTTATGGAAATTCGAATGTTTAGGGGGTAAAAAGGGCAAAAACGGGTGAATTCGGTAACCTTATATCTCTAAAACTAAAAGAGATACAAAAAAAGTTAAATGCTTTTCGTTGTTCTTTAGAAAAATAAGCGGACTGGTGTCTGGTACTTTTTGGAAATTCAGCCCTTTAACGGAGAAAACGGGTAAAACCTGAATTTTGGTACTTTTTTGTCACCCCATCTATTTTTTAAACCCATAAACATAGAAATAAGGGTTATATCAAATTTGAAACTTATCTAAAAAATCCAATGACGAATTTGGTACTTTTTCGAAATTCGGACGTTTAAGGGGTAAAAAGCGTAACTATTTTTGGTACTTTTTTTATAAAACATTTGTTTTTATTTATTGACATAAACGTATTAAATTATGGGCTCCCACTACAATATTGAAATTTTTCATGCTTCAACGGGGAGAAAAAAGTACCAAAAAGGGGAAATACGAAGTAAACGGGTAAAAGCTGTATTTTGTTCTTTTTTGTCACCCCATCTATCTTTTAAACTAATAAACATAGAAATAAGGGTTAAATCACATTTGAAACTTATCTAAAAAATCTAAATACAAATTTGGTACTTTTTCGAAATTCGGACGTTTAGGGGATAAAAACCGCCTCTCGCCAAATCGATATTGTTGTTCAATAGAAAAACGGCATTAAAAACGAAAATTCGCTAACCTCATATCTGCTAAACTAAAAGGGATACAAAAAAATTTAATACCTATTATTGTTCATTAAAAATAAGCGGACAGCTGTTTAGCACTTTTTTGAAATAAGGAGTAAACGGGTAAAACCTATATATTAAAACATTTTTGCTATGCCATCTATCTTTTAAACCAATAAACAATAAAATAAAAAATATATCACATTCGTAACTTATCTAAAAAATACAAATACAAATTTGATGCGTTTCGAAATTCGAACGTTTAAGGGGTGAAAATCGTACCTAATTCTGTTATTTTTCAAAACATTTTTCTTCATCTACCTATATAATATAAAATTGTAAAGTTACTGCCTGATTCATTATCGCACGACCTAAACGCCTGAACTAAAATGCTGAAATTTGTCCGGGAGGTTGGCCTCTTGCGAAATCGATTACCTATGATGGGAGTTTTGGAAATTTTTATGGTTTTTATGGTTAAAAAAGGTTAAAACAGGAAATTCCCAAACCTGATGTTCATTAAAATAATAAGCGGTTAGGTGTCTGGTACTTTTTTGAAATTAGACCCTTTTGGGGAGTAAACCTGTATTTTAAAACTTTTTTGCCACTCCATCTATATATTAAACCAATAAACATTGAAATAAAAAAATATCACATTTGTAACGTATCTAAAAAATACAAATAAAAATTTTCGAAATACGAACGTTTAGAGGTACAAATCGTCCCTTTACAAAGTAGCGGGCTTAAACCTCACGCGTGTCATTCGCCAGTTACCAGTCGAAATGCTCGAAAGAGTCATCGAAAATTGGACTCAACGGATGGACCATCTGCGACGTAGTTACGGCCAACATTTGATGAACATAATCTTCAAGAAATAAATGCCAAAAAATTTTCTTTCAAATGATAATAAACATTCCCCATTAACTTGAATTTTCTGTGTTTTTTTCTTTAAAAAAGGAGGGAACCTCGAAATGGATCACGCTAATATAATCAAAAATTTGCTTTAGAATATATAGATATACAGACCTGTTCTGCAAATCACATTTTATTTTGTGATTTCAAAACGTTAAGCTACGTAAACAACTTTTTGAAATCACTTTGTTATTTTTGCTTAAATTTATTTATAATTTGTTATAATAACTTAAAAAAGTATTCAATGTGTTGGTTATAAATGGTGTATGCAATAAGCGGTTTTATTTACAACAAATCAATAAAAATTATGAAAATTCGACGACACTACAAAAATGATATTTGCTTTTGTGACTTCTGTTGTGATTTCAGGCTTGTTTTTTTTTCGTTGAATAAAAGATCGCTAATTTGCTAACAGCAAAGTCTTATATTTATTAAAATTTGTAAAAGCTGTAAATAATTTCAGGAAAAAATCACTTCTATCATAACATGTCTAAAATTCGCGAAAAATTGCAAACTTGTAAACACACCCTAAAATTTATTTTAAACCGTTTTACGTGATAAGGGCCTTAGTTATGATTTTTGCGCTAAGATATTGTTAAACCTTTGTAAGGAAACTTACGTCACCCACTGTAATTATTACCATCTCCTTTTATCTCTTTACATTAAGCCGTTAGTTTGTAGCTATGTAGTTTAAGGTTAAGCAAGTGAATGATTAATAAAAAAGGCAGAACAGTCAGTCTGCGGTAAATATTAAAACGATCCACATGTCTTTTTATTTTCGCGACCACCATCCACTACATGGCGACCGTGACATGTTAAGTTTAAACATCAAATATAATTAAAAATAACACATATTTTGGAAAAAACAGTGACATGTTAATTTAAAAGTAAAAACTTTAAATCACCTAGTAAAAATGTGCTAAAAAAAAAAAATCAAAAAAAAAAAAACGAAAAGGGAAAACTGTTAAAATATTTCTCGATAATAAGTGGTGTGATTTTTTTTTTTGTTGCAAAAACGAGGTTAAAAACAGCTACATTTTTTTTTAGTCGGTATAAGTTGGTCAACAAATTGTAGTAATTTTCGTGAAGTAGAAGGGAAACATTGCGACAAACATAAAAGCGGTAAAATTGGATGGTAAAGTGGCTAGAAGCTACAAGTGCGAATTTTCAAGAACATAAAGAACACAACAACACATTTTTATTTTAAAATGTTTGAAATTATTAAAATGTCTTAAGGGTGAAAAACGAATTTTATATTTAGAAACAGCATATGTACCTAGGTATATTGATTTGTGAAATTTGTAAAGAGGAAAAGTGCTACTTTCAAAAAAAACCCTTATTTTGGTATAAGTACAAGATGATCTAAAATAACTTAGTACTAAACGCACAAAGCAGTCACAAACAACCAAAATTCGTAAAATGTTAAAATAAAAAAAAAGTTGGAAAATTAAAAAAAAAAAACACGCCGAAATGAAATTAGTACAAATAAATAAATTAAAAACACTTTGAGAAATACCTATTACAATTAAAAAAAATTTTTGAAAATCGTAAAATATAAAAAAAAAAAACTACAAAATAACTACATATCTATCGTTAAAATCAAAAAAAAAACTTAATAGAAACTAAAAAAAAAAAAATCGTTTTTATATAAACAAAATCGGCTGAACTAGGAAATTGTATGTAGAAATACCGCTAAAGTAGGGATTACTACCTAAAAAGGAAAAAACCTGTTTCAAATAATAGCAAAACTAAAAAAAAATAATAGGAAAAATCTCTGACGAAAATAACTGTTAAAAAAACTAAGTAAAAAAAAGACACAAAAATGAAATTTTGACATAAAGTGAAGTGAACAAAAACGCGACTGTACCCAAATTTGTAAAGTCGAAATAAAAACCGTTACACAAATTTCGCGTACCGATAATGTGGAGGAATATGTTTGTAAGCAGAATAAAATATAAAAGTGGAAAACCGTTAAACATGGGAAAAGAGAATAAAATCACATTATTTTAAGACAAACTCCAAACGGTGGCAACAAAAATTCATAATTCAAACCGCTACTTTTTTTTAACCAAAGTGATACTGTAAAAGCTCAAAGCGAACAATAAAAGCAGAAAAACTCCAATTGACAATTCAATTAAAAGGGGTGAAACCAGCGAGTAACTAACAACGTGAGAAAATAAGCCAAACCAAAAACAGAATTCACACAAGGAAGAAGCAACAAAAGAAAATAGAAAGCCTGTATAACGATCAACGGCAGTGAGAAAGAAGACAACATTGCAGAAATAGTCAATTTTATGCATTTATATCCATTTAAACGTTGGTAAATATGCCTATGTACCTATACGAACGATTTTATTTTCTTCATGATAATAGAAACAATTAAATTTAAACATGCAGTGGTGTTGGTAGGGAAAAGAGAGTGCATTTAAAAAAAAAAGAATAACGGAAAATAAAGAGATCAAATAAAACAAAAAAAAAAATTTTTTTTAAACTAAAGGAATTTACTAGTGAATTTTTTCTTATTAAATATAAAGCTAAAGCTACAAAATTATTTGTTCTCTTTGTTTTTGGAAATATGTAAACATAGGAAAACAAAACAGAAACTTAGATTACTTTTTCTGTTTGAATAAAACAAAATATAGTGCAACCTCTTAGCTATGCCACATGAACATTTTAACATGCAATTAAGGAAAACAGAAAATTTAAATATGTATCGTACTTAAATAATCTTAAACAAAATCTGCTAATTCAATTTGAGTCAAAAAATTATAGGTAATGATTTGCAAAGAACCTTTTTTTTTGGTTGTTTTCTGTGGTATGACTAATGGTTTAACTAAGAATGAAACTAAATAATAACTAATAAATGTCTATTACTTTTGATTTTTAAATAGAAACATTTGATAAATTAATTTCAGATTTTTATAAAATAAAAAAAAAGAATTTTACAAAGTCGTCCAATTTCGGGTAATAAAACCAAAATTAAGGAATACATAGATTTGCTAATTGAATCATTTAATAATATTTTGTTGTATACAGAGTCACATAATGGACAATTATCTTGTCGTTTAAAAACAAAAGTCCATCATAAAATTTTACATTGTAGAGAAATACTAGTGAGATGTTTTTGTAAGCTAGAATGCAATATCAAAGTACCATATGGTGTGTATTTGTTCGAACTGGTACAAGAGGGAGTTATGACAGATTCGGGTTCGGAGATCGAGAGTGAAAAGGGTGAAGACTATATGAGGAAATTAGAAGAGGATACGGACACAAATATAGTGGGAAATATTCTTGAAATCGAAACCGAACATTGTGGCACTGCGGGAAATTCGGAAATGGCTTCGATAGAGGAGAAGACAAAGTTTATCTCAACATGTTCCAATATTATAAGGGAGAATTTTGATGGAAATCCTCTCAGTTTAAATTCTTTTCTTGATAAAATCAGTTTAATTGAGGAAATAACTTCACCCAATTTAACAGATTGCTTAATATTGTTTATTAGGTCAAAATTAGATGGAAAGGCCAGAGAGGTTCTGCCGGAGCAGAACAGATTAAAGAGATTGTTGCTTTACGTATTAAGAACAACAACTATGCGGAGTTTTCGAAAGATGTGGAGGATTTGGCTGATGCTATTCAACGTTCGCTTGTAATAGAGGGGATATCTAGGGTTAAGGCCCAGGAAATGGTTTTAGAACAGACAGTTACTCTATGTAGGAATAATGCAAAGTCCGATATGGGGAAGGCAATTTTGGCATCTACGGTTTTTAAAGAACCTAAGGATGTGGTTGCGAAGTTGATAGTGGAAGAATCAACCACCGAAAGGGACCATCAGGTTTTGAAAATGTGTTATAGTAGTTCGTTTCGCGGATATCATAATAGAAACAGGCCAGGTTTTACGTCTGTTACTCAGGACAATGGTTATATGAGCAATTCACGTGGTACCTATCGTGACAATAGCGGTTTTAATGGCTTTCGTGGTGGAAATTATGATAATCGTGGTAGAACTTACTATAATCGTGATAGAAATTATGATAATAATGACAGGAATAACAATACTGGTAATGGTAGAAGTAACAATAATCGTAGGCATAACAATGATGACGGTCGAAATAATGATAACGGTAATTCCAATTATAGACCAAGGGGCAGTGTTCGTGGCCAGCGCGCTTCGGTGCGGACTTTAAACATGGAAGTCCCTCAGCAGGGAATGTTGAGGGAGGAAGAAGACCAGATTTGATCGGGGAAAATGTTATCAAATCAGTTTATAGTTTTAATTTAAATTACTCTGACTTCATAAACTTGGATTGTTTTGCATCATATAGGACCAGTTCATTTTTAGTTGATTCACAAGCTGACATATCAATTTTAAAAGCTTCTTGCTTGAAGAGTAATTTGGAAATAAATAAGCAACATACTGTCAACATTGTTGGTATAACAGCCAATACAACAAAATCGTTTGGTACAATAAGCACAAAACTAATAGTTTCTAATAACATAATACCTCAAGTTTTTCATATCGTGTCTGATAATTTCAATATACCCTCAGATGGAATTTTAGGAAAAGATTTTTTGAAGGTTAATAAATGCAAAATCGATTACAGCTCAATGACAGTTTCTTTTTACGTTCCTCGTACGGGAAAAACTGTAATTATCCCAATTTTTCATGGCACCAGTAAAAATTCGTTTTTCGTTCCACCAAGATGCGAAGTGTTTAGGGAATTTCGTATAGCAAATGTGACTGAACCGGTTTTTATAGACTGTCAGGAAATTTGTGAGGGCTTACTTATAAGCAAGTGTATTGTGAATTCACACAATCCTGTCCTACGTATATTAAATACAACAAATGAAATAAAATTTGTGCATAATTATGATGTGAAAACTGAAAAACTTTCCCAATTCTTTGTTTATTCAATAAACGAAACATTTGCTTGCAATGACCGTGTTCAAAATCTGGAGACTGTTTTAAAAGATAAAATGCCACTTTACATTAGAGAGGAGTTAATTACCTTATGCAAGGAATACGCGGATATTTTTACGTTGAAGAATGATAAGATGACAATAAATTATTTCTATGAGCAAACGCTAAGGCTAAATGATAGAGAACCAGTCTATATTAAAAACTATCGACTCCCATATACTCAAAGAAGCGAAATAAAACGTCAAGTTAAAACCCTGCTCGATAATGACTTAATAGAACCAAGCACATCAAATTATAATAGTCCATTAATATTGGTACCGAAGAAGAGCCCAAATGAAAGCAAAACGTATCGTATGTGTGTTGATTACAGAGCTATTAACAAAAAATTAATCGCCGATAAATTTCCCTTGCCAAGGATCGACGATATCCTTGATAATCTCGGTAGAGCCAAACACTTTTCGATCTTAGATTTATTCTCTGGTTTTCATCAGATTCCACTTCATAAAAATTCAAGAGATTTGACATCGTTCAGCACAGATCAGGGGTCATTTCGCAGGAAAGTTTTACCATTCGGGTTAAACGTGGCTCCAAATTCGTTTTCGCGTATGATGTCAATAGCATTTTCGGGTCTTGAACCTAATAAGGCATTCCTTTATATCGATGATATAATTGTAATTGGTTGTAGTAAACAACATCATTTGCGGAATTTAACCAACGTTTTTGATATACTAAGGAAATTTAATTTGAAGATAAATCCGTATAAATGTAATTTTTTTAGACCTGAAGTAACTTTTTTAGGCCATAGATGCACTTCAACCGGACTTTTGCCAGATAACAGTAAAATAGTAGCAATAGAAAAATATACGGTTCCTTCTGACAAGGATGCAGTGAAACGTTTCGTTGCCTTTGCGAACTACTATAGGAGGTTTATTCCTAATTTTGCCACTATTGCAGCTCCATTAAATACAATAACACGTAAAAAGGTGAATTTCATATGGGACGAAAAATGTCAAAAGTCTTTCGAGAAAATCAAATCAGAATTAGTCTCGCCGAGAATACTACAATATCCAGACTTTGCGAAAGAATTGTTAATCACAGTCGACGCTTCCAGGATTGGTTGCGGAGCAATACTTAGCCAAAATTTTGATGGTCAAGATTTACCTATATATTATGCGTCCAAAGCTTTTAGTCGGTCAGAGCAAAAGAAATCAACTATCGAACAAGAACTTTTCGCGATATATTTCGCAATTAATCAGTTTAGGGATCCATCGTCCAAACTAACAAATATTCGACCCAAACTCTCGGAGTATAACTTTTCGATAGAGTACATAAAAGGTAAAAATAATGTTGGGGCGGATGCTTTATCACGTATCTCAATTAACGAGTTGAGGGATAGTACGGATAAAAGCATTGTAGCAGTGACAACTCGTGCGATGTCAAGGAAACCCAATATAAACGAAACTCCTACACTGGATAATAACGTTGTTAATTTAAAAGTATATGACAAATTTTCACGTAAATTCGATAATAAAGTAGCAAAAATAAAGTCAGAAATTTTTTATAGAAATGGGAAACTGACAAACATTTATATAAAAATGTACAATAAATTTAAATGTGTTGTAAATGTAAACATTGTTAACGAAACATCGAGTTTAGATGAGATGCTTTTGAGGCTGCAAATGGAAGCCAACAATAACAACATTTATAGGGCAGAATGGCCAAAGGATGATTAAATTTTTTCTATATACACTATTCAAATGCTAAAAGACCAGGGAAACAAAATATTAACAACACTCGAAATAATGTTGGTTGATCCAATTGAAATTATAAATGATGAGGAAGAGAGAAAGAAAATTTTGGAAATTTATCACAACGATCCAATTGTAGGTGGACATTGCGGGCGAAAACGATTGTATGCGAAACTTAGAACAAAATATTATTGGGAAAATATGACAAGGGATATTGCTTCATTTGTTAGGGAATGTAAAGAATGTAGTTTAAATAAAGTGAAAATAGGAACAAAAGAACAGCTTACATTAACACCAATACCTGTGAACCCGTTTGACGTTGTAGTTCTGGACACAATCGGTCCACTACCTATTTCAAAGTATGAAAACAAATATGCTGTAACCTTAATTTGCGATTTCACACCTTGTTAGTATACCTGTACCTGATAAGAGTGCGCGGACCGTTGCTCAGGCAATATTTGAAAACTTTATTTTAATTTATTGGAGAATGAAAACGATAAAATCAGATTTAGGAACTGAATTTAAAAACGAAATATTTGCCGAATTGTGTAGTCTCTTGAAGATTGAAATAAATTTTTCAACAGCCTACCATCATCAAACAGTAGGGACGGTAGGAAGAAACCATCGTGTTTTCAATGAATATTTAAGGTCTTATATTAGTGAGAATATTTCCGACTGGGATACATATTTAAAATATTTCACATTTTTTCATAATACAACTTCAAGTTCAGTATTCGACAACAAGTACACACCTTATGAGTTAGTATTTGGTAAAAATGCAGTTATGCCAAACGATTTAAATTTAGAGAAGGTTGATCCCATATATAATGCTGAAAATTACAAAAAAGAATTAAATATCGTTTACAAAAGTCTCACAGTATTATAAAAACACTTATAGAGAAACATAAGAAAAGAAACAAGGAATCGTATGACAAGAAAGCAAATAAATTAAATTTAAATATTAATGATAAAGTTTTTGTAAAAAAAGAACCATATGAAAAATTTAAAAATATATACGATGGTCCATACATTGTGAAACACATAGATGGAGTAAATGTTACTATATATGATGAATGTTTAAAGAAAGACAAAACGGTACATAAAGATAGATTAAGAATAGCAAAATAAGTGAAATTAACAGTCAAACACGTGAAGCTTTAAATTTTTTTCTGCAAATTAATGAAATTCTTTTTGTTAAGGAAAAAAAACAAAATTTAGAAAATACAATCCAGTTGAAATCCTTGTAATGTAAATTTATAATTGTTAAAAATACAAATACAATTTTTATTTTTAAGAATCAAAAAAAAAAGTAATATAACCCAGTTGAAATCCTTGTAATGTAAATTTATAATTATTAAAAATACAAATACAAATTTTTTTTATTGTTAAGAATCAAAAAAATTAATATAACCCAGTTGAAATCCTGGTAATGTAAATTTATAATCATTAAAAATACAAATACAAATTTTTTATTTTAAGAATCAAAAAAAAAAGTAATATAACCCTGTTGAAATCCTTGTACTATTAAAAAATTAAATACCTATTAAAAAAAAAATCTTGAATCATATTCAGACTGATCACCTGATGTGATTCAACATTTTTTGTTCCCTAGGAAGGGAGGTGTAAGGAAACTCACCCACGTCACCCACTGTAATTATTACCATCTCCTTTTATCTCTTTACATTAAGCCGTTAGTTTGTAGCTATGTAGTTTAAGGTTAAGCAAGTGAATGATTAATAAAAAAATGCAGAACAGTCAGTCTGCGGTAAATATTAAAACGATCCACATGTCTTTTTATTTTCGCGACCACCATCCACTACACCTTGTGTTTTTAATAAAAGGAACATTATAGAAAAGAAAATAAGAATGATGACTCACTAAACATATGAAATAAATGGCATCGTTGTATTATTTGGATTTGTTGTTTACATTTGTGTAATATTATTGTTTTGTAAAAATATAAAGCGAATATATTAAAAATACAAAACAATTTTGGTTTATAAATAAATAATTGTTGTTGTAAATTATCTGTATGCAGAAAAATTGAGAATACTTTTGCGAGTTAGCAGCATCCCGCTGCGGAGACTGCCAGAGACATGCAAAAAATACTATTTTACCAATTTTATTTACTTCCTAAAATATTTGGTTTTTTGTGCTTAATTCCCTTTTTTAATAATTGATAAAAAATACTAAAATTTATTGTTGGAGGATAAGCTGTTCCTATGCGCATTTCACTGGTTGCTTAGGCCAGATCATCAGGAAACGTTCTCCTAAATAATTTTAGAAAAGCCAAAGCTGTCAGCAAACAAGACTACAGAGGGAATGAGAATTACCTACAAACACTCAAAAAGTCTTTTTTGCAACGATATCAAAGCTTAAACAAAATAACAAACAATAAATCAGTGATGAGTTTACCTTTTCTTTTGCTCACTGGGTACGCTGCACATAAAAAAAAATAATCAGGTACTACCTAAATTAGTCACTACACACATGTACTACAAAAATTATATTTTATTTCCTCTTTTATATTTTCAGGAAGCGGTTGTTTTGCCTCCAGTTTGCCCACCCTACCATGTCACAAGAGGATCCACTACACATTCATTTGTGATCCACTAAGCCACCCGACTTCTCCAAACCTACCTTACCTTCATGCCATCAATCCTCTTTAAATTTAAGCCAAACACTTCATAGTGAATTCATCTTAAAATTTCAAATTAAATATTTTATTATACATATATAAAAAAAACAATTTCAATTTCCTTAATCTAATTTTACTATTTTAAGTTTTCCAAAAAAAAAAAAACAATTACATAAGATAAAAAAAGATTATAAAAATTTTTAATACCTATTTTTAAAATTCCTCAAGTACAGCAAAAGATTTCTCAACGCCTATATAATTATCTTCACAATAAGTTTTTCCTACACCACTACAAATAAAATTCCTCCTTTCTAGTCAAACATTTATGTTTAAAATCGTTTTAAATACAAAATTCTCTTCTTCATTAAACACTTAAATAAAACTTAATTGACCAATGTACAACTTAGCAAGGTGGCCTCAATATCATAACAATACAAGAACAGCAGGCTAAGCAATAACATCCAGCTGTTTTTTGGGACCACCTTGTAAATAACAACAATTTATTCTGTAGCTCGTTTCTGTATTTCTCGCATCGCAAATTTTCTTATATTAAGTGTGAAACAAAAAATTCCATCGTTTCTCGATTTGTGAGAAAAAAGTGTTTCGGTATTTAAATGCGAGAACAGACAACACAGATTCTGTTTTAACTGGAATACTTCCAGTCATTAAGTGTCAAATGCAAGCGAAACGTCAACGAAAGAAATATATATAATAAAAATAAGGCTGCCAGATTTAAAGATTTATCGACATTTTGACGATTTTTTTTGTTCCAAAATTGGCAAAGTGACAATTTGCTGATTTTTTTCTAGTGACGATTCAGTCTTTGAAATAAAACAATTTTAAATAGTTTTATATGTTTGTGTATTAGGCACCACAGAAAACCGATATCTTTAAAAACAAGGCAGATTAAAAAATGTATCGGCAAAAGCAATATTTCGAACGGAAACTGTTTAATTTTTATTTGCTTGGATTATTTAATACATTTGTTTGTGTGATCAAAAGATTAAACTATTACCCCATTTTTCAGTCAATGCACTTTAGGAAATTTTTGCCTCTTACTTTGTCCAAAGGTGTTTATTTTATTTCAATATGATATTTTGTCACTCCTTTGTGTGATTTCTGCAGGGAAAAATAACAATCTGAAATTTTAAACTCTTATCGGATTAAGGAAAATAAAATAAATAATTTTATTTAAATAGACCTCAAGCTTATGTATGTATAAAATATGTATTTTACCCATGAACTTAATGTTTTTTTTTTTTTTTTTTTTTTTTTTTTTTTTTTTGATAATGTGTTTATATGATAAAAATTTGTGATTATATGATAAAAATCGAACCAAATTCGTCAAAATTAATTTTAAATTTTTAGAAAAAAATAGACGATTTTTTTATTTTTTCTTAGGATATTGACGTTTTTTCACAAATTTATCTGGCAGCCCTGCATAAAACAAACAATGAAAGGCTAAAAAAAATTTAATAACAAAATATAACAATTGTGTTTTATATACTTATTTTCATCATTTAAATTCTTTCTTTTAAAATAAAATAAAATAATACACATTCTTGTGTACATACATACATAATTTGGGCTCCATTTTTTAACATTTTTTTTTTCTCGCATCAATTTCAAATATGACTTATTTTGACAGTTCTTGTGAGAAACTTTTTGCAAAATATTGTTACAGAAACACTTGTTCTCACATCCTTCCAATAATTGCTGGAAAATTATTTAAATGACAGATAATTCTTGCAAAGTAAAAGTACAGAAACACTTATGTGAGAAAAACCATTTTTTGTTTCATATTGCACTGTTTTTGTCATAATTCACTTGTTTCATGCGGGAAATTTTACGATGCGAGAAATACAGAAACGGGCTACTGATATCTTTTAGTATTTACCCAGCAAAAGCTTTGCTTACATAATATCAGAAAAATAATGAGAACTTAAGGCAAAGAGTACTTATTTTTCCACTAGAAAAAGTACTTATTTTTGTTCGCGATGTCCCAAAAGTAATCCTTTATAATTTGGACAATTATAACCTAAAAAATTATACCTTTATTTTATACTTAAAAGTTGTTTAAAAATATGTAGTTACCAAAAGAGACAAGAAATAAGTACTTTCAAATTAACTTTGAAAAAGGTTAAAACACACTAATTAAAATTGCTCTGATATCTTATGGAATTGATGTTGAAAAAGTGTGCACAATAAAGAGTGTATTAATATATGTAATTATACGGGCCTGTCACAGAAATAAATTTCGATCGAAAGTTTTTTTAATTCCGAGAAAGCTTCTTCAGAAAACGAAAACCGATAAATTTTCTCGGAATGAAATCACTTTTAATTTTTCGATCGAAAAAAGTTTTTGTTTTGGCTTGCACAATATTGCCACATTTAACTTAATAATAACAAAATTAAAATTTGTCAGAATTACGAAAATCGATCGAAATGAAAATACAGATTCAAAATAATTCCGAACAATTTCTGTGACAGGCCTGATTGTGTTCTTCAAAAAAACATCGTTAACATTAGATTGATATCACTAATAACGAAAATATATTGTGTTGGTAATTTTGGAACATATTTATGTATATATTTACATACATTTGATTGATTTTTGGATTTTCCATGTATTTCACATCGAAATTATTCCTAAAATTTTATAATATTACCGGATATCTTATAAATATTAATATAATATATTGTAAAGTGATTTTAAAAAATATTTAAAATCATATAATAATAGCTTATTAATATATAATTATGACTTATTTAAGATATTATAATAAAGTTATTATTTTATATATAACTAATAATGCAAACAGTGGCGAATAAAGATACAAAGTAATAAATTCAGGAAGTGATTAAAAGTAGCATTGTAAGTTAAGTTTTTGCTGGGTAGTAGTGTTACCATACTTTTATCTTAATTAAATAAGACTTTTTTAATACAACTTGAAAAATCAATCTGTATTTTAATACGATTTAAGTTTATATGAAAATTAACATAATATAGATTTAAATACTATCCTGAAAATTGGGCATTAGTTTTTATTTGTTTCATTTTTTTTTTTTTATATCAAATTATTCAGTTTAAATTTAACGTTTAGTTTTAGCATTTTCTGATTAAACATAATTGTTTAAAATCGTTGACCATAAGTATAACACAATTAAAATTAAATTTAATTTACTAATTTTTATACCCTTTACCGAAGGTAAAAGGGTATATATAACTTTGTCATTCCGTTTGTAATTTCTACAATATTGATCTAAGACCATATAAAGTATATATATTCTGGCTTCTTATGAAATGGGAAGTTCAAATTCGGTTGTCCGTCCTTTGAAATGGGTTTTCCGAAGACCCCAGATATGATGGAGGCTAGGTTTTTATACATTTATGGCACATATAGTCCGGAATTGTTTGCTATTGAAATTCAAGAAGATCGGTCCATAAATGGCTGAGATATGAGCAAAAACCCACGACTACCTCTAATTTTTTCCATAAATCCCATGTTGTTGTTGTTTCTTAAATTCTTTTTTTCTGCATATCTCGAGAGCGGTAAGAGCTACAGCTTTCAAATTTAATACACACATGTTGCTTGCCAATACACAAACTCTCTAAAAAAAATGGGCGGGATTGGAGAAGTGGGTGTGGCACTTCCCATACAAAGACGTTATACATTTCTGTATATCTGGGGAACGAAACGAGCTAAAGTTCCCAAATTAGGTACAAACATATCGGTATTCAATACACAGTTTCCCACAAAATATGGGCGCGATTGGAAAAGTGGGCGTGATACCTCCCGTACAAAGACATTATTGAAAATACTCAATAAATTTATATACCAAAATGTCAGAAATTTTTAGCAGCATATATTTCCCGAAAACCCTGAAACATTTCTCCGAAAAATGGAAGAGTAATGCCCAAAATAAGAATTTTTTTTTAAACATACCCATTTTCGGGAACAATAGATCTTCCCGAGTCCAAGTTTTATAATCTAAGTAAATGGTCTTTTTCTTCCTTAAAACGTGGGTATATAAATCTGCCAAATCGGTTAAGAAATGGTAAAGTTATTAGCAAAATACTCCAAAAATGGGCTAAAAAGCATCAAAATTTTTAGAGCTGTTACAGGACCTATGGATACGTCTTATATATCAAACGATCGGAAATTTTTAGTAGAACATATTTGCTGAAAAACTCGGAAAAATCGGTTAAGATAAAAAAAAAGTTATTACCAAAATAAATTTTTTTTTAATAAAAATACCTATTTTCGGGAACCGTTGATCTTTCCGAGTCCAAGTTTTATTATCGAAGTAAATGGAAAATTTATTCCTAAAGACTTAGGTGTATAAATCTATCAAATCGATTGGAAAATGCCCGAGTTATGACCAAATTACTGAAATACCAATATTTACTTTTTTTTTAATATAATTAAGTTGTTTTATTTGCGCCCCCCCCCCCTCCCCCCCCTCATCTCCCCCCCTCAGCATCATGTCCAATATGACTTCCGTTATCACTCTGCTTTTAAACTGTGATCTATTTAACGAAATAATTTCTACAAATAGAGATTGGGATTTTTTGCATCTTAAAAACTTGCAAAAACAGATAAATCTATTGTATGGCAACACGCCAGTGGTGGTGGTGTGTTTCCCTTTTTCGCATATTAACCTTTCATACCTAAACAACAAACTCACACAAAAATATTTGCTTATATGAAAAAAATATTCCACGGCCTATTTACTTATATTAAAGTTAAGTTCGCATGCGTACCAGTGGTCGAGTGGTCTAGCCGTTATGTCACAAGTAATCGTCTGAGTGTTGACGGGTTCAAATCACATTCGATAAATTTTTTTTTCCTTGGTATTTATAAATTATTTTTAATTAAATAAAAAATATATCAGTTTTTGCTATTTTTACTTTTATATACTTAAAAAAAACACTTTTTTTTTATAAAATTTAGACTTTTGTTCTAAATAAATGCGCATTTTTTTATGTGGCTAATAATTTTATATAAAACCCAAACAATTTATTTTTGGTAATTCCCCTAATATCTCAAAACAAGAAATTCCGACTTAAGCCGTTATTATTTAATGCCACAGATATATTATATATGTATGTAGATTATTCTTATCGCACCATGGTGAAGGGTATATAAGATTCGGCATAGCCGAATATAGCACTCTTACTTGTTTTTTCTAAATTTATAAAATTTTAATATTATTTTTTCCTCGGTTTTTTTTCTTTTTCTTTTATATAAATATTTGTTTGCTTTCTTTATTATTTTTTTTTTTTTTTTTAACAAATTTCTACCCTTATTGTTATAGTTTTAAGGGGTTTTTCCACTTTTATATCTAATTGATATATTTTCGTTTCTCTTTCAATTTTTTTCCCCCAGGAATTTTCCCCTTTTTATATTTCTTCTGGGGATTATGGTTTTTTTTTTCTTTTTTAAAAAAGATTCAAATTCAATACCTGGCTATGGTAGCAGATCTTTAAATTTTTTCTTGGACCACACACCTGCACAAAATCCTTATTTTCGACATCCACTGTTTTGCCTCCTTCTCTAGTACTCCGGATTTTCCTACCTAGCCAGCTAAATAAACAAAATACATATTTTACTCAGAGCCTACTAATTCACACATTTCACATTAGCCTTACGTTTTATCTTCACTCTTAAAATAATTCATCTACACTTTCACTTTATTTTACTTATTCCTCACGGGACGAATTCCCCAAAGACTCTAAATTACAATTTTAACTTTTGTCCTTACAAACAACTTGCAACACTTTGTGTTAAAAAAAAACTTGTTTAAAAAAAAAATAAACTTGTTTCAAAAAAACTTCTTTTAAAATAACTTTTTAAGAACTTTGTAGGTGTGATCACTTCAAGTAACTTTTCACATTTGATCCTCTATGCAAATTTTCTTTTCATTTTGCTCCTAAAGATTTTTCAGAATTTCCATATTATTCCTAGCCTTCCAAAGTTTTCCCTCGCATCGCCATCTTTTTCTTTTAATTTTCCATCTTTTTCATTTTTTCCCCATATACATATTCAATTTTTCATATATTTTTATCTAGATTTTCATCCTAACTACTTTTCCTTAAAAATTTTCCTTCAATATGCCTGTCTTGCTGACCTCCATCCAAACATTCCCTGGTTAAATCTCTATCGTATAGGTTTTCCTCTACCAGGCTCTCATGCGTAATCACAACGGCCATTTTGCCCATTCATAAATTTTTAAATTCAAAATTTTTTCTCACAGCGTTGCTTTTCAACTTGAATGAAAATGCCAACCCTGTTTTACCTATGATGAGCATTGCCATAATCCCCTTAAGGGCATAATAAAACACAAATTGCTTGGCAAACATGCACTTTGTTTTTGCTTCTGTTTGCCAATAAACTACACAATCATATATCGTACAAACATTAATTTTTCATTTTTGTTTTGCTTTCAATGAAATCTGACGACGATTGTGCGGCGGCAATTTTGCCCGCTATTTGTTAAAAACCCCGAAGAAATATAAAAGAAAGAAAAATAATTTGTAGTAAAGAGTGCTCTAAACAAAAAACTGTTTGGGGTAAACAATGCTGTTAAAAAAATTAGAATTTACGGCTGTAAATAATTTTATTGCTTCTTCTTCTACATCTTTACTCTGCAAAGTTTTCGCTGAAATGATTAGTTTTAGCACTAGACACAACAAAAAGTTTGAAAAATATCCAACATGTCTGCCAAATATTAAAAAATTTTAATATTTCTACAAACATTGCTTCAAATGATTGTCCAAACAGCAAACATCCCAATTAACAACACAAAATATTTGTACAAACGTATGATTTTGACATGTTTGCCAAGCTATTTGTGAGGTTTATTATGCCCTTTACGTCTACTACTATGATTTACTACGCTGTATAATGTGTGAATGAACAATCAAAACAAAATAGACAATAATAAAATACAAGAAATTAAAAGTTAAGGGACGTGCAAAAAAAATCTAAATTAAATAAAAGTAAATGAAAAATAATAATTTAATATAATAAAAAAAAACATTTAATTTAAACATTAAATAATAAGAGTGCCTGTGCAAAATAAAAATGTAAACCTACACACAAAGAACTGATTTACAAAATTAATGGCAACAGTATGTACACAAACATCACAAAAAATTAACAAAAAAACTCTATTGCCGCAAAAAAAAACCAACAAACCAATATGATGAAAGTTGTATGATTTTATTAAATTTTGAAATGCTTTAGAAATAAATTGTACACCATTATCTGTATGAATTACTTCAGGGACTCCAAATTTATGAAATACTTTCTGTATTAGAAATTCAACAACATTTCCGGCTGTTGCTTCCTTCATAGCTTTTATAAAAGTGTATTTAGTAAAGTGGTCTAAAACAATAAACACTTTTGAAATGGTCTATCAGTGATACATTGTTTTCCAATTTCTGGTCGAAGATTTTGGTTACATGATTTAATTTCTTTGCAGGTTTGACAATTTTTTATATAGTTTTTTACTTTCGTTGTCATTTTTGGCCAGTAAAATAACCTTTTTACTCGTTCCAATGTTTTTACGATTCCCCCGTGAGCTGCAGTCACACTCGTATGTGCTTTTTCCACTAAAAATTCGGGTGATATTGGCAGGAATCCAAATCTTCCATTGGTGATCAGTTTCATCATCTCTATAGAACTTAATTCTTTTGAATACCAGCCCATCTTCTACCTTCAAATCTGGCAACATTTCTTGATTATTGGTTATGTGTTGAATTAAATCAATGTATTCTTCGCTCTGGAATTCAGTTGTCTCAAAGCCAAAAAGTTCTTCAAAGTTTATTTCATCCGCATTTAAATCCTCCATTTGAATTCTGGACAGCATGTCAGCAACAATGTTTTCGGAGCCTTTTCTATGCACAATATCAAAATCAAACGCTTGCAATTGGAGTGACCAACGTGCTAGCCTTCCAGTCAAATCTTTTAATAACATCAGCCACTTAAGGCTAGCATGATCGGTAACTATTGTGAATGGCATCATCTCTACATAGGGGCGAGTGCCGCCAAACACTCTTTTTCTGTAACACTGTAATTATTTTGACAAGCATTTAATTTCTGGCTATAAAACGCTATTGGGTGTTCCTCTTTTGGTCGTCTATCTGATATAATACAGCACCTATACCATAATCGCATGCATCACACTGGATCCAAAATCTTTTTGTAAAATATGCGTGCCTTAGTACCGGAACTGACGTCAACGCTTTTTTCAAGTTTTCAAATGATTCAATCGCCTGTGGACTCATTTTAAATTTCTTGGTTTTTTTAAGGGTATCGGTTAGTGGTGCTGCTATTGTAGCAAAGTCTTTTATAAATCCCCGATACCATCCAGCGGTTCCCAGAAAACTGCGTACTTCACGAGGTGTTTTTGGAACCCTAATTTCTTAAATGGCTTTTATTTTTTCTGGATCAGTTTTCAAACATCCGCCGCCGATTATAAAGCCAAGGTATTTCAACTGCTGGAAGCAAAATTGGGACTTTTTGAGGCCAATTGTAAGATTAGCCTTTATTAAGCATTCTGAACTTCTTCTAAAATTTTTAGATGTTTTTCAAAATTATCAGAAATGACTAATAAATCATCTAAATATATTAATACATTCTCTTTAAGCCGTTGGGCAATAACTTTATCAATCAGTCTACAGAGTCTTTGAGCAGCATTACAAAGACCGAAAGGCATCACGCGAAATTGATAGAGTGGTCGACCAGGTAAGGTAAACGCTGTATACAGTCTACTCTCTTCGTCTAATTCTATCTGCCAGAAAGCGAATTTCAAATCCACGCTACTTATATAATAAGTTTCGTCAATTCGGCTAAGGATACCGTTTATATTTTGAAGTGGATACGCGTCCTTTACCGTGATTTTGTTTAGCTTCTTTGCATCTAGACAAAATCTATTTTTCCCCGGTTTTCTAACAACAGTCGTCCTATTTGACCAGGGGCTTTCGCTCTCCTCTATTACGTTTAAAGATAGCATGGTGTCTATTTCCCTATATACTATTTATTGAACAGCTGGCGATAAGGGGTAATGCCTCTCCTTCAACGACACTGCGCCCTCTACTAATTTTATGGTATGCTTTTCCAGTTCTAGTTCAGTTCTTATTACGAACGGTCGATTTTTATCGTGCTGCAACAAAAATAGCAAAATATACCGTGTTACAGTGCCTAAAATTTTGTAAATTTATTATTACTAGAAATAGCAAAACATTTTCTTTAAATTGTGAAAGTATTAAAACGAAATAATAAAAAAATAACTGTGTTATTACTGAAAATAATCTAACCAAAACAAAATATTATAAAAATAAATTTATTAAAAAAACAAAAAGAAAAACAAAACAATGAGTGTATGTGGACAATGCAACAACAATTTACCATCAAAATATGTAAAGTGTTTTTTGTGTAACTCTCAGTACCACTTCTCCCCTTGCTGCCCTTTGTCGGAGAAAACGTATGCGACAATGAACAGTGAACGGAGAGCCGATTGGAGATGTCACAAGTGCAAGCCGCGTAAGGGATCCACTAACAGCAATAACGCATATCACATCTTAATAGATGGCTCCGAACAAGGAACCCAAAAACAACAAACGGAGGAAGAAAACGAAGAGAATGGTAACATTAAACGTTTCAAAGACTCTCTTTCGTTAAGCGATGCTAACAACAGTTTGCGTATGGTAAAAACAGACGTCAAGGAACTGAAAACCGACATTAACGTTATAAAAACAACAATGCAAGAACTTGCGATCTCAATTAATCAAAACAATCTTCAAATAAATAACAATCTACAGACAGCTCTCGCAACAATAACACAAACACAATTTCAATATTAGATAATTTTTATCAAATAAATAAAGACTATTAAAGTTATCCCACAACAATAATTTATATGAATATTCGTTCACTACGTTTACATTTCACACTATTATTGGCAAACCTGCATAATATCATAAATAACATAAACTTTATACTTCTTGTAGAAACAAATATTACAAACGAAGAGCAACATTTATATAATATAAATGCATTTAGCTCATACTTTCTTAACAGAGACAGTAGAGGTGGAGGTGTAGCCGTCTACATTAGAGAAAAAATAATGCATACCAATATATACATACATAAACACAAACTCCTTTGAGGCTATTCAAGTAAACGTTACAAATAACAACAACAATTTTTCGCTGTTTACAATTTATCGACCGCCTAAAACTAGTGTAAATGAGTTCGTATTAGAACTCGACAAAACAATAAACACAATAAAGAATAAACAAAACCTAGTTATTGTTGGTGACATTAATATTAATATTCTCAACAAAAATTACACAACAACAAAATACATGGAAATGATCTCCTCAAATGGATTGCAGTGTGCAATTAAAGAGATAACAAGATAAGACATAACAAAGAAAACAAGCTCTTGCATAGACCACTTGCATATAAGGAACAACAAAGCAAACACACAAACACACGCTGGGGTAATCAGAACAAGCATATCGGATCATTATGCACTATTTTGTTGTGTCCAAGAAGAAAAAGTAAAAGAAAAAATAAAGCAGGGAACGGAAAGCCAATCTTTACAGAGCGCCAAATTTTAATAGTTTTAAGGTTAACAAAAATATTAAAGCAATAAACTGGATTCAATTAGTGAATCAAAATATGAACACTAATGAAATCTTTAACAAAATTTATGAAACATTTATGAAAAATCCAAACAACAGTGCATTAATAATAATAAAAGAAAACGTAAGAAAATAAATCCTTGAATGAGTACGGAATTAATAGAATATTGTGAAATTCGGGATAAACTTTACATAAAATGGCTAAATAATAAAAATAACAAAAATTACGAAAATGATTATAATATGTTTTGAAAGCAGATTTGATTTCGAAATTCAAGAATGATCTCTTACAAGGTACTATAACTCCTTCTAAATTCCTTGACCAACTGGTGTTATCAAAAAATAATTTAATTGTACAAATGGAGCCTGATGAAGATCTTTTTGAAGAATTATCATATTTGGAAGAGGACATTGAAGACGAGTCGTTAAACCATATTGAAACCAATCAGAATACAATTAATAATAATATGTGCGTGGTTTGTTTCATAAAGCAGCCAAATATCTTATTTTTTCCTTGTAAGCACTTGAAAATTTGCAGTGAATGCTGTTTTACAATGCAAACTCACAAAATTGATCAAACCAGTAAACTAGTATGTCCATTCTGTCGTGCAGAAGTTCATGAAACCCTTCAAATATTTATCTGATAAATAAATGATTTTTTTATGGAGGAGCCATGAAATATAAGGCCATTATGGCTTCATTTCTCATTTTTTTCTTATGCAAAAAGCTATATATTGGACATTTCGTAAAAGGGACAACTATAATTTTTTGTCCTTATCTCTCATGGCTCTCCTTTTTTTGTTATTAATTACTTTATACTTACTATAATAAAAAAACTTTAAAGAAATGTGTACAAATAGGTACCGAACTTAACTACTGGAAAAACAGTATTAAAAAAAATTGTTGACGTAATTACGTATGTATGTGTTTTATTATATTTTTAGTAGGAAATTGGAATTCGTGTTCCATGTTTTCTAATATCACCATTACAAAATACAACTAATCCCAATGCCACGTTAAAACTATAATACCGTCTACCATGCACTGGATCTTCAAGCCATTTATAAAGGTCGATAATTTTAATCTGATGGTCCTTCCGAAACGGTTTCCATCTTAATAATAAGAACAATTGATCTGTACTTAATCCATTTACGAATCCAAACGTTGTTACTAGTAGGCGTTCTCTATACGTTCCTTCACCGAAAAAAGAATTAATAATAAATTCTGGAACTCTATCAAAATTCGTAATATCCATTCCATTAAGAAGCCTTCTGCAAGCTTGCATACGATTTCTCTTTATTATTCCTCTGCTTTGATTATTCATATTATTCGACGTGTTTTTTTTCGAAGAGCCAAATACTTCTTATTTGAAATCGCATTAAACAGTGAAAAAGTGGGACTTATTTCGTTTATGAAAGTGGGACTTAATTCATTTAAGAAATATATTATTCAAGGGGGAGTTTTTTCATTTTGAGTGGGAGTTATTTCATTTCAAGTAAATTTTTAAATCATTTCATTTTGGCGGGACTTATTTCGCTTTCAAAAGTGGGACTTATTTCGTGGGAGTTATTTCATTTTTTTAAGCAATTTTTGGTGGGACTTATTTCGTTTTTAAAAGTGGGACTTATTTCGTGGGAGTTATTTCATAGACCCTATTAAAACATGTCTCAAAAGTCCAACGACCATTCAAAACTCCATGTTCTTATCTCCCGCAACTGAAGATGAGGTATGTAACATTTTAATACACCTAAAAACACAAAAAGGAGCTGGAGCTGATGGAATTAGGCTAAAAGATCTAAAATATAACGCTACTATTTTAACACCCATAATAACAACCTTCATAAATTCAAGCATAACAAACAGTATCATACCAAATATTTTAAAAACATCGTTAATACGTCCAATTCATAAAAGTGGAACTAAAAACGACATTAATAATTACAGACCTATAGCGATATTACCAGCGATTGAAAAAGTACTGGAAGAAATAGTAGTTAAAAGATTAAATGAATTTCTCATAAAATTTAAAATCATTGATCCTAACCAGTATGTCTTTCAAAAAGGAAGAAACATAATTAAATTATTAGGAGATTTCTCGCACCACATAAACACTTGCTTAGGGGAAAATTTACACTGCTTGGCCCTTTTCGTCGATTTTAGTAAAGCTTTCGATACACTTTCGCATACGAATTTATTAAGAATGCTTGAACGAAACGGTGTTAGTTGAAAAAGCTTGGACTGGTTTAAGGATTACTTAGATCTTAGAACCTTTCTCATATATGCCAATGATATGTTAAAAGTACTCCAAGAATGTTCTGCGTTTGCTTACGCTGATGATACAGCCATAATAGTATCCAACAAAGACATTGATATCGCTTACGTAAATATGCAAAATCAGCTAAACCAAATCACAAAATGGTGCGATGATATTGGACTTGTTATAAATGCAGCAAAGGTTATGCACATTAAACCACCTCATCTCAATTCAATAGATAAAAATATTATTTTTCATGATTACCTTTGTCTTTACAACAATAACAACAAAAGCTCTATAGATACTTGCGCTACCACAATAGAATTGGTTAAAACTTATAAATATTTAGGAGTATAGTTGATGACAACTTTAAGTGGCTCTCCCACGTTCAGTATCTCTCAAAGAAACTGCGTAAATCAGCCTACAGTCTGTATCATCTTAGTAACTGTTCAACCTTTGATGTTCTAAAACAGGCATACTTTTCGTTAGCAGAATCTGCAACATATTGCAGATTCCTACAAAAAACACAAAATCAAATACTTAAAATACTACTTAAAAGCAAACATCACAACCAACAACAACTACAAATAGAATCCGTATATACTAACACAAACAACACACAAAATATGTCAAACAACAATTTACCTCTGGAAAACTCAAGAAACAACAGAAACATCAATACCAACAACACGTACACCAACACACAACACATAAATATCAATACCAACGGTAATACTTTCACCAACGACAGCCCTTACATAAACGTTGTTACGAGCAACAGCACGATAAACGCATACACCTACAACAAAAGCTCTATCATCAATACACAAAACATATTAAATAATACAAACGGTACTACACGATTAACTACAACACTCAAAATATTTTATACACAGGCATATCTAACAACCAAAACGTTGACAATAACACACTCGTAAGCAATTTCCAGGGTAGCAACAACACACACGTTAATAACAATACACACGCAAACAACAACACACACACAACACTCACTTCAACAATAGCACACATATTAACAACAACAAGCACAACAACAATATACACGTAAACAACACATATAATACAACTGAAAATATGTCGAATATAAACAGCTATAGAAATACCAATATCAACAACACAAGCACCTACAACATCTTAAATGACAACACCAACAACAACATATACACTAGCAACAACGTGCATTCCGTCAACAATACGCAAATAAATAACAGCTCGCAAATTTACCGAAATAGCATAAACACTAACACAACCAACACATATCACAGCAACTCACATAATGTCCTACAGAACACAAACAACACAAGCACCAATGCAGTCAATTACAACAGCAACATTGGCAATACCATTAACAACACTAACTCCAACAACATTGCAATCAACCTAAAAATATTAAACATTAAAAGTATATACTACTATACACTTGTCAACGAGTTTTATAACGATCGTAGATACTTGAAGCCAATAAACCACGCTTACAACACTAGGCAACGAGCAGAAGGAAGGTATCATGTGGAACGTCATAACAACAACTATGGCAAAAAATCGTTTAAAACAACGCTTCCAAATATCTTCAACAGTATACCAATACAACTATTAAATATGACCAATCCATACAGAAGAAAAACTTATTTAAAAGAATATTTTATTAGCACTCAATGAAAAATATAAAACTTAGCTTGTACACCAAGTATACTACATATTACACTTTTATCTATTTCTTATTATTTTGTTCTTATTAATTTTTTCTTTTATAATTTAAATACTTAATTACATCTCCTGCAGACAAGCCGAATGGCTCCGCGGGAATAGATTAAGATTTAAAATGTAAACAAACTGTAATAATAAATGAATTGAAAAAAAAATGTGTACATCCCAATCCTTGCTTTTCGAACGAAGCAAACAACTCAATTACTTTATTTAATTGTTTTCGTTGATCTTCGCTCAAAATGTGAGGACTAGAATAATACTCATTCGTGTTAAAATCATCTGGTTCCTTTTCGTGATGTATTGCAGATATTTCGAAAATTTCAGGCGCCAGCTGAAAAACTTTCCAAAAATCTACACCTAAATATGCATCCTGTTCTAAATCTGGACATAAATGAAATAGTATCGGCACGGTTCTATCCCTAAACGTAATTTCCAAACTTACTTTACCAAGCAGTCTGTGTACCTTTCCAGCTGCGGTTGAAACGGCGGAATATATGGGCTGAAAGTTAATTCTCAATTTTTCCACTACATCCTTTCCCTAATCGAGGCACCTGTGTCTAATAAGACTGTAATAAAAATATTTCCTATGGAAATTTCGGCAAAAGCGCGAAGATCATGTTTACCATCTATTGTTTTAATGGTCTCTATTACAAGTTTTCTAACTTTTCTTTTCTCCCTAAACTTGTTTCTTAATTTTCTTATTCTATTTTAAATTACCCTAGGTATCACTATTTCCTCTTTAAAAATTGTATTCCTAACTTTTCCATAATTATTTTGGCGTTTCTCAAGTGAATAAGTATGACGCATTTGAGGGATAAACTTATTAAACTTTTCTACCGCATATACTAAATTAATTTTTTTTTTCTTTTACAGCTGAGTCGTAGGCGGGTTTTCCTTGAAACGATGGTTCCACGAGGCTACCTCGTTCGTCGAAAAATTCCTCTCTTTACAATTGGGTGATATTGTGTTCGGTTTTCCACACCTGTAGCAAAATAACGCTCTTTGAGTAGAAGGACAGTTCATGAGCATATCATCATTTTGTCTGCAATTCCAGCATAAAAGAGGATTTCTGTATGCTTTATTTTTGTCAAACTGGAGTTCTGCCACTTCTTCATTCGATTCAGGTATATCCAATGGTGGAAGTTCTTTATTAAAAATTTCATTTACCTGCCTATAACGCTGTGTAGGAACAGGTGGGGGCAAAACTTTGCCCTCCTTTCGGCAGAATATTTTTTCTGCCTCTACACACTCTTGCCTAAGTTCCTCCACTGAGCTAACGGCCATAGGGTAAACTCTATTTCTAAGATCTTCCCTTAAATTTTTCTTAATTATTTTTATCATTTCCCTTTCAGGCATGGACATCTCTAACCTAGATCGCATTTGTGTCATCGTAAAGAAAAATGCATCAATTCCTTTACCAAGCTGCTGTTTCCTTTCGACCATATCGCTCATCAGCTCTGGTCGATTGGTATTGTTTTAACAGAGCCTCTTTCAACGTGCTCCATTCTGAGACATAATTTGTTTTAATAAAAAGCCAATACCATTTTTCGGCCACACCTTTGACTAACAAATGAAAATTGTCCAGAACCTCATCCCACGATACACCATTTTTTTTGCTGCAAACGTTCAACACGAAAAACAAAATCTTCCACTGCTAACCTGTTTCTGTTACCATCAAACTCAAGTCCCCATTTATCGATCCTCATCTTATGGTAAGTTCTACAAGAACCCTCATTATTATTATTTAACGATATTCTGGACGATTGGACTGAATCCCCAGGTGAAATATTTAAAGGTTCTGCACTAGTACTATTGCTAGTTTTTGCTATTTCTATTTCCTCCCTAAGTTTTTTATTCTCCTGCTGTGTATGCTGTACAACAAGGCTCATCTTTCCTACGGCAGCTGTTAATTATGCCATCTGCCTTCTCATATCGCCAACTTGTGACAAAACACCTTGTTCTACCGCCCTTCTAATAGAATCGTCTATTCCATTAAAATTCATTATCCTGCATTTGATGTGCAGCAGCACTCGTGCCAGGAACATTAGTGTTTATTGTTTGGGACATATCACGAATTTGAGGAACGTTATTTTCTGGACCCTGACTCATTGCTTTATCTCTACCTGAACTAGGTTTTCTACTAGGGGTATTTGATTTATACGTTTTCTCAAATGCACGAGGGGTGGACCTATTAAGATCAAATTGTACCTGTCTTGTTCTTTTTCTATCCTTTTTATCCTTAGGAGATTGAGGCATATCCTTCAGAACATTCGCTAAGCTATTAGGTTCCCTATATTTTAAAAGAGAGATTTGTATGGGTTCGCAATGGAAACGTCTATGCCAAGAAAAATGAAATCTCTAACACCATCAATATATTAAATAATGCCGATATTGAACTAATTATATCGGCAATTTAAATATTTACATACAATATTACTGCCTTTTTTCAAAATTTTTCCTCTTTTTTTAACGTAAAAAATTAACACAAACACAATTTCAATATTATATAATTTTTATCAAATAAATAAAGACTATTAAAGTTATCCCACAACAATAATTTATATGAATATTCGTTCACTACGTTTACATTTCACACTATTATTGGCAAACCTGCATAATATCATAAATAACATAAACTTTATACTTCTTGTAGAAACAAATATTACAAACGAAGAGCAACATTTATATAATATAAATGCATTTAGCTCATACTTTCTTAACAGAGACAGTAGAGGTGGAGGTGTAGCCGTCTACATTAGAGAAAAAATAATGCATACCAATATATACATACATAAACACAAACTCCTTTGAGGCTTTTCAAGTAAACGTTACAAATAACAACAACAATTTTTCTCTGTTTACAATTTATCGACCGCCTAAAACTAGTGTAAATGAGTTCGTATTAGAACTCGTCAAAACAATAAACACAATAAAGAATAAACAAAACCTAGTTATTGTTGGTGACATTAATATTAATATTCTCAACAAAAATTACACAACAACAAAATACATGGAAATGATCTCCTCAAATGGATTGCAGTGTGCAATTAAAGAGATAACAAGATAAGACATAACAAAGAAAACAAGCTCTTGCATAGACCACTTGCATATAAGGAACAACAAAGCAAACACACAAACACACGCTGGGGTAATCAGAACAAGCATATCGGATCATTATGCACTATTTTGTTGTGTCCAAGAAGAAAAAGTAAAAGAAAAAATAAAGCAGGGAACGGAAAGCCAATCTTTACAGAGCGCCAAATTTTAATAGTTTTAAGGTTAACAAAAATATTAAAGCAATAAACTGGATTCAATTAGTGAATCAAAATATGAACACTAATGAAATCTTTAACAAAATTTATGAAACATTTATGAAAAATCCAAACAACAGTGCATTAATAATAATAAAAGAAAACGTAAGAAAATAAATCCTTGAATGAGTACGGAATTAATAGAATATTGTGAAATTCGGGATAAACTTTACATAAAATGGCTAAATAATAAAAATAACAAAAATTACGAAAATGATTATAATATGTTTTGAAAGCAGATTTGATTTCGAAATTCAAGAATGATCTCTTACAAGGTACTATAACTCCTTCTAAATTCCTTGACCAACTGGTGTTATCAAAAAATAATTTAATTGTACAAATGGAGCCTGATGAAGATCTTTTTGAAGAATTATCATATTTGGAAGAGGACATTGAAGACGAGTCGTTAAACCATATTGAAACCAATCAGAATACAATTAATAATAATATGTGCGTGGTTTGTTTCATAAAGCAGCCAAATATCTTATTTTTTCCTTGTAAGCACTTGAAAATTTGCAGTGAATGCTGTTTTACAATGCAAACTCACAAAATTGATCAAACCAGTAAACTAGTATGTCCATTCTGTCGTGCAGAAGTTCATGAAACCCTTCAAATATTTATCTGATAAATAAATGATTTTTTTATGGAGGAGCCATGAAATATAAGGCCATTATGGCTTCATTTCTCATTTTTTTCTTATGCAAAAAGTTATATATTGGACATTTCGTAAAAGGGACAACTATAATTTTTTGTCCTTATCTCTCATGGCTCTCCTTTTTTTGTTATTAATTACTTTATACTTACTATAATAAAAAAACTTTAAAGAAATGTGTACAAATAGGTACCGAACTTAACTACTGGAAAAACAGTATTAAAAAAAATTGTTGACGTAATTACGTATGTATGTGTTTTATTATATTTTTAGTAGGAAATTGGAATTCGTGTTCCATGTTTTCTAATATCACCATTACAAAATACAACTAATCCCAATGCCACGTTAAAACTATAATACCGTCTACCATGCACTGGATCTTCAAGCCATTTATAAAGGTCGATAATTTTAATCTGATGGTCCTTCCGAAACGGTTTCCATCTTAATAATAAGAACAATTGATCTGTACTTAATCCATTTACGAATCCAAACGTTGTTACTAGTAGGCGTTCTCTATACGTTCCTTCACCGAAAAAAGAATTAATAATAAATTCTGGAACTCTATCAAAATTCGTAATATCCATTCCATTAAGAAGCCTTCTGCAAGCTTGCATACGGTTTCTCTTTATTATTCCTCTTCTTTGATTATTCATATTATTCGACGTGTTTTTTTTTCGAAGAGCCAAATACTTCTTATTTGAAATCGCATTAAACAGTGAAAAAGTGGGACTTATTTCGTTTATGAAAGTGGGACTTAATTCATTTAAGAAATATATTATTCAAGGGGGAGTTTTTTCATTTTGAGTGGGAGTTATTTCATTTCAAGTAAATTTTTAAATCATTTCATTTTGGCGGGACTTATTTCGCTTTCAAAAGTGGGACTTATTTCGTGGGAGTTATTTCATTTTTTTAAGCAATTTTTGGTGGGACTTATTTCGTTTTTAAAAGTGGGACTTATTTCGTGGGAGTTATTTCATAGACCCTATTAAAACATGTCTCAAAAGTCCAACGACCATTCAAAACTCCATGTTCTTATCTCCCGCAACTGAAGATGAGGTATGTAACATTTTAATACACCTAAAAACACAAAAAGGAGCTGGAGCTGATGGAATTAGGCTAAAAAATCTAAAATATAACGCTACTATTTTAACACCCATAATAACAACCTTCATAAATTCAAGCATAACAAACAGTATCATACCAAATATTTTAAAAACATCGTTAATACGTCCAATTCATAAAAGTGGAACTAAAAACGACATTAATAATTACAGACCTATAGCGATATTACCAGCGATTGAAAAAGTACTGGAAGAAATAGTAGTTAAAAGATTAAATGAATTTCTCATAAAATTTAAAATCATTGATCCTAACCAGTATGTCTTTCAAAAAGGAAGAAACATAATTAAATTATTAGGAGATTTCTCGCACCACATAAACACTTGCTTAGGGGAAAATTTACACTGCTTGGCCCTTTTCGTCGATTTTAGTAAAGCTTTCGATACACTTTCGCATACGAATTTATTAAGAATGCTTGAACGAAACGGTGTTAGTTGAAAAAGCTTGGACTGGTTTAAGGATTACTTAGATCTTAGAACCTTTCTCATATATGCCAATGATATGTTAAAAGTACTCCAAGAATGTTCTGCGTTTGCTTACGCTGATGATACAGCCATAATAGTATCCAACAAAGACATTGATATCGCTTACGTAAATATGCAAAATCAGCTAACCCAAATCACAAAATGGTGCGATGATATTGGACTTGTTATAAATGCAGCAAAGGTTATGCACATTAAACCACCTCATCTCAATTCAATAGATAAAAATATTATTTTTCATGATTACCTTTGTCTTTACAACAATAACAACAAAAGCTCTATAGATACTTGCGCTACCACAATAGAATTGGTTAAAACTTATAAATATTTAGGAGTATAGTTGATGACAACTTTAAGTGGCTCTCCCACGTTCAGTATCTCTCAAAGAAACTGCGTAAATCAGCCTACAGTCTGTATCATCTTAGTAACTGTTCAACCTTTGATGTTCTAAAACAGGCATACTTTTCGTTAGCAGAATCTGCAACATATTGCAGATTCCTACAACAAACACAAAATCAAATACTTAAAATACTACTTAAAAGCAAACATCACAACCAACAACAACTACAAATAGAATCCGTATATACTAACACAAACAACACACAAAATATGTCAAACAACAATTTACCTCTGGAAAACTCAAGAAACAACAGAAACATCAATACCAACAACACGTACACCAACACACAACACATAAATATCAATACCAACGGTAATACTTTCACCAACGACAGCCCTTACATAAACGTTGTTACGAGCAACAGCACGATAAACGCATACACCTACAACAAAAGCTCTATCATCAATACACAAAACATATTAAATAATACAAACGGTACTACACGATTAACTACAACACTCAAAATATTTTATACACAGGCATATCTAACAACCAAAACGTTGACAATAACACACTCGTAAACAATTTCCAGGGTAGCAACAACACACACGTTAATAACAATACACACGCGAACAACAACACACACACAACACTCACTTCAACAATAGCACACATATTAACAACAACAAGCACAACAACAATATACACGTAAACAACACATATAATACAACTGAAAATATGTCGAATATAAACAGCTATAGAAATACCAATATCAACAACACAAGCACCTACAACATCTTAAATGACAACACCAACAACAACATATACACTAGCAACAACGTGCATTCCGTCAACAATACGCAAATAAATAACAGCTCGCAAATTTACCGAAAAAGCATAAACACTAACACAACCAACACATATCACAGCAACTCACATAATGTCCTACAGAACACAAACAACACAAGCACCAATGCAGTCAATTACAACAGCAACATTGGCAATACCATTAACAACACTAACTCCAACAACATTGCAATCAACCTAAAAATATTAAACATGAAAAGTATATACTACTATACACTTGTCAACGAGTTTTATAACGATCGTAGATACTTGAAGCCAATAAACCACGCTTACAACACTAGGCAACGAGCAGAAGGAAGGTATCATGTGGAACGTCATAACAACAACTATGGCAAAAAATCGTTTAAAACAACGCTTCCAAATATCTTCAACAGTATACCAATACAACTATTAAATATGACCAATCCATACAGAAGAAAAACTTATTTAAAAGAATATTTTATTAGCACTCAATGAAAAATATAAAACTTAGCTTGTACACCAAGTATACTACATATTACACTTTTATCTATTTCTTATTATTTTGTTCTTATTAATTTTTTCTTTTATAATTTAAATACTTAATTACATCTCCTGCAGACAAGCCGAATGGCTCCGCGGGAATAGATTAAGATTTAAAATGTAAACAAACTGTAATAATAAATGAATTGAAAAAAAAAATGTGTACATCCCAATCCTTGCTTTTCGAACGAAGCAAACAACTCAATTACTTTATTTAATTGTTTTCGTTGATCTTCGCTCAAAATGTGAGGACTAGAATAATACTCATTCGTGTTAAAATCATCTGGTTCCTTTTCGTGATGTATTGCAGATATTTCGAAAATTTCAGGCGCCAGCTGAAAAACTTTCCAAAAATCTACACCTAAATATGCATCCTGTTCTAAATCTGGACATAAATGAAATAGTATCGGCACGGTTCTATCCCTTAACGTAATTTCCAAACTTACTTTACCAAGCAGTCTGTGTACCTTTCCAGCTGCGGTTGAAACGGCGGAATATATGGGCTGAAAGTTAATTCTCAATTTTTCCACTACATCCTTTCCCTAATCGAGGCACCTGTGTCTAATAAGACTGTAATAAAAATATTTCCTATGGAAATTTCGGCAAAAGCGCGAAGATCATGTTTACCATCTATTGTTTTAATGGTCTCTATTACAAGTTTTCTAACTTTTCTTTTCTCCCTAAACTTAATTTTCTTAATTTTCTTATTCTATTTTAAATTACCCTAGGTATTACTATTTCCTCTTTAAAAATTGTATTCCTAACTTTTCCATAATTATTTTGGCGTTTCTCAAGTGAATAAGTATGACGCATTTGAGGGATAAACTTATTAAACTTTTCTACCGCATATACTAAATTAATTTTTTTTTCTTTTACAGCTGAGTCGTAGGCGGGTTTTCCTTGAAACGATGGTTCCACGAGGCTACCTCGTTCGTCGAAAAATTCCTCTCTTTACAATTGGGTGATATTGTGTTCGGTTTTCCACACCTGTAGCAAAATAACGCTCTTTGAGTAGAAGGACAGTTCATGAGCATATCATCATTTTGTCTGCAATTCCAGCATAAAAGAGGATTTCTGTATGCTTTATTTTTGTCAAACTGGAGTTCTGCCACTTCTTCATTCGATTCAGGTATATCCAATGGTGGAAGTTCTTTATTAAAAATTTCATTTACCTGCCTATAACGCTGTGTAGGAACAGGTGGGGGCAAAACTTTGCCCTCCTTTCGGCAGAATATTTTTTCTGCCTCTACACACTCTTGCCTAAGTTCCTCCACTGAGCTAACGGCCATAGGGTAAACTCTATTTCTAAGATCTTCCCTTAAATTTTTCTTAATTATTTTTATCATTTCCCTTTCAGGCATGGACATCTCTAACCTAGATCGCATTTGTGTCATCGTAAAGAAAAATGCATCAATTCCTTTACCAGGCTGCTGTTTCCTTTCGACCATATCGCTCATCAGCTCTGGTCGATTGGTATTGTTTTAACAGAGCCTCTTTCAACGTGCTCCATTCTGAGACATAATTTGTTTTAATAAAAAGCCAATACCATTTTTCGGCCACACCTTTGACTAACAAATGAAAATTGTCCAGAACCTCATCCCACGATACACCATTTTTTTTGCTGCAAACGTTCAACACGAAAAACAAAATCTTCCACTGCTAACCTGTTTCTGTTACCATCAAACTCAAGTCCCCATTTATCGATCCTCATCTTATGGTAAGTTCTACAAGAACCCTCATTATTATTATTTAACGATATTCTGGACGATTGGACTGAATCCCCAGGTGAAATATTTAAAGGTTCTGCACTAGTACTATTGCTAGTTTTTGCTATTTCTATTTCCTCCCTAAGTTTTTTATTCTCCTGCTGTGTATGCTGTACAACAAGGCTCATCTTTCCTACGGTAGCTGTTAATTATGCCATCTGCGTTCTCATATCGCCAACTTGTGACAAAACACCTTGTTCTACCGCCCTTCTAATAGAATCGTCTATTCCATTAAAATTCATCTCCTGCATTTGATGTGCAGCAGCACTCGTGCCAGGAACATTGGTGTTTATTGTTTGGGACACGAATTTGAGGAACGTTATTTTCTGGACCCTGACTCATTGCTTTTTCTCTACCTGAACTAGGTTTTCTACTAGGGGTATTTGATTTATACGTTTTCTCAAATGCACGAGGGGTAGACCTATTGAGATCAAATTGTTCCTGTCTTGTTCTTTTCTATCCTTTTTATCCTTAGGAGATTGACGCATATCCTTCAGAACATTCACTAAGCTATTAGGTTCCCTATATTTTAAAAGAGAAACCCCCTTAAATTTGGAAAAACTTTATTCCAACAAAAAAGACCTTTATATTGTTGCCCTTTAAAAAAAATTTCTTATAATTATTCTAACTTGTTTTTTTTTCAAGTATTTTAAATATGTTTCTATATGTTTATTTAATTTTTTTGGATTTGGCATGAAGATAAGTAGCATTGTCGAAGTGGTTATTATCAAAAAAAAATTTAAATTAGAATATTCCTAAAATATCATTCATAGTACATTAAACAATTTTACAACCAATGATGTGCCTATCCCTCCAATACAGTCCCAATTTCATATCTCCGAAGAACCTGAGGTTATGAGAGGTGTAGGTAAACGGAATGACCTTCGATACAACAAACCCTGTAATCATCAACTATCATACAAGTGGCTATCGAACCGATAGCCATACAATTTGAAAATTTTCCAAATAGTTAGAGAAACAATTTTTAAAGCTATTAGTTATCTTCCCTAATGTACTGGTCGAATTCCCAGTTTCTCTAATATATCAATTCAAATATTATTTTATACTTCCCCTAATAGACCTTTTCCATAGGGGCTATAAAAAAACTTTACACACTATTTCGTTGGGCTTTTATAAAAATATCTAATGTTATATTTTCACGTGCTTAGCTGTCCTGCATGTTATCCAACACGATTTTGGAGAGCACTGTACCTAAAAGCAGTATTTTCCTAAATCGTTTACTTCACTCTAAATTTGGGCGCCATTTATGTTACAGCCGTAGAGACCAGTGAGGTTTCCGACTAGCCACGGTGAACAACTCCCAGAAGGTTCCAACCCTGCTCACTGGGTACGCTGCACATAAAAAAAAATAATCAGGTACTACCTAAATTAGTCACTACACACATGTACTACAAAAATTATATTTTATTTCCTCTTTTATATTTTCAGGAAGCGGTTGTTTTGCCTCCAGTTTGCCCACCCTACCATGTCACAAGAGGATCCACTACACATTCATTTGTGATCCACTAAGCCACCCGACTTCTCCAAACCTACCTTACCTTCATGCCATCAATCCTCTTTAAATTTAAGCCAAACACTTCATAGTGAATTCATCTTAAAATTTCAAATTACATATTTTATTATACATATGAGGAGCCGCAGAACAAAACGTACTTTTTCGCATTTTTTGACAAATTGGTTTTTTAGTATTTTTATAATATTTGGGTTGAGATCTTTAAGAAAAAATCTAGTTAGCATATTTTATTTAATTTTTTTTTGCCAAGAAAATGGGTTCTAAAAAAATTGATGCATAACAAAACGTACATTTTTAATTTTTATTTTTCAAAACGTGCTTTTTTCATTGTTTTTGCCATTTCTTCGAGTAGTTGTTTTAATAACATAACATTTCTTAATATTTTTAATTTGTTTGACGTTTATTTATGTCATTTAATTTTCGTTAAAATTAACTGTTTAATAATAAATTCTTGAAAACGCGTCGAAAAAGTAAAAATTTTCATTAAAACAAAAACAAAGTTTAAGAAATTTTTTTGTGTTTATCATACAATTTACCGTTTTTAAAAGAGAGAGAAAAGCGTCAAAATTCTCATGTATGAATATTTAATTAAGGCCCTAATCATGTACAACGCAGCGCAACGCCAAACAATAACATTGAAAGCACAAACAATGTCATAAATATTTTGTATTTTTGTTGTTGCTTTCAACAGAAATTCATGTACCGTTTTAAAATTTTCAACGACACAAGCAATGGAGCGTTTGAAATTTTAAAACGCAATGTGAATTTCTGTAGAATGCAACAACAAAATTACAAAATATTTATGACATTATTTGTGCTTTCAATGTTAATCTTTGGCGTTGCGTTAGTTCTGTGGCGTTGCGCTGCGTTGTACATGATTAGGGCCTAAGAAATGTTTGACAAACAAACACTATTTTTTAAACTTTGCTTTTGTTTTAATGTAAATTTGTATTTCTTCGACGCGTTTTCAAGAATATCCACCAATAATTGCAATAATTTAACTATTGTTTGGAGAATGAGTGTTATGAAAAAAATAATTAATACAATAGTATAATTAAAACATGGAAGAATTACAAGAATCTGTAGAAAATTTAAATATGGGAATACGTAAAAAGCAAAAATTTAAAAATGCTAAAAAAAGTAAATATTGCGAGTTTTATTTCAACATTTTGAAAACGACGTTGGTAAAAAAGTTTAACTATTTAAAATGTATTATACTTAATAACTTTAAAATCTGTATTAAATTATAAAAAAGAATTGTTTTGTTTTCTATTTAATTTGAAATAAAATAATAAAGTTTTCATTTTACTTATTTTTTATTTATTTTTTACTTTAATGGCTTAGGTTTAAAACACATTCAGTTATAATATTATCGTCTAAAAAAACGCACACCAAAACGTTCCTTTTTCTATATTTTTAAACACAACGTACTTTTTTCATTTTTTTAACAAAACGTACTTTTTTCGATATAAAATTGGTTTGATATTAAACATCCTTGACATTTAATGTGTTGACTTACGGCAGTTTGATTCATCTTTTGGTAAGCAAAAAACTTGTTTCCATTTCCAGGTTCATGGAGTTTTTTAAGGGGTCGAAATAACTAATCCTCAATTTCCCAAAAAATTTTAAATGTGTAAAAAGTACGTTTTGTTCTGCGGCTCCTCATATATAAAAAAAACAATTTCAATTTCCTTAATCTAATTTTACTATTTTAAGTTTCCCAAAAAAAAAAACAATTACATAAGATAAAAAAAACGATTATAAAAACTTTTAATACCTATTTTTAAAATTCCTCAAGTACAGCAAAAGATTTCTCAACGCCTATATAATTATCTTCACAATAAATTTTTCCTACACCACTACAAATAAAATTCCTCCTTTCTAGTCAAACCTTTTCTCTTTTATATACATATGTAACTTTCCAAAAAAAAAATTATTTCTACCTTAACCTGAAGGAGCTCCCTAGGGCTAGCACTTTGTCCTTAACACTTTTCAGGAACAATACCAAAAACACAACAAAAAAAAAAAAAAGATTTAACTCTGCAACTGAACAATTTTACTTCCGGTGTAATAAACTAAATAAAAGAATATTTTAAACAAACAAAAAAATAACATATTTTTAGGCCGTACTAATTCTGATTTACTTTTAATCAAAACCTTTCGCTGTACTGTATAACACAAAACTTAATCAGAAAATGCTTAAACTAAACGTTAAATTTAAACTGAATAATTTGATATAAATAAAAAAAAAATTAAACAAATAAAAACTAATGCCCAATTTTCAGGATAGTATTTAAATCTATAATATGTTAATTTTCATATAAACTTATAGCCTATTTCCGATGTGCGAAAGAATTCTTTCGTTCGAATAACTACATTGAAATTCTAAAAATTTGTTTTTGTTTTCAATGTAGTTATACGAAAGAAAGAATTCTTTCGCACATTAGAAATAGGCTATTAAATCGTATTTAAATACAGATTGATTTTTTAAGTTTTATTAAAAAAGTCCTATTTAATTAAGATAAAAGTATGGTAGCACTACTAAATACTAAGAGATATCAGAAAAAATTGTAGTTATTTACAAGGTGGTCCCAAAAAACAGCTGGATATTATTACTTAGCCTGTTGTTCTTGTATTGTTATGATATTAAGGCCACCTTGCTAAGTTAATCCAATGGAAACTTAAGTTGAACTTAAATGTACCACATTGGTCAAGAAGTGAAGTGAAGAAGAGAATTTTGTATTTAAAATTGGCCATAAGTATAACACAATTAAAATTAAATTTAATTTACTAATTTTTTTTTCTAAATTTATAAAATTTTAATATTATTTTTTTCTCGGTTTTTTTCTTTTTCTTTTATATAAATATTTGTTTGCTTTCTTTATTATTTTTTTTTTTTTAACAAATTTCTACCCTTATTGTTATAGTTTTAAGCGGTTTTTCCACTTTTATAACTAATTGATATATTTTCGTTTCTCTTTCAATTTTTTTCCCCCAGGAATTTCCCCTTTTTATATTTCTTCTGGGGATTATGGTTTTTTTCTTTTTTTTCTTTAAATTTTTTCTTGGACCACACACCTGCACAAAATCCTTATTTCCGACATCCACTGTTTTGCCTCCTTCTCTAATACTCCGGATTTTCCTACCTAGCCAGCTAAATAAACAAAATACATATTTTACTCAGAGCCTACTAATTCACACATTTCACATTAGCCTTACGTTTTATCTTCACTCTTAAAATAATTCATCTACACTTTCACTTTATTTTACTTATTCCTCACGGGACGAATTCCCCAAGGACTCTAAGTTACAATTTTAACTTTTGTCCTTACAAACATTTTGCCACACTTTGTATTAAAAAAAACTTGTTTAAAAAAAAATAAACTTGTTTCAAAAAAACTTCTTTTAAAATAACTTTTTAAGAACTTTGTAGATGTGATCACTTCAAGTAACTTTTCACATTTGATCCTCTATGCAAATTTTCTTTTCATTTTTCTCCTAAAGATTTTCCAGAATTTCCATATTATTCCTAGCCTTCCAAAGTTTTCCCTCGCATCGCCATCTTTTTCTTTTAATTTTCTTTTTTTTCCACCGAATTTTCTAGAACATTACTTGCCGCCAAATGTCCATTTTTTTCTTCCCATATACATATGCAATTTCTCATATGTTTTTATCTAGATTTTCATCCTGACTACTTTTCCTTAAATATTTCCCTTCAATATGCATGTCTTGCTGACCTCCATCCAAACATTCCCTGGATAAATCTCTATCGTATAGGTTTTCCTCTACCAGGCTCTCATGCGTAATCACAAATCTAAATTAAATAAAAGTAAATGAAAAATAATAATTTCAAAGGCAACCAAAATTCTAAATAAAAAAAAAACATTTAATTTAAACATTAAATAATAATAAGAGTGCCTGTGCAAAATAAAAATGTAAACCTACTAGGGAGATCGAACGGTTATTATTCGACCGGTTTTAACCGGTTATTTTAGCTTTGCCCAAGTCGGTTATTTTAAAATGCCCCTTTTTCGAATATCGAATAAACCGGATATTTTGGTATAATAAACCGGTTATTTTAGTAATGTGTAATTTATATACATTTTCCTTACTCTTGTTGTAGATGTACCCGTAATTTAAGTATTTCCTAATGAAATATTGGCCAAACTTAAACTTTTTATGAAGAATGTCAAAACAAAATGTAACAAAGGTAAAAAAACATTATGAAGGTTGGAAATACAAATCGCTTATAAAAGCGTATGTTCTCGTAGAAAAAAAAAACGAAAAACTATTCAAAATACTACAAAATCGTGCGCAGTTAAAAAGTAAATAGTAATTTGTGCAAGAGTATTCTAAATATTAAATATATTTTAAAATAAAAGTTATCTCTAGATATTTTTCGAATGCGATTAAAAAGACAAAGTGAGGTGCTTAAAGTGCCCTAAAATGATAAGTTACAAAGGTTCTTCCATGTCACGACTTATTAATCACCTTTAATTAGTATACATGCTTGACATTAATGTGAACCAAATGAAACTTAACTCGTTCGAAGTAGTTCTAAGGAGATGACAAATAATACTTTACTAAAATACGCTGCAAAAAATGAATCATTCGGTGAAATATCAGCCCGTTGTGTTGCCGAGGACGAAATGCCCGTTAAAGCACTAAAAACTCTTAAGTAGTTCTAGCATCTCTTCATGCTGAAAACTACAACATTACGGCGGAATCAACGATATGGGAAAAATTTCTACCAGTTTTATTTATTAAAACATCAAGAACTAAAAAACAAAATTGAAGAAATGAAACAATGTCATGGAATGTTTTAAATTGTAGTCGACGAATTGACAAATATTTTACACAAAAAGAATGTTCAGTTCACTATTCGTTTCTTTAATGCTTAAACAAAATAATTTGAAATAGATAAACCTGGCTAAGAGGTTTTGTTTGCAACTTTTGAAAAATATGGTGGATTTATATAGATAGCTTAACCACCAACAAATGAAAACTCATTCAAAATAAATTTGAAAGAATATTTCAAATAATAACTTTAAAAAATTCCTATATTTTATTTTCTTTTGCAAAAAGTTTGACTACACTCATAGAAAAATGCGTCTTCATATTGATGATGCTCTAACATCAGAATTGTGACATTTATGCTGTTACAAATGGCATCAATGAGGCAAAAAGTGACATCAATCCAATGACGAACGTCATCCTAAGATGTTGTCATATTTTATGCGTCATCTAATGAATGATGTCATCAGTGCGATGACAAACTATCATCAGTGCGATGACATAATATAACATGTCATAATATATTATTAACATTATTTACATGTTTAAAAAGTAAAATTAGAAGCAAAAATTCTCATATTCTATTTTTATAAATTATTTATTTATACATCAAATTTTTCAAGTAGAATTACTACGAAAACCATATTACAATGACTCAATTTGATGACAGTTTGTCATCGCACTAATGACATGATTTATAAAAACGACTCCGATTCGTAATTTCTGTGATGCCAATGTGTCATACCATTGATGACATAATTTAAATTGTTGACCCTAATGACAATTTAGCCAAGTGATGTTAAGGCTGACATCACAGTATGTAAAGTCGTATCAGTGTAGATCAAATATCATTCAACAGTTTCTAAATTACATTATACAAATATCTTCTTACAAATAAAAATAAGTAAATCAATAAAAAATTGTTAAAAAATTTTGCTAAAGTTTGATCAATTTACTGGTCCCTTTTTCTTCGATTTTATCGTAAAATATTTGTTAGGTCTGATCTAAGTGATATCTATGTATTTTGTTGATTCCTTATCTTTGCAAATTGTTTTGTTTCTATTCAAATTAACGTTTTATTTAAAAACTTATTTGATTTTTGTGTGTTTTAAGTATTCGAATTAAAACCAGTTAACCGGTTATTTAAAAATTGCTTAACCGAAAATCGGGTTTTTTAAAATATCAACTATTCGTTATATTCGAAAACCGGTTATTGAAAAAAGTCGAATAATCGATCTCCCTAAAACCTACACACAAAGAACTGATTTACAAAATTAATGGCAACAGTATGTACACAAACATCACAAAAAATTAACAAAAAAAATCTATTGCCGCAAAAAAAAACCAACAAACCAATATTATGAAAGTTGTATGATTTTATTAAATTTTGAAATGCTTTAGAAATAAATTGTACACCATTATCTGTATGAATTACTTCAGGGACGCCAAATTTATGAAATACTTCCTGTATTAGAAATTCAACAACATTTCCGGCTGTTGCTTTTTTCATAGCTTTTATAAAAGTGTATTTAGTAAAGTGTTCTAAAACAATAAACACTTTTGAAATGGTCTATCAGTGATAAATTGTTTTCCAATTTCTGGTCGAAGATTTTGGTTACATGATTTAATTTCTTTGCAGGTTTGACAATTTTTTATATAGTTTTTTACTTTCGTTGTCATTTTTGGCCAGTAAAATAACCTTTTTACTCGTTCCAATGTTTTTACGATTCCCCCGTGAGCTGCAGTCACACTCGTATGTGCTTTTTCCACTAAAAATTCGGGTGATATTGGCAGGAATCCAAATTTTCCATTGGTGATCAGTTTCATCATCTCTATAGAACTTAATTCTTTTGAATACCAGCCCATCTTCTACCTTCAAATCTGGCAACATTTCTTGATTATTGGTTATGTGTTGAATTAAATCAATGTATTCTTCGCTCTGGAATTCAGTTGTCTCAAAGCCAAAAAGTTCTTCAAAGTTTATTTCATCCGCATTTAAATCCTCCATTTGAATTCTGGACAGCATGTCAGCAACAATGTTTTCGGAGCCTTTTCTATGCACAATATCAAAATCAAACGCTTGCAATTGGAGTGACCAACGTGCTAGCCTTCCAGTCAAATCTTTTAATGACATCAGCTAGCATGATCGGTAACTATTGTGAATGGCATCATCTCTACAAAGGGGCGAATGCCGCCAAACACTCTTTTTCTGTAACACTGTAATTATTTTGACAAGCATTTAATTTTTGTCTATAAAACGCTATTGGGTGTTCCTCTTTTTGGTCGTCTATCTGATATAATACAGCACCTATACCATAATCGCATGCATCACACTGGATCCAAAATCTTTTTGTAAAATATGCGTGCCTTAGTACCGGGACTGACGTCAACGCTTTTTTCAAGTTTTCAAATGATTCAATCGCCTGTGGACTCATTTTAAATTTCTTGTTTTTTTTAAGGGTATCGGTTAGTGGTGCTGCTATTGTAGCAAAGTCTTTCACGAGGTGTTTTTGGTACCCTAATTTCTTAAATGGCTTTTATTTTTTCTGGATCAGTTTTCAAACATCCGCCGCCGATTATAAAGCCAAGGTATTTCAACTGCTGGAAGCAAAATTGGGACTTTTTGAGGCCAATTGTAAGATTAGCCTTTATTAAGCATTCTGAACTTCTTCTAAAATTTTTAGATGTTTTTCAAAATTATCAGAAATGACTAATAAATCATCTAAATATATTAATACATTCTCTTTAAGCCGTTGGGCAATAACTTTATCAATCAGTCTACAGAGTCTTTGAGCAGCATTACAAAGACCGAAAGGCATCACGCGAAATTGATAGAGTGGTCGACCAGGTAAGGTAAACGCTGTATACAGTCTACTCTCTTCGTCTAATTCTATCTGCCAGAAAGCGAATTTCAAATCCACGCTACTTATATAATAAGTTTCGTCAATTCGGCTAAGGATACCGTTTATATTTTGAAGTGGATACGCGTCCTTTACCGTGATTTTGTTTAGCTTCTTTGCATCTAGACAAAATCTATTTTTCCCCGGTTTTCTAACAACAGTCGTCCTATTTGACCAGGGGCTTTCGCTCTCCTCTATTACGTTTAAAGATAGCATGGTGTCTATTTCCCTATATACTATTTATTGAACAGCTGGCGATAAGGGGTAATGCCTGTCCTTCAACGACTCTGCGCCCTCTACTAATTTTATGGTATGCTTTTCCAGTTCTAGTTCAGTTCTTATTACGAACGGTCGATTTTTATCGTGCTGCAACAAAAATAGCAAAATATACCGTGTTACAGTGCCTAAAATTTTGTAAATTTATTATTACTAGAAATAGCAAAACATTTTCTTTAAACTGTGAAAGTATTAAAACGAAATAATAAAAAAAATAACTGTGTTATTACTGAAAATAATCTAACCAAAACAAAATATTATAAAAATAAATTTATTAAAAAAACAAAAAGAAAAACAAAACAATGAGTGTATGTGGACAATGCAACAACAATTTACCATCAAAATATGTAAAGTGTTTTTTGTGTAACTCTCAGTACCACTTCTCCCCTTGCTGCCCTTTGTCGGAGAAAACGTATGCGACAATGAACAGTGAACGGAGAGCCGATTGGAGATGTCACAAGTGCAAGCCGCGTAAGGGATCCACTAACAGCAATAACGCATATCACATCTTAATAGATGGCTCCGAACAAGGAACCCAAAAACAACAAACGGAGGAAGAAAACGAAGAGAATGGTAACATTAAACGTTTCAAAGACTCTCTTTCGTTAAGCGATGCTAACAACAGTTTGCGTATGGTAAAAACAGACGTCAAGGGACTGAAAACCGACATTAACGTTATAAAAACAACAATGCAAGAACTTGCGATCTCAATTAATCAAAACAATCTTCAAATAAATAACAATCTACAGACAGCTCTCGCAACAATAACTAGCTCACTAACAACTCTCACCACCCAAGTAAGAGAACTCTGTGAAAGCAATAGAGAAAAAGAGAAAAAAATAATTGGAGCAACAATTACTAATCAAACATATTGAAATAAAAAATGTTAAGAACGAAAACATACACCCAAACGAAGTTGTTAAAACAATTGCTAATTCCCTAAATGTAAGCCTAAATGAAAATGATATCGGCATTTCGTACTCTCTAAAGAAATCCCAAAAAGTAATAATCGAATTGACTTCTCTTAATAAGAGAAATGAATTACTTAGCAAAATCAATCGTCATAGAGTGGACTCCAGCCTTATAAGTAATGACACAGATCATAAATTCATATACATAAATGAACACCTAACCCCCACACAAACGGCGACTACTATGGCCTGCCAAAACAAAGGCAAACGAGTCAAACTGGAGATTTGTATGGGTTCGCAATGGAAACATCTATACCAAGAAAAATGAAATATCTAATACCATCAATATATTAAATAATGCCGATATTCAACTAATTATATCGGCAATTTAAATATTTAATACATTAACTGCGAATACAATATTACTGCCTTTTTTCAAAATTGTTCCTCTTTTTTTAACGTAAAAAATGAACACAAACACAATTTCAATATTAGATAATTTTTATCAAATAAATAAAGACTATTAAAGTTATCCCACAACAATAATTTATATGAATATTCGTTCACTACGTTTACATTTCACACTATTATTGGCAAACCTGCATAATATCATAAATAACATAAACTTTATACTTCTTGTAGAAACAAATATTACAAACGAAGAGCAACATGTATATAATATAAATGCATTTAGCTCATACTTTCTTAACAGAGACAGTAGAGGTGGAGGTGTAGCCGTCTACATTAGAGAAAAAATAATGCATACCAATATATACATACATAAACACAAACTCCTTTGAGGCTATTCAAGTAAACGTTACAAATAACAACAACAATTTTTCTCTGTTTACAATTTATCGACCGCCTAAAACTAGTGTAAATGAGTTCGTATTAGAACTCGTCAAAACAATAAACACAATAAAGAATAAACAAAACCTAGTTATTGTTGGTGACATTAATATTAATATTCTCAACAAAAATTACACAACAACAAAATACATGGAAATGATCTCCTCAAATGGATTGCAGTGTGCAATTAAAGAGATAACAAGAGAAGACATAACAAAGAAAACAAGCTCTTGCATAGACCACTTGCATTAAAGACCTGCACGAGTGTATCATAAAGTATTGTCAAAACAGATACACCAGATATGTATCTGTTACTATTGATATAAATGAGAGAATGAGTGGAACTGATATTGTATGGTTTTGCTTTTGTCCACTCACCATATCTAAAAACAGTTGCTTATGGTATTGGATTGAGTATATCATAACCTTTTTTTTTTGCTCACAAATATTTGTTGTCACCATGGTATTTTAACAATACTTATTGTTATCTGTTGTATTTTCAAATATTGTTGGAGAGTTGATGCAAATTACAAAGCTTATAAAAATTTATATACGATCTCAACCAGGGGTGCCAGATGGTTTTGGTAAGAAATCTGCATATCATCAAAAACAAATCGGCAATTTAATTTAAAAAAATCGGCATATTAAAAATACCTTTTTTAAACACAATAAAACATATTTTAATGATAAAAAATAACAAAGCAACAATTTACCATTACCTAATGCTTTTAACATAAAAATCAATACAAATAAACGTTTTATAAATAAATATTAGTTAATTAAAAAATTATATGAATTTTCCATATTAGAGCCAACGGAGACATACTGTCATATAACAATAGATTCGTATTAAAGTGCTCTTTCAGAATCTATGGTGATCTAGAAAAAACGATCTCAACTCCACAGTTAAGACTTATTTTCCAACGAAAATATAAAAGTTCGGATTAAACAATAAAAGTAGAGTTTTCTCTCTAAAAAAATTAAATAAAACTTGAGGAGTTTTCAGCCTAAAATAAAACTCACTTGGCTGTCAACAAATAAAACTCTTTTGAGGATTTATATTTTTTCGTCTTTAATAACCATTGATGCCATTAGGATACGAAAGATACAGTTTTCGTACCTTTTGATGACATCAGGTACCATGTATAATCCTGATATTTTTCGTATCTTTTGAATCTGTGCGCAAAATGTACAGATATCAAATTTTAAACTTTCCTACTCTGACAAAGTTTATTTAAGTTATCATTTCGTTATGAATACTAAAAAAACAGTGACAACTAAATACAAAAATAACATGTATTTTGTTGTTAGGTTTTCTAAGTTCTTCTGTAGCTTGCTTATTCTTGTGTATGTGTGTTAAGATGAAATTTTAGAAGAAAAATTTATATGATAACATTAAAATGTATTTTTTGGAAAAAAGTGTATCTCTTTAGAAACTAAAATGTATCTTTCTCGAAATTTCACTGGCAACACTGATAATAACACTCATTTTGTTTTTCTTATTTTTTAATGACAATTTAAATGCAGTACAAGCTGATTAGATAATACTGCTATACAAATTGTAAAGATCTGACCAGCGGCAAGTTTTGAGTGTCGATCTTTTATTCCTCAACTGAGTTTTAATTAATGACGGCTAAATCGAACTCCCTTTTTAAGAGTTTAATTTGACCTTTTATATTTACGTTCAAGAGGTAACTGTTTAAAAAGGACTTTTTTGTTTTTAATTCACAAAATAGCTCCGGGACTGAAAATAATAATAACTATTATTTTTTTGAAAGGCTATGAGAAAAATTCCTTTATTTCCAGTTGGGAATTTTTAACCATTGTCGCTACATATATTTTATATGAGTTATCGTAGCCAATTTAAGTAACAATTTTTTTTTTGTTATTGATAACCATTATTTCAACCAAAAAGCATTTATTTTTCCATTATAAACAAATAATTTATTTTTTTGGTTGCAATTATCCATTACAAGCAAATAAGAAAGTAGTCTGCATGCCCGACCCTACGATGCTCCACACCACAATATTTAGAAATAACTTTTCAAGAGTGTAGCTTAGGGACCCATGGGCAATCATGGACCACGCCATTATTTTATGAAGTTAAGATTCATGTCAAAGTTCTCACCATTGACAATATGCTTGTTCCTTAGGACAATTAGAACCTTTGTACCAAATTTCAGCAATTTATCTTCAAAAGTGCGACCTGAACTTTACGTACAATGTTTACATAGACAGACATTTTTTGTATGATTTTTTTTGTCTCTTATTTTATAACTGTTACGATCCTTGAAATAACTGTTATTAATGAACTTTTTTGATACCAGTTATAACTGCCACCGTTCCTGGTTAATTGTTTTTATGGATATAAAAAGTTTTTGTTTAAATTTTTTTATTATTATACATTAGACCTGGCGCAGCTAATATGGAGTTTTTTATTTTTTGGTAGTTTTTCAAAATTTTGACCTTTGACCTCATTGTGGCACGGGTTGGCACCATCCGATCAGCCTGAAAATTTGCTATATCAATTTTGGCATCAAATCGCATATTTTCATCGCTACCCACATTCAAGTTTAAAAAAAAAGTTTTTAACGCCAGGTCTATTATACATATATTAGTTTGACACTTTTATTAAATAACTTTAAATATAAGCATAAAAATCGAATTATTAAATTTGAAATAATCTTTAAAAAAATAATTCCTTGCAAAGATTAATTTTTCAGTGGATATCGAAATTTGATTTTTAAGGTTGAAGAATTCTCGCATTTTAAATCTGATTTTCTTTTTGCAAAAAAACTTGAATATTTACTTTACTTTCTTAAATTAAATTGGCTACCGGAGGTATAAGCCTTATCCTCAATAGCATATAATCCTATAAAATTAAATATTTACATTGACAGTGAATATAAATTAAGCTTAACTTTACTCTTTTGTAAGTAATAATCCCTTTTTCCTTTAGAAAAATAAATTATCTCTTCTTTTAGCTTTGGTCAAAAAATCGTTAAGTTTTTTTCTTTCATTTGGAATTAATGCTTTTATTCTTTATACCTAGTTGAATATTTTTCATAATGTGCGTGTGTGATGGGTTAGACAAACACTACATACATATGTACATATATGGAATAAATCTAACCCATTTTCCTTAAGTATAAGCGCTGAATTAATAACAGTTGTCTCTTTGTAACGTTAAAAGTTACCCAAAATTAAAAATGTATACAACACAAACCAAAAGCTACCGTATTTTAAGTTCTTATCAAAAAATCGGTAAATAGGCACTTTGATAATTTAGAGAAAAAAAATCGCCATGGCCTGATCGCAACGCTTCTTGCTAGTTTTGTTGTTGTTGCTCGGCAATTTTCACTACCACAGCACGAAAAAAACCCATCCTTTTAAGGGCATCAATGAATTTGTTACAAAAACAAAATACATGTGTTGTTTTTTTGGTAATTCTTTTTTATTATATTTTCCAATAATTTTTGTCTACATGACTTTTGAACGAATAAACGCCATTCTTTTAAGGGCATCGAAGAATTTGTTACAAAAACAAAATACATGTGGTTTTTTTTTGGTAATTTTTTTCAATAATTTTTGTCTACATGTCTGTTGAACGAAAAGACCCCATCCTTTTAAGGGCATCAAAGAATTTGTTACAAAAACAAAATACAAAATATTTTCGTTGAAAGACAATTGAAAAAAAACGGCATCGTACAATAAGTAACTCATTGTGTTCGATCAGTATCAACTAGTATTTGCTTTTGTAAAACAGATATAAACAGATATGTTACTCTCATTCTCTTTTTATCAACTCATATCCACTATGTTACAAAAAATATCCATATCAACTTATATCTGAAACACTCGACAACTCATCCATACACACACACTTTAGTAAACACACTGAAACTTGTACAAACAGATATATCTGTGCACGTCTTTAACTTGCATATAAGAAACAACAAAGCAAACACACAAACACACGCTGGAGTAATCAGAACAAGCATATCGGATCATTATGCACTATTTTGTTGTATCCAAGAAGAAAAAGTAAAAGAAAAAATAAAGCAGGGAACGGAAAGCCAATCTTTACAGAGCGCCAAATTTTAATAGTTTTAAGGTTAACAAAAATATTAAGGCAATAAACTGGATTCAATTAGTGAATCAAAATATGAACACTAATGAAATCTTTAACAAAATTTATGAAACATTTATGAAAAATCCAAACAACAGTGCATTAATAATAATAAAAGAAAACGTAAGAAAATAAATCCTTGGATGAGTACGGAATTAATAGAATATTGTGAAATTCGGGATAAACTTTACATAAAATGGCTAAATAATAAAAATAACAAAAATTACGAAAATGATTATAAAAAATTTCGAAACTGTCTAAATAAAAAAATATTTAATGCAAAAAACTATTATTTTAAAAGAAAATTCCAAGAAAATGCAAACAATATAAGAGCTACATGGCAATTGGTAAATGAAATAACCGGTAGAAAGATATCAAATATTGACGTTACATTACTAAATTCGTTTAAGAATGATAACATTAAAACTATCGCAAACAAGTTTGCAACAAATTTTAAAGAAAATGTTAATAAAATGTTATATAAGTGTAATATTAAAACATGTCTGAAAAGTCCAACGACCATTCAAAACTCCATGTTCTTATCTCCCGCAACTGAAGATGAGGTATGTAACATTTTAATACACCTAAAAACACAAAAAGGAGCTGGAGCTGATGGAATTAGGCTTAAAGATCTAAAATATAACGCTACTATTTTAACACCCATAATAACAACCTTCATAAATTCAAGTATAACAAACAGTATCATACCAAATATTTTAAAAACATCGTTAATACGTCCAATTCATAAAAGTGGAACTAAAAACGACATTAATAATTACAGACCTATAGCGATATTACCAGCGATTGAAAAAGTACTGGAAGATAAGTAGTAAAAAGATTAAATGAATTTCTCATAAAATTTAAAATCATTGATCCTAACCAGTATGGCTTTCAAAAAGGAGGAAACATTAATAAATTATTAGGAGATTTCTCGCACCACGTAAACACTTGCTTAGGTGAAAATTTACACTGCTTGGCCCTTTTCGTCGATTTTAGTAAAGCTTTCGATACACTTTCGCATACGAATTTATTAAGAATGCTTGAACGAAACGGTGTTAGTTGAAAAAGCTTGGACTGGTTTAAGGATTACTTAGATCTTAGAACCTTTCTCATATATGCCAATGATATGTTAAAAGTACACCAAGAATGTTCTGCGTTTGCTTACGCTGATGATACAGCCATAATAGTATCCAACAAAGACATTGATATCGCTTACGTAAATATGCAAAATCAGCTAAACCAAATCACAAAATGGTGCGATGATATTGGACTTGTTATAAATGCAGCAAAGGTTATGCACATTAAACCACCTCATCTCAATTCAATAGATATTTTTCATGATTACCTTTGTCTTCACAACAATAACAACAAAAGCTCTACAGAAATTTGCGCTACCACAATAGAATTGGTTAAAACTTATAAATATTTAGGAGTGTACGTTGATGACAACTTTAAGTGGCTCTCCCACGTTCAGTATCTCTCAAAGAAACTGCGTAAATCAGCCTACAGTCTGTATCATCTTAGTAACTGTTCAACCTTTGATGTTCTAAAACAGGCATACTTTTCGTTAGCAGAATCTGCAACATGTTGCAGATTCCTACAACAAACACAAAACCAAATACTTAAAATACTACTTAAAAGCAAACATCACAACCAACAACAACTACAAATAGAATCCGTATATACTAACACAAACAACACACAAAATATGTCAAACAACAATTTACCTCTGGAAAACTCAAGAAACAACAGAAACATCAATACCAACAACACGTACACCAACACACAACACATCAATATCAATACCAACGGTAATACTTACACCAACGACAGCACTTACATAAACGTTGTTACGAGCAACAACACGATAAACGCATACACCTACAACAATAGCTCTATCATCAATACACAAAACACTTTAAATAATACAAACGGCTACTACACGATTAACTACAACACTCAAAATATTTTATACACAGGCATAACTAACAACCAAAACGTTGATAATAACACACTCGTAAACAATTCCCAGGGTAGCAACAACACACACGTTAATAACAATACACACGCGAACAACAACACACACACAACACTCACTTCTAGTCTTGTGCCAAATCGTTCATTTTAGTGAGCGCTCATTTTCGTTCAATCAGTAAAAGTTAACCCGTTCGTTCAGTTCGTTCATTCCGTTCAATCGCTCTTTTTATCATACTTTTTATACCAGTAAATAGAGTGGTAAAAAAGAAAAGAAGAAAACAACAAACAAATAAATACAAAATAAAAAAGGTGTTTAATCAAAACAAAAAAAAATTATTTCTGTATTAAATAAATTTAATTTTATAAAATTAAACAAACAAATACATATGTATATACAAAATAAAAAAAGTGTGCTTAATAAAAATAAATTTAATTTTATAAAATTAAACAAACAAATACATATGTATGTATATACAAAATAAAAAAAGTGTGCTTAATAAAAACAATTGTGTAAAAAATGTTAATGGTAATTTTTTTACCTGTAAAAAAAGCAGAGGCAGAAGGAGTAACAACGATTTTGGCTAATGATCCAGATGAAGATCGTCTGGCTTGTGCTGAGAAAGACCTACAAAATTGACAGTGGGAGGTAAGGAAAATTCATTTTTTTCTAGTGTGAATTTTAAGGAAACATTTTCTTTAAATTTTTTAGGTTTTCAACGGTAATGCACTGGGAGCTCTTTTAATGAAGGAAGGTAAACAAGTACTTTTTGCATTTGAAGAAGCCATAAGCTTTATGTATTCTGCGGCTTTACTCGATAAAGATGACATTAGTACTGCCACACATCAAACTCTCCCTAATGAACCTACTTATTTTACAATGATTTTTCAATCATTTTTATATCTTTAATAAACTTTACTTGTAAGAAGATAATTGTGTAATGTGATTTAGAAACTGTTAAATGATGTTTGATCTAGCAAACGTTTTGCAAAAGCAATCAAATTTTTAATTTAACTATTATATGACTATTATATGACAGTAAATCATACTGCCAAATTGAATATCGGTACATAATATACCTTAGGTCCAATATAAAGACCACTTTTGGAAAACACTTTAGTATGCCTAAAACCGTAACAAATGATACTATTGTAATAAAATTTAATATGTGATTTTTATTTAAGAAAAATACAAAGAAATAAAATTATTTTTAACAAAATATTTTTTAATGCATTTTTAATTCATAAAAAGAAGTACAATTAAAATAAAAAATGAATAATCTTTATATCTAGTTCTACTTAAATAAGTATTAATTCTAACAATTAATACTTAACTTATTGTTAGTTCATGTTTTAATTAAGATACAATATACATTAGACCGACTCAAGTTGTATGGAGCCGAAAAAAGTGTTTTAGTTAACCCTCTGAAAATAAAGGTTGATATGTTTTATGATGATTCCCAAAATATTTTGGTTCTAACGTTGACCATCCGTGAGCTGGACAATTTTTAAAAAAGGTCTTTTTTTCAGTTTTTCAAATTTTTTTGTACTTTGCTCCAAGACGACATAAATAAAATTTCGTATCATCAAAAAGGGTTTTTGAAGCAGCATCCAATGGTATATAAAACTTGACCACTTGCGGCCTACTAATTGAGATATTAAGCTAAATACATATTTTCGTTTCGGGTTTTCATACAAATTCTACATATGTATGTGGAAGTAATGCTCTGCTTTTCAAATTGAATCTGTTTTAATATAATGTTAATATATATATTTTTGTAATTATTCACATAAACCGCGAAAATCGCGATATATTTTATGTTTTTTTCATATATATAGGCAATATGGGTATAAAACTTTTTAATTTTTTAATTTATCAAAATGTGAAAAATACAATAAAAAAATATAAAATTAATAAAAAAAATACGTAGAATTTGTATGAAAATCCGAAACGAAAATATGAATTTAGTTAAATATCTCAATATGTAGTTCGCAAGTGGTAAAGTTTTATATACCATTGGATGCTGCTTCAAAAACCCTTTTCGATAATAACAAATTTTATTTATGTCGTCTTGGAGCAAAGTACAAAAAAATTCGAAAAACTGAAAAAAAGACCTTTTTAAAAATGGTCCAGCTCACGGATGGTCAACGTTAGAACCAAAATATTTTGGGAATCATCATAAAACATATCAACCTTTATTTTCAGAGGGGTAACAAAATCACTTTTTTTTTTGAGTCGCTCTAATATACATATATGTTATATATATATATATTATTATATTATATATATGTATATATATTTATAATCATAAGCAGTAGATCCCGATAATTCATAATCAACGGGATCGACTCCTTTTTACGAATTAGAGAAGTTTTTGAAATGACGAGGTTAAAATTAAAAAAAAAACGATTCATAGCGGTTTGAATTTAGGGAGTTTTAAATCAAAAATCATATGATATAAGAGGGTTGCAATTATTTTAAAACAAACAATTCATATGTATGTAATAAATACTAAAAACAAAAATTATTAATTTTTCATTAATATAAGATTTAAGAATTGCGAAAAACTTGTAAAAAAACATTGCCTTAGTGTTTTTTTTTTTTCAAAACATATTGGTTTTTACTAAAATTTATAAGAGGTTGCTTATGAACGATTTAGAGGGGTCTTCTCAAACTTAGAATTGCAAAAATTACGAATTAACGAGGGGACTAGCCGTTAACTTCGAATTGTTGAGGTTTTTTGAATTAACGGGGTACGAATTAACGCGGTTCGACTGTAATATTAAAAGTAAAGAATGCATCCTGGCGGATTTAGAAATTCAATTTAAAACACAGGTGCTTGGTAAACTTTTGGTGAGCTAATTTAAATATTAAAATTTAACAATTAATAATAGCATTTGTGTCCATACATTTATTTAAATTTAATATTTATTCTTATTTCAAACGTTTTTTAAAAATACATTTACTTTGTAATTAAAATTTTTTTAATTTTCATATGAGTCGTCGCAAATTTTCCTGTCGACATAAACAGTGTTAATTATCTCGACATCAACTTAAAAGCGCCGTAAAAAATGACAAGTGATTATCAATAGTTTTAGATTGTTATCTTGAATTTTTATTTATTGAGGTTAGCTATCGTGCGAACAATATGCTACTTGGCTGTGTCTATAGGCCAGATAAGTATATGCAATTGGACACACTTGTTGACAAATTAGAAAATATTTCTGTAACGTACTCTGAAGTTATTATAACTGGTGACTTTAATTGCAATTTGCTTGAAAATGAAAATCTAACTACTATCATGTCTACACTAAATTTATCCGCCGTTAATACTTTAAGGCCAACGCACTTCTCGACCACAAACAGTACATTACTCGATTTAGTTTTTGTGAGCAACGTACAAAATGTGTTACTATATGAGCAGTTAGCTGTACCTTCTTTTTCCAAACATGATTTAATTTTTATGTGCTATAAATTTACAGTGGAGACAGGAGTTAGAACGTTTAGTTTTCGAGATTTTAAAAGTATTGATTTAGAAAACTTATATCGTGATCTCATTAACTCTGAATGGGATCGAATTTTCTATTAACCTACGGCTGATGAGCAAGTTACCGTTCTTAATAAATTAATACTTCAGATTTATGACAATCACGGACCGATAAAAATTAAGACGGTTAAAAATAGAGCTAAGCCGTGGTTCACAAATGAAACTAAATTGTTAATAAAAAAACGTGATGACCTATACCACATGTGGAAAAGATACAGAACACCCGAACTGCATAATGAATTTTGCGTAGCGCGAAAAGCCGTTGTTTCAAAAATCAGACATGATAAGTCTTCGTACTATTTTAATAAATTTAATTCGGCAGTTGACACTAAAAGTAAATGGAAACATATACGAGATATTAGCGTTAGTAAGTCAATTGAACGTTCAGTAGAAGTTGATGTTAATTTGATTAATAAAAGCTTTATGAGTATTCCTTTTCCAACAGTCCAGTTCGACTTTTTTTTCGGATATTACTAGCAAAAACTTATCTCTTGCCTACACTTTTATATTCGTCTGAAATTTTTACTGGTTGCAACACAAAGGACATGAGAAAACTTACCGTTACGTACAACAACATCATCCGCTATATATTCTCTTTAAAAAAGTTCGATAATGTATCGCAATATTCCTGTCGTATTTTCAGTATATCTTTTTCAAACTATTTACAATTTAAAAACCTTATTTTTCTTTACAAAATTATTATGACAAAGGAGCCAGATTACCTTCACAAACGTTTACAGTTTACAAGATCGTGCAGAGGAAAAGGAATACTTCAATTTCGTCACCGTGACCATGCATCTGAATGTCAATTCTTTATATTAACCATACGTCTTTGGAATCAACTTCCAAATAATTTGCAAACCACTAGCAACGCAATAAGGTTTAGAAAATTACTATTAGAATATTTTTCGTAATACTTGTTTGTTTAATTCTAACGCAAAATTTTTGTTATTATTTTATTTGATTTTTTATTATCTTTTAATTCTGTAGCTAAAATTTATTTTCACTGTTTTTGCATTATCATTTTTAAATATTCAACTCAATTTGTTTAATTTAACTTGTCTGATTCTAATACTGTAATTTATAAGATATTGTGTCTTGTTGTATTAGAAAATCTAATTAATAAATACAAATACAAATACAAAATACTTTTGTTTAGTCTTAAAGACATACATAAGTATATACATACATACATGTGTAAAAAACTTATACATTCAAAAAATTAAGTTCATATTTGATGGAAATAATCTAAAAATAAAAAAGTAAATATAGTCAAATAAAAATTATTTTTCATATTATTACCTTTTAATATTTTTACGGCTTACATATTCCGTTGAAGAAAAATCAGGCTTGAGACTTTATCTGATTTCAATAACGTCCGCCTATCATTTAAAATTTGACCCATTGACGAAAATATCCGCTCGCAAGGTACTGATGTGGCCAATATACATAGCCGTTTAAGAGCGAATGCATAAACTCGTGGATATATGTGTTTCCGTTCATTCCACCACATTAAAGGATCAAGAATTCTATCTAAATATTCCTCATTGAGGTATTTATCGAATTCTCTTATAGCTGCGGCAGAGTTGTTGTCAGGACGAACAGTTTTGTTGTGCTCCTGGTCGTATTCTGTCCAAAAGTTGGAGCCTTCCACAGCACTTACGGCAGATCTTTCTTTCTTGAGTTTCATCAATATTTACATTTGGCAGGCTTATCGTACACAACTTGTTACGTTAGGTTTTTACGGCTGCCTGGTACGAAACTTCGGTTTTAAAACCCCTACGTTTAAATCGGGGATCTAAAATTGTGCTTTCAGCATACAGTGCATATTTTTCATATTCCCCAAACCGAGATTTGAGGTCAGATTTAATTTTAAATATCACTGATACCTTGGTGTCGGAGGAAACACATTTAGAAATAAAAAGCTCCAGAATATTACAAATAACTGTTACTTTTGATAGAGTAACATTCTTTTCTGCACACATTCCCACAGTTACCTCAAAAAAAACGGCTTTAAAATGGGAATTATTTCATTAATATATCCCCAGTCCTGTATGGATAACAACAACTCAGGGCGTTTTAAAGACAAAGTTGACGTAACAGCATCCTTTGTCGCTACAATTCTCTCCAGCATTAGGTAAGTTGAGTTCCACCGTGTTGCTACATCTTGATTAAGCTTAAGCTCAGGTATCCCCATTTGCTTTTGAGTCTCAAAAAGCTTTCTAAGACCCTGGCTACTTCGACGAAAATATTCAACTATTCTCCTTACTTTTGCAATTGTATCTTCAACTTCACCTAAAGCTGCTTGAACAACTAGGTTGAGAGAATGTGCAAAACAACCCACTCCCCGCCAGTTCCCCAGGCGAACTGCTGAAACAATATTTGCCGCATTGTCACTAACTATTGCTGTTACTTTGTAGTTGATATCAAACTCCAGCATAGTTTTTTTTAAAAAATTGCACAAATTTTCAGCTGTGTGCTTTTCTGAAAATTGTTCGCACGCAATCAAGAATGACAACAGCTTCTTGTCTTTGTCTATATAGTGCGCTGTTATAGCTAAGTATATAGCTGGCATTCGTCCTCGATGTCCAACTATCTTTAGTGAGACACACTGCTACAGATGTACGAATATTATTTTTAACGCTTTCCAGAATTTCCATATGAGTACTGGGAAGTAAATTTTTGGATAATGTCTTTCTGGTGGGTAACTGATACCCTGGGCAATACGACACTTCATGTATCAGTTCCCTGATTGCTGGCTCCTCAACAAAACGCAATGAATGATTGCCCTGAGCCACCGCCTTCAGCACTAGTCTATCAATCCGTTGCACCTTTCGAATTGGAGGAGGTTTGCTGACAAATTGTGTCATGGTTTGCTGCTGTAGCCTGACTTGTGAACTGGTAGACGGTTGTGAAATGGTAGACGGTTGTGAGCTCGTGGAAGGCTGTGGGTTGGGTAAAGTTTGTTCGTCTATAATTACCTCTGATGACTGCAAATTCAAGGATGTCTGGCGTTGTAATGACCGAGGCGTTAAGGGATGTTTCGATTTTAGGTGGCGACTAAGGTTTCCAGAAGATCCATTAGCAACACTCAAAGAAGATTTGCAGTAGTTGCATTTGGCACGATCTAATCCATCCTCTGTGAAATGTATCCATATTTCGCTGCTCTTTCGTGATGACATCTTTTTATATTTATTTATTTAGTTTTTATTACAAAACTTTCACTTTTAAAATGATACAAAACCGCTTTTTTTAAACATAAGCTATCTTTATGAGATTCACAATTTAAAAAAAAAATGACTGTTAATTCAAATTACAAAAAGTACCACAGCGATGATAAAACAAAATTTACTTTCTTAACCTTTCGAAGCAACTCTGATTAGGTCGCAAAAATATAGCTTTAAATACTCACATCTTAATACAACTGAAAGAAAGAGTATATCATAATGGAAATAACATAACATAAAGAAAAAGATAAAAATGAACGAACGACATGAAAATTTTTTCTTTCAAAAATTGAACGATGCATCACTGAGCAAAACGCGCTCAGCAAAATGACCGGCTCACTTCGTTCAGTTGTGTGAATCGTTCAATTGAGCGGGTTCGTTCATGAACGACACAACTCTACTCACTTCAACAATAGCACACATATTAACAACAACATGCACAATAACAATATACAGGTAAACAACACATATAATACAACTGAAAATATGTCGAATATAAACAGCTATAGATATACCAATATCAACAACACAATCACCTACAACATCTTAAATGACAACACCAACAACAACATATACACTAGCAACAACGTGCATTCCGTCAACAATACGCAAATAAATAACAGCACGCAAATCAACCGAAATAGCATAAACACTAACACAACCAATACATATCACAGCAACTCACATAATGTACTACAGAACACAAGCACCACAAGACTAGAATAATACTCATTCGTGTTAAAATCATCTGGTTCCTTTTCGTGATGTATTGCAGATATTTCGAAAATTTCAGGCGCCAGCTGAAAAGCTTTCCAAAAATCTACACCTAAATATGCATCCTGTTCTAAATCTGGACATAAATGAAATAGTATCGGCACGGTTCTATCCCTAAACGTAATTTCCAAACTTACTTTACCAAGCAGTCTGTGTACCTTTCCTGCTGCGGTTGAAACGACGGAATATATGGGCTTAAAGTTAATTCTCAATTTTTCCACTAGCTTCATACATCCTTTCCCTAATAAACTAATCGAGGCACCTGTGTCTAATAAGACTCTAATAAGAATATTTCCTATGGAAATTTCGGCAAAAGCGCGAAGATAATGTTTACCATCTATTGTTTTAATGGTCTCTATTACAAGTTTTCTAACTTTTCTTTTCTCCCTAAACTTGTTTCTTGATTTTCTTATTCTATTTGAAATTACCCTAGGTATTACTATTTACTCTTTAAAAATTGTATTCCTAACTTTTCTCAAGTGAATAAGTATGTCGCATTTGAGGGATAAACTTATTAAACTTTCCTACCGCATATACTAAATTAATTTTTTTTTCTTTTACAGCTGAGTCGTAGGCGGGTTTTCCTTGAAACGATGGTTCCACGAGGCTACCTCGTTCCTCGAAAAATTCCTCTCTTTACAATCGGTACAATTGGGTGATATTGTGTTCGGTTTTCCACACCAGTACAGTTCATGAGCATATGACCATTTTGTCTGCAATTCCAGCATAAAAGAGGATTTCTGTATGATTTATTTTTGTCAAACTGGAGTTCTGCCACTTCTTCATTCGATTCAGGTATATCCAATATTTAAAATTTCATTTACCTTAGCAAAACTTTGCTCTCCTTTCGGCAGAATATTTTTTCTGCCTCTACACACTCTTGCCTAAGTTCCTCTACTGAGCTAACGGCCATAGGGTAAACTCTATTTCTAAACTCTATTTCTAAGATTTTTCTTAATTATTTTTATCATTTCCCTTTCAGGCATGGACATCTCTAACCTAGATCGCATTTGTGTCATCGTAAAGAAAAATGCATCAATTCCTTTACCAGGCTGCTGTTTCCTTTCGACCATATCGCTCATCAGCTCTGGTCGATTGGTATTGTTTTAACAGAGCCTCTTTCAACGTGCTCCATTCTGAGACATAATTTGTTTTAATAAAAAGCCAATACCATTTTTCGGCCACACCTTTGACTAACAAATGAAAATTGTCCAGAACCTCATCCCACGATACACCATTTTTTTTGCTGCAAACGTTCAACACGAAAAACAAAATCTTCCACTGCTAACCTGTTTCTGTTACCATCAAACTCAAGTCCCCATTTATCGATCCTCATCTTATGGTAAGTTCTACAAGAACCCTCATTATTATTATTTAACGATATTCTGGACGATTGGACTGAATCCCCAGGTGAAATATTTAAAGGTTCTGCACTAGTACTATTGCTAGTTTTTGCTATTTCTATTTCCTCCCTAAGTTTTTTATTCTCCTGCTGTGTATGCTGTACAACAAGGCTCATCTTTCCTACGGTAGCTGTTAATTATGCCATCTGCGTTCTCATATCGCCAACTTGTGACAAAACACCTTGTTCTACCGCCCTTCTAATAGAATCGTCTATTCCATTAAAATTCATCTCCTGCATTTGATGTGCAGCAGCACTCGTGCCAGGAACATTGGTGTTTATTGTTTGGGACACGAATTTGAGGAACGTTATTTTCTGGACCCTGACTCATTGCTTTTTCTCTACCTGAACTAGGTTTTCTACTAGGGGTATTTGATTTATACGTTTTCTCAAATGCACGAGGGGTAGACCTATTGAGATCAAATTGTTCCTGTCTTGTTCTTTTCTATCCTTTTTATCCTTAGGAGATTGACGCATATCCTTCAGAACATTCACTAAGCTATTAGGTTCCCTATATTTTAAAAGAGAAACCCCCTTAAATTTGGAAAAACTTTATTCCAACAAAAAAGAACTTTATATTGTTGCCCTTTAAAAAAAATTTCTTATAATTATTCTAACTTGTTTTTTTTTTCAAGTATTTTAAATATGTTTCTATATGTTTATTTAATTTTTTTGGATTTGGCATGAAGATAAGTAGCATTGTCGAAGTGGTTATTATCAAAAAAAAATTTAAATTAGAATATTCCTAAAATATCATTCATAGTACATTAAACAATTTTACAACCAATGATGTGCCTATCCCTCCAATACAGTCCCAATTTCATATCTCCGAAGAACCTGAGGTTATGAGAGGTGTAGGTAAACGGAATGACCTTCGATACAACAAACCCTGTAATCATCAACTATCATACAAGTGGCTATCGAACCGTCAACCCTTAAGATAAAAAAGCTGAGGCTAAAAAAAAAACTAAAAATAGGCAAAGAATGACAATACAATTTGAAAATTTTCCAAATAGTTAGAGAAACAATTTTTAAAGCTATTAGCTATCTTCCCTAATGTACTGGTCGAATTCCCAGTTTCTCTAATATATCAATTCAAATATTATTTTATACTTCCCCTAATAGACCTTTTCCATAGGGGCAATAAAAAAACTTTACACACTATTTCGTTGGGCTTTTATAAAAATATCTAATGTTATATTTTCACATGCTTAGCTGTCCTGCATGTTATCCAACACGATTTTGGAGAGCACTGTACCTAAAAGCAGTATTTTCCTAAATCGTTTACTTCACTCTAAATTTGGGCGCCATTTATGTTACAGCCGTAGAGACCAGTGAGGTTTCCGACTAGCCACGGTGAACAACTCCCAGAAGGTTCCAACCCTGCTCACTGGGTACGCTGCACATAAAAAAAAATAATCAGGTACTACCTAAATTAGTCACTACACACATGTACTACAAAAATTATATTTTATTTCCTCTTTTATATTTTCAGGAAGCGGTTGTTTTGCCTCCAGTTTGCCCACCCTACCATGTCACAAGAGGATCCACTACACATTCATTTGTGATCCACTAAGCCACCCGACTTCTCCAAACCTACCTTACCTTCATGCCATCAATCCTCTTTAAATTTAAGCCAAACACTTCATAGTGAATTCATCTTAAAATTTCAAATTACATATTTTATTATACATATGAGGAGCCGCAGAACAAAACGTACTTTTTCGCATTTTTTGACAAATTGGTTTTTTAGTATTTTTATAATATTTGGGTTGAGATCTTTAAGAAAAAATCTAGTTAGCATATTTTATTTAATTTTTTTTTGCCAAGAAAATGGGTTCTAAAAAAATTGATGCATAACAAAACGTACATTTTTAATTTTTATTTTTCAAAACGTGCTTTTTTCATTGTTTTTGCCATTTCTTCGAGTAGTTGTTTTAATAACATAACATTTCTTAATATTTTTAATTTGTTTGACGTTTATTTATGTCATTTAATTTTCGTTAAAATTAACTGTTTAATAATAAATTCTTGAAAACGCGTCGAAAAAGTAAAAATTTTCATTAAAACAAAAACAAAGTTTAAGAAATTTTTTTGTGTTTATCATACAATTTACCGTTTTTAAAAGAGAGAGAAAAGCGTCAAAATTCTCATGTATGAATATTTAATTAAGGCCCTAATCATGTACAGCGCAGCGCAACGCCAAACAATAACATTGAAAGCACAAACAATGTCATAAATATTTTGTATTTTTGTTGTTGCTTTCAACAGAAATTCATGTACCGTTTTAAAATTTTCAACGACACAAGCAATGGAGCGTTTGAAATTTTAAAACGCAATGTGAATTTCTGTAGAATGCAACAACAAAATTACAAAATATTTATGACATTGTTTGTGCTTTCAATGTTAATCTTTGGCGTTGCGTTAGTTCTGTGGCGTTGCGCTGCGTTGTACATGATTAGGGCCTAAGAAATGTTTGACAAACAAACACTATTTTTTAAACTTTGCTTTTGTTTTAATGTAAATTTGTATTTCTTCGACGCGTTTTCAAGAATATCCACCAATAATTGCAATAATTTAACTATTGTTTGGAGAATGAGTGTTATGAAAAAAATAATTAATACAATAGTATAATTAAAACATGGAAGAATTACAAGAATCTGTAGAAAATTTAAATATGGGAATACGTAAAAAGCAAAAATTTAAAAAAGTAAATATTGCGAGTTTTATTTCAACATTTTGAAAACGACGTTGGTAAAAAAGTTTAACTATTTAAAATGTATTATACTTAATAACTTTAAAATCTGTATTAAATTATAAAAAAGAATTGTTTTGTTTTCTATTTAATTTGAAATAAAATAATAAAGTTTTCATTTTACATATTTTTTATTTATTTTTTACTTTAATGGCTTAGGTTTAAAACACATTCAGTTATAATATTATCGTCTAAAAAAACGCACACCAAAACGTTCCTTTTTCTATATTTTTAAACACAACGTACTTTTTTCATTTTTTTAACAAAACGTACTTTTTTCGATATAAAATTGGTTTGATATTAAACATCCTTGACATTTAATGTGTTGACTTACGGCAGTTTGATTCATCTTTTGGTAAGCAAAAAACTTGTTTCCATTTCCAGGTTCATGGAGTTTTTTAAGGGGTCGAAATAACTAATCCTCAATTTCCCAAAAAATTTTAAATGTGTAAAAAGTACGTTTTGTTCTGCGGCTCCTCATATATAAAAAAAACAATTTCAATTTCCTTAATCTAATTTTACTATTTTAAGTTTCCCAAAAAAAAAAAACAATTACATAAGATAAAAAAAACGATTATAAAAACTTTTAATACCTATTTTTAAAATTCCTCAAGTACAGCAAAAGATTTCTCAACGCCTATATAATTATCTTCACAATAAATTTTTCCTACACCACTACAAATAAAATTCCTCCTTTCTAGTCAAACCTTTTCTCTTTTATATACATATGTAACTTTCCAAAAAAAAAATTATTTCTACCTTAACCTGAAGGAGCTCCCTAGGGCTAGCACTTTGTCCTTAACACTTTTCAGGAACAATACCAAAAACACAACAAAAAAAAAGATTTAACTCTGCAACTGAACAATTTTACTTCCGGTGTAATAAACTAAATAAAAGAATATTTTAAACAAACAAAAAAATAACATATTTTTAGGCCGTACTAATTCTGATTTACTTTTAATCAAAACGTTTCGCTGTACTGTATAACAAAAAACTTAATCAGAAAATGCTAAAACTAAACGTTATAATTAAACTGAATAATATGAAATAAATAAAAAAAAAATGAAACAAATAAAAACTAATCATAACACAATTAAAATTAAATTTAATTTACTAATTTTTTTTTTCTAAATTTATAAAATTTTAATATTATTTTTTTCTCGGTTTTTTTTCTTTTTCTTTTATATAATAAATATTTGCTTGCTTTCTTTATTATTTTTTTTTTTAACAAATTTCTACCCTTATTGTTATAGTTTTAAGGGGTTCTTCAATTTTTATAACTAATTGATATATTTTCGTTTCTCTTTCAATTTTTCCCCCCAGGAGTTTTCCCCTTTTTATATTTCTTCTGGTGATTATGGTTTTTTTTTCTTTTTTTAAAAGGATTCAAATTCATTACCTGGCTATGGTAGCAGATCTTTAAATTTTTTCTTGGACCACACACCTGCACAAAATCCACTGTTTTGCCTCCTTCTCTAGTACTCCGGATTTTCCTACCTAGCCAGCTAAATAAACAAAATACATATTTTACTCAGAGCCTACTAATTCACACATTTCACATTAGCCTTACGTTTTATCTTCACTCTTAAAATAATTCATCTACACTTTCACTTTATTTTACTTATTCCTCACGGGACGAATTCCCCAAGGACTCTAAGTTACAATTTTAAATTTTGTCCTTACAAACATTTTGCCACACTTTGTGTTAAAAAAAACTTGTTTAAAAAAAAATAAACTTGTTTCAAAAAAACTTCTTTTAAAATAACTTTAAGAACTTTGTAGATATAATCACTTCAAGTAACTTTTCACATTTGATCCTCTATGCAAATTTTCTTTTCATTTTTCTCCTAAAGATTTTCCAGAATTTCCATATTATTCCTAGCCTTCCAAAGTTTTCCCTCGCATCGCCATCTTTTTCTTTTAATTTTCTTTTTTTTCCACCGAATTTTCTAGAACATTACTTGCCGCCAAATGTCCATTTTTTCCGATATACATATACAATTTTTCATATGTTTTTATTTAGATTTTCATCCTAACTACATTTCCTTAAATATTTCCCTTCAATATGCATGTCTTGCTGACCTCCATCCAAACATTCCCTGGATAAATCAACGATCATCACGCTATGCCCCCAGGGGCCGAGCACTTTTCGGGATTTTCACACACACAACCCGAATGTTACCGAAACTCACTTCAAAGATTGTAAAAAACTATAATTTCATTCAGTTGTATGCTAGCTTTCATACAAGCAGGTCGCCGTCGCTTTTGTTATTTAAAAACAAAAACAAAAACATAGTAAATATCTCAACTGAGTACTTTTATTTATCTCTCTTTTGCAGAATTTCCAATATTTTCAGTACACTTTGAATATTTTTCTACTATTGCATGTGTTTATTAAAATGTGGAAAATAGAGTGTGGAAAAAGTTTTAATTTTCATCTAATATTTTGAATAAAGCTGCATACAAATTAGAAAAAAATAAAATAAGTGCATACATGCAGTTATATAACAAAAAATATGTTTAATACACAAAAAATTTGTTTTCGACATGTTTATCTAGAAATTTCTTTCAGTGCATCCAAAATACACTCACCACTACAAACACATTTTCAACCGCCTCTCTTTGTGATTACCTCTGGGATAAATCTCTATCGTATAGGTTTTCCTCTACCAGGCTCTCATGCGTAATCACAACGGCCATTTTGCCCATTCATAAATTTTTAAATTCAAAATTTTTTCTCACAGCGTTCCTTTTCAACTTGAATGAAAATGCCAACCCTGTTTTACATTTGCTGAGCATTGCCATAATCTCCTTACGTCTACTACTATGATTTACTACGCTGTATAATGTGTGAATGAACAATCAAAACAAAATAGACAATAATAAAAAACAAGATATTAAAAGTTAAGTGACGTGCAAAAAAAACCTAAATTAAATAAAAGTAAATGAAAAATAATAATTTCAAAGGCAACCAAAATTCTAAATAAAAAAAAACATTTCACCCCAACACTACAATAATAAGAGTGCCTGTGCAAAATAAAAATGTAAACCTACACACAAAGAACTGATTTACAAAACTAATGGCAACAGTATGTACACAAACAGCACAAAAAATTAACAAAAAAAATCTATTGCCGCAAAAAAAAACCAACCGCAACAATTCTCCCAACATTAATTGTAGTTGTAAGTGGGTAAAGAAAAAACATATTAAAAACAAAAACAAAGTGCTTTTATTGTTTTCGCAAGAAATCAAAATAAAAATAATTTGCCAGTTCAGTTTTTTATGCACGTGCACTTGCTAAAATTTATTATCAAAGTCGTTTTTGGGAATACTATTATTTATTAAAAGATTTTGTTTTTTGTGCTTAATTCCCTTTTTTAATAATTGATAAAAAAAATACTGAAATTTATTTTTGGAGGATAAGCTGTTCCTATGCGCATTTCACTGGTTGCTTAGGCCAGATCATCAGGAAACGTTCTCCTAAATAATTTTAGAAAAGCCAAAGCTATCAGCAAACAAGACTACAGAGGGAATGAGAATTACCTACAAACACTCAAAAAGTCTTTTTTGCAACGATATCAAAGCTTAAACAAAATACCAAACAATAATTCAGTGATGAGTTTATCTTTTCTTACATTTCCCGCTACAATTATTTGGAATTCTCCCAACAATAATTGTGGTTGTGAGTGGGTAAAGAAAAAACATATTAAAAACAAAAACAAAGTGCTTTTATTGTTTTCGCAAGAAATCAAAATAAAAATAATTTGCCAGTTCAGTTTTTTATGCACGTGCACTTGCTAAAATTTATTATCAAAGTCGTTTTTGGGAATACTATTATTTATTAAAAGATTTTGTTTGTTGTGCTTAATTCCCTTTTTTTTATTAATTGATACAAAATACTGAAATTTATTGTTGGAGGATAAACTGTTCCTATGCGCATTTCACTGGTTGCTTAGGCCAGATCGTCAGGAGACGTTCTCCTAAATAATTTTAGAAAAGCCAAAGCTATCAGCAAACAAGACTACAGAGGGAATGAGAATTACCTACAAACACTCAAAAAGTCTTTTTTGCAACGATATCAAAGCTTAAACAAAATACCAAACAATAATTCAGTGATGAGTTTATCTTTTCTTACATTTCCCGCTACAATTATTTGGAATTCTCCCAACATTAATTGTAGTTGTAAGTGGGTAAAGAAAAAACATATTAAAAACAAAAACAAAGTGCTTTTATTGTTTTCGCAAGAAATCAAAATAAAAATAATTTGCCAGTTCAGTTTTTTATGCACGTGCACTTGCTAAAATTTATTATCAAAGTCGTTTTTGGGAATACTATTATTTATTAAAAGATTTTGTTTTTTGTGCTTAATTCCCTTTTTTAATAATTGATAAAAAAAATACTGAAATTTATTTTTGGAGGATAAGCTGTTCCTATGCGCATTTCACTGGTTGCTTAGGCCAGATCATCAGGAAACGTTCTCCTAAATAATTTTAGAAAAGCCAAAGCTATCAGCAAACAAGACTACAGAGGGAATGAGAATTACCTACAAACACTCAAAAAGTCTTTTTTGCAACGATATCAAAGCTTAAACAAAATACCAAACAATAATTCAGTGATGAGTTTATCTTTTCTTACATTTCCCGCTACAATTATTTGGAATTCTCCCAACAATAATTGTGGTTGTGAGTGGGTAAAGAAAAAACATATTAAAAACAAAAACAAAGTGCTTTTATTGTTTTCGCAAGAAATCAAAATAAAAATAATTTGCCAGTTCAGTTTTTTATGCACGTGCACTTGCTAAAATTTATTATCAAAGTCGTTTTTGGGAATACTATTATTTATTAAAAGATTTTGTTTGTTGTGCTTAATTCCCTTTTTTTTATTAATTGATACAAAATACTGAAATTTATTGTTGGAGGATAAACTGTTCCTATGCGCATTTCACTGGTTGCTTAGGCCAGATCGTCAGGAGACGTTCTCCTAAATAATTTTAGAAAAGCCAAAGCTATCAGCAAACAAGACTACAGAGGGAATGAGAATTACCTACAAACACTCAAAAAGTCTTATTTGAAACGATATCAAAGCTTAAACAAAATACCAAACAATAATTCAGTGATGAGTTTATCTTTTCTTACATTTCCCGCTACAATTATTTGGAATTCTCCCAACAATAATTGTGGTTGTGAGTGGGTAAAGAAAAAACATATTAAAAACAAAAACAAAGTGCTTTTATTGTTTTCGCAAGAAATCAAAATAAAAATAATTTGCCAGTTCAGTTTTTTATGCACGTGCACTTGCTAAAATTTATTATCAAAGTCGTTTTTGGGAATACTATTATTTATTAAAAGATTTTGTTTGTTGTGCTTAATTCCCTTTTTTTTATTAATTGATACAAAATACTGAAATTTATTGTTGGAGGATAAACTGTTCCTATGCGCAGTTCACTGGTTGCTTAGGCCAGATCGTCAGGAGACGTTCTCCTGAATAATTTTAGAAAAGCCAAAGCTATCAGCAAACAATACTACAGAGGGAATGAGAATTACCTACAAACACTCAAAAAGTCTTTTTTGCAACGATATCAAAGCTTAAACAAAATACCAAACAATAATTCAGTGATGAGTTTATCTTTTCTTACATTTCCCGCTACAATTATTTGGAATTCTCCCAACAATAATTGTGGTTGTGAGTGGGTAAAGAAAAAACATATTAAAAACAAAAACAAAGTGCTTTTATTGTTTTCGCAAGAAATCAAAATAAAAATAATTTGCCAGTTCAGTTTTTTATGCACGTGCACTTGCTAAAATTTATTATCAAAGTCGTTTTTGGGAATACTATTATTTATTAAAAGATTTTGTTTGTTGTGCTTAATTCCCTTTTTTTTATTAATTGATACAAAATACTGAAATTTATTGTTGGAGGATAAACTGTTCCTATGCGCAGTTCACTGGTTGCTTAGGCCAGATCGTCAGGAGACGTTCTCCTGAATAATTTTAGAAAAGCCAAAGCTATCAGCAAACAATACTACAGAGGGAATGAGAATTACCTACAAACACTCAAAAAGTCTTTTTTGCAACGATATCAAAGCTTAAACAAAATACCAAACAATAATTCAGTGATGAGTTTATCTTTTCTTACATTTCCCGCTACAATTATTTGGAATTCTCCCAACAATAATTGTGGTTGTGAGTGGGTAAAGAAAAAACATATTAAAAACAAAAACAAAGTGCTTTTATTGTTTTCGCAAGAAATCAAAATAAAAATAATTTGCCAGTTCAGTTTTTTATGCACGTGCACTTGCTAAAATTTATTATCAAAGTCGTTTTTGGGAATACTATTATTTATTAAAAGATTTTGTTTGTTGTGCTTAATTCCCTTTTTTTTATTAATTGATACAAAATACTGAAATTTATTGTTGGAGGATAAACTGTTCCTATGCGCAGTTCACTGGTTGCTTAGGCCAGATCGTCAGGAGACGTTCTCCTGAATAATTTTAGAAAAGCCAAAGCTATCAGCAAACAATACTACAGAGGGAATGAGAATTACCTACAAACACTCAAAAAGTCTTTTTTGCAACGATATCAAAGCTTAAACAAAATACCAAACAATAATTCAGTGATGAGTTTATCTTTTCTTACATTTCCCGCTACAATTATTTGGAATTCTCCCAACAATAATTGTGGTTGTGAGTGGGTAAAGAAAAAACATATTAAAAACAAAAACAAAGTGCTTTTATTGTTTTCGCAAGAAATCAAAATAAAAATAATTTGCCAGTTCAGTTTTTTATGCACGTGCACTTGCTAAAATTTATTATCAAAGTCGTTTTTGGGAATACTATTATTTATTAAAAGATTTTGTTTGTTGTGCTTAATTCCCTTTTTTTTATTAATTGATACAAAATACTGAAATTTATTGTTGGAGGATAAACTGTTCCTATGCGCAGTTCACTGGTTGCTTAGGCCAGATCGTCAGGAGACGTTCTCCTGAATAATTTTAGAAAAGCCAAAGCTATCAGCAAACAATACTACAGAGGGAATGAGAATTACCTACAAACACTCAAAAAGTCTTTTTTGCAACGATATCAAAGCTTAAACAAAATACCAAACAATAATTCAGTGATGAGTTTATCTTTTCTTACATTTCCCGCTACAATTATTTGGAATTCTCCCAACAATAATTGTGGTTGTGAGTGGGTAAAGAAAAAACATATTAAAAACAAAAACAAAGTGCTTTTATTGTTTTCGCAAGAAATCAAAATAAAAATAATTTGCCAGTTCAGTTTTTTATGCACGTGCACTTGCTAAAATTTATTATCAAAGTCGTTTTTGGGAATACTATTATTTATTAAAAGATTTTGTTTGTTGTGCTTAATTCCCTTTTTTTTATTAATTGATACAAAATACTGAAATTTATTGTTGGAGGATAAACTGTTCCTATGCGCAGTTCACTGGTTGCTTAGGCCAGATCGTCAGGAGACGTTCTCCTGAATAATTTTAGAAAAGCCAAAGCTATCAGCAAACAATACTACAGAGGGAATGAGAATTACCTACAAACACTCAAAAAGTCTTTTTTGCAACGATATCAAAGCTTAAACAAAATACCAAACAATAATTCAGTGATGAGTTTATCTTTTCTTACATTTCCCGCTACAATTATTTGGAATTCTCCCAACAATAATTGTGGTTGTGAGTGGGTAAAGAAAAAACATATTAAAAACAAAAACAAAGTGCTTTTATTGTTTTCGCAAGAAATCAAAATAAAAATAATTTGCCAGTTCAGTTTTTTATGCACGTGCACTTGCTAAAATTTATTATCAAAGTCGTTTTTGGGAATACTATTATTTATTAAAAGATTTTGTTTGTTGTGCTTAATTCCCTTTTTTTTATTAATTGATACAAAATACTGAAATTTATTGTTGGAGGATAAACTGTTCCTATGCGCAGTTCACTGGTTGCTTAGGCCAGATCGTCAGGAGACGTTCTCCTGAATAATTTTAGAAAAGCCAAAGCTATCAGCAAACAATACTACAGAGGGAATGAGAATTACCTACAAACACTCAAAAAGTCTTTTTTGCAACGATATCAAAGCTTAAACAAAATACCAAACAATAATTCAGTGATGAGTTTATCTTTTCTTACATTTCCCGCTACAATTATTTGGAATTCTCCCAACAATAATTGTGGTTGTGAGTGGGTAAAGAAAAAACATATTAAAAACAAAAACAAAGTGCTTTTATTGTTTTCGCAAGAAATCAAAATAAAAATAATTTGCCAGTTCAGTTTTTTATGCACGTGCACTTGCTAAAATTTATTATCAAAGTCGTTTTTGGGAATACTATTATTTATTAAAAGATTTTGTTTGTTGTGCTTAATTCCCTTTTTTTTATTAATTGATACAAAATACTGAAATTTATTGTTGGAGGATAAACTGTTCCTATGCGCATTTCACTGGTTGCTTAGGCCAGATCGTCAGGAGACGTTCTCCTAAATAATTTTAGAAAAGCCAAAGCTATCAGCAAACAAGACTACAGAGGGAATGAGAATTACCTACAAACACTCAAAAAGTCTTTTTTGCAACGATATCAAAGCTTAAACAAAATACCAAACAATAATTCAGTGATGAGTTTATCTTTTCTTACATTTCCCGCTACAATTATTTGGAATTCTCCCAACAATAATTGTGGTTGTGAGTGGGTAAAGAAAAAACATATTAAAAACAAAAACAAAGTGCTTTTATTGTTTTCGCAAGAAATCAAAATAAAAATAATTTGCCAGTTCAGTTTTTTATGCACGTGCACTTGCTAAAATTTATTATCAAAGTCGTTTTTGGGAATACTATTATTTATTAAAAGATTTTGTTTGTTGTGCCTTATTCCCTTTTTTTTATTAATTGATACAAAATACTGAAATTTATTGTTGGAGGATAAACTGTTCCTATGCGCAGTTCACTGGTTGCTTAGGCCAGATCGTCAGGAGACGTTCTCCTGAATAATTTTAGAAAAGCCAAAGCTATCAGCAAACAATACTACAGAGGGAATGAGAATTACCTACAAACACTCAAAAAGTCTTTTTTGCAACGATATCAAAGCTTAAACAAAATACCAAACAATAATTCAGTGATGAGTTTATCTTTTCTTACATTTCCCGCTACAATTATTTGGAATTCTCCCAACAATAATTGTGGTTGTGAGTGGGTAAAGAAAAAACATATTAAAAACAAAAACAAAGTGCTTTTATTGTTTTCGCAAGAAATCAAAATAAAAATAATTTGCCAGTTCAGTTTTTTATGCACGTGCACTTGCTAAAATTTATTATCAAAGTCGTTTTTGGAAATACTATTATTTATTAAAAGATTTTGTTTGTTGTGCTTAATTCCCTTTTTTTTATTAATTGATACAAAATACTGAAATTTATTGTTGGAGGATAAACTGTTCCTATGCGCAGTTCACTGGTTGCTTAGGCCAGATCGTCAGGAGACGTTCTCCTGAATAATTTTAGAAAAGCCAAAGCTATCAGCAAACAATACTACAGAGGGAATGAGAATTACCTACAAACACTCAAAAAGTCTTTTTTGCAACGATATCAAAGCTTAAACAAAATACCAAACAATAATTCAGTGATGAGTTTATCTTTTCTTACATTTCCCGCTACAATTATTTGGAATTCTCCCAACAATAATTGTGGTTGTGAGTGGGTAAAGAAAAAACATATTAAAAACAAAAACAAAGTGCTTTTATTGTTTTCGCAAGAAATCAAAATAAAAATAATTTGCCAGCTCAGTTTTTTATGCACGTGCACTTGCTAAAATTTATTATCAAAGTCGTTTTTGGGAATACTATTATTTATTAAAAGATTTTGTTTGTTGTGCTTAATTCCTTTTTTTTTATTAATTGATACAAAATACTGAAATTTATTGTTGGAGGATAAACTGTTCCTATGCGCATTTCACTGGTTGCTTAGGCCAGATCGTCAGGAGACGTTCTCCTGAATAATTTTAGAAAAGCCAAAGCTATCAGCAAACAATACTACAGAGGGAATGAGAATTACCTACAAACACTCAAAAAGTCTTTTTTGCAACGATATCAAAGCTTAAACAAAATACCAAACAATAATTCAGTGATGAGTTTATCTTTTCTTACATTTCCCGCTACAATTATTTGGAATTCTCCCAACAATAATTGTGGTTGTGAGTGGGTAAAGAAAAAACATATTAAAAACAAAAACAAAGTGCTTTTATTGTTTTCGCAAGAAATCAAAATAAAAATAATTTGCCAGTTCAGTTTTTTATGCACGTGCACTTGCTAAAATTTATTATCAAAGTCGTTTTTGGGAATACTATTATTTATTAAAAGATTTTGTTTGTTGTGCTTAATTCCCTTTTTTTTTTATTAATTGATACAAAATACTGAAATTTATTGTTGGAGGATAAACTGTTCCTATGCGCATTTCACTGGTTGCTTAGGCCAGATCGTCAGGAGACGTTCTCCTAAATAATTTTAGAAAAGCCAAAGCTATCAGCAAACAAGACTACAGAGGGAATGAGAATTACCTACAAACACTCAAAAAGTCTTTTTTGCAACGATATCAAAGCTTAAACAAAATACCAAACAATAAATCAGTGATGAGTTTATCTTTTCTTACATTTCCCGCTACAATTATTTGGAATTCTCCCAACAATAATTGTGGTTGTGAGTGGGTAAAGAAAAAACATATTAAAAACAAAAACAAAGTGCTTTTATTGTTTTCGCAAGAAATCAAAATAAAAATAATTTGCCAGTTCAGTTTTTTATGCACGTGCACTTGCTAAAATTTATTATCAAAGTCGTTTTTGGGAATACTATTATTTATTAAAAGATTTTGTTTGTTGTGCTTAATTCCCTTTTTTTTTATTAATTGATACAAAATACTGAAATTTATTGTTGGAGGATAAACTGTTCCTATGCGCATTTCACTGGTTGCTTAGGCCAGATCGTCAGGAGACGTTCTCCTGAATAATTTTAGAAAAGCCAAAGCTATCAGCAAACAATACTACAGAGGGAATGAGAATTACCTACAAACACTCAAAAAGTCTTTTATGCAACGATATCAAAGCTTAAACAAAATACCAAACAATAAATCAGTGATGAGTTTTTTATCTTTTCTTACATTTCCCACTACTATTATTTGGAATTCTCCCAACATTAATTGTAGTTGTAAGTGGGTAAAGAAAAAACATATTAAAAACAAAAACAAAGTGCTTTTATTGTTTTCGCAAGAAATCAAAATAAAAACAATGTTTAGGCACGAGAACCCTACATATTTTGCAGGGCATGAAAACCCTACATGGGTCGCAATAGCGAGTATATTTACTCGTCGTTTTCTTTCCTTTTAACATCAGCAGGCAGTTGAATAATTTTTTTATTGTAAAACAGTCAGTCCAGTATGAGAAGCAAACAGATCAATTTGTAAAACGGTCAGTGGAGTTCTTTCAACGTGAATTGAATTGGGGGTGTTATTCTTAATTGTTTTTGCAAGAAATTAAATTCTTATTAATAAAAATTACCCAATAGATTTATATATTGTTATAAAATAAAACCCATTAACTGAACAAAATAATATAAAACTGAATTTGATTTGTGAGTGATTTTATATAAAATTTTAAAAAAGGAGGAAAAAGTCAAACGTGAGGAGTTTACAAGGAAAAAAGGCAGCAGCCAAAATACTTAATTGGTCGAGCTGAAAAACAACCTTCCAAAGGAATATACGCCAAATAGTGCCAGCGAGCAGCTTATATCTCAGCCGTGGAATTACCAACCACCTGATACCAGCCCCCACTCAACTAGATACCAGCCCCCACAGTAAGTACCATCCAGTATTCTATCTACAGCCATCTTTTACCCCCGTGTACCCATACATTTTGGTCCTTCGAACCGGATCCGGGTCATCCATAACCCGGGAAAATCCTCCTGACACTTTCATAGTGTCACATAACCCTACAATCCCCCTGTGGAACACTATAACAATTTTACCCCCTCGCGGCACAACGTGCTAATTTTTTAATGCCAAAAAGAGGATACCTACATACGTACATGCACATGAAGTGTACATATCATGTCTTTAACGGTATCAAACAAGAACCGTTAACATACAAAAAAATATAAATTTTTAAAATTTTAAATCTAAAAAAAAAAAAATTAAATATTTTTCCCCCCTCGCAACTAAATATCATGTGTCATCTTTTTCCCAAGTCATCATACGAAAAAAAACCTAACGGTCCACCAAAAGTGTAAAAAAGTCGCATGACGTGAATTTGCATTGCAAAAATAAAAAAAATCCACCACCAAACATTCCATCCATACATACATACATCTAAGTACCCAAACAACCATACCTGCTCATCAGAAATAGCAACAGTCGGTCTAACTAGAAAAAAAGGACAAAACCAGCTTGTACCGCAAAAATACACTAACAAGATCTACAGGCAATCGCATCATACGTTTTTCCCCCCGCAATACTTTGACCATTGTCAACTTCGTAAGCATCAACACATATAGTTGACAAACAAACAAAACACAAAAGGAAAAAGACCGAAAATAAGTAAAAAGAATTGAGCTGCACTTGCTGCTTGATATTCAAGGTTAATATCAATAAGCATCTCTTGTGTTGTTGGAATCGTCAACTGCATTAATTCCCTCTTTGTTATTAATTTTGTCATTTGATGAGAGAACACAAATCAAAGAATCAGACGAGTAAATGTATGTATGTACGGTGTGTAACTTAAGTACATGAAAAATAACTAGGTCACTGGGACAAACTGAATTGTACATAAGAACTTATATACTAACAGCTGGATACGAGGGCAGCTCGAAAAATCATTGGAGTTTTTTAATACAATTATTATTATATTATTTATTAATATTTACTATTAACATAAGTACCTACCTTATAAAATCAAGTAAATATATGAAAATAAATAAATTACAATAAATCCCATGACACATGATAACCCCTTTGCTGCGAATTTATTATAACACCTATATACCCATATTATAAATTAACCATTTAAAATTCTTTAAATTTTTAGCAACTAATCTTCAACGGTCGCTTTTACGAAGCACCTTTGAAAAGTTCTTTAAATTTTGTCAATTATTTTTTGTTATTATTTTTTTGAAAAATTTCAGTTAATCTTTTGCAAACAACTTTCATTGGTCGCTTTAACGAGGCACTTCTGAAAATTTCTCTAAAATTTTTTTTCCTCAACAATAAATTAATTATAAATTAGTTATTAAAATTTCTTTAAATTTTTTGCAAACACTTTTATTGGTCGCTTTTACGAAGCACCTTTGAAAATTTCTTTAAATCTTTACCAACTATTTTCAACGGTCGCTTTTACGAAGCACCTTTGAAAATTCCATTAAATCTTTTACCAACTATTTTCATCGGTAGCTTTCACGAAGCACCTTTGAAAATTTGGTTAAACTTTCCACCGATAAATTAAACTTTGAAAATTTCTTAAAATCCTCTCAACTATTTTCATCGGTCGCTTTTACGAAGCACCTTTTAAAATTTCTTTAAATTTTCTCCAATAATTTTCATCGGTCGCTTTTACAAAGCACCTTTGAAAATTTCTTAAAATCCCCTCAACTATTTTCCTCGGTCGCTTTTACGAAGCACCTTTGAGAATTTCTTTAAATTTTTGTTCCAATAAGTTTCATTGGTTGCTTTTACGAAGCGCTTTTGAAAATTTCTTTAAATTTTTTCCCAATAATTTTCTTCGGTTGCTTTTACGAAGCACCTTTGAAAATTTCTTCAAAATTTTTCCCCAATAATTTTCTTCGGTTGCTTTTACGAAGCACCTTTCAAAACTTCTTTAAATTTTCTCCAATAAATTTACTGGTCGCTCCTACGAAGCACCATCGAAAATTTACCTAAATTTTCCTAAATAAAATTTATTAAAATTTTCCAATTGTATAAGCCCCATTCACCTGAGAAAAAATGGCATCGGTAAAAAATGTCATACGGTATTCTGATCGTGTGGTCGAATTCAAAAGCTACTTTGACGGTCTAAAAGTCGAGTCGCACACGCGACACACCCTTGAGGCTTACGAAAAGCAAATCGACCGTCTCTGGTCAAGTTTCGAGTCACGTTATGAATCTGCGATGGATAATTATGAAGCCATCAAAGAAGAAATCGATCTGGAAGCTTTAAAAGGGCGTTACTACTCTACCTATGGCAGCCACACAGCTGTGGCTGCAAAGATCCACGAACTCCGAGAGGCTCTTCAAGCCCATGCCCAAACAGCCTCCCCCTCGAATGATAGCAACCGCGATATGACCTCACACATTTCTTTCCCCCCAGGCGATACCAAAGTCCAAAACAAATTCACCTGCAAGGTATGTAAAGGAAAACAGCATTCGCTGCTTCATCGCGTAGACGGGAAGAAACCACCAAATAATAACAATAACGTTAAAAATACCCAAGTTCATCACAATAACAACCCCCTTCCCGCTTTAGATGTGACCCCTTCTACTTCGTCCCAAGCAGCAAATAGAGCGCTGCAATCGTTTTCAACTCACCTGGAACCCACAACACAATCTGTAGTACTCGGTACAGCGTTAGTCGACGTTTATAATAACGACCTCAAGTGAACAGTTCGCGCGCTAATAGACTCCACCTCGGAGGCGACATTCATTTCGAAGAAACTACAAAGGCAACTGGGTCTTTATACTCGGCCATCAGCAGCCCAAGTCCACGGGCTAAGCGACTCCGTTACTGCAACTGCAACCCAAAGGTGTCATGTCAAAATCGGATCCCCGGTTGACAAATCGTTCGAAGTCTTTTCAAATGCCTTGATCATAAATCGACTTACAGGTCACCTTCCCTACTACCCCGCTCGAAAAATCGCTTTCTCCCAGTTTCTACGTAACGAGGCGAGATTAATCAAAAATCCTCAACTTAAAACTGAATACGATCAGGTAATCACAGAGTACTCTACTCTAGGTCAAATGACCAAAGTAACCCCCATAAATGGTGACAGCGGCACTTACTATTTGCCCCACCATGCTGTTTTCCAACCCGACAGTACCACAACAAAAGTGCGCGTGGTATTTAATGCCTCCAGCCCCTCATCCAATGGCATAAGCCTTAATGATTTGCTTCATCCTGGCCCAGTTGAGAAAATGTACCGTCAATTCTTGGTGAACCCCAAGCACACCCCTTTTCAACGAATTTTGCCTCGTGACTCCCCAAATGAGATAACCCAAGACTTTGAGTTGAACACAGTCACCTTCGGTGTAAACTGTGTGCCCTATCTAGCAACAAGGACGTTGCAAGAACTCGCCAAAGAAAGCGAATCCACTTGCCCTCAAGCATCAGAAATCTTGCGAAGCCATATGTATGTTGATGATGTCCTTTCGGGTGCCCACACCATATCGTCGGCAATAAAAGATCGCGATGGGCTTATAGCGGTTCTCAAAACAGTAGGGTTTGCGCTACGAAAATGGACGTCTAATCACGGAATGTTGCTGCAAGGTTTGCCTTCAACACACTTGCTAGGTGAAGGATTCCTTCGACTGTCTGAGTCCAGCGTTACGAAAACTTTAGGGCTCAGGTGGCATGCTGGTAACGACCAATTTTATTTTAAACTCAAAGCTAAACCAAACCGTGAGTTAACCACAAAAAGATGTGTGCTTTCTGAAATTGCCAAGTTATTCGACCCAGCTGGATGGCTATCGCCCAAAATTATAATGGCAAAAATGATCATGCAGCAAATATGGAAAGACGGTACTGATTGGGATGAAGATTTGAACGCCCTTACTATGAACATAAAGCAAGACGATATTCTTGATAACTTTTCAGACCTACCTCGAGCGCTAAGAGTTATAGGTTATATTTTCCGTGTTTACCACCGCACGAGGGCTAAATTGACAGCGGAAGAGATAAGTCGATAAGAGCTGTCGGCCAGGGAAATAATTTCCATCAACTTTGTCCTGGGAGCAGATATCTACCCACGAATCATACGCAGCGGAATACAACTGGCATCAATTGGCTCTCCAGTCGCCCAAGATACTGTACTTGGTTGGGTCATAATCGGAAGATTCGGAGTTTAAAAGGCATCCATTTTTAACATCAACCACCATTTATACATTTTTTTTTTAATGAAATTATATTTATATTAATCATGAATTATACTTGCCTTTAGTTTATATTTACCTCATTACTATTCTATTATTATTATTGAATTATCTCCATGACTTATTGTATATTTTTTAAGAATCCAACTGCTTGTCCGTTGTTAAGAATTTTAAGCCTGCAAACCTACCCTCGTTGTTATCTTAGGATATAACAAGGGGGGCGGGATGTTTAGGCACGAGAACCCTACATATTTTGCAGGGCTTGAAAACCCTACATGGGTCGCAAAAGCGAGTATATTTACTCGTCGTTTTCTTTCCTTTTAACATCAGCAGGCAGTTGAATACTTCTTTTATTGTAAAACAGTCAGTCCAGTATGAGAAGCAAACAGATCAATTTGTAAAACGGTCCGTGGAGTTCTTTCAACGTGAATTGAATTGGGGTGTTATTCTTAATTGTTTTTGCAAGAAATTAAATTCTTATTAATAAAAATTACCCAATAGATTTATATATTGTTATAAAATAAAACCCATTAACTGAATAAAATAATATAAAACTGAATTTGATTTGTGAGTGATTTTATATAAAACTTTTAAACAAGGAGGAAAAAGTCAAACGTGAGGAGTTTACAAGGAAAAAAGGCAGCAGCCAAAATACTTAATTGGTCGAGCGGAAAAACAACCTTCCAAAGGAATATACGCCAAATAGTGCCAGCGAGCAGCTTATATCTCAGCCGTGGAATTACCAACCACCTGATACCCGCCCCCACTCAACTAGATACCAGCCCCCACAGTAAGTACCATCCAGTATTCTATCTACAGCCATCTTTTACCCCCGTGTACCCATACAAACAATTTGCCAGTTCAGTTTATTATGCACGTGCACTTGCTAAAATTTTCCATCTATGCAAAAGAACTAACTGTTGAAAAAATAAAACTTCAACCTACTATATTTATTTCCAATAAAAAAAAAGAGCTTTAAGCTGCTTGGTTTGTTTTCAATAAAAACCGATAATATTGGTACCTGTGACACCTAAAACCAACAAAAATTTCAGTTCGAACCAAAACCCATAACATTGGATTACATGACACCAATGTATTTTTTATGTCAGTTTCAAATCCAATCCCAATAAGATTGGTTTCTATGACATCCCTGTATGACTGCTCTTGTTTTTTATAACTTAAACTTTTTTTCAGTTTCAAACGGCAAGAACACCCGGTTTTTATTGGTTTTTAAAAGTTTGTTGCTTCTTCTGCTAAAACAAAATAAAAATGTAGTTTCGTCCGTTTGCAATAAAGGTGACGATATATTTGCATATGTACATTACTTTTATATCCCTTTCCCACACGTCCCATTTTTTCTTTACAAATTAACATATGTGAAAGCGCATAGAGAAAGGGGCCAGTAAGGTCCACGCTCAGTGATGGTACACCAAAGATACACGTATTTAAATCTTTAAAATGGCTCTCCTGAACAAAACCATTAGGTCCCTTTCTATTTTGCGCGTCACATATTTTTATTTTTAATTCGCACAAGCAACAATTAATTATTTATGAGTTTCTCGTTTTCAACTCGCTCGTGCTTGTTTTCTGCTAGCAAAAAACTTGTGCTTCGAAGTTTAAAAAAAAACCCGTAAGCACAAAAAATCTTACGAGTCGAGTAGAAATTTTTCCTCTCCTGCCTGTTAGGAATTTAGTTAGCAAAACATTATGGCCCTAATCATGTAAAACGCAACGCAACGCCATTGAGTAACATTCAAAGCAAAAACAAAGTCGTAAATATTTTTTAATTTTGTTGTTGCTTTCTACAGAAATTCACATTGCGTTTTAAAATTTCATAGCCTGTGGCGTTGAACATTTAAAACGTTACCTGAATTTCTGTAGAAAGCAACAACAAAATTACAAAATATTTATGACATTGTTTGTGCTTTCAATAGCGGAGTTCAGTGTTTTGTGCAAATGGTCTTGCGAAAGAGCAAGTGCAAAATTTCATAGCTTTTTTATGAAATCTAACGGGAACTCTGTGTATTTTGTTGTTGGATTCAACAAAAAAGCTATGATATTTTGCATTTGCTCTTTCGCAAGACCATTTGCACTTCACACTGAACTCCGCTAATGTAATTCTTAGGCGTTGCGTTGCGTTTTAGTTGATTATATCCTATATAATCCGTCAAGCCTTTCTGTCTTTTTTTTGGCATTTGTCTTCATATATGTATGAAATTGTTTAAAATGCTTTCATTACATTTTATATTTTAACTTAATTACATGTCAGTAAATGTTGTTGACAAAAAAAAAAAAAAAATAAGCTAAGTAAATCCATAGAAATTGTTAAAAATAAAGCTAAAGTTTGATAAAATTTTTGGTCACGCTTATTTTTGGATATTTCGTCAAATATTTATTAGGTCTGAAAAATGAACAGGAAACGTTCGTCTAAGTTTTGTTTAATATAGTAAAAACTAATTTTATTGGCAAAATATACCGGTTGAAAATCTCAGTCGATCACTCTTAAAACAAAGCCAGCAACATGCCGGCTTAAAGATGTTATCGATTAATAGACGTCTGGCTAACAGATGTTTAACGTATATCGAAATATGGTAAAGGGACCATAAGATTCGGCACTGCCGAACATAGCATTTTTCTTGTTAACAGCAAAAAAATTTACTTTAAATTTAAATTTATTTATAAGTCTAGTGTTACTTGGCATACATAAAAGTACCTATAGCTAGACTATTACATTTATGAATTACATTCACCAAGCTAAATTTTCATAGGCTTCACTAAATAAACGGCTATTTTCGGAGTAGAATTGAGAATACCAAGCTCGAAATAATTTGATAGACATTTCTTCTTTTACCAACTGAGGCTGCTTTCTAAATATTTTGTGATTCCAAATAGTCATGTCCCGTTCAAACTGAAAAGAAAATGTATTTAGTATTACAAATAATAGGTATAAGAAATATGTATATTACCATAATGCTTTCACCGAATACTGCAAATTTCATAAAGGGAGCTAGAACCCTAGGAGCATAAAATCGATGAATAACTTTTTGTAGCATGGGTTCAATAGGTGTAACAGTTTGTAAAACTTCAATGCGACCCATCGATGGCGACTTCATGTGCAGTTGTACATATGACGGGCCAATCTTTAAAGTAAAATGAAAGAAAAACTATATGATTAAATATACACATATGGGGGATTCAAACGGTATACTATCAAGTCATAATATCCTGATATTGTGCAATTGTTAAAAAAATTGTTGTCGTAAAAACTTCGAAAGCTAATAAGACTTTTTATGTAAAATTTCAAAAGTTTATTTATTTTTTGGCTTTCACTAGAAACATACATAGATTACAAAAATTTTAATGTTGGCCCGGTTAAAAATTTGTACTTGTTATACCCTTTACCACAGATGGAAAGGGATTGTTATAAGTAGCAGAGTTGACTTAACAATACCCGTGTTTTCGTCCGTCAGTTTGTCAGTCAGGGCTTCCGAAGATTCCAAATATGATGGGGACAAGGTTGTGATATATTTATATCAAATACTATCATTTAACCCGCTACTTCGTTAGCATCTCTTTTTCTTTCGTGTACATATTTTTACGCCAAAGTTTATATTTCTTGGCTTAAACTAGTCTAAATGCTATCATATAGCCCGCTACTTCGAATTTCGAAAATGTACCAAATTTTTATTTGTATTTTTTAGATACGTAACACAGGATCTCCACCTGAGATAATATCTGAGAGAACGTCGGCAGAATGAGAGAACACATTTCGTCATGTTAATCTTAATATTAAATGAGGGGAACATATAGTAAACTTGTATGGTTTTTGTTCTTTTTTATTCTTTTTTTTCGTTTTTTGATTTTTTAGTTTAAAATATTGTTGTTTTTTTTAAGAAATTACACATTTTAATAATGGTGGATTATTATTGTTTTATATGTGTGTATGTGCATTTTTGACAGCTCATCTTATAAGACAGTTGTTAAAAGATTTCTTATAACTACTGTCTCATAACATTTATTATAATATTAATACTAACACTATTTAAGAGTGTACACATAAGAAAATACTCTGTGCGATTGAATTTGACGTTTGCTGATATAAAAATCTTATATCTTATCTCAGGTGTAGACCCTGTGTTACGAATGTGATATATTTTTTATTTCAATGCTTATAAGCAGGGCTTGGATTTTCATGCAAATGCATATTTGCAGTCGGTAATCCAAAATCAAATTCGACCAGTTATTTTTGCATACCAAAGGAAAATGGCATCGATTTGTTTTTGCATAAATGCATATATTTGCATATTTTACTTTTAAGTGCATATATTTTGCATTTTTTTATTTTTGTATATATTTTTAATATTTTTAAAGGAAATTTAAATCAAATAATTAATATTTGATATTTTATATAGAAATTGTTAAAAATAAATATAAAGTTTGATCAAATTTTTGGTCACGCTTATATTTTGGACAAAATTAAACATAACTTAAGTCTGTATTGCAAAAAAAAAATATAGGATTTCATGAAATAAAAAAAACTGTAAGCTTATTGGATTTTAATAATGCAAATAAAATTTAAAATTAATATTTTTGCATGAAACTGGCATCATTTAAATATATCCGTTGACGTTCGAAACGCTCGCTCATTCATGAAAATTTAAAAATTTTTCTGGAAATTCATCCTCATGAGGGTGAGGAAAAAAACTATTTTGATTTTCCTCGCTCATGAGGAGTGAGCAAAAACAAAAAATTCATATGTGATTTTGCAGATATGAAAAATTTGAAAAAATTCACGTTAAAATTCTTCACAAGGAAAAAAATGCGATTTGCCCAACCATTTACAGCGGGAAAATCAAGTAGTAAAGAGGCCTTATAGAAGGCCTTTTTGCAGACATAAGATCTCCCAGCCGCATTCCAACTTTATTACCAATTAGCAAGGTGTGTCATTGGAGACCAACACCTTGCACTTTTGCATCTATTTTAAACACTTCTGGAAGGGCTTCTAAAAAGATTTAAGAATAAAGCTTTATCCAAGTTTAATTGTTGTGGCTAATAATACGAAGTGAGTAAATTAATAACTAAACTTGCAACACGTTCCAACATAACTACTATTAAAACGATTGTGACAGACCTTATCTTAGAATAGAAAATTTGAGTTTGTAAAATATTAAATAAAATCCTTTCTAAAAGACCTTTTCAAAAAAGGCAGAGTGGAATAAGCAAAAGTTTACTAAAAATTCAATTGTAAACATTCTTAAAGGCCTAAAAAGTGATTCGCTTGCAATTTTCCCCGCCGGGCAACACGCTTAGTCCGTGTGTATTTTTTTTGTAAAATTATTTCTTGACTGGTTAACCAAATTGTGTGTGTTGTTTTTTTTTTTTATAGGCAAAAATTGAAATAAAAAAACTAAGAGAACTGCACATATCGTCATCTTAAATGCATAATTTCATAAGTTTACATGAGAAGCAAAAAACGTTGTAAAATGGAAATTATATGAGATATTAGAGTAATATTAAATGTTTAGAATAAAAATGCGATAACCGATTTTTTTTTTGTTAATAAAATATTATTTTTATTGTTATTTATTTAGTTATGTGTGTTAGGTTATTTTAATTTGTAATTCTCTGAAGCAAAAGGAATCATCAACAAAAGTATGATAGTATTAAGTTAAACAATCATTTAAAACATTAAATAATTAAATATTTCTGTTAAATTACAGGTATAATAGAATATAAAGATAATGTACATGGTTATAAATGCAATACTGCGTTCAAACAATAAATTTAAATATGGTTAAATGCACATATAAAAATGATAGTCACACAATTAATATGCAGCATCATTAGGATTGCGTTGACATGGTGAAATAAGTTTGCTTTTCTGATGCAGTGCAGGCAGTACTGCATTTGACAACGTAGAGATGTTATATTATTAGAGATATTATTATGAAATATTATTTATAGTTTTTTATTTCTAATTAGATTAGATTCTAATTAATTATTATTTAACACAAAAGGCTTTATAGCAGTCTTTTTGAGGATATTGATGAAGGACGACTTGGAAGAATGCATGATACATTGCTTTGCATTTTAGCAAACCATATGTATACTGTTGCAAAATTTTTTTCATGCTTTAAAAACGGTCGGTCCTTTTCTTAAGCAGACATAAAGGCAAAACTTATTGAAAAAATAAGGGCGCTGTTTCTCAAAACTACAAATTACAAATCTACAAGCAAAATACATTTGAACAAAACCCAAAGTTGTAAAATTGTTGCTTTTTTAACGTAAATGAAGTGACTTTATGGTCCCATGCAGATTAATTATAGGGAAGTTCGATTGTACCTGCTGTCATAATTGCTTTTAGGTATAATTTTTAGCAAAACAATCCGTTTTTACTTTAATTTCAAATATTTGTTACCTACTTAAGAAAATGTTATCAACGAACCACCGTTTTGGTTGGTAAGACGAAAACTGTTAAAATAACAAATTACACGTAGGTATTTACTTGGAGTTTTTTTTCAATAAGTTTTGCATTTATGTCTGCTTAAGAAAAGGACCGACCCTTTTTAAAAGATTAAAAAAAATTTTGCAACAGTATACATATGGTTTGCTAAAATCCAAAGCAATGTATCATTGCCGTAAATTTTGAAAATTTTGAAAATTTTGAAATATACTTTTTTATTGATTACGATTTACGTAATATATTAAAAAAAAAAAATTAAACTTCCATTTTAAAAAATATCCAAGCTATTAACAAAATCAAAAATGGCTTATCGTTAAGTTTATAATTTCCTTAAACAACATAATCTTAAATAAGAACAAGTTGGAGTGCTATATTCGGCTGTGCCGAATCTTTGATACCCTCCACCGACAGGAGTGAGCTCTATATGATAAATACATATATATTATTAACTAAGCTTTACAAAAACGAGCGTCAGCATTAAAATTAGTTGCGGTTTAGACATGAATGAAGTTATTGACCGACAATAAGAAAATTTTATGCGTTTCTTGTTAGGACTTTGAACTGGCTTGAGTTAAATATCATGATTCGTAAAAGTTTTAGCCGAACTTAAATAATTTTTAGGATGGTAATTTGTATTGGACCTATGGTTAATTATATATTACAAAAAATAAATAAGAATAAATTTCAATACAGCAGTGTAATTAGTTTTAGCGTTAACAGAAAATTTCACAAATTTGCATATTTTTTCTGGCCATATGAATTTAAGTTAGACATTTTACCGCAATATCCATATCGGTTTTAGGCGAATTTAATTATTTTCCCAAAGTGAGCTTTATTTGGTTTTAGGCGCAATAAGCTGTTTTCCGAGAGTAGGGTTTATATGTGGCCTAGGGTAAATTATGGACCAACTTTCACGAAATTTGGCAATGTGATTTTTCGTGCTATAAAACTGTGACGTACCGAATTTAAGTATGCTAGCGTTTTTTATTGCAGGTTTAGGCATACTAAACTGTTTTCCTCGAGATGGGATTATATGATTTGCAGTCGTACAAACCAAATTCGAGCAAAATTGTATGTCATTCCGTGCATTAATAAACCATTTATGTTAGTTTTTGTATCAAAATTATCAATTTTTTCAGGGTGGTGGTTCCATATTTTGATTCATAGTTCTGATCCTACTGAGCCGATGTTGCTGGATTTCAATCCCAAGCTGCTTAGGATAACTACAAGCAATTTGAGACCAAGTTTGTTCTTTTCTTTTGCGTTTTTCAAAAGTTAGCGTGTTTTCAACAAACGGACAGACAGACGGACATGGGTAAATCGACATAGAATTACTCAAGGAGCCAGAATATATATACTTTATGGGGTCTTAGATGTATAATAAAAAAGTTTCACACGGAATGACAAGCTAAGTATACCCTCATTCACCACAGTGGTTTTAGCAGAGTATTTGATATATTTTTACAAACATATTCATTTTTTTTTTACGTCAAAAATGGGTATTCTGTTTCATACTCTGAACGTGTTAGGGGAATAAGTGATCAAACTGCAAATTATTGCATAAGCAAAAAGAAAAACAGTGCTATAAAATTAATATATACCGAATCCACATATGTATATATATATTGTTACGTTACTGCCTTTTCAATAACGTTTTTGGTTTATTTCCTTTATAATAAACCTCTTGAGTTCTTTTATTGCAACTTTAATAAAATAAATAACACTTTACTTTATAGCTGCACTATAAACTATTCACGCCACTTTATTTAGAACTTAGTCAATTTAACACTTATAATTGCGATGTACACACTTAAATAATCGTACTAATACTGATTATCGATGCCAACCTTCGCGAGTATTTATACTCTGTTTGCTGACATCTAGATGTCTCTAGATCATTCTACTCGGCGAAATGTCTGTAACATTTTCGACATTTCTGGGCGAATCGAGATTTTATTATCTTACAGCGAATATCATTATACATTAACACTGTGGCTGAATTTAAATTGATTTATACATCAATAAACTAAAGCATACTTTATGGGTTAAAGATAATCTCAACACTATAATGTTATACATTTATCTATAACAATCATAACATTACATTTGTACTAGAAAATTCTGTACAGTGGGTTTACATTAAAAATATGCGAAACATATACAATAACATTTTAAACTAATAAAATTACTAATAAACTTAACTTATTCTTAAACTAAAGTTACTTTCGTAACATTGCCCCCCACTTAAGCCTGTTCGTCCCGAATAGGCTCAGAATCACCTCTTCCATAAGGGGATAATCGTTCCAAATAAACAACTTTCATTTTTGCCCTTGGACTTTTGTGTTTCTGTATTCGATAAACAACGTCATTTAATTTCTTTATCACCTTGTATGGCCCATCCCAATGTGTCTGTAGTTTGGGAGATAATCCTTTCTTTCGTTGGGGATTAAAAAGCAAAACCAACTGGCCCTCCTTAAATCCTTCCGAATTTGCCGCTCGATCGTATCTGGCTTTCATCTTGTCACTGGACAGCTTAATACGGTTTCGTACAAATTCATGAAGCTCATTAAGAGTTTCTTGTTCTTGTGAGGTGAAGCCTTCATTGTTTTCACCCGTTGGTATAGGCTTAACGCCAAATTCTAGATCTCCTGGTAGTCTGAGCTCTGTTCCAAATACAATTTTGTCGGGTGTACGAGAGGTGGAGTCGTGAACCGCTGATCTATACGCCAACAGGAATTTTGAAATGTGCTCATCCCAGTCTTTTTGTTGTGTGCTAACTACTTTCCGCAAATGTTCCTCTAATGAACGGTTAAATCTTTCAGCCGGCATTACTAACAGGGAAAGGCCCAGCTATATCCATTGAAATTCTTTCAAACGGGGCACCAGAATGGTACTGTTGTTGCGGCCCCCGACTTTTCCTTACTGGACCTTTGGGGGCCATGCATTGTGCGCAATTGGTTATCCATTCAGTTACGGCTTGTTGACAGCCAACCCAATATAACCGTTGTTTTAATTTTTCTAAGGTCTTTGTCACACCAAGATGACCACCACTTGGACCGTTATGAAATTCCCTCAGAACTTCTTTTACTTTCACTGACGGCACTACTATAAGGGTTTTAACTGATACGGTATAAGCAGCCATTTACTACTTGAAGGCTGTTCCACAGAGCCTAGTATGCTTTCATTAATGGACTTTCTGGCGTAATTTCGTTTCGAGTTTGTCTTCTGCCCTCTTCCTCGGCTTTCAGAATTTTTGCAAAAATTGGGTCATTTTTCTGCGCCATTGACCAGTCTTCTTGGGACTCTATCTGCAATAGACGAACATCACAGAAGTTTTCTTTTCCTTCAGCCCTTACACAATGCTTGCATTCCAGCTTACAGGGTCGCCTAGACAGAGCATCCGCATTGCCATGTTTTCCACCTTTTCTATGTTCAATGCTAAAATCGTAGCTCTAAAGGCGCTCAATCCAACGCGCTATCTGGCCCTCCGGATTTTTGAATTGTAGCAACCACCTGAGTGCAGAATGGTCTGTTTTTAATCAAAATGTTGACCATACAAGTATTTGTGGAAATGCTTTATGCACTCTAGTACTGCCAGAAGCTCTCGCCGAGTTACGCAGTAATTCCTCTCAGGCTTCGAAAGTATTCAACTGTAATAGCCCACAACTTTCTCTACACCATTGACCACTTGGGACAGCACACCTCCAATTCCAAATCTGCTTGCATCGGTATCTAGCACAAATTTCTTTCCCGCGATTGGATAAGCCAAAATTGGTGCTGTGCACAATAATTCTTTAAGCTTCCGAAATGATTGTTCCTGTGCTTCACCCCAGTTATATACCTGTGCCTTTTTGGTCAATTCATGCAAACTGGCAGCAAAATTCGGTACAAAACGCCTGTAGTATGTATATAAGCCCAGAAAACTGCGTAACTCATGAAGATTTTGAGGGCGAGGCCACTCCATGACTGCTCGTATTTTCTCTTCGTCTGTTGAAATGCCATCAGATGTTACACGATGCCCTAGGTATTTTACATCCTTCTGGAACAGTGAACATTTCTTAACACTTAACTTGAGTCCGGCTGTAGATATACGTTTTAACACCTCTTCGAGGTTTTTCAGGTGCTCATCAAATGTTTTTCCCATGACAATTATGTCATCAAGGTACACCAAACATGTCTTTCGGTGGAGACCTTTCAACACCTGTTCCATCAAACGCTCGAATGTAGCTGGATCATTACAGAGCCCAAATGGCATTACATTAAACTGCCATAAGCCATCACTTGCACTAAAAGCAGTTTTCTCTTTATCCTTGTCTGCGATTTCTACTTGCCAATAACCGCTCTGCAAGTCCAATGTGGAGAACCATTCTGTTCCAGCTAACGTGTCCAAGGTGTCATCAATCCTAGGCAATGGATAACTGTCCTTCTTGGTGACGTCATTAAGTTTCCGCCGGTGAACTCCAGGGACTTGATGATGGTTTTATTATGCCATCCTGTTCCATTTCATTAACCAGGTCCCTAACTTCATTTCGTTTTGCTAGAGGAATGCTTCTTGGGGCCTGTTTAATTGGCTTAGCGTCGCCGGTGTTAATTTCGTGTTTCACGATTGACGTTCTGCCCTGGTTTTTACTTTTTGACGCAAATATAAAGGCATATTTCTTAAGCAATTGTCTTGCCTTATTTCTCTCGGGCGGCCCATACCGGTCCATTTCCGCACATGTTGCTCTAGTAGTTCCTGGTCCTTGGTACTCTTTTTAGCTGCGTAGGGTTCTCGCAACTTATTATTGCCTCTTACAGGAACTAAGCTGTTGCTGGTTTTAACGAGGGCATTCGCTGTTACTATATCACCTGTAATTGCTGTTGGCTCTACCACCCATAATCTGTTGTTGTCCTCACAATCTCACCCATATAATGGTTTCTGACTTAGGTGGCAATTTTTCACGTTCAAGGGCGAGTAACTGTGTTACATGTGCCTTGATTTCGTATCCAACATCAAGGTGAATTTCAACATTACGCCAAGTCATAATTTGTTGACCCATATCCAGTTGAATACCTGGTTCGATGGACTGTTGTATTAAATCAGGCCTAATTATTGAATGAGATGCCCCAGTGTCCACAGTCAGAACCCGTTTTTGACCGTTGATATAGCCACAAGCAGTAAGATTTCTGTTATTCTGTTGCATTACTGAGATGGAGATTGTGGGGCCCTTAGATGTGGGAGCTAGCTCATGCCCCGCAGTGCTAGCTCTTTTTAGTTTAACGGTGACTCCTGCGATGAGTGATGGTTAGCCCGCTGGTTGTTTCTGGGCGGTGAATCAGATCTTGAACGTTTCATTTGTGCTTTACAGTTTCTCTGCATGTGACCAATCTTTCCGCAGTTAAAGCATTTTACTTTAGTTTTACGTTGCTTCTTGCTAAACGCTTGCATAACTGCCTCTTTTATATCCTGCACAATATCCCTTTCATCATTGGCGGTAACATCGAGCCTTCGCACTTTGCCTATTTGTGGTCTTGAAATATCTCTAGCAGTTTCCTGGGCTAGGGCAAATGAAACAGTCTCTGCAATTGTAGGCTTTTGTGGTGTACATACCGCAATTTTTATTTCTGCATCCCGAATACCGTTTACAAATGCCTCCGTTTTAAAATTATCCAAAAATGGATGATTTTCCCCAGGGTACGTAAGCTGCACCAAACGCTCTATCTCGAGTGCGAAATCCTGTAAAGTTTCGTTTGCCTTTTGCACTCTGCCTCGCAACTCCATTTTGTATATCTCTTTTCTGTGTTCACCACCATACTTACGTTGCAGTGCTACCATAATGTCATCATAATTTCTGCAACTAGTTGGAACGCTTTCTAGAACTTCAGCCGCAGTCCCCTTTAAAGCAAGAATTAACTCTATGGCCTTTTCATCACTGTTGCATGCATTTCTGTTAGCAACTGTATCAAACTGGAACTTAAAAACATTAAATGGCACACTACCATCAAAACAAGGGGCCTTTATTCTACTAAAAACTTCTGGTATAACCCGCACCGCTGCCTCCTGGCATTGAATGTTATTAACTTTTGCTTCCAGATGGTGTAGTTTTTCATCAAAAACCGTGACTTGTGTTATTACATCCGTGACTTGTGTTTTCACATCCGAGACTTGTGTTTTCACATCCGAGACTTGAGTTTTTACATCAGACAGCTTATGGTTAAATTGTATTTCCATTTCATTTACTCTTTCATTTATTTCACTGGAAATCTCTTGAAGTTTCTCATTTGTATTTCTAGAATTCTCTTTTATTTCAGCCAGAATATCCGTCGAATTCTCTTTTATCATCATTACCATGCTTCTGGAATTATCGTCCATTTTTATAGAAGTTTCATCAAGAATAGCTCTGGAATTTTCATCCATTTTTCTAGAAGTTTCATCAAGAATAGCTCTGGAATTTTCATCCATTTTTCTAGAAAATTCATCCGAACTTTCTTTTATCATCATCACCATGCTTCTGGAATTATCGTCCATTTTTCTAGAATTTTCTTCCGACATTTTTTCCATTTTTGCCATCATAGCAGCAAACATTGTGTTTAAATCCAAACTGCTAGCAACTGCACGTGTACATACCTCTATTTCTTCTTTATCCTCGAATTCGTGGCTACCAATGTCAATATTGCGTCGTTCGAATTCATCTATTAACCTCTTCTGCAGCTCTGCTTTATTTCCTGCAGTTGGTAGATCTAACTTGCTCAACTCTTTCTTGAGCTGGTCCACTTTAAGTTCTTCAAATTTCATTGCTGTCTATCAATTTTTTTTTTTTTTTTTTTTTATTTTAATTTTTTTTTTTTCTAATTTATATTATTTTTGCAATTTCACTTCTGACACCAATTGTTACGTTACTGCCTTTTCAATAACGTTTTTGGTTAATTTCCTTTATAATAAGCCTCTTGAGTTCTTTTATTGCAACTTTAATAAAATAAATAACACTTTACTTTATAGCTGCACTATAAACTATTTACGCCACTTTATTTAGAACTTAGTCAATTTAACACTTATAATTGCGATGTACACACTTAAATAATCGTACTAATACTGATTATCGATGCCAACCTTCGCGAGTATTTATACTCTGTTCGCTGACATCTAGATGTCTCTAGATCATTCTACTCGGCGAAATGTCTGTAACATTTTCGACATTTCTGGGCGAATCGAGATTTTATTATCTTACAGCGTGTTGAGGTCCCACTGTGGTTTATTAACAAAACCTGCGGTTGATTAGCAGTAATGCGGTTGCGCGTATGAGTAGCCGTATATATCAGTGCGCATTCATACATATTAGCAAATGCATAGGTGGCGCATGTGGAGACTTATGGGCAAATATACTCGTTGAATAGGTGACGAGTGAGCTTTTACTTGCGTTTTTTCAACCAAGCCGGGCAGAGCTAAAAATTCAAGTGCACCACCAAATTAAAAAGTTTATCGCGATATATATATTTTTGTACCACACACATCGTTGTTTTTGGTGAAATAGTTTGTAACCTGTTAATAAATAAAATAAATAAAATACCACCAACAAAACCAACAGTGCGTTTTTCATTCCGGACAACCGAGGAATCCAGGCAGTAAAAACAGACGGACAAATCGGACAACCAGGTCAGTGAGCCCCAAACATTGGTCCTTCGCCGGTAAATAAGCGACAGATTGGGCAGTTCAAGGTATGTACACATTTGGAATATTACATAAAGTGGATTCTACCTTATAAAGTGAACAAGTGTGTCTCAAAAGAATTTAAAAGATTAGTTTTATTGCTCGTTGTCGCCATTTTCGATTACCCGTTATAATTTTTTGGCTCTTTTTTTCTGGTCCTCTGCTACGCCGCTGCCGGCAAAAGCGCCTTTTTTGTGTATTTTTTTTATAGTCGTGGACATCTTTATTTTATTTGAAGCCATCTTTTTTTAATTAATTTTGATTTGGTGTACAAAAATTAACCTAACTTTTTGTAAATATTTTTTGATTGTGGCAATTTGCTTTTTTGGCTCAAAATATTTACTATTTTGTACATTATTGTAAAATGTCTCATTTTTTTTTGGCTCGAAATATTTACAATTTCGTACATTACTGTGAAAAATCCTTTTTGGCTCGAAAAATTTACAATTTCATTAAGTAATTAAAAATTTAATTTGTTGTAAAAATGGCTTTTTTGGATAAATTTAATGAAGTAGTAGAAGAAATTGTAAGATTTGAAGCAAGGCTCAAGGAAGAAGATTTTTCGGTCTATACAAATGAGGCTTTGGAATTTGAAAGGGCTGAGCTTAATGAATTGTGGGGAAAATTCAAAAGTTTTTATGAAACTTGCGTAGGAGAGTTAGGAGAGAGAAAGAAAGAGCTTGTACCCATTCACGCAAGGTATAGCCAAACCCACAAGATTCATGTGAAGTGTATTAACGTATTGGCTAGAGCAAAACGTAGGTTACTTAAGGAAGATACATCCTCATCTAAGTCAGTGGTTCCCAAACAGGGTATTTCTATACCAATTCAGGCATGCGATGTAGAAGTTTTTCGTGGCGATTATGCGTCATGGCCCACATTTAGAGACCTATTTACCACAATTTATATAAATAATGATCGTTTAGGCCCTGTTGAAAAATTGTGTTACCTTTTTCAAAAAACCGAAGGGGACGCAAGTGAAGTGAATAGAAATATAACCGTGACTGCTGATAATTTTGAGATTGCCTGGGAAAACTTGAAAGCAACCTACGAGAATAAAAGGGTATTATTTAATAGTCAAATGAATTTGCTGTACAATTTGGCTCCGTGTCAAGGGGAATCGTCCGCTGAAATTAAAAGGCTCCAGAGGGAGATAAATAATTGCATATCGACTTTAAAACTTTACAAAGTTGATGTGGAGGCTTGGGAACCACTTTTTGTTTTTCATTGTTCAATTAGATTACCTGAGCAAACATTAAATTTATGGGAACAATCAGTAAAAAATAAATCAGAAATTCCAAAGTGGAAAGAAATTAATGATTTTTTGACCGATAGATTTCGGGCGCTAGAAAGCGTTTCCAATATTCGGGCCAGTGGTTCTCAAACTATATTTAATAATACCCAAAGCCAAAACAAGCCTAAACAATTTAAAACACATCACACTAAAGCTAATACGGTCCAATGCAAGTTATGTAAGCAACCACACGAAATCAGTCAATGTGGTAAATTTTTGAGCATGGACTATAAGAGTCGTGTTTCCACTTTAAGAAAATTTAGATACTGTTTTAACTGTCTTAAAGTAGGACATATGTTTGGCGATTGTCCTAATAGTAATGGTTGCTCCAAATGTAAAAGAAAACATCACAATCTTTTACATAGGGATTTTGTTCAGAAACCAGCTACGGGAAATAGCACGAATATTGAGGCTCAAAATAGGGAGCAAACGACTACGCAGTCTGTCCAAGTTGCTTCATCTTCTAATGTAGTTCAGAATCATCATCACTCGGCTTCAAAAAGGGTTTTATTAGCTACTGCATGGTTTAACATAGAAAATAATGGCTCTAGTTATAAAGTAAGAGCTTTAATTGACCCGTGCTCAGATGAGAGTTTCATTTCTGAGAAAATTTGTAAATTGTTAAAGCTGGCTACATTACCGACATCAGCTGAAGTAGCAGGTTTGGGCGGTGAAATCGTAAGTCATGTTGATAAAATGGCTTCTTTTATTGTAACTTCGTTGATCAATCCGAACTTATCACTGAAAGTTACAGCTTTAGTAGTGTCCCAGGTAACTGGAGATATTCCAACACATTCCTTTAGCCCTGATAAAAATATTAGTCTGCCAGGGTTAGAGTTTGCAGATCCAGCGTTTTATAAAGGTGGCTCTGTAGATATATTGTTAGGAGGTGATGTTTATCCCTCAATACTACGAAGTGGGGTGAAACATGGTATTTTTGATTCCCTGGTGGCTCAAGAAACCATATTTGGTTGGGTGGTAACAGGTCCAACGAATCCACAGCGTACAGTTAGAAGGTCTTATTTAACCAAAGTTTCAATTGATGAGCAATTGGCAAAATTTTGGGAGCTTGAGGAGATTTCTCAAAAACCAGTAGTCTCAGAAGGAGACAAGTTATGTGAGGAAATATTTAGATCAACAATTAGGAGAAATTCTGAGGGAAGATACATAGTTAATTTGCCATTTAAGTCAGATTTCTCAGCTCTTGGTCCAAATAGAAACATAGCTGTGAGTCAATTTTTGAGAAATGAAAATTCATTATTGCGTAGACCTCAAAACAAGGTTTTATATGATGAGGTCATTAAAGAATATTTGACATTGGGGCATATGGAAAAAATTGAATATCCTGAAATTGGCCCAAGCTATTACTTACCTCATCATGGCGTTTTTAAGCCAGAAAGCACTACAACAAAGTTGAGAGTAGTGTTTAATGCCTCCAGTGTTACAGCTAGTGGCAAAAGTCTGAACGATATTTTGCACGTTGGCCCTGTACTTCAGAATGATTTAGTTTATTTGATTCTTAAATGGAGGTTTTAGAAGCTGGTATTTAACGCAGATATAACAAAAATGTACAGGCAGATCCTAGTTAACCCTGATCATGCTCGTTTTCAACAAATAGTTCATCGTGGTTCTCCAGATGAAGAGATAGTAGATTACAGATTGAAAACTGTTACCTTTGGCATCAATTGTGCACCATATTTGGCACTTAGAACGCTGTTACAACTGGCAAGTGACGAGGAACGTTATTACCCATTAGGGGCAGAAATATTGCGGAACTTTATGTATGTAGATGACGCTCTGGTGGGTGCACACAGTCTTCCCGATATTTTAGAGGCCCGAAACCAATTAATAGAAATTTTAAAGTCGGGTGGGTTTGAGCTAAGAAAGTGGACCTCGAATAATAAAGAAGTATTAGAGGGGCTGCCCTCTGAATATTTAATAAATCAGGATTTTTTACGTTTTGACGATAAAAGTAATGCAAAGACTCTAGGTGTTCGATGGAATGCTTCAGCTGATTATTTTTATTTTACGACGGAAAAAATTCCACTTAAATCTGCTTATACCAAGAGGGAAGTGTTATCCGTGATTGCTAGGCTCTTTGATCCAGCCGGTTGGCTTGCTCCTATAATAATCATAGCGAAGATCTTAATGCAGCAAATGTGGCTCGATAAGATCGATTGGGATGACAATATTAAGTCAGTAGCTTTGCAAAGTTGGCAAACGTTTATTAGTAGATATAACGATATCAATGAAATCACGGTTCCACGGTGGGTTATGTACACGCCTGGCTCAATTATAGAATTTCATGGTTTTTGCGATTCGTCTGAGTTAGCTTATGCAGCGGCTTTGTATGTGAGAGTTAAAACTGGGGAAAATATATATTCGAACTTATTAGTGGCAAAATCGAAAGTGGCCCCAGTTAAAAAACCTTCAATACCACGGTTAGAGTTATGTGGAGCGGTATTATTAGCAAAGTTAGTCAATAGTGTTGCGCCCCAATTTTCAATTAAAAATTATGCGTTGTATTTGTGGTCCGATTCGACCATAGTGCTGGCTTGGTTAAAAAAACCTCCATGCAGCTGGAAAACTTTCGTGGCCAACAGGGTGGCAACCATTTTAGAAAAGGTGGGTAACAAAAACTGGAACCATGTAGTGTCCCAAGAAAATCCTGCAGATCTAGCAACCCGGGGGCTGACTCCTGTGGAGTTAAAGAGCTGCAGACTTTGGTGGAATGGTCCACATTGGCTCACGTTGGAGAAAAGTTTATGGCCTTCAGTACCAGCAGAATTTGAAACAACTGAAGAAATAAAAAACGTTCAGGTACATGTTGCTAGATCTGCTGTAAAGGAAGATGTTTTAGAACGATTTTCAAGTTTGCCCAGGGCCATACACGTTGTTGCTTACATCTTTCGTTTCTTTTTCGCGGTTAAGTCTGATTCCCCGAAAAAGGCCCGATATACCTCTTTACTCATAGCGGCTGAAGAGTTAACTTTTGTAAGAAATCGCCTGTTTTTGCTCTCCCAGGAAATATATTTTGCTAATGATTATCATAATCTGCTTACCAAGGGACAAGTTGAAAAAAGTAGCCCTTTATTGACTCTTACGCCTTTCCTTGATGAGCATAAAATTATTCGGGCTAACGGCCGTCTCAGCTCTTCCATGAATTTGTCTTATAATGAGCGCCACCCGATAATATTAGCGTATCATAGTGGATTAGCTCGTTTGTATGTCGTCTTTATACATAAAATGGCCCACCATGGAGGCTTAAGGTTAGTTCACAGCGTGATTCGACATGAGTGTTGGATACTCAAGGCCAAGAATCTAATAAAAGCTTGTATCAACAACTGCAAAGAATGCGTCTTGCACCGAAAAGTACGACAAGGACAAATTATGGCAGCGTTGCCCATAGAAAGAACCACTTTGAGTAGGCCCTTTACGAATACGGGAGTAGATTTTGCGGGGCCCTTTGAGATTAAAAGCTTTACCGGTCGATACTGTCGAATTACGAAGGGGTATGTGTGTCTCTTTGTTTGCTTCGCCACCAAGGCAATACATCTTGAAGCCGTTAGCGATTTAACAACTGCCGGCTTCTTGGCTGCAATGGCCCGATTTATTGCTCGCCGAGGTTGCCCGGACTGCGTATATTCAGACAATGGTCGCAATTTCGTCGGCGCGGCTAAAGAAATCGCTGCTAATTTCGACAAACATCTGACTGACATACGTGGGGCCGCGCTAGAAAAATACGGACACCAACATTTAAAATGGCACTTTATTCCCGCTGCAGCGCCTCACATGGGGGGATTGTGGGAGGCAGGGGTAAAAAGTTTTAAGACGCACTTTAAAAAGATGGCCGGTCAGCTAAAATACACCTTTGAAGAGTTTTCTACGCTTCTGGCCTCCATAGAAGCGTGCCTCAACTCCAGACCTTTAGGCCCTTTGTCAGATAATATCGAAGATCTAACTGCGCTTACGCCTGGCCATTTTCTAATTGGTTCTGCGATGTTGACACCGGCTGAACCTGAAGAGCTTAGCTCTGCCTTGAGCGTTATAAATCGATGGAGAAAGGTCAAAGCTATGCAGCATGAAATATGTCGCCGCTGGAAAGCAGAGTATTTGGCTGAATTGTATAAACGTTATAAATGGAAAACGGCGCAGCCGAATCTTAAAGAACACGACCTCGTGGTCCTCAGAAACCAGCCCCTTTGTCCTACGGAGTGGCGTTTAGGTCGTATAACGAAAATTTACCCGGGTACAGACGGAAAAGTAAGGGTGGTTGATATCAAAACGCAAAATCGCGTTATTAATTGGCCCATACATAAGTTAGTTCTTTTACCCAACTCTAATCAGCAGTAAAATAAGGTCCTCTATTTGATACACGCATTCACTTTAGTTTGGCTCACATTCTGCTTTAATCTGGCTTATATTCTCTCGTTTCTTTCAGTGCAACATGACAGATTCGTGGTTTAATACCGACTACGGCTGCCCACTGTGCAATCGCCTTCACGCTATTCGCCAATGCACGAAATTTCTCACAATGAGGGTGGAGTTGAAGCGCCGAACGGTGCTGAGCTACGGCCTGTGTAAGAGCTGCTTGGCCCAATCGCACCAGCTGCGCGAGTGTGAGAGCCTCGATCGTTGTAAACGGTGTCACCGACATCACAAAACGTTGTTGCACCCCGTCGATCCTGGCAATGTGTGGTTCCCGATGAACGCAGCGCGTTCGTCTGTACACCGACCATTTGCCGTGTCCGCAGGATGTACCATTCTTAAAGATAAGACGTGGATAACCGTAGCGCATCGTATGTACAGCCACCGAAAAATCGTGCTCCAATGTGCGGTTGAAAACTATGTTTTCCTCGCTACCCCGACGGTTGATGTAGACCATGGGTGGGTCGACAGGACAAAGCGAGGCGCAGTGCTCGCGGACCCGGACTGGTTTCGGTCGTTGCCGGCGTACGTGATCCTAGGGGCTGATGTCACTTCCAAATTGTTAGAAGGGCCTGCTGATGGTAAACCAGGGAAAATATACTGCCAAAGGACCCTGTTTGGAGAAGCCTTTTTTGGGGAAGGCAGCAAATTAGAGCAGTGAGAAGACTTGGCCCACTTGAAACTAGAGTGATTGGTGTACCAGTATGGACAGCTCACTTCAACTGTTATCTTTTTTAGTTATAAGTTTATCTTTACCTTTTTTTCGTATCATGAATTAGCCATCAAAATATGAACTAAAACCCACCTAATTTGAGTTATTATAAATTTAAAAGTTGTATTTCATTTAATCTTTGAGCAATAATTTGTATTTTTTGTCCCACTGTTTAGTTGGTGTTAACTGATGGCGGCTCTACGGTTGTGTTGCGGTAATGCCGCAAGGTGGGCGGTATGTTGAGGTCCCACTGTGGTTTATTAACAACACCTGCGGCTGATTAGCAGTAATGCGGTTGCGCGTATGAGTAGCCGTATATATCAGTGCGCATTCATACATATTAGCAAATGCATAGGTGGCGCATGTGGAGACTTATGGGCAAATATACTCGTTGAATAGGTGACGAGTGAGCTTTTACTTGCGTTTTTTCAACCAAGCCGGGCAGAGCTAAAAATTCAAGTGCACCACCAAATTAAAAAGTTTATCGCGATATATATATTTTTGTACCACACACATCGTTGTTTTTGGTGAAATAGTTTGTAACCTGTTAATAAATAAAATAAATAAAATACCACCAACAAAACCAACAGTGCGTTTTTCATTCCGGACAACCGAGGAATCCAGGCAGTAAAAACAGACGGACAAATCGGACAACCAGGTCAGTGAGCCCCAAACACAGCGAATATCATTATGCATTAACACTGTGGCTGAATTTAAATTGATTTATACATCAATAAACTAAAGCATACTTTATGGGTTAAAGATAATCTCAACACTATTATGTTATACATTTATCTATAACAATCATAACATTACATTTGTACTAGAAAATTCTTTACAGTGGGTTTACATTAAAAATATGCGAAACTTATACAATAACATTTTAAACTAATAAAATTACTAATGAACTAAACTTATTCTTAACTAAAGTTACTTTCGTAACAATATATATTGCAAAACCTCTATTAAGTATGACTATTAGCTTCTTCTACATTGGACTGTTAGAAATTTCACAGCTTAACCCATTACACTCCCATACGCTATGAATTTCCAAGAATAAATAGTACCATCTGCAGGTCCTTAGTTTTTTGCTTCCAGCAGACTGCCATTATTTTTATGATATGATTTTCCCATCATTTATTTCGTTTCCAACCTTATGTGTTTATATATGTACATATATACTTTTTAATAAATTTTAATATAGTCGAATTTCCCTATAATGAATCTTTTGCTATTGGATCAGAATATATCTACATTATTACTATAGAAAGTTTAAAATACAATAGAAATATTTGTTCGACGTTTATTTAAAATAATCTGGTATTTTTGTTAGGATTGCATTCTTCTAAGTCGTCCTTCATTAATATCCTCAAAAAGACAGTTATAAAGCCTTTTGTGTTAAATAATAAATTACTTGTCTTCTACATCTTTAGAATAATAGCATTTCTTATAAAGTGCTGGAATATAAATTGTTTAGCTAAATTTTGTGTTAATCCTTTTACGGCTTTATTAAATACTAATAGTATTTTTTTTAGGATAAGTGCTTCTTTATACAACATTTTTTTTCTTTTACTGAATACGCGGGCTGCTATCAATACTACTTTTAATTGAAAAACTCTTTCATTCTTCTTATTTAAATTTTTCAGAAATTAACTAATTAAAATTTACTTCTTGCAGAAGTTTTTTTGAAATAATTCCTTATATGCATATATGTATATGAGTCAAATTTTTTACAAAACTTGTTTATTGTAAAGAAAAATTCAATTGAGAAAATTCATTATAAGGAGATCAAAATACACGTTAGTTATAATGGAAAAGTTGGATTTTTAAAATCAATTTAAATTTAATGAAGTACTTTTTTTAGTTTAATCCACTTCTAATTAGAAATAAAAAACTATAAATAATATGTCGTAATAATATCTCTAATAATATAACATCTCTACGTTGTCAAATGCAGTACTGCCTGCACTGCATCAGAAAAGCAAACTTATTTCACCATGTCAACGCAATCCTAATGATGCTGCATATTAATTGTGTGACTATCATTTTTATATGTGCATTTAACCATATTTAAATTTATTGTTTAAACGCAGTATTGCATTTATAACCATGTACATTATCTTTATATTCTATTATACCTGTAATTTAACAGAAATATTTAATGTTTTAAATGATTGTTTTACTTAATACTATCATTCGTTGATGATTCGTCGTTTTGCTTTAGAGAATTACAAATTAAAATAACGTAACACACATAACTAAATAAATATCAGTAAAAATAATATTTTTTTATCAAAAAAAAAAATCGGTTATCGCATTTTTATTCTAAATATTTAAAATTGCTTTTATATCACAATTAATTTCCATTTTACAACGTTTTTTGCTTCACATGAAAACTGTGATGTTATATTATTCTGCATTTAAGATGGCGATATGTGCAGTTGTTTTAGTTTTTTTTTTTTAATAATATTTGCCTACAAAAAATTCAACACACACTTTGGCTCGTTGCCTTTAACAAAAACAAAATACACACAAAGGCATTTCGTGCTGTGGTCATGCAAACTGTCGAGCAACAACAACATTACTGGTGAGGAGCGTTAAGAAAATTTTTTGTTTCCTCATTCTTCATGACTGAGGAAAGGCAAAAATTTATTTTTCCTCACGCTCATGAATGAATTGGCAAAAAAATTCACAATTCATTCATGGTTGTGAAAAAAATTACACGTTGTAAATTCCTCATTCATGAAAAAATTCATGAATGGTTAAATATGAGCGATCATATATGAATTTTTCGGAATTCTGGATTTCACCAAGTAACAGCCAGGTTCGAACACTGCTATATCATGAATATTCTCAGGATACCATGTCGTACGTTCGTCAATACGACACATCGGATTTATTCATAACTTTCACATGCAGTCCACAGTGGGTAGAAATTGGCCAAGAGTTATTCCCTGGCCAATCACCCATCGATCGTCATGACATCACTGCGAGTCTTCGGACAATAATTGAAATCGCTGATGCCTAACATTGTGAAGTATCGCGTGTTCGGTGAGACGCGTTGCTGGATATATTCTGTGGAGTAGCATAAGCGCGGATTGCCACACGCACATATCCTCATTTGGTTGATTGACCTCATTTGGTTGATTGAAATAAGACCGAACGCAATCGATAATGTGATATCAGTTAAAATTCCTGATGAAGTAGAAGATCCAGGCTTGCATGACGTTGTTACTAAGAACATGATTAAAAGCCCCTGTTGATCTTTAAATATTAATTCCCCATGCATGGTTGACGGCAAATGTTGGAAGCGATTTCGAAGGCATAGTAGCAGAAACAATAACCGGAAATGACGGTTATCCACTATATCGTCGTCGTTCAAATGCGGACAATGAAAGATCAACAATGGTGAAAGTGAATCACCAGAACATTCAAATTGACAACCGTTGGATATTTCCGTATTCCCCACTACTCTCCAAGACATTCAAAGCACATATCAACGTCGTATCTTGTCATTCAGTAAAATACATCTCCAAATATGTGACAAAATGCAGTGATATGGCTGTGATTGGAGCCAGTGCGGAGAAGTTCAATGATAAAGTCACTCCATTCCAAATGGGCAGCTATGTCAATAGTAACGAAGCAGTTTGGCGCATTTTTTCTTTAGCCATTCATGAAAGACATCAAACTGTTGTGCATTTTGCCGTACATCTGGAAAATGGTCAAAGAGTGTTCTGTACTGAAGAGAATACATTTGTACGAGCTGATCGACCGCCACCTACAACATTCACCAGATTTTTCGAAATGTGCTGAAACGATGAATTCGCCCGAACGCTGCTATACTCCGAGATGCCAAGATATTATACTTGGAACCAATCGAGAAAGAAATTTCAACGGCAGAAACAAAGAAATACAGTTACAGGTATACCAAATTTATTCTCCACTGACGCATTAGGTCGCGTTTACGCAGTTCATCCAAAAAATTATGAGTGTTTTTATTTGGGCTTTCTATTAGTCAACGTTCGTGGATCAGCATCATTCCTAGATTTGCGAACTATAAATGGTGAATTATGTGACACGTATAGAAAAGCATGCCAACGCCTGGGATTATTAGAGAATGACATTCATTGGGAATACACACTCAGAGATGCTGTAACTTCGTCAAATGCTTACCAAATATGAAAATTGTTTTACATAATTATTTCAACATGCTTCAAATCCAAACCAACTGATGCCATGTGTGATGATATTCTGCATCAGATGCGTAATAGAACATCAAATCCAAATTTGCAACTCAACGAGGAAATTTAAGACGAGTCTTTGATATTAATTAAGGATATGTGCTTGATGATGTCGTGCAAGGTTTTATCTGAGTTAGATATGATAGCTGCCAATCGTCCAATGCACGACGCATTTAGTCAAGAATTGCAACGCGAAAAACAGTACGATTGTGATGTCTTAAGGGAATCAGTTCGAACAAATGTTCTATTGTTGAATCGACAACAAAAATATGCATACGATACTCTCATGAAAGCTGTGAAAGATGAAGCTGGAGGGATTTTTTTTCTAGACGCTCCCGATGGCACTGGGAAAACTTTTCCAATCGCGTTAATTTTGGCAACGATACGCTCGCAGAATGATATTTTACTTCCACTCGCATCGTCAGGAATTGCATCTACATTGTTGGAAGGCGGTCGAACTGCTCATTCAGCACTTAAGTTGCCATTAAATATGCAAACCAATGAAAATTTAACATGCAACATATCGAAGAACAGTGCGATTGCCAAAGTTTTGCAGCAAACTGATCGTTTGAGATGATTGTACAATGGCGCATAAAAAATCTGTGGATGCATTAGACAAAACGTTGAAAGATTTACGAAATAATCAGAGCCGATTTGGAGGTTCGATAGTTCTGTTGGCAGATGATTTTCGGCGAACACTACCAGTGGTATCACAATGAACTTAACGCATGTTTGAAGTCGTCTGCTTTGTGGAAACACGTCAGGAACCTCAAATTGATTCTGAACATGCGGGTCGAGCTGCAGAACAATCAACCTCGAGACGTATTTTCCAAACAATTGCTGGACATAGGAAACGGCAAAATCCCGATGGATATTTCGACCGGCTGTGTAATTTCCCGTCGATTTCTGCCAGTTCACTGAATCAAATTCCGAACTTATCCGAAAGGTGGTTCCAAACATTACACAAAATTACAGAAATCATGGTTGGTTGAGCGAACGTGCTATATTGGCAGCGAAAAAAGTTGATGTCGGCGAATTGAATTTTAAGATTCAAATTAAAATCGCTGGCGGTGGATTCCGTTACTTCTCAGAACGATGTCGTCAACTATCCAATCGAATTTTTTAACTCCCTGCAATTACCCGGATTACCGCCTGTTAATCTCCAACTAAAAGTTGGATCGGTAATCATAATTCTACGAAATATAAATCAACCACGTCTTTGTAATGGCATCCGACTAACGGTAAAAAAACAAGTAAGAGTGCTATATTCGGCTATGCCGAATCTTATATACCCTTCACCATGGTGCGATAAGAACAAAAGGATATTTATATAAATATACATACATATGTAATATATCTGTGGCATTAAATAATAATGGCTTAAGTCGAAATTTCTTGCTTTGAGATATTAAGGGTTTTGTCTAAAATAAATTGTTTGGTTTTTATATAAAATTATTAGCCACAGAAAAGAAATGCGCATTTATATAGTACAAAACTCTAAATTTTATAAAAAAAAGAGCGTTTTTTAAAGCATATAAAAGTAAAAAAAAATAGCAAAAAATGATATATTTTTTATTTAATTAAAAATAATTTATAAATACCAAGAGAAAAAAAAATTAATCGAATGGGATTTGAACCCGCCAACACCCAGAAGTTTACTTGTGACATAACTGCTAGACCACTCGACCACTGGTACGCATGCGAAATTAAAGTTTATATAAGTAAATAGGCCGTGTGTAAATTTTTTTTTTTATAAACAAATCTTTGTGTGAGTTTGTTGTTTGAGTATGAAAGATATATTTTTTATTTAATTAAAAATAATTTATAAATACCAAGAGAAAAAAAAATTAATCGAATGGGATTTGAACCCGCCAACACCCAGAAGTTTACTTGTGACATAACTGCTAGACCACTCGACCACTGGTACGCATGCGAAATTAACGTTTATATAAGTAAATAGGCCGTGTGTAAGTTTTTTTTTATAAACAAATATGTTTGTGTGAGTTTGTTGTTTGAGTATGAAAGGTGAATATGCGAAAAAGGGAAACACACCACCACCACTGTCGTGTTGCCATACAGTAGATCTATCGGTTTTTGGAAAAATTCCCAATCTCTATTTGTTGAAATTATTTCCTTAAATAGATCAAAGTTTAAAAGCAGAGTGATAACGGAAGTCATGCTGGACATGATGCTGGTGCCTGTAATAAAGAAAGGGAAGGGAGGGGGCGGGGGGGGGGGGACGCAAATGAAACAACTGAATTATATATATAAAAAAAAGAAAATATTTGGATTTCAGTAATTTGGTCATAACTTGGGCATTTTTCAACCGATTTGATAGATTTATATACCGACGTCTTTGGGAAGAAATTTACCATTTACATTGGTAATAAAACTTGGACTCGAAAAGGTCTAAGGTTCCCGAAAATAGGCATTTTTCTTAAAAAAAATTATATTTTGGTAATAACTTTTTTGTATCTGAACCGATTTTTCCGAGTTCTTGAGCAAATATGTTCTACTAAAAATTCGATCTTTTGATATATTAGACGTGTCCATAGGTCATATAACAGCTCTAAAATTTTGATGCTTTTTAGCCCATTTTTTGTGTATTTTGCTAATAACTTAACCATTTCTTAACCGATTTGGTAGATTTATATACCCACGTCTTTAAGAAGAAATTTACCATTTACTTAGATTATAAAAGTTGGACTCGGGAAGATCTATTGTTCCCGAAAATGGGTATGTTTCAAAAAAAAAATTTTATTTTGGGGATTACTTTTCCATTTTTGGGAAAAAACTTTCGGGGTTTTCGGGAAATATATGCTGCTAAAAATTTCTGACATTTTGGTATATAAAACGTGTTCATATGTCATACTAGAGTCCTAAAATTTAAAATTTTGAGTATTTTCAATAATGTCTTTGTACGGGAGGTACCACGCCCACTTTTCCAATCGCGCCCATATTTTGTGGGATACTGTGTATTGATAACCGATATGTTTGTACCTAATTTGGGAACTTTAGCTCGTTTCGTTCTCCAGATATACAGAAATACATAACGTCTTTGTATGGGAAGTGCCACACCCACTTATCCAATCCCGCCCATTTTTTTAGAGAGTTTGTGTATTGGCAAGCAAGATGTTTGTACCAAATTTCAAAGCCGTAGCTCTTGCCGTTCTCGAGATATACAGAAAAAAGAATTTAAAAAACAACAACAACATGGGATTTATGGGAAAAAAACAACAACAACATGGGATTTATGGGAAAAATTAGAGGTAGTCGTGGTTTTTTGCTCATATCTCAGCCATTTATGGACCGATCTTCCTGAATTTCAATAGCAAACAAATCCGGACTATATGTGACATAAATGTATAACAACCTAGCCTTCATCATATCTGGGGTCTTCGGAAAACCCATTTCAACGGACGGACAGACGGACAACCGGATTTGAACTTCCCTTCTCATAAGAAGCCAGAATATATATACTTTGTATGGTCTTAAATCAAAATTGTAGAAATTACAAACGGAATGACAAAATTATATATACCCTTTTACCTTCGGTGAAGGGTATAAAAACTGATGAATATCCCAATGTCTCCAACCGACATGCCATTCGATTTTAAGCGCTTGCAGTTTTTAGTAAGGCTCGTATATGCTATGCCAATCAACAAATCTCAAGGGCAGTCATTGCGTGTTTGTGGCATTAACATTGAGAATCAATGCTTGTCGCATGGTCTATTATATGTCGCCAGTTCCCTCGTCGGAAGTCCATTAGCATTATTTGTGTATGACCCAGACAAGCAAACAAAAAATTTCGTATATCACAAAGCATTGCAATGAACAAAATTATGATATCCTAGCAAAGCAATCGAATAAGTTTTACTTTTTTTTACTGGTTACCTGAATACTGATCTTATCAACTAAAATGTAAATAGAATACTTTAAGATTCACAGCATATATGTACATACATATGTATTTTCAAATCAAATGGTAATCAAACATACCCCAAACCTACATATGTATGTATATGAATAAAATTTTAATATAAAAATACTTTTTTTTTCTCTTTTTAACGGATTTTAAAAATCGAACACAAACATTTTTTCTAATTTGGACAGGACAGTGTCTGTCGGGTCAGCTAGTATAAAATAAATTCGATTTAAGAATTTCAATACATTTTGCTCCGTTTTCCTGTATATATTCTTTTAAATTGTTTATTATATATATTATTAAACTATGTTTTGAACAAAAAATCAAGTCTTTATAATAAAATTCAGACATAGAATTTAAAATCGCTCGAAAGTATATTTTTATCGTTTTGAAATCGAGCGATTTCCATCACATACCTAAATATTCCTTAACATGAAATAATAGTCCGGTTTATTTTAGTTTTATTAAATATCTTGAATAAAAATATTCATCCTGAACATCTATTCCACTGATTTAAAAAACAAATTATATAATTAAGCTGTCACACGATTGCCACACCAGGGTTGCATTTTATTAGTAAAAGTAATCACAATATTGTCCTCGATTGCTACATGAGCCATTTAATTGAGCAGTCACACGATTGGGGTATTAAAAAGTGTGAAAATTGGTGCATTGCGGAAATCGTGGGATCGCAGCTTAAGAATGTGTGTGATTTTATTTTGCACAATTGTGCTATGGAGTTAGTGATGTTTACCTTTATTTTTTCATTACCGTACGGCCCTTTAAGAATTACCGTTTTTAAGAAGAAATTACCGTGCGTAAAGATTTTTAATTAAAACATTAATAGCAGTAATCATTAACAATTTATATAAATTTGAATGTGTTTTAAGAAAAATGTTAATAAAAATTATTGTTATAAAATGCATTTTCAACCAAAATTATTGTAATTTTTATTAAAACGACAGCAAAATCATTCTGAATAAAATAGGGAGATATGTATGTATTAGGGAAGCCAATATGAACCGAGTTCCGCAAATCCCGGGATTCGGGATTTAAAAAAAATCAAATCTACGGGATTCCGGGATTTTGCGGGATACGGGGTTTTTGAAATTTAAAAGATTAATGCTACTTTTAGATATTTATTAAAAAAACGTCTTTTAAAGAAGCTTACAAACAAAAGTTTTATAAATCATTTAATATTACAAAGTTAAATATAGTAATTATATTGAAATTTGTAAAAATTAAAAATTGTTATTTTTTTTCTAAATTAATGATTAAAATAATTAAAAATGTGAAAAAAAAAACATTTTATAAATAACATAAAATCTATAATTTATTCAATTACATAACTCAGTTGATTCAAACTAACTAAAAAAATAATTAATATAGTTATTGAAAAGAGCAAACTAGTAATTCATTTATTTGAAAGGTTCTATTAAAATTTTTATTAAATGAATAACGATGAATAATTGGAATTTAAATTAAAAATTAATCAACTGTAGTAATCTGTCATATGGCAACCCTGAATTGGCAATGTAATGACAGCTGTTTATGTAAATGGCAACCAACTTCAGGATTGACTTATGACAGCAGGAGTTTTTTCCGGAAAATCTTTTTTGGGTTGAATTGAATAAGTTAGCATCTTAATTGTTTAAAAAAAGTAAAACTCAAAAATAAAAGACATTATATTAATATAAAGTTACTATACAACAAAACCAATTTTTTAGTTTTAAGCCTAGTACTCTGTTCCAATTTGTGAAAAATGTTCAGCAACATCTATTATTTCATGCGAAAAATTTGACATGTATCAATGTTACCTATCTCGAGAGTTTGTACAATTTAACGTTTTTAATATTTCAAAGTATGCGACATTGTTTTGCATATGTAAACAAAACCCACATGTATTTTACTAAAAAGTATTTTTTAAATAAAAAATTAAGTAAAAATAAAATTAAATATTGATGAAAACCTGTTACCGGTTGTGTTATTTATGTTTTGCAGTTCTCATTTTAATATTAAGTTTAAACTTTTTTCATTTGCTTAAGATTCCAAGTGAAATAAGTGCAGCTTATATTATTTCGCAGTTGTACAAAAAATGTTGCTAGAAACATTTCGCGACTTTTTCACAAATTAAACAGAGTACAACTCTATCAACATTTTTTTATAGAAATTCCGCACAAGTTTTTTTCATATGAGTTTTGACAGCATTTCACGTGAAATGTTGAACAGAGCACTAGGCTTTAGTTAACCATAAAAATGTTATTTTAACAAAAAACACATTAAGGTTATTCACGCCACAAGTGTCACCTTGGCGAAAAAGCAAAAGTGCAAAAACATCAACAGCCACATATGTAGGTGCAACTTGTTGCATGAATTAATTATCTTATTTTTATACTCACCACCATTAGTGGTAAGAATTATGTAGTGTATAAATTACACTACTTAATTCCGTAAAATCGCTCCATAAAACACTTTAATAAGCCTTAACCTGTAAGGAGTAAAGTTTAAATTTTGCATTTGGTGCACCAGTGAAATTAATTAGAAAATAAAACCACACGGAACTTTTGGTGTTTACTTTTGTTTTGTGCATTTAAAAGGATATATCTTTCTTTAATTAATTTTCTTTAAACATTTTTTCAGCACTTCTGTCATTAAAATTTCTTTATAATTGTTGGACACGATTAAAAATAATAACAAAGTTTAACAGCCTGTTTGTAGAACATGACAAAGCTAACTCGCGACCAGCCAATTGATGGACGAATACGTAATGAATGAATACCGTTTGTATATCGCGACTTGACTTTGTGGTGCAGCATACGTTAATATGTGTATGAGTCAAATATATACATATGAGATCGTACTGTTCCCAACATTTTAAAAAATATTTTTTGTTTACATTTCTTCATACGAAATTGTATTTTAAGGTTAATAGAACGGCAACCATATTCTCGTGTATAAAGAAAACACCGCTAACAAACAATAATAATAAGTATATAAATAAACAAAACAAATTTGCTTGAAAATTTTATAATTATTGTTTCAAAAAGTGTTAAAAAACTAAATTTGTTTGCTTAAATAACTTAAGTGGTGTAATTTTTTCTAATATGCAGGGGAGTTTGATATTGGTTATTTTAATGCGAAAAATGTATGCAATCAAAACAATTACATTTCTAATATAAAATTGTAATTACCTTTTTTTATAGAAATTTCCATGTTTTTATTTTTGTTTCACTTTTATGATGAGGAAAACCGTTCTATACAAACCAAATTAATTGACAGCTGCTACTTTTTTTTATAAAAATCGTCAAAAAAAAAAATTCGCTTATAAGTTAGCGCTTTTCATCGCTTATAAGTTATCGCAATTCTGTCTGTCGCGCTCGTTGAAGATAGACGTGTTTTCTAAGCTCGGCATACGGTTTATTTTTTTATAAAAACGTGAACAAATAAAGTATTAAAAAAAGGAAATAAAAGAAAAAAATAAATACATGTATGTACATTAGGGGTATAACTTTTGAAAAATTAAATGATCAAAAAATACCTATCCATGCCACATAGACCATGAAAATCTATGATGAAAAGTGGGGTCACTTTTTCGCGGGCGTTAAAAAAGTTCCCACCCAAATCACTTTGAAGTTTAGTATTTGGACTTTTTTTTTTGTTTATTAAAAATACAATATCCTTATTGTAAAAACAAAAACCATTCATTTATATTTTTATGCTATTTCACAAATAAGACTTATACCACCAAAGTTTATTTCCTTCAACAAAGATAATTTTTATTATCTGAAGTTAATATATAGTACATGACTGTATGTATGGTATTTAAGAAATAAAAATTCAAATATTATTATTTTTTGGAAGCTTTTAGAAAACACGGTTTGGGGGGGAGGTTTTTTATCCAAATTGATCTCAAAAAACTGTTTTCTTGATATATACATCAGTGGCCACCCCGTCGTGATGGGTATTTTTTTTTTGGTTATCCCCTAATGTACATACATACATAAACATACACTTTTTTTATTTTTGGTGTTGATAAACAATAACAAATAAGAAGAAACAGAAACAGAAAAAAACTCTTGAGTGCAAACAGTGCAAAAACAATTAAACATAATGATAGAAATGCATATATCACAGTGAGTGTTAACGAAACAAATGCAGAAATAAAAAAAAATCGATGACAGCAAATACCTAACGGCTAAACCTATTACTAGCACGCGATTCCTCTCACCTTCTTAATTTAATAATACGGTAGATACACTAACAAATATAAAACCTTCAAGCATTGCCTCAACGGCAAAAACAATTTTAATAAGTGATAAAAATATTAACCCCCAATCAGGCATAATAGAAAACTCAGTATCACCTTCGGTGTCTAATATTACGGTTGATTTTAATACAATAAAAAATATAAAACCTGCAAGCGGTGCCTCAGTGGCAGAAACGATTTTAACAAGTGATGAAAAGATTACCCCCAAATCAGGCATGATGGAAAACTCAGTATCGCAGGTAAAAAATGGTCAAAAGCCTCAAGTACAAGTTGGAATTGATATAAATTGTTTAAAAATTTATTTTTGGAACGCAAACGGCATTCGCCAACATTAAAATTAACTAGAATACTTTCTTAAAAGTAAACAGATTGATGTAACGATGGTTTCTGAAACTCATTTGACCTCAAGAAATACGTTTAAAATTAATGGTTATATATTATATGATACCAAGGACCCTCGAGATAGAGCTTGTGGAGGTTCTGCTATTTTGATAAAAGCCCGAATCAAACACTACTTAATGTGTGATCATCGTGAAGATTATCTGCAAGAAACGAACATTTGTGTTGAAGAGCTAAATCGAAACTTAGTACTTATATCTTTATATTATCCACCTAGATTTTCAATATCAGAAAGCCAATATTATAAATATTTTAAATCATTAGGACCCTGTTTCCTAGCCGCTGGCGATTACAACGCTAAACATACCTTCTGGGGGTCACGGCTCATAACACCAAAGGGTCGTATTTTGTATAATACAATGTCTAAAATCGACTTAAATGTGGTCGCGAGTGGACAACCAACTTATTCACCTACTGATCATCAAAAAATTCCAGATGTCATTGATTTTGGCGTGGTTGAAAACATCCCCGCAGAAACGATTCATGTTGAAACTTTTTTAGAATTATCTTCTGACCTACAATTCTTACCATATCAAACCCTAATAGAATTGTATCTCCGTCTGGCTACTTAGTGATGTCAGCCACACAAATAAATTGGTTAAAATATAAAAAATATCTCAGTACCCACTGCACTGAAAATATTCCGCTTAGAACACCGGAGAATGTGAATCTTTCTATTGTAAATTTTGACAATTATCTCAAACTAGCTGTTCAACATTCTAGCATAGCCCGCAAAAATATCAAAAATAGTAAAATATATTCTACAGACGTCGAGCGTCTCTTGACTGAAAAAAGGAGAGTTCGAAGAGAGTGGCAATTGCACAGATCCCCTCATCTTAAAAATTTACTAAAAGAGTGCACAAAAAGGCTAAGAAACTTACTGCTGTCTCAAAAAACGGCTTCTCTGGAAAAATATCTTAAGGAACTTGATGCAACTCCTCAATCTGACTACTAATTATGGCGTGCAGCTAGAAATATTAAAAGACCAGTTATCACTTAACCGCCATTAAGAAACTTAAATGGAAGTTGGGCACAAAATGACATAGAAAAAGGAAATATTTTTGTTAATCATTTGAAAACCGTATTTACCCCTCATACATCTTTCGATACTGCGGTCGAGTTACCACCTGTTGCTGTTGGATCAGCTGTTTCACTAAGTTTTGAGATAAGAGAAATCGAGAAGGCTATTCATGATTTAAACCCCAAGAAAGCCCCTGGTTTTGATAAGATCAGTAACAAAATGCTGTTGGAGCTACCCAGCATAGCAAAGAAAATTATTCTACTAACTTTTAATGCTATTTTACGCCTTGAATACTACCCACAAGAGTGGAAAGCATCCTTAGTTACCATGATACCTAAACCAGGAAAGGATCCAACAAAAGTTGAGTCATATAGACCTATAAGCTTTTTGTCTAATATATCAAAGCTATTTGAGAAACTGCTAGTGTCAAAATTAACGCCGATTTTAAATGAAAACAGATGTATTCCCAATCATCAATTCGGTTTAAGAAGAAAACACAGCACAATTGAACAAACTCATTGAATAGTAAATGTAATAAGAAAAGCCTTTGAAGAAAAAAATATTGCTCAGCACTCTTCAACGACGTGTCTCAAGCTTTTGATAAAGTCTGGGATGAAGGTTTACTACTGAAATTGCAGCAAAACTTACCAGCAAACATACACAAGCTGTTAGAAAGCTACTTAGTCGGTCGTCAATTTATTATTAAAGAAGGCGAAGTTGTAAGTTCTCCACAGCCAATTAACGCTGGAGTCCCACAAGGCAGCATCCTGGGCCCTCTATTATACTTAATTTATACTTCGGACTTGCCAACAAACAGCTACACCCATACCTCATTATTTGCGGACGACACAGCTTTTCTAAGTGTACACGCAAACTGTCAAGAAGCATCTCGTTACTTACAGGATCATATATTTGAACTAGAAAGGTGGTTAAAAAAATGGGGGATAAAGATCAATGAGCTAAAATGCGCACATATAACATTCACATTGCGTCGGGAAACATGCCCCCATATTAAAATAAATAATCAAATAAAATACCTCGGTATACATCTAGATCGGCGTTTAATGTGGAAATGGCATATAGAAGCTAAATTAACTGAAATGAAACTAAAAGCAATCCAAATTAATTGGCTTATTGGAAGAAATGCTGTCTCGATTGCAAACTTCTTCTTTACAACTCTATATTAGGGCTAATTTGGTGCTACGGTATTCAGTTATTGTGCACTGCCTCGGCTTCTAACAGCGAAAAAATTCAAAGGCGCCAAAATAAACTTCTTCGAATAATCACAGCCGCCCCCTGGTACGTCAAAAACTCAAATATCCACAAGGATCTCAATGTGCCATTAGTAAAAACTATGATAACGAAATATGCAGTAAAATATTTAAAAAGGCTGGAACTGCACCCAAATCCTTTAGCTAGAAATATCTTAAATTATGGTGGCCACACTGGCTTAGGAGAAGAGACACTGCAGCACTCACCCAATCAGATGAGCGATAAACACCTATACTTGTGAACAGAAGCCGTGATGACTAAATCTTTTTTGTCTAGCACTGGCAGAACATAAAGTAAATATTAGGATAAGATTTGATTAATTATTGTAAGTCCATATTTAATATATGAAGATTCAATAAACAAATACTTAAAAAAAAAAAAACTTTTATGATGAGGAAACCCGTGCTATACAAACCAAATTAATTGACAGCTGCTACTTTTTTTTATAAAAATCGTCAACAGTCGCGATCCCAAAAGCCAAAAAAAATAAAAAAATTCGCTAATAAGTTAGCGCTTATTATAAGCGAGTCGGGTTCTCCAAACAGGCTGTAACTTTTTTATTTCGTTTTCAATTAACAGAGTTAATCAAATAAAAAAAAGATCATTATTTTTTATGCTCTCAAGGGAGAATGTCTTGATGTATTCCTTTTTATAAAAAGAGCTAACAGAAATAAATAAAGTTAACGATTTCGGGATTGACCAAATTCAGCTATTTTATATGTTTCAATAATTTTGGATTTTTAAACAAACTAAAAGTTTAAAATAAAATTAAAATAAACAATGTGTAATTTTATTTTTCATATTTTTCACTTATCAGTGCCAAAACACTTGCAGAAACATAACCTCTTAATTTTTGGTAAAACATTTATCTATGTTTAAGACTGCCGTTTAAAAAACCAAATTTCTTTAAATTACCGTATTTAAAATGAAATAACCTAGCTACCGTAAAAACGGTAATTACCGTACATCACTGTATGGGGTGCGCATCAATGGGCTATATATACATCAGGGCTGCCGTTCTTGGTCTTTTCCGACCAAATTTGGTCGAGTATTTTTCGTTTGGTCGAATTGTAGGCTAAATTAATATTAATATTGAGTAAGCATTCACTACATCCATATACAATATCGACAATTTAAATTAATGACAACACACGACCATCCCCAACAACACACCACCAATTTAACACTAACCAAGAAAAGATACCGGGAGATCTATACTATGCAGAGTATGACGCTGGTAATCCGACAGGCAAAATTCCGGAAGACGAACAGAGTAAAGTTGAAGATTTGGTCAACAATAAAATAGTGGACTACGTAATCGCTTCTAAGGGTTGCAAGCTAGGACTATTGAAGAGGAAAGACCTTCCGAAGCTCTCGAAGTCCACTGTATACATTAAAGGGTGGGGCAGCAAACTGGCGAACGAGCGTATACTGGAAATACTAGGCAACAGTGGGAAATGGGAGTTCTTACACAGGAAAGAGGACTCTGTTGGTACTCTTTTTGTGATCGGTATCGACCAGGACGCCACCGACGATATAATTTCGGAATAGTTCTTAGACCAACTGGGCACGATTCGGGGTCATATAAGGGCACAGGTCAATGTCGTGATAGGGAGAACATGGACGCCCAAGTGGAAGCTCTCACAAATGCCTTGGTTGAATTATTTGATGAGAATTATCCTCTACGAGAACGGGTATAACAGGGGAGATTCGGGATCTGGGGAAAAATCTACGCAAACTTTTCAACCGGGCAATGCGCAAAAAGGCCACATTTTACTGGGATGAATATCATAGTAGGCTTAGGGAATATAGGAAAATCACTAGGAAGGACAAACGGGACTCCTGGAACCTTTTCTGTGAACAGGTAGATAGCGTTAATAACGTTTCGAAGATTAAGAAATTCGTATCAAAAACCCACGTTCGACCAGAGCCAATGGTCAACGAGACGGGGAGGAGAGGGGAAAATAAAGAGGAGATCATAAAACTTCTTATGGACTCCCATTTCCCGCTGACCACAGTGGGTGCCATAGATGAACCGTTAAGGGGGCAGGGGTACCCTAGTAAACGGATGGTCATTACGACTGAGATGATCAAAAATGCAATAAAGAGCTTTTCACCATACAAACCCGCGGGGCCGGATGGTATTTTCCCGGCACTCATGCAGATGGAGGCGGACTTGGTATCAACTCATCTGTTAGTGAAATATACTGCGAGCTTCAAATTCGCTTATACTCTGGTTGGATTGAAGGCGGCTAGGGTGGTATTTATACCCAAATGTTAAAAGCCGAGATATGCGAAACCAAAGGCTTATTGCCGGATTAGCCTAACGTTCTTTCTACTTGAAACCTTTTAGAGGATAGTCGATACCTTGATTAAACGTGGAGTACCGGACAGAGACCTAAAATGTAGACAACTTGCCTTTGTAAAGGGTAGATAAGTGGAGACCGCACTGTATGAGGTCGTACACTATATACAGAAATCCTTCGATGTCAAACACACTTTACACATTGACATCGAGGAAGCTTTTAACAACTTACTAACCGATACTTTTATCCGATCCTTAGACCAGCTTCGGGTTGACCGAGCGCTCAGTGACTGGATCACCCACATGCTAAGGAATAGATGGAAAAGTTGCGAAACGTACGATCTGAACATTAAGAGAAGACTATTTCGCAGTGCGCCACAGGGTAGAATATTATCACCACTGCTGTGGGTGACCACGATAAGGACCTTAACTGGGGGAGAATTTGCACTCGTCGCTGTCGTAATACTCCTAAGGGTCAAGGATAAAAACTACTTGTGCAGAAGGGCTGAGAAGGCCCTAGACACGGCCTTCGGCTGAGAGCGATCAAGGGGGCTAAACATTAATCCAGCGAAGAACGTCTGTTCACAAGGAAAAAAAAATCCTACCTATACGGAACCTCTCTTCTCAGGCAGGACGATACAAGTGACTGGCAGGGTTAAGTATGTACTTGCGCGTGATTCTTGATCGGAAACTAAAGTGGAAACACCACATAGAGGAGAGTGGACCTCGTTGGACAAAGCGTGTAATATAAGACCACTGCAGGGGGTCCAGCGTATATGTCGCTTGGGAATAAGTGTGGTGATGTGCACTACATCAACCAAGCCTCTGAAGACACTGCCGGATATACCCCCGATCGAAGCGCAGGTGATGTACAAGGCGGTATTCGCGGCCGAAAGGCTCTTATCTCTCGCCGAATTATATATAGTCGACTACAGGGCACGTCATCAGTTTATATTGGATACAGTGATTGGATAAACACGATCACCGGACATGCCTACCGGATGCCAGAGACGGAAGTTGTCGGAACCTGTCGGAAACCCGATAGGAGATTATAGAAGAGGCATAGGGAATAGAAGGGGCATAGGGATCTATGTTGAAAACCCGGACACCAAGATATTTTGCCGTCTTCCGGATCACAACACAATCTTCCAGGCGCAAGTCCGTGCTATTACGGAATTTGTGAGATGTATTGAATCAAGTATTGGGCAGGTAGACGCTAACGTATTTACCGACGGTGAAGAGTCGAATATACTTGCTATAGGGGGAAGAGAACTCGAAGCAGTCAACCTGGCGAATGCGAAGCCGGTCGCGGCAACGAAGGCTTAATTGAAGGCGTGGGCTAGGGAAACCCACACGACCAGTTGGAATAGTGGAACTGTGGGTAGCACCACTAAGACATTGCTATTGAGTATTTATATAAAAAATGAGAGAGAGTGAAAACTGTAAAACAAAAGTCGTTTCATTAAACAAAGTCTTTGTGTTTGCCATATGAAACGAAATGTGTTTGCTAGTAGCATGAATAAAACAACAGTTTGTTCAGTAATCTGAATTTTATTTGAAACGAACTTCATTGGATAAATATTTCAGTATGTTTATGAATGTAGTTATTCATGCAGCCCTTTAATATGTATGGCCAGTAGACGTATTTACAGTCCGATCCTTATGTATGCTATATCAATGTTTCTTTTTTTTCGGTATTTATTTATTGAATCTTCATATATTAAATATGAACTAACAATAATTAATCAAATCTTATCCTAATATTTGCTTTATGTCCTGCCAGTGCCAGACAAAAAAGATTTCGTCATCACGGTTTCTGTTCACATATGTAGGTGTTTATCGCTCATCAGTATATGGGTAATGAGAGTTTAAGTTCACTTTGGTGTAAAAGCCATTAAAAATGCCTCAAAAGCCATTAAACTGAACACGTGTTAAAGTAGGTCAAATTTTTAAAACACTTTCAAATATAGAATAATAAAGCTGAGATTTAGAAAAAATGTTGGGGGAGCAATGCACAAGTGTTGGGTACATTGTTGAAGCCTTTCTTTTGTTGTGATCGATAGACAGACAGACAGACATAGAGATAGATAGATAGACATACAGACCTTGTATATCTATAAATTATGAATTTATTTAGTTATTAAAAATTGTATAGATGCAATTGGTGTTTCAATTTTATTTTGTAGTGGATAGGGAAATATGAAACCATTCTTGAAAATTTTTAAAAAAAATTTAAAAAACAAAGTAATAAAAAAAGTCGTTAAATTTTATAGGATAGCAATAAAGCTGAGATTTAGAAAAAAATGTTGGGGGAGCAATGCACGAGTGTTGGGTGCATTGTTGAAGCCTTTCTTTTGTTGTGACCGATAGACAGACAGCCAGACAGACAGACATAGAGATAGATATATAGACATACAGACCTTGTAGAAGCAATTGGAAAATATTGTTGATAAGGCTTTTTTCTTCTATCTATAAATTATGAATTTATTTAGTTATTAAAAATTGTATAGATGCAATTGGTGTTTCAATTTTATTTTGTAGTGGATAGGGAAATATGAAACCATTGTTGATAATTCTATCTTTTTATTTTGAATTATGTGAAACTACTTTTATTTACATTTCAACACCGAAGATTTAAAGAATGAATTCGAGCCTGTTGGAAATTGAATTTGTGGACGAAAATTCCGTGGAAGCAGCAGAAGAAGACAATACACAGACGCGTTTAAATGCGTTAATCGACGAAGCTATAGCGAATATGCTAAAAACCCCAGGAATTGTAATCCCCAACAACCAGCTGGCATACTATGATTTTTTGTGGGAAATTGAGGATTTTCTGGACGATGAAGAGGGAGATACCATCATTTTGAAGGCAAATTATGGTTTTTATTTGGACGAAGATGGAGATCGTTATATTAGGGAAGTATATTTAGGTTTATAGATGTAGTAGTGATTTTTTTAATTCAAAATACATTTAAGAAATTAATAAATAAATATAAATAATAAAAACTAATAAAATTGAAATTTTGTTTTTTACAATGGGTGTGGTGGTGTTTGTTTTTACAATGGGTGTGGTGGGTAAAATTAAAAAACATTATCGATAATTTTAATGAATTAGAGCAAATAACATATTTCAAAACTAAGTGTAACCAAAAAAAAATTTTTTCTATAAATTGTGAATTTATTTAGTAATTTATTACATTTCATTATAAATTATCAAACGATGAATATTAACGCGGAATTAATTGCTTCATTCAACAAATTAAATATAAAATATATTTTAAGTGTTAAAAACATGATAGGTGGAAAGGACTATCCTATTACAGGAGCTGAACGGGTAACTACAAAATATTGTCTTGGAATTGGATGGAGCTATGCTTTATCTTCCTAAAAGGCTTAATGACTTGACTGAAAACGATGTTGGGAGCCTATCAACTGGCTCATATATAATTTTAAAGATTCCTTTAGATGAATAAAAAGGATATCATTAATTATAAGCTAGAAATTAAGACGGCTGCTCCTATGAAGGGATATTACCCTTATACTCATTTTAATACATTTAAATAAAATAATGTTTTCAATAAAAAAATGATTGAACAATAAAAAAAAAAATAAATTATTATAAATTCTAGTGTTTTTTTTTTTTTATTTTATTAGTATATATATATATATATATATATATTATCATCATCATATATATTAATAGGCAAGTGGTTTTCTTAGGATCCCTTTTACGCCTTAACTATATATTGTATTTTAACAAATTATATATTAGCGATTATGCTAATTTAAATTTTGTTAAAATCGGTTCTGTATTTCACGAGTTATACGCGTTAGAGAGTGGTACTAATACATTGAAACAATTCACATACGTGTGAGCAAAAACAATGTAAACACATAACAGAAGCAGTATTATTTGCATTAAATTGGAGAACAGTAGAGATTAAGAAATAAAAAAGAGAAAGACAATTTTAAATATTTTGTTTTCTTTTTGGGAGAGTTGTTGTTTTAAATGTTACCGTTGATTTCTTAAATTTTTGCGCTTATGAATAACTTAATGTTATTGTTACATTATTAATATGGTTACATTGTAAAGAATGTGTTTATTGCATTTTTTTAAAATAAAGTGCGATGTTTTGATGGGCTGCGATTTTATATAACAGACTCTACCGATCATGGTCATTTGTTATATGATAATCATGTATTTACAAAATATATATATGTATATAGAGAGGTTATAAGAACATAATTCATTAACGAAATAAATATAAATGGAAAATATATAAAAGGCTTTGTTATAAACATTGAGATTAGGGAACTTATGTTATATTTACATTTTTAGAAAAATTGTCACTAAATTTCATATGCCTAAAAGAAATATGCCTCATAAAATTAAAAAATTGTTCTGCTCTACTGAGAATTATTACATTTTGAGTTTTCTGTTTATAATCAAGTGCGATATGTTTTTTAACATTAAATAAATATATTTCTACATATGTATATTAGTGTGTCCCAAAACAAGTTTTTTTTTTTTTATTTTTGTAGGTACCCCAGCATTTTTTGAGAGCTTATAGGGTAAAGTATTTTTGTGATTTTTTTCAGATTTTTCGGAAGAGGTTTAGAGGTCGCTAAAATCGAATTTAACCCGAAAATCGGTTTTTCTCGACTTTTTTGAATTTTGCTGACTACTCGGCCAATTAGCACGATTTTCTTTGTTACTAAATTCATATTGAAGTTAAAAAAAAACTAATGATTCAGTTTCAGGCATAAAAACAAATCATTTAATGAAGCAAAGAACAAAGTTCAGCAACTGCACGTGGTAAATGATGTCACAGAACGCGGCGTGGCCTTATCTTATACTTACATTAATCTAACAACCTCTGCAACAGACTTTCAGATTGCAGGGCATAGAGCTTCATCGTAAAAGCTCTAATAAATAATTAAAAGCTAAAAAAAAATAGTTTTTTTAATTTTTTTTTGGGTATGAGAAGTAAGCTGCCTAGAATTTTTTGGACTCGCATTGATGAAGTCTGTGCAACAGAACAAAAAACCACCCATATTTATTATTTTAAAAGAATACCTAATATCTAAATATCTAACATTTAGTCAATTCACAAGGTATCCTAACATTTCATATTGTCAAAATGTCCTAATATTTCACAATGGTTTAAAAATATTGTTGTACGGCTCAGCCGCTCAGCGCTGGACTTTTCTGATTAATTACGACAGCACAATAAACACAGCAAGCAACGTTCTATTTATTTAAGACACTTTTTGTTAACAAACCAACAACAATATTTTTAAACCATTGTGAAATATTAGGACATTTTGATAATATGACATGTTAGGATACCTTGTGAATTGACTAATTAAAACAAATCCGAAGCATAACTGGCAAACATATTACAATATTTTTTATTTCACAAAATGGGTACAAAACTTAAAAAGGGAACAGTAAGAGCAAATTCAATTATTTTTTTTTTTGCAATGACTCAGAATTTATCCACCTTTTAAACTGTATCATTGGTTTTTTAACTTCAATATAAATTTTAAAAGTTACAGAGCATTATTTTTCAAATTTATGGTAAATTTTCCAAAAAAGTGTGATTAATGGGACCCAAATGAGCAAAAAAATAACCGAAACTTTTAATATCTGCACAGAGAAGTAAGGTTTGAGAAGTTTTCTTTAAAAAAATTGACTTAGTAACAAAGAAAGTCGTGCTAATGGGCCGAGCAATCAACAAAATTTTTGGGTTAAATTCGATTTTAGCGACCTCTAAACCTCTTCCGAAAAATCTGAAAAAAATCACAAAAATACTTCACACTATAAGCTTTCAAAAAAAGGTGGGGCATAAAATAATATTTTTTTTGGGACACACTAATGTATATACATATTTAATAAAGTTCTAGATTAAATAAATATAAGAAATAACGGTACAAATAAGTTATTTCAAGATTGCAGTCGATTGTGGCGACTGCTGGCCCATACTAGTATATATATAATTATTAATATTTTTAATAAGTTGCAGTGATGGAAAACTTAAAAATTGAGATGGTACTAACCATCAAGCAAAAGAGTACTTTTTTCAACATTTTGGTACTTTTTTTAAACATAAAAAGCATTTTTTTTCTTTAAATAGAGATTTTCAAAGCAAAAATATTATTAGTTTACATTTAAAATTCATCGAGAATGTTTAATCTTGTAAGAAACCCGAAAATACACGACTGTGTATTTGAGTTGGAATATTTTATAAATTTAAAATTAAAGATATCTAATTTATAAGGATGATAAGAGGGATGTTAAATATACATTTCAGTATAAGAATAGTATTTGCTATCTCATCTTACAACAGGGAAACCATAAAATTAAAATTGATCCTGAGACTTGGAAACCGCTAACCCAAGTCGGAATATTCTTGACGACATTTTTAAGCTGGAATACAATTCTTCGCAAGCAAATTTTATATTTTTATTATGAACATTATATTCCAAATTGCTCTATTTTAAATAAAACAAATGTACAATATTATGAAATTAAAGGTATAAATGAAAGAGATATAGAAATTGATTTAACCAGACTATGAGTTTGGAAAAAAAATGCAAAATAAGATTAAAACAGATGCGAAAATCTATAGGTTAATTTTAAGAATGGATAATAAATAAAACAAACAAACAAAAAATAATAAAAAAAAAAATATAAAAACAAAAACAAAATATTCGAGTTTTTTTTATTAATTCTTTATTTTGAAATTTATTAAAAATTTTAAACATAAATGACCACAAATAAAAGTATTAAATTTTTGATATCTTAAATAGTTATATTCAATGTTTTTACCCAAGTATCTTAAAACTTCTATAGGTGGTTGGAGATTACCAAAACTATCAAAGTATTCTACATTATCATTATTTTTATAAATTCTACCCAATGTGTTCCATATCCTCTATTTGAGTCCAAGTTTATAATTCCATTCTCTATTCGGTGTGGAGTTTTATGAAGTTTATCCCTCATATATACTCCTCTAAAATAAGAAATATACTTCTTCCCAAATGTTCTCAAGTCCACATCTGTTAGCGGTCTATTAGGTAGCTGCTTTAATAGTTTTTTGATGAGGTATAAAATATTCCATAGCCTTTTTTATAAGGTTTAAGATACAGACCTTTACCCATAGCTTTTGCCTCTAATGTTTTGTTATGACGCTTACTTTCTTCGAGCTGTTGTCTACCATTTTTAGCTAAAGTAATAGTTTTAGCGATTGCTGACCCACCAGAAGCTATTGCTCCCAATGCTCCAAGTGATGTTAGAATAGGGACAAGTGGTAGAAAACCGCCAAGTTTAGGTATGTTGATAATTCTAGGAATTTTTACTATAGATTTTTTTCCAAGAAATGAATGTCGGATAGCTTTTCGTGCAGTTTTAATAGCGGTTTTGATGTCATTTGGTTTTTCCTTTTTTAAAATATCGGTTGCTGATTTAACGGCATTCTTAAAAATATTTCGTCTACACTTTTTCTTTTGGTTGCCAGTTTTTACTCCCAAGCCCAATTTAAATTTTGACTTCATTGCGTTAGTGACAAGGTATGCGTTGAGTTTTTCTCCAAATGTACTATCTTTAGCTTTAACTCTACTCCAAGCTTTTTCTGCTAGTTCTTTATCTGCGTAATGTCGTTTATGAATATCAGTGTTCTGGGCATAAGCAATATCATGAATTTTACAAGCTGCATCCAACGGATTGATACCTTTATCACCCCTTTGTAATCGTTTTTCCAATTTAGTTCCTGGTCCACAAAATTGATAACCCGGTAAATGAAGGTCAAGTGGTAGTGAATTAATTAAGCTATTTACAAGTCCTTTTCCAAGGACGAAATGTTTTCTACTAAATTCTTTATTTTTATACACAATCATTTATATATAAAAATTGCTTTTCTGAAAAAAAAAATAAAAAAAAAAATCTGAAAGTAAATAAAACGCAATATTAAGCAAACAAACGTATGCTTTCAGTTATAAAGATGCGTTTGGTATAACAACAATCGAATATTTCAGTGAGAAACTTGGATTTAACGGAAAACAGAAATGGTTTTAAGCATAGCTGTCTTTTACCTAATTCTATCAGAGCACTAATAGTTGGCCCCTCCAACTGTGGCAAAACAAATATAATGCTTAGTTTAATTGAAAGTCCGAATGGTTTAAAATTTAAAAATATTTATATATACTCAAAATCATTAAATCAACCGAAAATAAATATCTGTCAAGATTAATTTCATCAGTAAAGGGTATGGGACTTTATACATTTTCAGACAATGAACATGTCATACCACCCGAAAAAGCTAAAGTAAATTCTATTATAATATTTGACGATGTCGCTTGTGAAAAACAAAATAATATAAGATCATATTTCTGTATGGGCAGACATAAGAATATTGATTATTTTTATTTATGTCAGACTTATACACATATTCCAAAACATTTAGTACGTGATAATGCAAATATGATTATTTTATTCAAGCAAGATGAGTTAAATTTAAAGCACATCTACAATGATCATGTTGGCAGTGACATGAGTTTAAATATGTTTCGTTACATTTGCGGAGAATGTTGGAAGGATAAATAGGGGGGTGCTTTAAAACCATGTGAGATAAGGCCATGATGGCTTTATCTCTCATTCAATAGGGAGATAAGGCCTTTTTTCATTTGAATGGGAGATAAAGCATCATGGCCTTAGCTCACATTAGCAATATTAGAAAAAGGCTTTATCTCTCATTTCAGTTTTGAAGAACTTTTGCATTTTACATTGATTAATAATAGATTTTCCCTTTTACGAAATCTGGCTTCCCATACTAAAGTTTTTCAGCGTGGCGGCCTGCGGCCGCGCTTACGGGTTTTCTCCTCCAGTAGGACGCGGCAGGTGGCTTCGCTGAATAAAGTTTTCCTGCGTGCGTCACAACTTTAGTGTTTCTTTTCCCGGAAACACTAAAGTAAAGTATTGGAATTTGGCTTCGCATACTAAAGTTTAAAATATGGCTTTATCTCTCATTTACGAAAAAAAGTATGGCTATATCTCTCATTTCGCAAAATTTTAAATATGACCTTACCTCTCAATGATTGGGCAATAAGGCCATTATGGCTCTAACTCCCATTCAATTGAGCAATAAAGCCATCATGGCCTTATCTCACATTCAATAGGGAGATAAGGCCTTTTTTCATTTGAATGGGAGATAAAGCCATCATGGCCTTAGCTCACATTAGCAATATTAGAAAAAGGCTTTATCTCTCATTTCAGTTTTGAAGAACTTTTGCATTTTACATTGATTAATAATAGATTTTCCCTTTTACGAAATCTGGCTTCGCATACTAAAATTTTTTAGCGTGGCGGCCTGCGGCCGCGCCTACGGGTTTTCTCCTCCAGTAGGACGCGGCAGGTGGCTTCGCTGAATAAAGTTTTCCCGCGTGCGTCACAACTTTAGTGTTTATTTTCCCGGAAACACGAAAGTAAAGTATTGGAATTTGGCCTCGCATACTAAAGTTTAAAATATGGCTTTATCTCTCATTTGCGAAAAAAATTATGGCTAGATCTCTCAATGATTGGGCAATAAGGTCATTATGGCTTTATCTCCCATTCAATTGAGCAATAAAGTCATAATGGCCTTATCTCACATGGTTTAAAAGCACCCCCCGATAAATATGGATATCTTATAATAAGTAAAGATGATGAGAAAAGGCTTTGATCTATTCATTCAGATTTAGTCATATAAATACTACTTACAACATCAGACGTATACCTATTAATATTAAATACGTTTTTTTTTTACTTGGAAACCTGTCAAAGTTATTCCACGAAGCTGTTTAGCTGTTTTAAGAAGCTGTTAAGCTGTTTTAAGAAGCTGTTTAGCTGTTTTAATTACCTGTTTAGCTGTTTTGAAAAGCTGTTTAGCTGTTTTAATTACCTGTTTAGCTGTTTTAAAAAGCTTTTTAGCTGTTTAGCTGTTTTGGGAAGCTGTTAAAAGTATACTGCGAGTTATTCCAGGATCTAAAGTTGGTGACGACACTAGTTTAAAGTTATAATCATGGAAGAAAAAATTTTAAAAGAGTTGGTGAAATCCAAAAAAATTTTAAAGAAAAAATTTTAAAGCATAAGACTGGGAGAATTGGAAAAATTTAATAATTTAGAAAGAACATTTAACCCTTTAACAGAACCTCTAAAAAACTAGTCAAATTGTCAGATTCGTCAAATCTAACAATACCCACAGACGAAAAAATATAAATGTAAGCACAATACTAAAATAAAAACGGAAAATAATACTATATTCACCGCACTCCTAAGAAAAAATTTAATTCAGCACCTAATAAAATAAAAAGGGATAAAGAAGAAGAAGAAGAAGAAGAAGACTATAATAGTAATAGTGAAGATGAAGTAAATGATAAATCGAAAAATGAACAATTTTATTCTCAATCATCCGATTGGGAGTTTGATTTATCAACCCTAAATGGAAATAAAAAGCTTGACACTATATTTGGACCTCATAAAATGGAAAATGGAGACTGGAAATTTGGAAATTCTATTTTAAAGCTTACTGATGATAAAATAATTATAGGTCAAAAATCTTGGGCACTAACCCCAGGGTTATACTCATTGCTTTTTCATAAAAATCCAAAACAATTTGATTCGTCAGAGTTAGCAATATATAAACATATTTTACTTGATACAAACGCACATCGAAGGAACTATGATCCTAACAATCAAAATAATGGAAACAGAGGTTATAAATATAAAAAAATAATAAATAAATTGTTTACTACAACTACTCACGTTGGCAAGGGTTTAATGGAGGTTAATCTTAATAAGCCAAACTATATATACTAAGATAATCCTAATGAAATTGTAGACCGATTGAGGCTGTTAATAGCATCACAACATGCTGGTAACAATAATCATTCTAATGAAATAATATCTATAATCGAAGAACTAAGGGAAGCAAATATAATTGAATAACTTTTAAAACAATAATAATAAGAAAATTATGACTGTTGACAAATTTGGTCATTACTATAATCAAAAATATATAGGAGATATACCAGGAAACAACATTTCAAAAAGATTCGGTATCAAACTCAACGTAAATTGTTAAAAGCCTATCCTTTTTGCTGTTGCAATTGATTTTCTACACGGAATAAAAACACATGTGGTTTTAAGTATTTTACAAAAGAGAATAAGAAATAACTTTATTACTAAGAAAAAGAGTTACCAGATCTCCAATATAATAAAGTTGGTAAATCTAAGTGTTGTTACTACTGTAAATTAATTTTACATTTTCAACATCCTCACTAAAAATTGATTTACATCTTCTTTAAACCCATGTTGTTCATAAAATAACCAAGCTTAGTATTAGCGAGGGGTTTAGTGAAAACATCTGCTACCATCTGGCTAGAGCCTGTATTCTGCAAATCTATTTTGTTAGAAAGAATGTTGTCCCGTATAAAATGATGTCTCACATCAATATGTTTGGTTTTAGGGTGGTATGATTCATTTAGAGCAAGCTGAATTGCACTTTGGTTATCGCAAAATAGTTTGATTGCTCCAAGTTGATTTTGCATTAACTCCTCTTCAAGTCCTCTCAACCAAAGCATTTCCTGAACTGCCACGCCCATTGCCATGTACTCTGCTTCGCAAGTAGACAGCGCTGTAGTTTTTGGAACCCCATGCTATTGCACCACCTTTTTTTATTAAAACATAACCGCTGACAGATTTTCTCTCCTCTGGGTCAGCTGCATAATCTGCGTCACAAAAGCATATAGTTTCAAAATCAGCATTCTTATCAAATGTTAATTTGTAGTCCTTTGTACCCTTTAAGTAGCGTAAAACACGTTTTGCTGCCTTCCAGTGTATAGCTTCATAGTTGTCGTTAAAGCGACTAAGTAGATTTACAGCGAAGCTTATATCTGGCCTGGTCACTTGAGCTTCAAAGAGTAGGCTGCCAATAAGTTCCTGGTATGGATACTTATCATTTTCAAATTTGTTGTTTATATCTCCATTGTTGTTGTTTTTATAAAATTTTACGTTCTGATCCATTGGTGTTGAAACCGGATTACAGGAAACCATATCAAAACGTTGTAACATTTTGTCTATGTATGCTGATTGGTCAATTGTTAAGTTTTTGCCAAAATTGTAATTGAGCCTCATCCCAAGAAAAGATTTTGCTGGACCAAGATCTTTCATTTTAAACTCATCTTTAGGGCCTTCGATCAAAGAGTTTTTTGTTTTATAATGTTTCCATAGAACGATCATATCGTCTACATATACTGCCAAAATAATCAAATCGTCATCATTCATGTTCATTATGTAGACACATTGGTCGGTTTTTAACTGCTTCATACCAAGGTCTTTCAACTTTTCACTTAGCTTCTTGTTCCACATTCTTGAAGCTTGCTTCAAGCCATAAAGAGGTTTATTCAATTTCAAAATTTTACCTTTTGGAACGGAGATTCCTTCAGGAGATTCCATGTAGATATCCTCGTCCAGATTACCCTGAAGAAAAGCAGTGCACACGTCCAAGTGATTTATTTTCAAATCGAATTCCAAAGCTAATGACAATAAGTATCGCAAGGTATTGTACCTCATCACTGGTGAATAAGTCTCCATATAGTCAACACCGCTGCGTTGCGCGCAACCTCTTGCAACCAGCCTCGCCTTGAATTCTATCTCGCCAACTGTATTTTTCTTCTTCTTGAAAACCCACTTTGTTGACAACTTTTTAACATCACCATTATCATCAACTAAGCTCCATGTACGATTTTCTAAAAGCGAATCATGTTCACTTTGTATTGCCTTCAACCAATATTTTTTTTCAGAACTATTTACTGCTTCTGAATAATTTTCAGGATCTTCGTTATTACCAGAAGTTAAGTACGTAATATAATCACCCAATGGTGTGGGTTTTCTTAATCTTGACGAACGGCGTGGTGTATCTTCTATATTTATATCATTATTTTGTTGTTGCTCTTCTTCTTCAGTTTGTTGTTGCTCTTCCTGTTCATGATCAGTTTGTTGTTGCTTTTCATCATTATCTTGTTGTTCTTCTTCTTCCTTAATATCATCATCATCGCTGCTTTCAGCAGATTCAAACTCGGATTCAATACGATCATCAAGGTCTGAATTTTCATCAATCATTATCCTCACTAAATTCGGACCTTTTTGTAAAATTTGTGTATTGCTTTTATTACCAATACCTGGCTTTGGAAAATACATTTCGTTCTCAATAAAAACTACGTTGCGACTTACGTGTAATTTTCGTAGTACTGGATCATACAGCCTGTAAGCTTTCGAATTTGTACAATAACCAATCATTATGCATTTTTTTGATTTTGGATCCCACTTTCTTCTCAATTCTTTAGGTATCATTACCATCGCAGCGCAATCAAATACTCGTAAATGTTCTAAATTTGTTCGCTTGCCAGACCAAATTTCCTCTGGAGCTTTACCACATGCTCTTGGTGTAAGATTCAACAAATATGCTGAGGTGTTTATGGCTTCAGCCCAGTACATTTTCTTTAAATTAGCATCATATAGCATAGAACGTGCCTTTTCGACCAACGTCCGATTCATTCTTTCGGCTTTCCCGTTTTGTTGCGGAGTATATGGCGCTGATGTTTGATGAAGTATGCCGCTGTCATCACAAATCTGTTTAAGCTGATTGTTGCAATACTCTAAACCGTTGTCAGACCTAAGTATTTTAATACGTTTGCCACTCTGATTTTCCACCAAATTTTTAAATTTCTTAAATATCTGTGGAACCTCCGATTTGTTTTTCATCATATATACAAATACCTTATTTGAGTAATCATCTAAAAACAGCACATAGTATACCAAACCACTCATCGACTTTTGTTCCATTGGCCCGCAAACGTCTGTATGCACCAGTTGTAAAATTTCATTCGTTTTTGTTTTTGATGATTTAAAAAATTTTTGCATTTGTTTACCTTGTAAACATGATGTACATACACTTGAGTCAGAGTTTTCTGTATAATTAATCCCGGTGGATTCATCAGAGTGTAGTTTTTTAATATTTATGTCAGCGGCATGACCCAATCGCTGATGCCAAATTTGTTTACTAACGGCTGCAAAATTTTCCGAAATTATATTCAATTTGAACAAACCTTTCTCTAACAACGCCTCCGAAAAAATCATGTTGTTTTTCTGTACAATACATTATCCACCAACAAATTTAACCTCAAAATCTTTTTCCATGAGTTGGCTTACTGAAATCAAATTTGCACAAATATCTGGCACCAACCAAACATTTTTAATCGTGATGTATTCCATTTCATTATTCAACTTTTGTTTTATACGAATGTCACCAATACCAATAACTTTGAGACTGTTGTTGTTAGCTACAGTTACATACTCCTCTTTAGCAAATTCTTTAAATTTTACAAATACACCCTTGCAGTTTACCATGTGTGAAGTAGCACCAGAATCTATCAACCATATGTTGTCAGCCCTGTCGAATTTTGCTGCAAAACTTGTTACTAAAATTTTTTCATATTTGCCGCCATCTTGATTTTTCTTCTGCGCCTTGCAGAATTTTGCGATATGGCCCAACTTTCTGCAATTATAGCAAATCACCTTCTTACCTTTTTCAACAATTTTTTTTTCTTTTTGTTTGGTATAAAACGCTGATTCTGTTGTAGATGATGAAAAGTTGTTGTATGTATCAAAATCCTGTAATAATTTTGTTTTAATGGTGTCTGCAGTAACTTTAATATTACTACTCTCGATGGCCATTATCATGGGAGCAAAATGTTCTGGCAGACCACTTAGTAGAAGACTTCCAACCCATTCGTCGTTTACTTTGAAACCAATTTGATTCAGCTTTTGGGCGGTATCTATTACGGTGTCCACATACTCACTAATATTACTGCAATTTGATAATTGTGTTGTTGTTAGTTTCCTAAGTAATCCACACCGGCGGGTTAAGCCAGAGTCATCATATGTGGATTCCAACTTATCCCAGATACCTTTTGCTGTTGTTACATTTTGTATGTGTACATACAGATTTGACGAAATGTACAGCACTAGTCTTGATGTGGCCTTTTCATTTACACTATCATTCTCCTCCGTGCCTAAAACCGCTTTCCAGAACCCTTGCAGTTTCATTGCGTGTTCTACTGCAAATTTCCATTTATGGTAGTTCTCCCTTCCGGTCAATTTTTCGATATCAATTATCTTCTCCATAGCGTATGCGAGGGACCATAACCTGTTAAAAGCCTATCCTTTTTGCTGTTGCAATTGATTTTCTACACGGAATAAAAATACATGTGGTTTTAAGTATTTTACAAAAGAGAATAAGAAATAACTTTATTACTAAGAAAAAGAGTTACCAGATCTCCAATATAATAAAGTTGGTAAATCTAAGTGTTGTTACTACTGTAAATTAATTTTACATTTTCAACATAAATAATATTGATATAGAGAATAAAAGAATTTTAAATTTGTCACCTCCAATGAATGGGACAGATGCTGTTAACAAAAATTATGTGAATACACAAATGACCCATATGCAAGAACATTTAAAAAGGGGTATAAACAAAGAAGTTTTAATTGTAAGAAATGAAATAAAGGATTTAAATAAGAAAATTTCTGACATATATAGTGTAATGATTACGCTTTCATCACAACAACAACATAATGGAAAAAGAACGATAATAAACGAACTACATTCCCAAGCGCGGAAGAATTTCTTAAGAGGGAAAGTAATAACAAAGGGAATTGATGATCTTTGGCAAGCAGATTTAGTAGAAATGGGTAACTATTCCATTATAAACAACGGATACAAATATATGCTAACAGTCATTGATACATTTTCAAAATATGCTTGGGCTGCAGCAATTAAAGCAAAAACCGCAAATGAAGTTTCCAAAGCTTTTCAGGAAATACTAAGTAAGGGGCGAATACCTAAGAATTTACAAACAGATGACGGAAAAGAATTTTTTAATAAGGAGTTTGGTTTACTAATGCGTAAATATTCAATTAATCATTACTCTGCTAATAGTGTAATGAAAGCTTCAATTGTTGAACGCTTTAATCGAACACTAAAAGGTATGATGTGGAGAGAATTTAGTTATAATGGAACATTTCACTGGATTGATAATTATAAAAATCTAGTTAAACAATATAATAGAAAAACTCACAGTACAATAAAAATGGCACCTATGGATGTAAAACCTGAATATGAACAATATTTACTGAATACTGTATATAATAATTTAAAAATGTTTAAATCATCAAGGTTTAAGGTTGGGGACTATGTTCGCATAAGTAAATATAAACATATATTTGAAAAAGGTTATACACCGAACTGGACTACAGAAATATTTAAAATAAAAACGATACAAAACACCTACCCAGTCACATTTTTACTTGAAGACTATCAAGAATATCCTATAAAAGGCGCATTTTACAAGGAAGAAATACGTCGCACACGTTATCCTAATACATTTCTGGTGGAAAAAATTTCAAGAGAAAAAGGTGATAAAGCGTATGTTAAATGGTTAATGGTTAGGTTTTCCAAACCAACATAATTCTTGGATAAGTAAAAATGAAATATTATAAAAAACAAATAAAAAAAAAAAAAAAAAAAGTTTTTTCTAATAAATGTATAAATTTAATAAAACAAAAAACTCAAGCATTTTCATTTCATTTACAATTTACCATTCAGGATGTCAATTACTTTAGCTTTAAGTCGAAATTCATCAATCCTAACGGCAAATTATTTCCCACCCATAGATCTAAAAGAAAACTATGAATGTTCTCTAGTTGATTTTCATTCATATAACTCTATTCCTAATGTAGATTATGATAATAATTTATTTCATATAGGAGATAAAATAATTGAAATTCCTATTGGATCATACGAGTTACAAGATATTGTTGATTATATAGTTGGGCAGTATAAAGCAGAAAATTATAATAAATCTATTCTCATTAAAGCTAATAATAATACTTTACAAATTGAAATAACTTCCTCGTACGATGCAATTTTATTTAATCGAAAACGATCCATTGGTAAACTGTTAGGTTTTAGTGAAGAAATTTTAAAGGCTGGTATGAAACATATATCAAATCAACCTGTAAATATATTAAAAGTGAATGCTATACAAATTCAGTGTAACATCATAACAGGAGCATATATGAATAATTCTCCCGCACATATACTACACGAGTTCGCATTAGACGTACCACCAGGCTATAAATTAGATGTTATTGCTAATAACCTAATTTATTTACCAGTAAACGACAAAGAAATAGCAAATCTCAAAATTTGGATTGTTGACCAAGAAAATCGTGCAGTTAATTTCAGAGGTAAAGAAATAACACTTAGATTACATCTAATACCCAGGAAAAATGATAATTTACAATAAAACTATGCACATTAAAGTTAATATGGACATTCCTACATATCATATTAAAGCTATAAGACCATCATTATCGAAAGAAAACACCACCTTTTTAAAATTGCTTAAGTTAAAAATAAAGAAAAATGTCTGATATACTCAATGTCATTAAAAACCCATATTCTGATGAAAATATAATAAAAAAAAGATTATCACAGCTATGTGCCCTATATTCAATCATTTAAAAACAATGATGTAATTCGAATTACACTACAAAATCAAGACTTATATGTTCTTCCGTCTGAAAGCTACTTATATATAAAAGGAAACATTAAAAACACTAAAGGTGAAGAAGCGTCAGAAAATACTAGATTGAGGAATAATTGTGCTGCATACTTATTTGATGAAATACGGTATGAGATTAATGGTGTTGAAATTTATCGTACTCGATACTTCGGAATATCCAGTAAAATTAGGAATTATGTCTCACTAAATGAATTTGAAAGCAATATGATGAGAAATGCAGGGTGGAATATTTCTGAAGACCTGTCAATGCGAAAATTTAATTTTTATATTCCCCTTAAACTACTATTGGGATTTGCTGAGGATTTCAATAAAATAATTTTAAATAGTAAACATGAACTTATTCTTTTACGAAATTCAAATGATGATAAGGCGTATTACTCTACCGATGCTAATGAAACATTAAGTTTATCGATTAAAAACATAACATGGAGAATACTACATATTCACCTATCAGATACACGAAAAATACAAATAATGAGGATTATAAAGGAGGGTGTTTCATTACCCATAGCATTTCGCAGTTGGGACTGTTATTTTTATCCAACATTTTCCGGAGGCAGAAATCACAACTGGAATATTAAACTATCAGTGAATAGAGAAAGGCCAAGATTTATTTTATTCGTATTAGAAAACATTCAGATATACATTCAGATTTGAAAAATGTTAAAGTGCATTTAAATTCAGAATCGTATCCATATGATGATTTAAATTTAAAATTTGAGGAGAATCGATACAGAAATCTTTTTCAAATTGATTCTTATCTTCTGTTCTATGTGTCGTATTTAAATCTATGTATGTCTTTAACCACGGCTTTTGATTAAATTTCAGAATTCGGTGAACTTTTTCCAAAACCAATCCATTATTTAAACATTGCTCTAATGTTTTATAATGTATGACATATTTCTTTTTGTTAGATAGATCAGCAATTAATTTTTCATATTTACTCCCACCAATTATTTTGTTTTCCACACAGAATGGTAGGTCATTATGATAATCATGACAGCTAGACGGGTATGATAAATGGACTTCATAAATATAACCAACATCTGAGTTATGTGGAATATTTTTGGGTTGAATGAAGTCATTTGTCCAACTGAAGCCTCCATATGGTAGTGACTCTCACATTGCCCAACCATAAAGATTGTTGGCGTCTAAATATAAAATGTATTCGGACGGTTTTGTAGGATCATAATCATTAAGATATTTATGATTCGCCTTACTATACCTCTTACTACATTGTGAAAGACCACCACGAATTTCTCGTTTAATAAAATTATACATTTCTAGATCTGTTAATAATTCTAGCTCAATTCTTGTATATTTTAATATTGCATCCCAAGAAAGCCCTGGGATGGTATAATAATGTGGAGGATCTAGGTTATAAATCTTCTTACAGAGCTTTCTGAAGTTTTCAAATATATCTGTAAGTAACAACACGTCAGTTTTTAAATACAGCTCCATGTAATCCTTAATAGTCTCACAATCAAATTTTGTCCATATATTTTGTGCTAGCAAATAATCTTCTTCTGAACATTTTTTATCATTTAACCAACTAATAACCTTAAAATGCTTTAATTGGTGGGAGTTTCTTTTCATTTAAATTTTCAAATGCATTTAAATATTCATAAGGAAAAACACCCTTTCGCTTCATAAGAGAAAACTTCTCAGCATCTGGAAAATATTTTCTAACTACATTTAAATCTTGATCATTGAGATTACTAGCTAATGATTCCAAACCAGATGCCATAAATCTTAAAGAGTCTAAAAATCTAAGCTCAATTTTTTTCCAGTTTTATAATCTCGCACCTTTTCAAGTTGTTTTGAAATAATATGCTGAGGAATATTTTGCTTCACTTTTCTTATATACAACTCATTTATATAATCATCAATTTCTTCATCAGTATATACCCGAACAGTATGCGACAAAGAAATGTATAATTCTTTATTTATTGGAATTACATTTGTCTCCCCTTTAATACTAAGTAATTCTTTAATAAATAAGTGACAGTCATATTTCGAAAAATTGTGGAAAAATATAGGAATTAAATTTGGAATTTTAAAATTTAAATTACACGAATTATGTACAAGCCCCTCTATATTTTCCTGATAAGTGGCAGTGATCTCTCACAGCTAGTTCATCGCCTAGTGCTAAACCGCAAATATGACAGTTAATAGAGTTTAAAAATTGTTCTTCTTCTAAGGTTAATGAATGCATGGGGATAATTTTTTATAATACTTCTTATAAATTTGTCTACATTCATTTATTAAATTATTTACAAAATGTTGCCCTACATTAACACTGCTACTACTTAACATTTTAAACTTATCTAAATTTTCATTAAAATTACACTTAATATTAAAACCATATGCACATGGAACATGTTTTTTTTATATATCTACTGTTTTCATTAATACTACTTACATCTACGCATTCAAAATCCGCATACACAACAAATGTAACTTCCATCTGTCTTTTATAATGTTGGTATTTTATGATGGATTTGTCTCCCTCCGGCATCTTGGGAATGCACTCTCCACATTCTTTTTCTTTGTGGATAAGCATTTTTTCCGATATGTGTGTGTGGTAAAGGCATGCATTGCAAAATATAATTCTTCCATTATGCGCTGATATTTGACTTGAAAGTAGTCTAAAAAAAAAAAAAAAAAAACAAAAAAAAAAGAAAGAAATTTATTAAATTGAATAGATTTTTTTAAAAAATTTTATATAAGTTTATGCTAATTACCTAGAAATATTCTTTATTAAAATATAGTGCATTTTACTCCCACATTCACTTTCCAACAGCAACAAATTTATATGCACTTCCTTCTCTTTTTTTGTGATGTAGTAGGGACTAACAACCGCTTTCAATTTTCTGTCGAACCCGAACACATTTACACTTATTTCTGTATTATTTTTTTCAAATTACTTAATATCCTTCACATCAGTGGGAAATTGTATTGAAGTGAAGTTAAGTATTGTACCGGAATCAAGCGTTATAATTTGCTCAGAAATATTATTAATTTTATAAATTGTCTGCCTATGTACATTAATATCATCACCATTATAAAATGCTGCTATAATACTCCATTTAAAGCAGAACACGTCATTATTTTGAACGTTAACGCAAGCATGTTTTTGTATTAGCTCTACAGGTGTTGGTATGTACTGGGATCCGGATAATTGTGATGGTTTGTTAATATTAATTTCTAGACATTTAATTTGGATAAGCGTCCAACCAGAATCTCTTTCTTGAAACTCAGACATCTTCGCCTTAATGTTTTCAAATTGAAGTGTGAGAGCTGAGCCAATATTGTCTGCCCTTGATAAACGTATCATTTCCGTATTGTGGTACATATCAGTTTTTGGTTTAAGAGGATGTACTGGTAGCTTATATCGAGCTGTCAATTCCAAATTATATTTCACAATTATGTGCTCAGCCAGACAATTATTTAATAATTTCTGAACATACATTTGGCCCTCTTTCAAATATTCATTTACATTCAAATTCAGATCTCCTTTCGGAAAACGATACGTCATAAGTCGAGATTTAAATGAATTTTTTATTAATTGAATCCGGTTTCCAATTCTCTCCTGTACATTTTTCTTGTGCTCGGGTTGGGAGCAATGAATAAACCACTGTTGTGGTTGAATTTTAACATTACAATCCTCGTACATAATAAAAGCTGCACATGACTCAGGCTTTTGTTGTTTAAATGATTTATTTGATTGTAACATCGATTTCTTCTACTTGTTGTTGTTGTTGCTGTTGAAGGAAATCTAGATGGATTTCCATATGTTTTTTCCTCTCCATTGATGTCAGGGATATATGATTGCACACATCACATGGCACATGAGTGTGAATATGTTTTTTTAAATTTTCTTTCTTTTTATACTGGTTTTGGCAAATTTCACAAATTAGTACACTAGCCATTATTATTATTTTAAATATTAATTTCTTTTTTTATTTTTACAAAAAAACCACAAACTTTCTTAAGCAAGTCTACTTTGGAAACTAATGAATATAATATATTTAAAACCTTATGTATACTTTCAAATATCTCTACAATCGTAAATTTACTTATCAGCAAATAAAATGCCAGTCTGTCTGACTAACTTTCCTTTTCCCCCTTTTTTCCCCGTTTTTTTTTCTGTCCATCCAATAATTTATTTTTTTCATCACCTAATTCAAAACAAAAAAAAAAAAAAACTAAAGAAAGGCTGCAACAATGCACCCAACACTTGTGCATTGCTCCCCCAACATTTTTTCTAAATCTCAGCTTTATTGCTATCATATAAAATTTAACGACTTTTTTTATTACTTTGTTTTTGAAATTTTTTTTAAAAATTTTCAAGAATGTTTTCATATTTCCCTATCCACTACAAAATAAAATTGAAACACCAATTGCATCTATACAATTTTTAATAACTAAATAAATTCATAATTTATAAATAGAAAAAAAGCCTTTTTACAATATTTTCCAATTGCTTCTACAAGGTCTGTATGTCTATCTATCTATCTCTATGTCTGTCTGGCTGTCTGTCTATCGATCACAACAAAAAAAGGCTTCAACAATGCACCCAACACTTGTGCATTGCTCCCCCAACAATTTTCTAAATCTCAGCTTTATTGCTATCCTATAAAATTTAACGACTTTTTTTTATTACTTTGTTTTTGAAATTTTTTTTAAAAATTTTCAAGAATGTTTTCATATTTCCCTATCCACTACAAAATAAAATTGAAACACCAATTGCATCTATACAATTTTTAATAACTAAATAAATTCATAATTTATAAATAGAAAAAAAAGCCTTATCAACAATATTTTCCAATTGCTTCTACAAGGACTGTATGTCTATCTATCTATCTCTATGTCTGTCTGTCTGGCTGTCTGTCTATCGATCACAACAAAAGAAAGGCTTCAACAATGCACCCAACACTTGTGCATTGCTCTCCCAACATTTTTTCTAAATCTTAGCTTTATTGCTATCCTATAAAATTTAACGACTTTTTTTTATTACTTTGTTTTTGAAATTTTTTTTAAAAATTTTCAAGAATGGTTTCATATGCACGCAACACTTGTGCATTGCTCCCCCAATATTTTTTCTAAATCTCAGCTTTATTGCTATCTTATAAAATTTAACGATTTTTTTTTTATTACTTTGTTTTTGAAATTTTTTTAAAAATTTGACCTACTTTAACACGTGTTCATTTTAATGGCTTTTGAGGCATTTTAATGGCTTTTGAGGCATTTTTAATGGCTTTTGAGGCATTTTTAATGGCTTTTACACCAAAGTGAACTTAAACTTTCATTACCCATATACTCTCGTCTGATTGGGTTAGTGCTGCAGTGTCTCTTCTCCAATGTTTCTGCTGGAATTATCGAATTACTTCCTTAGCAAAAGCTTAATAGTTTCTTGCGAGCTTCAATTTTCTGAGATTAGGGTAGTATGAACAGAGATCAGGTGGACAAATACTAGAACGAGATACTTGAGGTCAATGGCCCCTAAAGGCAAAAAACATTGATATATCATACTTTATGATCGGACTGTAAAAGCCTAAGATATAACAAAAAATGTTAAATGGCGTTCGGCAAAAAAAAAAAAAAATTCGAAACCTTGCAAAAAAACTTTTTATTAGAAGTGGTACTTCGCATTTTTTTCCTTGTTAGGTGGTACGCTCTTATGGCCAGTTTTGTTTTGTAATGTGTAAAAATATGTCTTACTGCCTTGTTTAATTTGTGTGCAATTGTGGATGTTTTGTCTGTGATCAAGTTCTTTAGTATTTTCGTCTACGTTAATTTTGGAATGTATGGTACACTTTAAAAATATTTTTCTGTTTGTGATTCTTTCTTTTCCTCGATATTTTTCGTTATTTAGAACCTTATTTATTGATGAATTTGTAACGTGTGTTGGATTATTATTCATAGTCAAGATATTATTTATTTTGCTTATATTTTTCTTTTTAGGCTGTGGGAATAATCGCCCAAAGAAAAATGGCCCAAAAAAAGAAATAAAAAATCGCCCAAAAAAATTCCATGTAAAATTGGGCCTAAATTCATATGAAAAGTGACCTAAAATTTTTGGGCTATTTTTCGTTATTGTTGGGTGATTTTTCGTTTTTCATACAAAAATGTTGTATGAAAAATGGCCCATTTTTTTGATTTTCTCCTCTATGGTATAACAAACACCGGCTTCGCTTACTAAAGCTTCTCTGCACAGCCGGCCTTCGGCCGGGCGCAAGGATTTTCTCCTCTATGGTATAACAAATACCGGCTTCGCTAACTAAAGCTTCTCTGCACAGCCGGCCTTTGGCCGGGCGCAAGGATTTTCTCCTCTATGGTATAACAAACACCGGCTTCGCTAAGTAAAGCTTCTAAAATCTGCCTTGTTTCCAAATGAAAGCCGACTATGCAGAGAAGCTTTAGTTAGCGAAGCCGGTGTTTGTTATACCATAGAGGAGAAAATCCTTGCGCCCGGCCGAAGGCCGGCTGTGCAGAGAAGCTTTAGTTAGCGCAGTGTCCATGGACACTATGACACTTTTTGGAGTGTCATAACGTCCATGGACACTATGACACTAGACGTTATAACATGCCACCGGGAAAAAAATTCGTTTTTGCTTTTTGGGTCATTTTTCATTTTTTTTGGGCCCTTTTTCGTTTCTTTTGGGCAAAATTTCATATATAACTTTTTGGGTCATTTTTCATGTTCTGTTGGGCGATTCTTCATTTGGGCGATTTTTCATTTTTTTTTTTGGGCCATTTTTCATTGGGCGATTTTTCCCACAGCCTTCTTTTTAAATTTGTCTTTGCTGATCTTCAGTTCTTTTGTAATTAGATTTGTCGCTGTATTCGTTTTAAGTTTTAATGGTTGTGTTGAGTGGAAATTAATCATTCCGCATGATGACGTTAGTACTGTGTACCAATCAGTTATTATTCTACTGTTTTCTCGAATAATGTTAATGGCCAAATATGGTATTTTTATGTCCTTTTCCCGTTCGATTGTAAACTGGATCTTGTTGGTATGAATTAAGCGTTTTCAGAATTATTTCCTCGGCAGACTTTCTTTTAATGGCAAAAAGGTCATCTACATATTTTGTTATACACTTGATTTTTATATTCCTTGATCAGAGTACATTTATTGCATCGTCGAATAGTGCATCCAATACTATATCAGCAATTGTTGGCGACAGAGGGTTCCCCATTGGCATAGCATATAGTTGATAGTAAAATTTTTTAAAATTATTGTTGTCAGTTAAACAAAATTGGAGAATCGTTAAGAATTTTCGTTTTGGTATTGTAGTATGTCCCTTTAGGGTTTAAAATTTTCCCAATATGTTTTTTTTTTGCAAGGTGAACGGGAATGTTGGTGAATAATGATAACACGTCGAAGGAAACCATGCCATCGTTATTTTCCAATATTATTTCTTTTAATTTTTGTTTTAGTTCGAATGAGTTTTGTATATTATAAGTTTTTGAAATGATGTTCTTTAAAATGTTTCCTACATATTTTGCTAAATTGTGCCAAGGCATTTTTATTGATGAGGAAATTAGCCTCAGTGGAACGTTTGCCTCGTGGATTTTAGGTTAACTATATTGTTCAGGTGCCGATGCATCGTGTGTTGTCAAATTGAATTTTTCAAACTTTGTTAATAAACCTTCTTTGAAAAGTTGTATAATAAGATTGTTGTTTTTCCTCTGTAAAGTTTCTGTTGGGTCTGTTTTGATTTTTTTGTATGTATTTTTGTCCTCAAGTAGATTATACATTTTTTCCATTTAATCCTTTTTATATATTACCACTGTCTGCATTTTTTATAATATTAAATAAAACATTGATCATCAAAAAACGAAAAAATATTATATTTAGTTACTTTTACTTTTAGTATTCATATTTTTTTTGTGTAAATACAGTTGTATTTATTTTAATGCTGTGTTAACCCTGAGGTGTTCCGCTACCAAACTTAAGTGCCGTTATTTTAAGGTTCTAAATTTTTGTTTTGTTGCGTGTTGTTTATTTAAGTTTTTTTTAAAAAAATGTCTCGATGCAAAATGAAAATTATTTTGGCTTGGCAACAGTGTAATCGAATATTTTTCCTAAATCTGGTAAATTTATAGTTGATATATAAAACAAACAAAATTTAAGTTATGCACCGTTCATTATTGGAACAGTAGGACAATATAGATATGTAAAGTAAATTAAAACTTTACTAGTTAAAATAGTGTGTTTGTACTTGTTTTATTCAAATATCTTATTATTATTATTAATAATATGAATATATATTATTATTTAGGAGGGTATTAACATACCATCTTACAATTTTTATTACAATCTAATGACTAGAAGATCGCTTGGGATAATATGGGTAAAGTCAAAATTAAAAAAATTTCAGTAGAAACTAAGCAATTTTTAATTTTACATTAAAGGCATATGAAAAAGAATTTTAAAGCAAACCGTTTCAGAAACAAAAAGTGGACAGCTGAGAGCGATATTTTTAAAACGATAAGATATGAATATTACGTGTTGATTTTCCCCAAAAAGTGAGAAAATAAAAATTTTGAGTTATAACACTATATGTATTTGAACAAGTGCGATATGTACATATATATTTAAATATATATTTAAATAAATTTCCGTTTTTAATGCCCACAACAAAAGACATACACATACAAATAAAATAAAAACGGTAACGCTGATATCAATGTTAAAGCAAACAAAATTTCACAGTGAATGATACTGTGGGGTGTGAATAATTCATCGCTGGTGTGAGTAATTGGTGTAAGTTCATATTTTTCAACCACCATTTCAATTAATGAATATACATAGAGATGACTAGGAACACAAGCGGAGTTTAGCATCCCAGCGGGAAAACTCAGAAGACCTTCTTACTTCAGGCCTTTTTAAAGGCCTTCTTAAAATTTTTCTTGATTAAACTACTATTATCATCTAACTGCTAAAGAATGTCTCATAGAAGGCCTTCTACACTCGCTTCTATGAGAAGCGAGAAGAGAAGGAGTAACATTTTTTGTTTTGTTTTTTGCACAAGCAAAAGCAAAAGAATTCAGATCCCTTTACAAAAACAACGTTACATACATACATAGATGTTAAAATAACAATGAAAACAATAATGTTAATCATTCTAGTTGAAGTTGAAAAGAGAAAGAGTAACATTTTTTGTTTTGTTTTTTTCGCTAAAGCAAAAGCGAAAGAATTCAGATCCCGTTATAAAAACTAAGTTACATACATACATACATATTAAAATACCAAATGAAAACAATAATGTAAATAATTTTAGTTGAGTTTTGTTCATTAAAGAAGATAGGTAAGGTACTTGTGCTAAATAATGAAAATGTTATGTAGTATGTATTTATTATGTATATATTTATTATATTTTATATTTTTTGTTTATATAGTTATTATAGTAGGTGTAATTCGGTTAATAAATATATTTATATATGTATATGTATACTAAACTAAACTTATAAAACACTAAACTTTTATACTTTTTTGAAATTTATTCATAAATTATATTTTATATTTATTAAAAACGCTTCAATATGACCTTTAAACAAAGGCATGGTCTGAAAAGCCTTTTAAGAGCCATTAATTGAAAGGCCTTTTAACAAATCATTCTAAGAAACCCTTCAAGATAACCTTTATTCTAAGGCCTTTTGACAGCCATTCACTGGAAAGCCTTCTGAAAGCCATTTATTTGAATGCCTTTCAAAAGGACTGTGAAAGAAAGGAAAGCGGAAGGCCTTCCCCGCAATCACAACGTGTGTAAAAAAGATATGAGTATGGAATGGAGCGAGCAGGCCTTGTGCATCCAAAAGAAGGGGTACAGAGGCCTTATAGAAGGCCTCCGTACTCCTTCTTTTTCCCGCTGGGATAGAGAGACGCACATGTTAATACATTCACAAACACAAGAGAGTAAACAAGCACAGTTCAATAATAAAGGGGGCAATAAAAGGGGGTCTAATCTATAGCCCGTTTCTTTATTTCTCGTATCATAAAATTTCCCGCATGAAACAAGTAAATTATTACAAAAACGGTGAAATTTTTTAATTTAAAAAGAAATAAAACACAATTGTTATATTTTGTTTTTTTAATTGCAGGGCTGCCAGATAAATTTTGAAAAAAGCGTTGATTTTCTAAGAAAAAATACAAAAAATCGTCTCTTTGTTTTAAAAAATCGGACAATTTAAAATTAATTTTGACAAATTTAGTTCGATTTTAATTAAAATATAGTAAAAACACATGGTTAAAGTTCATAAGTATTTTGAGGTTTTATTTTATTTTATAAATTTAATATTTTATTTTTTCTTTAATCCGATAACAATTAAAAATTTCAGATTGTTATTTTTTCCTGAAGAAGTCACACAAGGCATGACAAAATATCACATTGAACTAAAAATAACCCTTTTGGCCAAAAAAAAGGCAAAAATTTACTTAGTGCATTGACCGAAAAATGGGGTAATAGTTTAATGTTTTGTTCACATAAACAAATGTATGTATTAAATAATCCAAGGAAATAAAAATTAAACAGTTTTCCCTCGAAATTTTGTTTTGCCAATGAATTTTTTAGGGAACAGACAAACAATTTCGAGGACAGTTTTCACAATAGGTATTAATATAAAAATTTAAGCTGCCTTGTTTCTAAAGATATATGTATTTTTTCTGTGGTGCCTAATACACAAATATATAAATATATTTCAAATTGTTTTATTTGGAATAATATCGTCACTAGAATAAATCTGCAAATCGGCACTTTGCCAATTTCGGAACAAAAAATCTTCAAAATTACGATAAATCGTCAAATCTGGCGGCCCTACTTTTATTATATATATATTTCTTTCGTTGACATTTCGCTTGCATTGGACACTTAATTACTGGTAGTATTTCAGTTTGAACAGAAACACTCTTTTCTCACAAATCGAGAAACGACGTAATTTTTTGTTTCAAACTTCATGTGGGAAATTTTGCGATGAGAGAAATACAGAAACGAGCTACTGAACACCGTATTACAATCTTCTGTTTAATGAAATATTTCTGTGCGACATGCTTAATAGTCTGAATTAGTAATGTATTTTATTGCGAATGTTAAATTTATAGCACTGTGCTAGTTGAAAAAACAGACAAGCCGGGGACCTGGCGTTTTAATATAATTCGGTTACGCTGAATCCAGTGGGGCTAACCGTTGTTAAGGTAAGCTCTGGTTGTCGAGATATACCGTTATTTCGAAAATGGAGGAGGTTGAACAACATATGTTCGCGTAACTCAAAAAAGATTTAGTTATTAAACATACTCAAAAAACCGATTTTCCACAATAAAATATTCTTTAAGAAAGGCTAAACTTATTTCTCATATGCGCATTCGTGTTAGATCAGAAGTGGGCACAACTAAAACTGTGCTTGTATTGATGATTATTAGTATTAGTGAGATGGCAGCAGTACCCACCAAAAAATAATATAAAAAATACAAGAAAATATGTAATCATCCGCCTCATGTGCATTCGACGCTGTCTCATAGAAAACTAAATTAAAGAGGCATAGAATACGTGTGAAATCTCTCAGCACAATTGTGCTATGGAGCGCAATATTTGTATGGAAGCCCACCTAAGAAGTGGATATAAATGGCAAGTATGTCTCGAGAAAATATTAAGAGCAAAAAACTAATTGAGGTCGGTCAAACATTATATCCTACTAGGGCCGACTCCTGGGCATTTATGGCACTTTTTCTTCCATATATTTCTAGTTTTTATTGAACATTATGTATGGGAGCCCCCTTAATGAATGGAGATAGCGGGTTGGTATGTTAGATATAAATTATTGGGATGAAAAACAAAGTAGTGTTAGTCATACGTTTGACCCATCTAGGGGCATCCTAGGCACTGCATGGTCCGATTTTAAGAAAAAAACCGCAATATTTGAATGGAGCCCCCTTAAAGGAGGGATATAAAGGGCAAGTATGTTTTCAGAAAATGTTCGGGACAAAAATCTAATTGCTGTCGGCTCACCTAAGAAGTGGATATAAATGGCAAGTATGTCTCGAGAAAATATTAAGGGCAACAAACTAATTGAGGTCGGCCAAACATTATATCCCACTAGGGGCGGCTCCTGGTAGTTATGGGACTTTTTTCAATATATTTCTAGACTGCATTGAGCCCCCTTAAGGAATGGAGATAGATGGTTGGTAAGTTAAAAACAAACGATGGAGATGAAAAATAAAGTGGGGTTGGTCATACATTTGACCCATGTACGGGCATTTAAGTTTTATGAAACCGCCATATTTGTATGGTTGAAATTCTTAAATTATGTTAAAACGCCATGTGCCCAGCTTGTCTCAAAAAAAGTGTGAATTTCTAGCACAGTGCCATTATTCTAGTTAAAAAGCATTATTAAATGAATTTTGTTGTATATATTTTGTTTTTGTTACATTTTTGTTACTTTATTAAATAAAAATCATTCTTTTTATCAGAGGATTTTGGTAGGTTTTATAGCATATTTTGTGGACGGATATAAAATCTTGAAACGGCAACCCTGATATACATATATGTACCCCTTTTACCTGCTGTGAAATATTTTTAATACTTCCCAAATTATAATATAATAATTTTAAATCTGACGTCCAGATAAAATATTTTTTTTTTCATGTTTCATATACTATAGTCCCTAGACAACATTTACGAGTAAATGCATACCAATATTAATACATACCTGTTCGCCTAAAACATCCATTTCAAATAAGTGAATTTTCTTCGTAAATTCTATTGAATGTTTTAATGTTACTGTTGCAATATGTTTTTTGGGTGCTTCTAATGGTTTCCACCTTTAAAAATATATAAATAAATAATATTGTTACGAAATAGAATATAAGTAATATTAATTGTAGTTTTGGTTATAGGAAGTTTTATAAGTTTAAATAGTAGTTTATTTTAGTATAGCGATATTATGCATAAATGCAGTGTTAACATCATTGTACATCATTTTCCAGTAAGGATGTTATGTCTAAATATGTGTTTAAATTAGTCGTTAAATTAAAATGTATGATAGTTTTAATGTCATAATATTTGTAACGCGGTGCAAATTGATACTTTCAAAATAAGTAAGCAAAAGTGCTATATACGGCTATGTCAAATCTTATAAACCCCTCACCATGGTTCGATTATAATAGACAGTTATATAAATATATTTTGCATTGATAGACTTGCCAACTGGCCAGTTTTCACCGGGACAGATCAGTTTTACAGTGGAATGTCCCGTGTCCCGTCGTTACTCTGAACTGGACGCCATTTGTCCCGTTTTTTAACCAACTTTTTCATAACCTCCCATAAAAAATCAAAAAAATTTAGAGCTTTAGCACTTATTTAATTTAGTACTACAAATTTTTTTTAGCAGACTGGAATTTTTTTTAATACATTCACAACCAAAGCAGGTATATTTACTAGATACTCTTGATTCCACAGCTGGTTACTTTGTTATATGTAGCTGTCAACTTGTATCTCAATTTACAAGTTATATTGTGTATGAGCAAGGCGAATATATGAAAAGTGAATTCACATTGTGTTTAATAATTTGACATCTTCAAGGAACTGCGACTACCTGGTAAATAATTCCACCTTAATTAGTAACACTGGAAACTTTTTAATTCCCTTTTGTCATTTGCCATTTGTCGAACGAAAACTGTAATGTTTTATTTCATTTGTCAACTTTTATATGAATTAAAATTTTAACGGAACGTGAGATTTTGTATAGGTATTTATTAATTATTTTCTAATTTTTTCAATAAATTTTCAAATATGTATTAAAACTATTAAACTTTGCATAGAAAAATGAACAGAAAAAGACAAGCAGATTCAAATCTATCGGCATCGACACACGAAAAGGAAAAAAAATAACCGAAACAGGTAGTGCAAATTTCAACACGATTGGTTGAAGTTATTAAATTTCCAGAGTTAGTTATGAAATACGCCGAACGAGGAAATTAGTGCTTATTGCTGTATTAGCAAGAAAAAATTTTCAGTAAAATTTTAAGGAATTTTAATGATAAAGAAGCACGCAAATTCAAAAAAACACATGCAGCTCCTTAATGCAATGAAGGATAGTACTAGGTTGACAACGTTTTTTACAAAGCCAATATAACTGATAGCTATTATATACCAAATAGCATTAACGTATTATGGTGTGATCCATAATCACAGCTATATGTCTCAAGATTGTGGTATAAAACTTGTAAAAAAATTATTTAGTGATTCGGAAAAAAGACAAAGTATTCACTGCGGCCCATCAAAGGCTGAGGCAGTTGTTGAAAATGTATTAGCTCCATATTAAGCTGGGATCACACGATTGCCGCATTGAACCAATTTTCACACTTTTTAATACCCCAATCAAATGGCTCATGTACCAATCGAGGGCAATATTGTGCTTACTTTTACCAACAAAATGCAAAACTGGTGCGGCAATCGTGTGACTACTTGATATGCAACCGCTCGTCAATAAAAATAACAAAAATGTACCAATAATTATTGGGTTTATTTTTTAATAATTTTACTTTTGAGTGCTTCTTTTAGTAGGAGTATTATTTCTTTTAAAGAATATTTAGGTATGTGATGGAAATCGCTCGATTTCAAAACGATAAAAATATATCACTTTCGAACGATTTTAAATTTAATGTCTGAATTATATATAAGTATTAATTTTTTGTTCTAAACTTCATTTTAATAATATATATAATAAACAATTTCAAAGAATATGTATATACAGGAAAACGGAGCAAGGTGTATCATTTTTAAAATTATTTCAACTTTTAAGATTTTAACGTTTTAACATTTTTTACCGATATTTGTCGTTACTATCTCTTAGAGAAAATATTTGTAAACTTAAAAACGAGAATAACAAATTTGTTAAAGTAACCGAGACTTCTTGCTGCAACGATATCGGTAGTAAAATTCAAAAAGTTCCAGATTTGAAGTACTGGTATTTAAATAATATTACTTAAAACCGAAATTTCAATCAACTTAAGCGATACAGGTATTTTTAATTTGCATTCTTAAAATTTTAATATAAATATTCTCTATATCTTTTTATTTTTTAAAATAGAATTTTACTTTGTTTAATTTTTGAAATTTCATTTATTTTATTAAAAAAATTTCAAATAAAACAATTCAATACCTATGATAAAATTTTCCTTTTTTTAATGAACAAACCAGCTAGAACTTCCAAACAAATAAAAAGCTACCACAACAGCTGTTTTCGCAGTTGACACAAGTAAGAACAATCGTGTGACTGTGCTGCGGCAATTATTGTAGCCATTGCGCTTTGTACCAACTAGCGGCAATTAAATTTGTATAAAACAGGGCAATCGTGTGATGTCATTATTGTGCGTCAATAAAGCACAATTAAAATTGTGTCATATTGGTGCATTTGCGGCAATCGTGTGATCACAGCTTTATATTGAAGATTTTTTATCAGTCAGTAGCCACAAACGCTTCCAACAAGGTAAATAAAATACTGTTCCCTGTTGCACTTTGATCATTTCTACTGAAGAAAGAAACAACATTTCTTAGGGCCATTATTACAACCTAATGATAAAGTTGCTGATAGTTAACGTGAACAATAGCTATCTTGAACGATAAAGTGACCAATAAGTTTTTTCCATTATTACAACTGTCCGATAAAATAAAAAATGTAATTTATATACTGTGGCAACATTGCAGTATATACCGACTACTTTTGGTTGTTAAAATACGTAGTGGCAACGACTTGCTTTTGTTTCTTTCTTTAATTAAAAAAAGAATTCAATTTTAGTGTTTTATTTTTGTTCTTAATGGTAAATTGTTTTGTTTTTTGTGTTAAATTGTGTTTTTTTAAGATTGCATAATTTAATTTGACTTAAAACTGTCACTGATGCTACCATATCTTCAGCAGAAAATATGGCATCTTCAAGTTCTTAAAGTTCACTTGTAAAGTTACCATGAGGACAAACCTGATGTTAGCTTATCAGTCACTTTTTAGGTTAATGTTAACTTGTAATAACCAAAAACTATTTATCTGTCAGATAGCATCCTAAAAATAACTATTTGTAAGTTGTAATAATGGCCCTTATTGATTTTTATGAAGATAACGACGGAAGCTATAGCAGCGAAATTGATTGAGTGCCTAGAAAAATCTGGAATGCTGCGAAATAATAAATTAGTAGCATATAAATCAGACAATGCATCCGTTAACTATGGAAAATTAAAATCAGTATTTCATCATCTGAAACGAAAACTGAATTTACCGAATTTAATTGCTGGACATTGTCAAGCTCATGTTTTGAATAATACTGCCAAAGAAGCACTAACGACCTTAGTGATAAATGTAGAAAGTTTTTGATTGAAGTTGTCGGTAAATTTTCTTCAAGTGAAAAAAATATGGCAGAACTGAAAAATGTTTAAGTTTTATGGAAATTGATTATATCCAATTACTTGGACATTCAAGTATTAGATTTCTGACCTCATTTCCAGTTATTGATCGTATTCTTTAATAATGGCCTGTTTTAAAATCGTATTTTTTGAGTAAAGGAGAAGAGAATGTTTCCAAACTAATTTGGAAATTTGTTGCCTGTGATCAAGATACGGAAGTACAGGAAGACGAGAATTAATTTTGCGAGGCATACCTATATTTTATTCATAATATTATGAACATATTTTCATCACATATAAAACATTTAGAAAGTGACTACATCCAACCTACAGAAGTTTTTGAAATTTTTAAGAATTCTCAAAGAGATTGGAACAACTTTTTTTTTGATTTAAAGCCAATCAAATTTTGTTGCAAGTAGATCGCAATAAAAAAGAATATTTTACTAAAGAATGCGTCTCTATTTATAAAAAAAGTTCTAGACTATTTGAATAAGTGATTTGATTATTCAACTGAAGCTTTTTTTTATAAATGTAAACAGTTTAATTTGGATAAAGAGTTAATTTATGATGAAGTAATTGAAAATGCTCAAAAATTGGAAGTACCGACAAGGATGCTTTATTTTCTGAAATATGTTTTCCAAATAATATTTTGTCAATTCTGAATATCACTATTGAACAAAATAGTGTATCAAATTATATGAACGAAATCCCCCATTCAAATAAAATAATCCAAAAATGGTTAACATTTTTGGATTATGGGGAAAGTCCAAATTTATTTATTATAGTGCAATATAGGGTGCGTTCGTAATGCATCACTTCGCTGCATCAGAAAAGCAAACTTTTTTTATTGCAGATAAAAAAGTAATTATAATTTTTTTTGTTGTGTGGCTATTATTTTTGTGGAGTTTTTTTTTTGGTCCACATCTACTTTATTGAAATATATATAAGCAACTGAAATCACTGATGCAGTACAGTGATGCATTTACGAACGTACCCATATTTTTATTGCACCACCTAGTAATTGCTATGTAGATCGTGTTTTCAGCTTCGTGAAAATGATACGCGCTCTAGGATACTTGTACCTTTACTTAAGGCTGAGTTGTTGGTTCATTTAAATTTTAGCTTAAGATGTGCTGAGTTTGTTGAATTTATTACTTAAATAAAGATTTAATAAAAGTTGCTTAAAGTAATACAAAATATAAATTTTAAACTCAAAACTGAAATATGTAATTACATTTTTTTTTTAATTCAATTTTATGTTACTATTGTCATTAACTATGTATATTAGAGCGACTCAAAAAAAAAGTGATTTTGTTACCCCTCTGAAAATAAAGGGTGATATGTTTTATGATGATTCCCAAAATATTTTGCTTCTAACGTTGACCATCCGTGAGCTGGACCATTTTTAAAAAAGGTCTTTTTTTCAGTTTTTCGAATTTTTTTGTACTTTGCTCCAAGACGACATAAATAAAATTTGAAGCAGCATCCAATGGTATATAAAACTTTACCACTTGCGAACTACATATTGAGATATTTAACTAAATATATATTTTTGTTTCGGATTTTCATACAAATTCTACGTATATTTTTATTAATTTTATATTTTTTTATTGTATTTTTCACATTTTGATAAATTAAAAAATGAAAAAGTTTTATACCCATATTGCCTATATATATGAAAAAAACATAAAATATGTATATCGCGATTTTCGCGGTTTATGTGAATAATTACAAAAATATATAAATTAACATTATTTTAAAACAGATTCAATTTGAAAAGCAGAGCATTACTTCCACATATGTAGAATTTGTATGAAAACCCGAAACGAAAATGTGTGTTTAGCTTAATATCTCAATTAGTAGGCCGCAAGCGGTCAAGTTATATATACTATTGGATGCTGCTTCAAAAACTCTTTTTGATGATACGATATTTTATTATGTCGTCTTGGAGCAAAGTACAAAAAAATTGGAAAAAATGAAAAAAGACCTTTTTATAAAAATTGTCCAGCTCACGGATCGTCAACACTAGAACCAAAATATTTTGGGAATCATCATAAAACATATCAACCTTTATTTTCAGAGGGGTAACTAAAACACTTTTCTCGGCTCCATACAACTTGAGTCGGTCTAATGTATATTATATTTATTAACGTTTATGTTTTGTCAAAGTATTATAAGTATATATTTTACACTATTTAAATTAATGTGTTATTGTTGATTTTCCAAATAAAATAATTATACAAAAACGGAGTTGTTTGAATTTTTGTTAGATTTTTTAGTGGTGTCCCGTTTGGTAATTTTAAAAGGTGTAAGGGGTATGTATTGGTAACTTAAATGCTTGTACCTAATTTGGAAACCGTGGCCTTTGTCGTTTTTTAGAGAGATTGTGTATTCTTAACCCAGGAGTGAGTTCAAAATTTGGACACTTTTTCTCTTACCGTTCTTTAGATATAAATAAATCAACTTCGTGCCAGGTCCACTTCTCGACTCCCGCAGCATTTTTGCTGCCTCCCTATTAGTTTTTTGCTTTTCATTTAAAGCAGCAAAAATTCTGCCTCCCTATTAGTTTTTTCCATATACCACAAAGGGAACATTTTGCTTTTCATTTAAAGCAACAATTTAAAGCAGCAAAAGATCTGCTTTTTTCCTCCCAATGTATTTTCCCATAAGCAGGAGTTTTGAATATAAATAAAATAGAGAATTCTTTGAGTAGTTTTATATATAAAATAGAGTAATATTAAGTTGATCATATTATATTTTCTTCAATAAAGAGAAATTTAAAAAATTCTTTAATCTATATATAAATCGGCAAGGGCAAAACAGTTAAGAACACTTTCCTTTTCTGTATGTCAACCGATTTGAACAAAAAATACACCATTTGAAAGGTATTTATTTACGTAAGTGCACAATATATATCGCTATAATATTGAACTTATAACATAAAATTATAGATGCAGGGTTTTTGAATTTTCGTTAATATTGGGACTGAAACATAAAATTAAACATGCATGGTTCTTAGTATATAAGAATCTGTAAGAGGGAGATTTGGGTACGTTTTCCTTCTACAACTGGTAATTTTATTTGATTTTCGTTAATAGTGGGCCTAGGAACATAAAATTAAATATGCAATGTCCGGAGCGGGTGAGAATTTATAAAAGGAAATCGTGTGGAGCATTTTGTTCTTCAACTGGTATTTTTTGAATTTTCGTTAGTATTAGATCTATAAACATAAAATTAAACATTCAAGGTCCTAAGTAAAAGAAAATCTGTAAGACGGATATTTTTGGTACTTTTTCGGTCTTTAACGGGTGCTTTTGGAATTTGTATTAATACTGAACCTATAAACATCAAATTCAACATGTAGAGTCTAGAAAGATTGAGAAACTATATAAGGAGACTTTTTAGTACTTTCTTGATTTTCAATTGGTACTTTTTGATTTTTTTATATTATTGAACTAACAAAACCAAATTAAACATTTGCGAACCTGAGACCGGCGGTTGGTTCCTCGACAAATCGATCCACTAAGGCGAAAATAAACAAATGCGTTTGTATTCTTCATATTTGCATAAATAACTATGGTCGAATTTCGACCACTTGGCAAACACTAGTATGTATAAATGTATTGTTTGAGTATTTTAAAATAAGAAAAAGGAATATGTAACATACTTTAAATATTCAACATATGAAAGTATATAAATAAACTCAATTTGTACTCTAACCTAAGCAACTATGCCATTAAAAAGGCTAAGGGACTATTGTTTCGTCATTTCCTTGCTTTTCTTATTTTTTCTCTTTCCTTATCTTTTTATTGCTTTTTGAATGTTAAATTTTAACTTTTAACTGTCATTTTTAGTAAATTTCATTTTTAACGTAATTCCCTTTTTTCCTAACTGTTCATTTAACGTAACTTTCTTTCTTTTTCTAATTGTCAAACTGCTTGGGAAATTTGTAAAACTTCTCTTATATTAAGCTAGATTAAGGATCCATTTTTGAGAAAATAAATCATTCTTGTATATACTGAATACCACCGAACGTGTATTTTTTAAAAGCGAATTTTTTTTTAAATCGAGTGAAAACCCGTCCTCCATTTTTTATAAAAAAAAATTAAAAATATAATTAATTAATTCATTTATTAATGATGTGCTAATAATCCCAATTTTTTAAATGAAAACACTGAAATTTATTGTTGTGGGAAAGCTAGTTCCTATGCGCATTTCGCTGGTTGCTTAGGCCAGCTCGTCAGGAAACTTTTTCCAAATTCTTTAGAAAAGTTAAAAATATTATACAAGTAAGACCATAAAGTGAATAAGAATTTTAAAACACTCTGGTCTTAAATGTAACAATATCAAAGCTTCAACAAAGTCACAACAATAAACCGTCAATTTTTTCTTTTTTTTTCTTTCTTACATTCCCCTACAATTGGCTGGGTTTTTTCCAACACAAATTGTAGTTGTAAAATTTAATTTTTTTGGTTTTTTAAACTGATTTTTAAAACCAGTCCTCAAACAATATTGAGGATAAACATTTTGGCGCCCGAGCAGGACAGTGTTTTTAAATAAATTAAAAAATTTGTGAAAATTTTCGCACATACCGCGCTCGTATATTCGAAAAAATATAAGAAGACTCTACCGTGTGTGTTAATAAAACCATCGGGGTAACAAAAACGTTTAATAAAAACAAAAACTTTAAAAAAGTGCGTCTGTAATTGCTACAACCACAACAACTACAAAAATCATCATCATCAACATCCCATACCTATTGAAGGAAGGAAGCCATCGGAGTAGGACTCCATACTACACAAATGCCGAAGTGTAATTGCGTCTTGTGCCAAAAGGAAAGTGCCGAACGTCAACAAAACCCTAACCAGGTATTCAAGAACCAATAATTAGTGTGAGACTTTGCGTTTGTTTTCTAATAAAACTTTAATTAAAATTTCAATTAAAAAATTTAATTTTTGGCAAAATTATAATTCCACACCTGAAATTATTCGTTCTTTTAATCAAATTTTAAAATTTATAAACCACCCTAATAGTGAAACACACAAAAAATAATTAATAATTATCAAAATACATCAAACTTCCTTATAGTGTTGAAATATAATTAAGAAAAACAACAAAAGGTTGAAAAAGTTATGCCTCCTCGCTTCACGTACCGTTCGTTCTCTCTTTTTTCCGGTATCTCTCGTTCATTTTCCTTTAAAAAAAAATATATTTAATTTTATTAAATTGTAAAATATTTACAATTTTCCAATTTTTACCTCTTCTCGTGTTTGTCTTATTTATTCCACAATCGCGTTTGTCATTATTGTTTGACATTTGCTTTATTTATTTTCTTCATTTCCATTTTACTCGCTACTTTTGGTAATAATATCGTTTACCAAAACTGTTTTTTTTTTTAGAGTGTACTGATCGTATTTGGCAACACCATCGATCATATGGTAAATGCAAATGTAAACAAATGGAAAATAAATAATTTGAAAATTTGTGAGAAAAGTGAAAACAATTTTTAAAAACGATTAGTAATAAAATTGAGAAATTAAAATAAATAAGAGAAAAAGTGAATACCGGTTGATTTCATATAATATAATTGTGTATAATTTACAGTCATACCGAATTTGTTTACAAAGAAGATCGAGGTAAAATTATAATAACCGGACGGACAATTATTAGGTGTTTGCGAGTAATATTAATTGATAAAGAGGCTGTGGTAAATAAATAAAATCAAAATAGTGAAAAAATTAAAAGAAATTCAAAAACATTTTCTTGTTCTTCTTTGCTGTATTCTTGGTTGTTTTGCATCCCTACAACCCAGCAAGCAATTTGAGTGAATTTTGAAAGCAATATTTTGTGTGGAATTGCTAACCCAGCAAACAATTTTTTTACTTTTCGGGAAAAATAAATAAATTTGATTTTTCGGTAAAATTGTGCAAAAAATCTGTGATTTTAGTGCAATAATTGAAATTGATACTGGAGATTTCACTTCAGGCAAAGAATTGTATTTTCAATTTGATAAAATTGTGTGAATTGTGATAAAAAATAGATGAGACAAGCAAACATTTCTGTACTTTTATAAAAGTAGTTTTTGAAATTGATTCGAAACTGAAAGTTGATCTCGGAAATTATTAAAAATTCCTTTTTATTTGTCTAAACGACAAAATCATTTCAATTTCCTTGAGATCCTTCCAGAAAATTTCCTTAAGCGTTTGTTTTAAATTGATTTTAAACCGTAAGTTGATTTCGGAAATTATTTGAATTCGGGTTTATTGTCTTAACGACAAAATTAATACAATTTCCTTGAGATCCTTACGAAAATAAATATTTCTAAAGGAATTTTATAATCGCTTATTGGTGTCCTATATACTTTCTGTGATACCTACATTTTTGTGAGAATCTTTATTGCAAAATGGCTCCAAGAAAACATAAAGGTGCGATCACAATCGAAGGCTTATATGCACAAAAGAACACAGTAATGACCAACATAATGAGGATGAAAACCTCTATTGAAGAGAAAACTATTTCATTCTTTCAGAACAACCTACAGTGTTGCCTTGAGATTTTAAACTGTTATATAGCTGATGCGATGGACATTCAGTCCGAGATTGAGGTTCTGGATCCCACAAATGGTGATCGGTCCGAAGTGGAAGATTTGTGCATTGACACAAAGAGTCTTTTTTTGAGTTACTTAACTCCGAGAAACCCAAGCGTGGGTGAAACTTCATTTGCCTTTCAGGGTCACAAAAGCAGACTCCCACTTATGAAATTGCCTAAATTCAGTGGCAAATACTCGGATTATAAAAACTTTATCAGTTTGTTCAATAGCTTGGTTCATACCGATACGTCTCTAACTGATATTGAAAAGTTTAATCATCTCATATCATGTCTCTCAGATGAAGCGCTTGGTACGGTAAAGGCGTACCAAGTGACTGAGCAAAATTATTCCAAGGCTTTAGAAAGTTTGAAGAAAGTTTACGATAATCCGTGTTTGATCTTTTTTGACAACATAAGAAAATTGTTTGATCTTTCGGAAATGTCTATGGCCTCCTCTTCAGCCTTGAGGAGCATGATTGACACGGTGTCAGCGATTTACGGTTCACTTTTGTCGATTGGTAATGAGAAAGACATTATTAACGCCAAGATAATTCATCTGGTTATGTCAAAGGTTGATCCAGTCACTCGTACAAAATGGGAGGAGCAACTTGACTATCAAAAGTTGCCCTTGTGGAATGATTGTGAGGCCGCATTAAATAAACGTTTCCAGCATATCTCTGCTGAGGAAGCCTCGAATACCAAACCGAATCACCGCTCACAGGCTTCTACTCAAAATGTCCCCGTGTCAAAAAAGAGCGATACCTTTTCAAAGAAGAAAGCTAAGTCCTTTTCGGTTCAAACGGGAACACAACAAACTTCCTCAAAATGTATATTTTGTAAATCGACACACCATTTTGTAAACACTTGTCCGTCTTTCTCAGCAATGCCTGTGCAGCAGAGATTTGATTTTGTAAAAGACGTTCCTGCCTGTATTAATTGTTTGAAAAAAGAACATACAGTGACAAAATGCAAATCGTCAAAGTGTCGAGTTTGTAGTTGCGCATATAACACTTTGTTACACATTTATGCTGCAAAAAATGCACAAGTACAAAGTAGTTCTAGTTCTGACCCCAATCAGCCATCAACTTCGACGGCATTTACACATCTTTCCTCTTCTAAAGACAATGTGATATTGGCAACGGCTTTGGTTAAAATCAAAGATAACTCTGGTCAGTATATTCTGGCTAGAGCTTTATTGGACTCCGGTTCACAAATAAATTTTGTAACTGAGGAACTAGCTCAGCGACTTCAACTACGAAAAGAGGAACGAAATCTCAGTTTAGTTGGAATTGGAAAAACGAATGAACTCACACGAATTTTCTTCGGATTATTGGGTTCTTCGATCGATTTCTTCTTACCAACCAGATCAGGTTATTTCAACTTCTGATTGGAATTTGCCTGGTAACATAGAATTAGCTGATCCATATTTTTTCAAATCTCGGAAAATTGATATGTTGAACGGCGCTGAGATCTTCTTTGAATGGCTTTGTGTTGGTCAAATTAAAAAGAGTCCAAACATTCCAACTCTTCAGAAAACGCTTCTGGGTTGGATTGTTTCGGGCAAATACAAAGAGTCGAAGAATTTAATTAAAAATTCATGCCATTTAAGTACTCTAAATGAAAACGAATCATCTTTGGGTTCAATAGTTCAAAAATTTTGGGAATTAGAAGAAATTCCCCAGGAGGCAAATTTTCTATCTATAGAACATCAACAATGTAAGGAACATTTCACAAAATCTATTCGACAATTGCCGTCGGGTAAATTTGAAGTGGCGCTACCTTTCAAAGCGGATCCAAAAACGTTGGGTCTCTCTTTTGAAACAGCCAAGCGGCGATTCCTATCGTTGGAACGTCGGCTGTCAAAAGAACCACAAACGAAAGAGATGTATAATTCTTTCATGAAAGAATACATTAATATGGGGCATATGTCTATTGCAGACAATAAAGTGCCTGATTTTCCTCATTATTTCATACCACATCAGTGAGTATTACGCCCGCAAAGTTCTACGACAAAACTTCGGGTGGTTTTCGATGCCTATTGTAAAACGTCTACGCAACGTTCTCTAAACGATCTACTAATGATCGGCCCTACTGTTCAGGAGTAGTTGTTTTCTACGTTGATTCGTTTTCGGCTGCATAAATACGCAATGACGGCTGACATTGAAAAAATGTACCGTCAAGTTTTAATTGATGAGGCCGATAGAAATTTTCAATTGATTTTGTGGCGTGAAAAGCAGTCTGATAATATTGAAATCTTTAGACTGAATACAGTTACTTATGGCACGTCCTCGGCTCCATTTTTGGCAATACGTTGTCTAACGTATTTGAGCGAATTGTTCGCAAAATCGTTACCGATCGGATCTCAGGTCGTGCGAAAGGACTTTTATGTCGACGATCTGCTAACTGGGGCAGATTCAATTGAGGAACTTAACGTGATAAGAACTCAAGTTACTGAGATATTGAAAACCGCCCTCAAGAAACACGTTTAAAATCAATGGTTATATATTATATGATACCAAAGACCCTCGAGGTAGAGCTTGTGGAGGTTCTGCCATTTTGATAAAAAACCGAGTAAAACACTACCTAATGTGCGATCATCGTGAAGATTATCTCCAAGCAACGAGCATTTGCGTTGAGGAATTATCTCGAAACATAGTAATTTCATCATAATATCAGAAAGCCAATATAATAAATATTTCAAATCATTAGGACCCTGCTTCCTGGCTGCTGGCGATTATAACGCTAAACACACTTTCTGGGGGTCACGACTTATTACACCTAAGGGTCGTGTTTTGTTTAACACAATTTGTAAAATGGACGTAAATGATGTCGCGAGCGGACAACCAACATATTGGCCTACTGATCAGCAAAAAGTTCCAGATGTCATAGATTTTGGCATGGTTAATAACATCCCCATAGACACGATTCATGTGAAAGCGTCCCTAGAATTATCTTCCGATCACACACCTACAATTGTTACTATAATGAATCCAAATAGAATAGTATTCCCGTCTGGTTACTTATCAACATCAGCCTCACAAATAAATTGGTTAAAATATAAAAAATATCTTAGTGCCCATTGCATAGAAAATATTCCGCTTAGCACACCGGAGAACGTGGATCTCGCTATTGTTAATTTTGACAGTTATCTTAAACTAGCTGTTCAACATTCCAGCATAACCCTCATATATTCTACAGATGTCGAGCGTCAATTGCCTGAAAAAAGGAGTTCGTAGAGAGTGACAATTGCACAGATCCCCCCAACTTAAGACTTTATTAAAAGAGTGCACAAAAAGGCTGAGAAAGTTACTGCAGTCTCAAAAAACGGCTTCCCTGGAAAAATATCTCAAGGGACTTGATGCAACTCCACAATCAGATTACTCATTATGGCGTGCAGCTAGAAGCCTCAATAGACCAGTTATCTCTAAGCCACCATTGAGAAACTTAAATGGAAGTTGGGCAAGAAATGATATTGAAAAAGGAAATCTGTTTGCTAATCATCTGAAAAATGTATTTACCCATAATATATTTCACGATATAGCAGTCGATTTACCGCCTGTAAATGTTAGAGCAGCTATTCCCCTTAGATTCGAGTTTAGAGAAATCGAAAAGGCTATTTGTGATTTAAACACCAAGAAGGCACCCGGTATTGATAAGATCAGTAATAAAATGCTAGCTCCAAGTACAGCAAAGAAAATTATTCTTTTTATTTTTAATGCTATTTTACGCCTTCAATACTACCCTCAGAAATGGAAGGTTTCCTTAGTAACCATGATACCAAAGCCAGGAAAGGATCACACAAAAGTTGAGTCATACAGGCCTATTAGCTTATTATCTAATATTTCAATCGATAATGTCTCAAGCTTTTGATAAAGTCTAGCATGAAGGTTTACTACTGAAATTGCAGCAAAACTTGCCAGCAAACATACACAAGCTGTTAGGAAGCTACTTAGTCGGTCGTCAATTTATTATTAAAGAAGGCGATTTTTTAAGTTCTCCTTAGCCAGTTAACGCTGGAGTCCCACAAGGCAGCATTCTGGGCCCTCTATTGTACTTAATTTATACTTCGGACATGCCAACAAACAGCTACACATATACCTCAACATTTGCGGATGACACAGCTTTCCTAAACGTACATGAAAACTGTCAAGAAGCATCTCGTTACTTACAGGATCACATATTTGAACTGGAAAGGTGGTTAAAACAATGGAGGATAAAGATTAATGAGCAAAAATGCGCACATATAACATTCACATTGCGTCGGGAAACATGCCCCCTATTAAAATCAATAATCAAATAATACCCCAACACTCGCATGTAAAATACCTCGGTATACATCTAGATCGGCGTTTAACGTGGAAATGGCACATAGAAGCAAAATTAACTCAAATGAAACTAAAAGCAATTCAAATTAATTGGCTCATTGGAACAAATTCTGTTCTTAATCTCGATTGCAAACTTCTACTTTACAACTCTATCTTAAAGCCAATTTGGTGCTACGGTATTCAGTTATGGGGCACTGCCTCGGCTTCTAATATCGAAAAAATTCAAAGGCGCCAAAATAAACTTTTTCGAATAATCGCAGCCGCTCCGTGGTATGTCAAAAACTCAAATATCCACAAGGATCTCAATGTGCCATTGGTAAAAACTATGATAACGAAATATGCAGTAAAATATTTAAAAAGGCTGGAACTACACCCAAATCCATTAGCTCGAAATATTTTAAATTATGGCGGCCACACTCGATTAAGGAGAAGAGACACTGCAGCACTCACCCAATCAGATGAGCGATAAACACCTACATATGTATGTGAACAGAAACCGTGATGACTAAATTTTTTTGTCTGGCACTGGCAGGACATAAAGTAAATATTAGGATAAGATTTGATTAATTATTGTTAGTTCATATTTAATATATGAAGATTCAATAAATAAATACTGAAAAAAAAAATATTGAAAACCGCAGGTTTAATTTAACAAAATGGTTTTCAAACCACTACAATCGAGCTGACGCAGCTATAGTAGAGAAACCTGTACAAATAGATCCGGATTTCACTAAAACTTTAGGCACATATTGGCGTCCGAAGAGTGATGTTTTTAAATATCATTTAGACCATTCTTTTCAGAATCTAAAAGCCACGAAAGGTAACATTTTATCTGTTTCGGCTAGGCTTTTTGATCCTCTCGGACTTTTGTGCCCCTTGGTTGTAAAAGCTAAAGTTTTACTTCAAGAACTTTGGCTGCTGAAGTTAGATTAGGATGAATCAATCCCCACGCGCCTTGACAGTTCTTGGGAGAATTTCAAATCCAATTTATTGAAAATTGATGTGATTGAGATTCCAAGTTATGTCTTAACGACTTCAAAAACCAAATGCCAAATTCACGGATTTTCTGATGCCTCCATGCGAGCATATGGCTGCTGCATTTATATCCGGAGTCGAGTTGTAGGTGATACTTCGTGCCGACTTTTGACTGCAAAATCGAAAGTTGCTCCTCTGAAGACCAAGTCACTTCCTAGGATTGAATTATGCGCAGCCCATTTATTGGCCAAATTGTGGTCTAAAGTTAAATCCATGATTGCATGTGAAATCGAAACAGTAACGTTCTGGATTGATTCAGAAATCACCTTACACTGGATTCAGACGCATTCTTCTACGCTTGCTACTTTTGTTTCAAATCGAGTTTCTGAAATCCAATAACTATCAGGCCAAGTCGAATGGCGACACGTTCCTACTAAGATGAACCCGGCTGATATAGTTTCGAGGGGTTGTAATGTAGATGAGTTAGTTGACTCAATTTGGTTCAATGGCCCAACTTTTCTACTCAAAGAGAGTAACGCCTGGCCAGTTAATGAACATTTCAGGCTAACCGCCGAAAAGGAGTCACTGGAAAAAAGGAAAACTTGTGTGTTTTTCGCTGTAGAGGAAAAGGAAGTCAACTATATTGTGAAGTTAATGGAAAATTATTCAGTGTACACTAAGATGATACGAGTTTTTTTCTTATGTCTTTCGTTTTCTTGAAATTGCTCGGGGACACAAGTGTCGCCATTTAGGAGTTCCTACAGCGAAAGAGATGAATTGGACGTTTCTTAAATTCGTTGAACTTATCCAGAAGCAAGAATACGTGGATGAACTTAAAAAATTAAGTAAATCACAAGTTTTGTCTTCCAACCTACAACGGCTGAATCCATTTGTCCACCAATTTAAAGACGAACATCGCTCGTTTTCACTTATTAGGGTAGGCGGGCGTTCGCTTAACGCACCCATCTCATATGATGCTAAGTTTCCCCTTTTGATGGCGAAAAATTCACATTTTGTGAATATGTATTTGCGACACCTACACTTTAATAACTGTCATGCAGGAGCGAAAGCGTTAATAGCTCTCCTCCGAGATAGAATTTGGCTCATAAACGCCAGAGAGGAATGTTCGAAAGTGGTTCGGAAGTGTCTGCATTGTTTTCGTTATAAACCTAAACTAATGGGTCAAATAATGGGAAATCTGCCCGCTGATAGGGTAAGAGCTCTACGCCCATTTAAAATATGTGGTGTAGACTTTTGCGGCCCAGTGAATATAACTTTAAAGTTACGTGGCCGTCCACCCGTAAAAATGTACATAGCAATATTTGTGTGTTTCACTTCTTAAGCCGTACATATTGAATTAGTTACTGATCTGTCTTCAAATTCTTTTATTCTCTGTCTTTCAAGGTTCGTCGGCAGGAGAGGTCTCCCAGAGAGAATTTATCGCGACAACGCAACGAATTTCGTAGGCGCCAGTCGAGAGCTGCGAGAGCTGCAGGAGGCGATGTCCAGCCACGCCGAAAAAATGGTGTCGTTCGCTGCCAACAAGGGGGTCAACTTCACCTTCATTCCGCCTCGAGCTCCACACTTCGACGGCCTGTGGGAAGCAGCAGTGAAGTCCGCCAAAGGGCTTCTCATCAGAACCGTGGGCAAAGTGCTGCTCACAACGCAGGAGCTTCAAACGGTGCTAGTAGAAGTGGAAGCTGTGCTGAATTCCAGGTCCATTGCACCCATCAGCAGCGATCCCAACGACGGCGAAGCACTCACGCCAGGCCATCTGTTGATAGGCGAGAGCCTACGTGCGCTGCCGCAAGAGTCGCGTCAAGACGGTCAGGACAAGCTGACGTACTGCAAGAGATGGTGGCTTATCTCCACACTCAAGTGGATGTTCTGGCAATCTTGGGAGAAAGATTACGTCCGCAGCCTCCAAGCCAGAACGAAGTGGGCAACAGAAGAGCCAGATCTCGACGTCGGCGAGCTCGTCGTGGTCCACGAAGACAATCTTCCGCCCCTGCAGTGGCTAACCGGTCGTATTCAGGCCGTTATTCGCCGCCAAGACGACAAAGTCAGGGTAGCGGAAGTGAAGACTAAAAACGGTGTTGTCAAAAGGCCGATACATAAATTGGCTTTGTTGCCGATTAATTGAAGACCGTAGGTCCTTCAATGGGGCCGGTGTTTCGTCATTTCCTTGCTTTTCTTATTTTTTCTCTTTCCTTATCTTTTTATTGCTTTTTGAATTTTAAATTTTAACTTTTAACTGTCATTTTTAGTAAATTTCATTTTTAACGTAATTCCCTTTTCTCCTAACTGTTCATTTAACGTAACTTTCTTTCTTTTTCTAATTGTCAAACTGCTTGGGAAAATTGTAAAACTTCTCTTATATTAAGCTAGATTAAGGATCCATTTTTGAGAAAATAAATCATTCTTGTATATACTGAATACCACCGAACGTGTATTTTTTAAAAGCGAATTTTTTTTTTAAATCGAAATTAAAAATTTAATTTTTTTGGTTTTTTAAACTGATTTTTAAAACCAGTCCTCAAACAATATTGAGGATAAGCAACTATATTCCACATCATTATCCTAATTGCCACTTTACAGGAAACTTAATAAAAATGGTAAGTAATTCCTATATAATAATGTTATATTTAATTAGTTATTTTTATTATTTTTTCTTGTTTGTTTTTAGATGTGTAAAATAATTGTAAATATTGCCCAAGGTATTAAGCCCGAGTATATTAGAATAGATGATATACCTTTAAATCAATCTTTAAAATTTTATTATCAAAGTTGTTTTTGAGAATACTATTATTTATTAAAAGATTTTGTTTGTTGTGCTTAATTCCCTTTTTTTATTAATTGATAAAAAAATACTGAAATTTATTGTTGGAGGAAAAGCTGTTCCTATGGCCAGATCGTCAGGAAACGTTCTTCTAAATAATTTCAGAAAAGCCAAAGCTATCAGCAAACAATACTACAGAGGGAATGAGAATTACCTACAAATATATTTAATCAAAGCATATTTTGAAAACTGATCTATGATTATTGAGCTTTTTAGAACATTCTGTTAAAAAATAAATACAATTTTATTATTTGGGAAATTAAAAGTCAATTAACTTTTCGTTAGGCTAAAAAATGCAATCGTAACATTTTATTACATGCAAATACACCTTTAAATTTATATTTTGTTATATTCAGGGGTGTCATAGAATCCAAGTCGGTTTTGCTAATTGTCGGTTTTTCAAACCAATATTGGTTTCATTTGGTGTCATAAAAACAAGTCGGTTTTGTTATTTTCGAATACAAATAAAACCGATATTCGAAACAGCTGTTTTATGTTTTGGTTCATGTGTTTATAGTTTTTAATGCAATTTTTGTTTGATAATTTTTTAAATTATGATTGTGCTCTAAAATATTGTTAAAACTTGTGTTTGTAATATGTAAAAGGAAAATTTTAGAAAAGAAAATAAGAATGAAAACACACTAAACATATGCAATAAATGCCATCGTTGTATTAAATATTTGCATTTGTTGTTTACATTTGTGTAATTTTATTGTTTTGTAGAATTATAAAGCAAATTAATTAAAAATAAAAAATAAATTGTTTCTTGTTAATAAATAAAATAAATAAATGTGTTGCGAACTTTCTGTACGCAGAAAAAGTGAGAATACTTTTGCAAGCTCGCAGCAGCCCGCTGCCGGAGACTACCGGAGACATGCAAAAAATACTAATTTACCAATTTTATTTATTTCCATCTATGCAAAATAACTATCTGTTGAAAAAATTAAATAAAAAATTAAACATTAACCAACTATATTTATTTCCAATATAAAAACAAGAGCTGTAAGCTGCTTGGTTTATTTTCAATAAAAATCCGATAATATTGGTTTCTGTGACACCTAAAACCGACACTAATTTCAGTTCGAACAAAAAACCGATAAAATTGGATTTCATGACACCAATGTATTTTTTTTGTCGGTTTCAAATCCAATACCGATAAGATTGGTTTCTATGACACCCCTGATTATTGGACTTCAAAGTATTTTTAATATTTATTGAATTCATAGCGTTTGAATAATATTACGCGTTTTATCAATTTCTATAATACTATCAAATTCACGGTATACTAAGCACGTCATTGCTTCAATAATTGGTTTGCCAAAACGCCCTTCAATACGAATAGTTCCCTGGTTTATTAAATAAACGCAATTATAATTATTATCTGGTGTCAAGTCGAAAGCAAGTAAAAAATATACGTTATCAAAAAGTTATTTAGTTATTTGATGACCTTTATCGAAATTATGAATTCCAGTTCCTGTAAATAGTGTTTGATAACCACGAGCACTTATTATTCCTCCGTTATTGTAGTTAAGTTCAATTGGTTGTGCAAGAAATTGAACTCCATTTACAATCAAATTAAATCTTTATAAATTAAAATGTTGAAAGTTAAATGGATTTTCTTTTTTCTCTCCAGTGTATGCTTTATTAGACACCAATCCAAAAATTAAAAAATTTGGTAATTGTCCTAGTATAACGTTATCTTAACTTAATGAGTGATTTTCAGGGTGTATTGTAAACGTTTTTATTTCCACTCTTTTACAAGAATAAATTTCATTTTTTGATTGTAATACATTATGATGAGCCATTAGAATATTATGATTAATAGTAAAATGGTTTATATATAAATTGGCTTCATGTATTTTAATATAAGATTATTTTTTACCGCCACCTTCTAAAATGTAAAATTCTAGTTTTTCCATATTTAATGTTACCTTCAGATCAACATTACTAAGCAAATATTTTTGTTGGTTTAATACATCAACATTAAGTTTTCCAAAAAATTCTACTCTTTTTCCATCCTTAAATAGTTTTTTTTTCTCTTGTCTAAATCAGGATTTTCTTTTTCAACTAATGAATTTATTTCATTTATATCAATAGCCCAGCCAAATGATTTAAGATGCGTTGATCTAGCACAGTTTCCATAATTTAACAATTTTTCTATATAAGCCCTATAGTGATAGTTATTGTCAGGTTGTGATACATTTTTATTGTTAAGGTGTACAATACAATTTCTAAACAAGGAGTGCAGTAAGTTATTAACAACTCCTCCGTTTGCTTTTAATTCAATATTCAGTCGAAGATAAATACTATTAAGATCACGATATGTTTCACCATTGCCTAGTGATACAAATTCAATTGTGCTAGAATTATAAAGTGAGGCAATTGGATTGTAGCATATTTCTTCGGTTTTAACAACGCTAGTTTGAATCGGAGGATATTCAAATAAATCCAACTCACTCTTTATACATTCTATAAATCCTGACATTTCCAATTCCCAAAAATATCCTTAAAGTTCTTTCCTCTACAACGTTTTGATTTAATCTGTTGCTTTTGCTTTAAACGTTTGAGTTTTATACGTCGATCTTTACCTTTCTGCATTGTTTTCATTTTATCAATAGTAGCTTCTTTTATATTTTGTATGACCTTTTTTCCTTTGTTTAGTAAGATTTCTTTTATTGGCTTCGTTCCAATTTCTTCTAAAATTTCCTTTTCAATATCTAATGAATTATTCTTTAATATATTCATCCCCGTTTTAAATAAGGGTTTTTTAGATGTGAAAATAGAGCCGAAAATATGGATCCAATACCACGATCGTATTGTAAAATTCTTAGTGTGTGATATATTTCACCAATATTTTGTATATTTTCTCCAGACTGATTATTATAATAACTTGTATAAATCGCATCCATGGTTGTAATTTAAATGATTAATTTTGTTTTGTTACACAACTGTTTTATATACATTTTTTTTTAAAGTGTAGAGTACAATAAACGGGAACTAATTTATTAAATTTTATCTCTTCTCCTACCCCCCCCCCCCGGTCTATTAGCGTCTGTTTCTCCTAGTTGGAGCGGCTAATGACTATGCGTCCGCTGGCCTTTTACGGTCAACTGTTAGGCCTTCTGAAGGCCGTCGGTCCGCAATAAAATCCATCAGCGTCTGTTCTCATAGTGAGCGGCTGATGGTCTGCGTCTGTCTCCAGAGGAGCGGCAGGTATCATTTCGCCTGGCAGTAGGCATAAAATGCAACACCAACACACCCCCCACGAAATGTCCGAAAAGTCACGCCCTACGTTTCCGGCAAAGGGCTTCATAATCTCCGGAGACCCTACTACTACAGCGTCGGTATCAGGCTGTAGTATGTTGAATGCTACTGAGACCTCGTCTAGCAAGGTGGTTGCGCCAGGCTCTGCTAGACGATAAGCTACTAGTGCGCAAAAACTCGTCACGACTAAGCCTCCAGGCGGTCGTAAACCAAGCTTGGTACAGGGTTCTTCGAAACCAGGTACCTCTAAGGCTTCCCAGGTCCGGACGGGAGAAATACCTGTCAAAACCCCTTCCTCGGGTGCTGGCTTGACCGTACAGACTCAGTCTGCCGGAAATCCAGTTTCCCATGTGCCGAAACCTGTGCAAAGAGAGCATACGAAGAAAAATTCGATGCCCTCTGATGCACCTCCCTCAGCCTCTACGGCACTTATTAAAAAACCCCAAAGGCACATAAATCCATCTAAACGGGCCTTCATAACCAGGCGCTCCGCCTACAAAATCATCAGCCGACTTGGTGAAAAACCGGTTGGTGAGCTCACGGAGCAGGAGAAAACCTCTCTCCAGTGGGCAAAAACCCATATTGAGGGTTTAAAATCTGCAGAGGAAGGCAATCCTGAACAGAAGCCAATACCTCTGGCCGATGTACCGCAGAGGGCCAGATCTATTGCCAAGATCCCCGCTGAGCCATCCGACCCCAAGGATGCCAATAGTATTGAATTTTCCCTTTTTGTAGGGATTTTTTCGGAAAATTTACGGCGTAGGGGAAAAAAGACAGATATTTTATTTTAAGGCAAATGTAGGGAATTTTCAAAATATTGTCTCATTTTCAATATATTGTTTTTCATATACCATAGCATTTAGGTACAAATGTAGTATTTTACTAAGAGCCCTAATAGCCTGGCAATCTTCATCAAGTGCCACAATCATGTACGTATGTATTAGGGGAGCCGAATATTTGGGTTCACATTTGCGAACTAATCGCTTATTTTTGTTATATGCATTTTCTCTCACATTCGCTAAAAATATATGCGAATATTAAAGGAGATTGTTTAATGAATGAAACAAAGAGAAATAAAGTCATACAATTTGGAATTTTTAAAAAATTTTAGGATATATATTTAAAAGGAATTTTTTTAAAATTTTTAAATAAAGATTTTTTTATATTCAACAAAGCCTTCCCTTTTATTTAGTACCGAGTTTGGTAAAAAATATTAGATACTTATATTAATAAAAAAAAGTATTCTCGAAAAAGGTTAAGTCCTTTAAAAAGGACGAAAGATGAGGAGATGAAAATCAAACACGCAGTTTGATTTAGTTTTGACTCTAGATTGAAGGATATACAGTGGCGTTTCTGCCAAATTAAATTATTAAATTAAATTAAATTTGTCACACAGTATTTTTTTTTAAATTGAATTTTTACATGTGTGAGAATGTTTATTTTGGTTTTTTCTTGATGTTAATATATTCTTTTTTTTTTAATAAATGTTAATAAATCCCTTAATTATAATATTTACGAAATATTAACAGAGTATGTTGTTTGCCTGAAGCTAAAACCAATAAATTTTTAACGTATGGAATAGTGTAGGGATAATTTTTTTGTTTGTAGGGAAAAAGAGGGAATTTTATTTAGACACGTAGGGATTTTTTGAAATTTCTCTTGGCATCACTGCCCCAGCTACCCATACAGGACTGGAAAGTAGTGAGGGTTTCTGAATCTGTTGAAGAGTCCAGGAAGGCCACTGTTATAATAAACAGTGACTCTCTGCCGTCACTTCGGAAGACACAGGGGAAGATATTCTATGGATTTGGAACTATCTTCCTCCGAGTCTACAAAGGTGACGACAAAGGGAAGCCTCAAGCTCCGGTGACTACCACCAGAACAGCATCAACGGAGCATATGGAAGACGATTCTGCTACGTCGTCGGCCAATGAAGACACTCAATTGGTCAGTGGACTTGTGGGTGACTTCTTTGGTAAGATGAAAGTGGCGGACGATGAGGACATCCTTCTGGAATCGGACGACGACCCAGAGGATGCCAACGTCACAGTCGTCCATAGCGATGAGCTATGATGAAGATTACACAAATCAACCTTCATCACTCTAAAGCGGCGTCAGCTGCCCTTCTCCTCCGATTGGCTTCAGGCACGGAGGAGCTTATATGTATCCAAGAACCATTGTTGTATAGACAGGGTTTGCGGGCTCAGTTTAGACGGCTATAGTACTCTGTACGCAGCTGATCAAGGTAAGACCAGGGCTTATGTTATGGTCAAAAACATCCTTAAAGCTTTCATTCTTTCTGATTTTAGCGATAAGGACACATGCACTGTCGCAATAGAGGGCAAAACCAGCACAGTTTGGTTTATGAGCTGCTACATGGCACACGACCAGGTTGCTAATCCTCCTTACTCCACAACCAGGAAGGCGATGACGTATGCTAACAGGCGCAACATCCCCCTAATAATATGTGCTGATGCTAATGCACACCATACCGTCTGGGGAAGCTCGGATGTCAATTCACGAGGTGAGTAGCTTTTGGACTTCATAGTAGAAAACGAACTAACAGTAGTTAATAGGGGTAGTGAGCCCACCTTTATTGTGACTAACAGAAGGGAGGTTCTTGATATTACGCTTATTAGTGATAAGTTCGCGGATATGATTAGCGATTGGAACGTGTCAAGGGACTGTTCCTTCTCTGATCACATGTATGTTGATTTCAATTTTTCCTTTAGAGTTGATTCAGTTAAACTCTAAACGAATAGAAGAAGGACCAACTGGTCTACCTATGCGAGTGTACTCGGGGACAAGCTGCCTATGTGCCCGGTTCTCATAGACAGTGTGTCCATGCTGGACTCCGCGGTGGAGTCATTGACTGGTGTCTTAATGGAGGCAACAAACGAATCCTGTAAAAGAATTGACAGGAAGGGCAAAGCTAAGCCCACATGGTGGAATGCGGAAATTGCTGAAAAACGCAAGGAAAGCAGGAAACTCTTCAATGTGGCAAAACGTAATGGTGTTTGGCACAATTACAAGTCCTCAGTAAATGGATTCAAAAATCTTACTAGGAAGGCCAGGAGGCAGTCATGGAGGAAATTCTACAGTGACGTGGAAAACTCCTCGGAGACAAGTCGGCTACGTAGGATTTTATCCTCTAAACCAGCTATTCCATCATATATACGAAAGATGGATGGATCCTGGACCACAAACAGTCGGGACACCCTTGAGGTCCTGATGAATACACACTTCCCATGCTGCACTGATGATGTGCCTAGGGAGGAAACATTTAGTGGCGCTCGGGATATCTCTAATATTCCGATAACTCGCTATCATGTGGAATGGGCGGTCAAAAGCTTCCATCCCTTTAAATCTCCAGGCCCGGATGACATTATCCCAGCGGACCTACAAAAGAACCTGGGAACATTGATGCCATGGCTCTTGGCAATATTTAGAGCTTGCCTGAGTCCCTCACATGTCCCATCAGCTTGGACAACATATAAGATCATCTTCATCCCCAAGAGTGGGAAGATATCTCACACTGTGGCTAAAGACTTTAGACCAATTAGTCTATCCTCTTTTCTACTGAAAACACTGGAGAGGATTTTGGATAGTCATATTAGATCATCGTTGGGACACAATTCCCTGTCACCGGCTCAGCACGCCTACACGAAGGGAAGGTCCTCTGAAACTGCGCTTCACTTATTGGTGGGCCACATAGAGAGATCCCTGCATTACAAGGAATTTGCTTTAGTTGCATTCCTGGATATTGAGGGCGCTTTCAACAACGTTAGACCTGAATCGGTTATTAACGCTATGAGACATTTGGAAATCGACCCAGCGTTCATTCAATTTGTCAGCAGTATCTTGCACTTCAGGCGTATCGAATCCAACTTCGGCGCCTCGAACATTTCAAAGGCTGCGACTAGGGGCACCCCGCAAGGGGGTGTACTGTCACCTTTACTTTGGAATCTGAATATGAATATCCTTCTCAGAGCCATGGAAAGGACGTGCTGCAGAACGTTTGCATATGCGGATGACGTTGCAGTTGTGTCTATGGGTAAAGATCCCAGACTATTGTCTGAACTAATGGAGTCCGCATTGGACGTCCTAACAAAATGGTGCCAGGGATGTGAACTGGATGTTAATCCTGCCAAAACAGAACTGGTACTTTTCACAAGGAGATACAAAATTCCCAAGTTTAATACCCAGAGGATTAAAGGGGTGTCACTGGAACTGTCTAAAAGCGCCAAGTATCTTGGACTAATACTGGACAGCAAACTGAACTGGGGGATGAACACCAGTTCCAGGACTAATAAGGCGGCTACTGCATTATATTGCTGCAAAAGGTCCACTGGCCTAAACTGGGGAATTAACCCGAGGAATGTATACTGGTTATACGAATGTGTCATTAAACCCATTCTCCTCTACGGGGCAGCTGTTTGGTGGTCGGCGCTCAAGGTGAAGAGTCATCAAGCCAGGTTTGAGCGTACAATGAGAATGGTGGCGATAGCGGTAACAGGTGCCATTAGAACAACCCCCTCTAAGGCATTGTTTACGATTTTGAAGTGGTTACCACCAGACATTTTGGCGAAAGAATAGCTGCGGACGCGGCGGTAAAAAATTAAGGGCCACCGGAGCATGGAGGGATTACAATATCGGACATGCTAACATTCTGAACGATATTAATTGGCACATGGATGTTGATTATGTCACACCCGAGCCAATCTTTGATCCTGGCTTCACGATAAGCAGTTTGGATAACGTGGTCCACTATGATGACCTGCAAATTCACGGACGGGTCTAAAACACTGTATGGTGTCGGTTCTGGCATATACTCCGAGCAGCTAAACAGGAGCATTCCTATAAGGCTGCCGGACCACTGCAGTGTAATCCAGGCCGAGATAATGGCCATTCACACAGCCGCGAGACACATCCGGTACGGTGAAATATCTGGAAGGGATATTCACATTATTACCGATAGCAAGGCGGCCATAACATCCCTGGAGAATGTGTTCATCACATCGAGAATTGTCCGAGAATGCCGGATGTCTCTGGAGGAGATAGCGAGACATTCACTGGTCACCCTTAGTTGGGTCCCCGGACACGGGGTAATACATGGGAACTGCATGGCGGATTCGCTGGCGTATGCAGGTACCACCATGAATCGGGACGGTTCCACATATTATCTAGGTGCTTCACTCTCAAGGTGTAAGCAACTTATAGCGCACAAGTTTCATCTTATCGTCAGTCAGAGGTGGCACGATGAAACCACCTGTGGGGAGACCAGGAAAATCTGGCCAATCATAGATGGAAAAAGGACACGGCGGGCATTACAGCTGTCCAGACATCATCTAAGAAAGCTAATTGTGGTTATAACTGGCCACTGGCCTATTGGAAGGCACGCCCAGAGGCTGGGGCTCCCTTATAATGACTTGTGTAGAAGTTGCGGCGATGAGGAGGAGGAAGAGTCAACGGAACATCTTCTCTGTAATTGCCCGGCATTCGGAGACATAAGACTCCAAATGTTTGGTCGAAGAGCCTTTGGGGACAAAACTTGTCTCTCTGATGTTGATGTAAACAGGATCCACTCCTTTATTGAATCGACCGGTTGGCTGCATGGGAATACTAGCAGCCAGATTTCATAGGACCCATGGGAGACGGCGTGATATGGTAACACAACGGGAACAAACTAATGGACCCACGTGAGCTGTGCTTGATCACGGCTGCCAATGGAACCTAACCTAACCATCTCTTCTCCTTCATCATTTCGAATCATTATGGAAATATTATTTATATTATAGGCTTCAAGAGGCACATATTCAATTCTATTGAAATGAATATAGTTTTTTAATGTTGTTACTGAAAATATTTTTAAGCATTTAATTTTTTTACTACCAACATGTCGAGGTTTTGTTATATCAGAATAAATAAATATGTTTTCATTTATATCAGACGATTCAAATTTATTGATTAACTGATTTATGCTGTCAGAGAATTTGTTCAAAGATTTTTCGAATATATAATTTGTTGACGATAATATGGGATCTTTTTCATAAGTTGTTGTAGATTCTGGACTAGTTACTTGAACATTTTGTTCTATGTTTGAAATTTTTATATTTACGTTACGAGTATCTTTTTCTTATATAGATGTATTAGATTGGGGTTTAACAATGTTTAATGTATTAAAAAGCCTTGAAGTTTTATTTATATTTTTTAGTTTCAGCTCGTTAGATGTTTTCATTAGATCTTTAAATTTTGTTTTAATTTCATCATATTCGTTATTAGAGTCAATTTTCATGTTTAATGTATTTGGGTTAATTCCAAACACAATGCTTTTTTTTCGTCTCAAGCTTTTTATTTCTTTCATGTAAAAGAAAATAAAAAAACAAAAACGGCAAGTAAGCTCTAAAATAATTAGCAACAAACAAAAGTAGTTGTTATTATTGTAAAACTTTCTGCTAAATTGTGCAAATGGTGCTTTAACTGTATATCATGCCTATTACATACAAATATACCTGTCTCCACACATGTTATTCATTAAGCAACATGGAAAAAGAGTTGAAAACAATAGAACAATAATAAAAAATTCAACTGTTTTTCAATGATTGTATTTATTTTTATTGCTTTTTCCTGGTTTTACCTGAAAAATGTTATCAATGTCATTTTGACGTTCTAATTTTACTTTGTCTCTGCGTTTTTTCCGTAATGTCACATTTTTTTTAATTAAGTCATAATCATTACTTGAGCTGTTTCGTTTGCTTTATGTGCATCGCTATTAAAAAGTGCAAGAAGTGATAAATTGATTAAGATAAAAAATAAAATCAATTATTTGGTGTTTTCAAGTGAATTTATAATCGCACGATGGTAAGTACAGCTAAAAATTTCCGTACTGTCACACAGTTATTTAATAAAAAATCGTAAAAAATAAAATAAATAAAAATGTATATTAATATATTACGAAGTTTTGATCACTTTTTCTTGTTTTTATTTTCCGTGAAATAACTTTTTAGAAGAAAAAAACAAAAAAAATATCACAAATTTCTTTACTGTCACTTTTAAGTAAAAAGGTTTTTTTTATTTTAAAAGCTTATTTCTCGAAAATTCTGATTGATTTCAATACTGTAGTTCTTTTGATGTAAAGATAAAAACATATAGAAAAAAAACCAATCGGGAATCAATTTTTTATGAAATATTCACAGATTCCGATGAATAGATTTGTTCATGAATTTTTTGTTAATATAATTGGATTACTTTTATTTTTTGTTTCGTTTTTATAAAAAAGAAAAAACAAACAGTAACCAAAAACAAAATAATGAATAAATGTTTAAGTTTTCGTTACACTTGAAATTTAAATTGGATTTTCTTTACTGTCGCAAAAAATTCCGTACTGTCACTTTTTATTTTTTCAAGTTTCCAGCAAAATACAACAATTTCTTCCAAATTGTTTGAAGCAAATTTGTTACTTTAAATGTAAGCTGCACAAAAACAAATTTTTGTAAAAAAATTACTTTTTTTTAATTCTTGAATTATAAAAGGAAAAAAAAATAATTGGAATCTCTTCGAAAAATAACTTTTTGCTATTACTAACCCGTTGTTTTTAAGAAAAACATCCAAAGCTGGTAAATAATAAGTGAACGAATGCGATAGTAGGCTTTGTTCTAACATTTTTGCATTAATATCTTAGTTTTGTAAATTTTTGTAAAAAGTGACATTCCGGAAAATATTTCACCAAAATGCAATAAAAAAGCAAAACAAATTTTTTTTAAAGAAACTAAAAGTAATTTCGCAATCTGCACAAATCTTAATGCAAGTAAACAATTTCAGAGAATGAATTCCTCAACCTTAAAAAAAAAAAAAAAAAAATGCTCATGTACACTACTTTTGGAATTAACCCATTTAAAAGTTTTGAAGTTTTATTAATATTTTTTAGTTTTAGCTCGTCGGATGTTTCTATTAGTTATTTACATTTTGTTTCAATTTCATCATATTCATTATAAGAGTCAATTTTCAATGTTTTTAATGTTTGAAATGTTGCGTTTTTTACGTTTAAGTATATTTTGATTCAGATTTAGTTGTTTATTCGTTATCGAAAAGGATATATCTGACAATCCGAATTCCCACTGGTCACTCATGCTAAGAGATTGCTTTAATAAATTTGTGAAAGTACTTGAAGTGTTTTTATATAAATTTACTGAATCGTTACTTAATAAAGTAACATAAATACTATTATCCTCTGTGCTTGATGCCATATTTATAAAAAATGTAAAATATTATAAATTGTGTGTTATACATATTTAAAAAATTTAGTTAATGAACTAAAATCTATTTGATTAATCCATGAATTATATTCTTTTCCGAAACCCAACCATTTTACAAATAGTTTTTCACCTCTATCCAGTTATAATTTCCTTGCATACTAAATTATTTCCACATTTGCGCTTTTTGAATTTGACGCTTTTAGATTTGAATATGTCATAAGAGTTTTGCAATATGTGTTGTAAAATTATTTTCCTTGATCCGAATGTAGGTTTTTAGGAGCCTTATTACTGTTTAACTTTATAATACTTTTAAATGATTTTGAAGTTTCAAATCCTGTTTTAGTTTTTAATGGTAAAGCGTAGGCATACTTTGAGAATACATCTATTACAGTAAGCATTACTTAAAACATTTATTAAATTTTGCATATGGTATCATCTCCACCAAGTCTATTTGCCAAGTATCTAAAATTCCCATTTGAATAAACCTGCGTCGCTTAAAATTTTTTATAGCTTGACTATGAATTTCGTCAATGAAATTATACTCATATTAATTAAAATATTGTTCCTTTTTTATTCATTAACAAAAGGTTTTTAAGAGCGCAAACATGTTTCATCAGTTTATATATCCATTTACAATGATGGTTTGTGGTCCTTCAGGTTGTGGAAAGTCTACTTTCATTAAAAATTTAATTAAAAATCAAAACTTAATATCTAAAGATATATATCGAATCATATGGTGTTATTCTGAAAAAAATTCACTTCCAAATATAGAAAATGTAGAGTTTGTTAAAGTATTCAAATATGAAACAATCCACTTTACCTTATCAATACTCTCCTCGTGTACACTTATGTGGTATCATAATTATTATATAATGTCCTCGTGAATTAGTTTTTATTTGGTCCGAAGCGATAATGCTTTTGTCATCCGCATAACTCAAGACAATCTTGTGTAATTTTTGAGTATACAGCTGATCTTAATGTATTCATTGTATCAGAAAGTATTACTTTTTCAAACAAAGATTTCTTATAGTGTGCCATTGAAAGGTTTTTTATGCACGATTTTTTAATACTTTTAGATTTTTTTATTTCATTCATACCAACTGTTTCAAATGAATTAATTTTTGATCGAAGTCCAACAAACTCTTTCATGATTTTTCTAGTTTTAGGTATAAGGCAGGTTAAAAATATTATTCGTATGATACTCAGATGTGTCAAATCTTGAAGCAATGTCATCATAAATATCGGCATAAAAATCCTCTGTTTTATTGTGTAGATAAACGAATCTGTGTCTATATAATTTAAAGCTAAATTAGATTGAAATTTTGGCTTCATGTACTGATAATGAAAATCGTACATTTTCCATTTAGAGAGTTCTACACAGCAAAGCCTAAATAAATTAGTTTGTTGTTTGCATACGTTTTTACGATTTGTAGTTTCCCAATCACTAACTATTTTAACATCTGTACGATTAAGAACGTTTTCCATGGTTTTCCTATAAAAGCATTGTTAAGAAGTTTGAATAAATCTTTTTCAAACGAATTTTTTGCTAATGTCCTATGGTATGTGTTTAAATCTATGTACTTTTTCAGTCATGAAGATTGATTAAACTTTAATGCTCTATGAATTATTTTTAATTTTAATCCATTTTTTAAACACTGTTTAAGATCCCTATAATGAATTTATATTTTGTTTTTGATGTTTAGTCTGCAATTAGCTTTCTATATTTAGATTCACTAATAATTTAATTTTCTTGACAAAATGGTAAATCATTATGTGTTTCATGTAAGTATTCGGGGTATTCTTAATCTACCTGCAAAAAATAAAACATTTCAGACGTATCTGATATATTAGCAACATCCAAAATATTTAAAATGTCATCTTCATAATTCCATTCGAATTCTCCATAGAGAAGATGTTATGACATTGCCCATTCATACAAGTTATTAGCGTCGAGGTACTTTAAATGCTCCGAAGACTGTCAAAGTCTTCTAAATATTTGTTATTTGCTTAAGAATATCTCTTTGAGCATTGAACTAGGCCTCCCCTAATACCATCTTGTATAAAATTGTACATATTGACATCAACATAGCATCCCATGATAGTCCTGGGGCAGTATAATGTTGACATGTGTCAAGTTTATAAATACAAATGTGTCGAAAATTTTGAAAAATGTCAGTTAACAAAAGAGCATCTGTTTTTAAATATAATTTTGTGTAAACTAACAAGTTAGTACATATAAAAGTTCTCCAAACAGCTTGAGCATGCTCATAGTTTTCATTAGTGCAATTAGTATTATTTAAAATATTGTAAGAAATTTTCTTAGTGGGATGATTTGTTTCTTTAAAGCGTTCCATTAAATCAATGTAAGAGTAAGGAAATACTCGTTCCTTCTTATTAAATCAAATTCATTTTTCTGTTCAAAAACTTTATTGAGAATTTGAAAATCATTCTCATTTAAATTGTTTGCAAGAGATTCTAAACTAGATGCCAAAAATCGAAAAGAATCTTAAAACCGAATTTCAAAGTTCTTATTATTTTGCATTGGTATAAATTTTGATAATGATATATATAATTCCTTGTTGAAAGGAATTACTTTTATATCACAATCAAATTTTGATAATTCTTTTACAAATAAGTGGCAATCATTGGAAGAAAAATTATGAAAGAATACCGGTATAAACTTAGCAATTTGGTACAGAAGATTGCAAAGATATTTTCGTTCCTTATGAGAAGTAAAACAAAATTAATATTTTTGAATTAAAATTTTGTAATTTATATATGTTACCTTGAAATATCTGTTATTAACACATAATGGGACCATTCTTCATCCGTTAAAAGAGGTAGATTTATATAATGATCTTTCATTTCACTGGTAAGATAATATGGTCCCACAATTTGACTTCTCTCACAATCAAATACATTAATACTTACATATATTTTAATTCATTTGCTCAAATATCTTAATATCCTTCAATTTTAGAGGGAACTCCAATGTTTCAAAATTGATCAGACTATCTTTTGTTTGTATCTTTTCTTCTAATATATTTACTTCTTTCAGTAAATTTTGATTATTGCCTAAAAATGAAGCAATAATACTCCATTTAAAGTGTAATGTATTTATTACACATCTCTAATCATTTATTACACATCTCTAATAATTTATCATTGAATCAGCTGTTTCATATATTTTTAGAATCAGCTGTGTTATTTATATTTTTTATTTGTAAATAAACAATATTTTATGTATGTATGTGTAAGCATATAATTGCATGTAAATAGATAGAATAAGGATAAGATTTAAGTATCGTTATTTTAGTTTATAAGGAGACAAATTTTGTAATAAAGAAGGATTCTAATACGAGACTTAGCCGAGCAATTGGCTCTTTGTTTTCTTTTAATAAAACCACCAGCACTCCAAGTAGTGCTTTGCCTTGGCGCTTGTTAGTGCCGGCATAAATAGTAGTGCCAGTGGCGTTTCAAACGTCGACCAAACAAAAATTCTAACCCATCAAAATAGGGAACACTTTTTTTTTTTATTTAAATGACATCCAGTCATTACATGGCGATCCTGCCTAGTTTGGAAGAAACTTCTGTGCCGGTCACAGGAAATAATTATACGACAGCACCTACCAATACAGCAAGGACTCCAGCAAAACAATAACCACAACCAATTACCGTCGAGGAATATTTGAAGCGGCAGCAGCGCAGAACAGAGGAAAAGTTAACTGCAATCCCGCCAACACAAAAAACCAAAAAGAAGGAGAGCAGGCAGAATTGTAAAGCTGCGAAGAAAATTGGCATCGTTAAAAAATATTGTGTCGTCCGAAACTCCACCATCTTGGGAACGGGCATGAGAAATTTGGGAGCAAATCGATGCTATAACGCATGAATTAAAAGCTCAAAAAAACAAATAATTTCTTTTAAAAAAAGAATAATGTAAAAAAAACACATACAACAACACGCCATTATGTGGCATTGAAAATAATTTTTATTTTAAATTTTTTATAGTTTTTCACCTCTATCCAGTTATAATTTCCTTGCATACTAAATTGTTTCCACATTTGCGCTTTTTGAATTTGACGCTTTTAGATTTGAATATGTCATAAGAGTTTTGCAATATGTGTTGTAAAATTATTTTCCTTGATCCGAATGTAGGTTTTTAGGAGCCTTATTACTGTTTAACTTTATAATACTTTTAAATGATTTTGAAGTTTCAAATCCTGTTTTAGTTTTTAATGGTAAAGCGTAGGCATACATTGAGAATACATCTATTACAGTAAGCATTACTTAAAACATTTATTAAATTTTGCATATGGTATCATCTCCACCAAGTCTATTTGCCAAGTATCTAATATTCCCATTTGAATAAACCTGCGTCGCTTAAAATTTTTTATAGCTTGACTATGTATTTCGTCAATGAAATTATACTCATGTTAATTAAAACACAAAAAAAAACACATACAACAACACGCCATTATGTGGCATTAAAAATAATTTTTATTTTAAATTTTTTATTTTTGCTAAAAATACAAATCATTTATTATATTATATAAAAAGAAAAACACAACACTTGATTTTAAAGTTTGAAGAAAATATTTAATTGAATTTATAAACTTTAAAAATTTATTAAATTAACACTTGTTAAAAAGTAAAAAAAGCACATTAAAAGAAAATACGAAAAAGTCATCTACCGATCAGCTGACGAGTTGTATTTCATAGATCAGCTAATCAGTGAACACCCACCACTACAGGGTTGTATTTGAGTACTCGGTACCCATACACTTAGAAAAATTATTGAAGTAGAATAAAATTTTTTTTTTAAACTAATTTTATTTTGTTTAAAACAAATATTTGAATGAAATAACCAATTTTTTTTTTTTGTAAATTAAAACACATGGAGAAATTAAGGTATTAAATTAACAAAATTGTTTATATTAACTATTTTTTTTCTATTATCATTTTTATAAATGAGTTTTATAAATGAATGTATTGAGGAGTTAGAAAAGCTCAAATTGAATATAAAAAGAGCAAAAACAGAATTTATGAGGAAAAATATAGGGAAGGTAAATTAGAAAGATAAAACAGAATTTGAAATTTTCCACAAGGAAATAATCGAAATAATTGAAAACATAAATATAAAGAAGAAAGATACTGAACAGGATAGGCAAGAAGGTAATTTACCAAAAATGGCTAATTTTGATATTGGTATGGTTAGTAAAAACCTACAAGTTTTTAAAGGTTCTTACGAATACTTAGAGGATTTCATAACTCAATCGGAATTGTTACATGATTTGATAAAACAAGAAGATAGAGAAATATTCGTTAAGTACATCTACAATTTTAAATTATCGGTACATGTGCGAAGTATTTTAGGTCGTTCAAACCGCCCAGTAACTTTTGATGAATTACAAAAGCATTGAAAGCGCTTTTCCTAATCCGAAAACGCTTCAACAAGTTCTGACAGAATTAGGTACAACAAAGCAAGATAAGAGTAGCATATCTGATTTTAGGAAGAAAATTGCCGAACTTTCAGACCATATGAGTAATTTTGAAATTAAAAATTTACCAAGCCCTACACAAGAAGCTAAAGATGCTATCTACAAAGTGAGTGATAGTGTTGCGCTAAATGTATTTATGAAAGGAGTGAATGTTGAATATCAACCACTTTTATTGGCAAATATGCCAAAAACATTAAATGAGGCAGTTGAGAGATGCATGACGGCAGAAAGAAATTTAGGAGAAGATAATATGAACCTATTTCGTATAGATAGCTGTTCAAGTAACAATTTTAGAAAAAACAATGGTTTTAACAACAATTATAGAAACAATAATGGTGTTAACCACAATTATAGAAAAAACAATAGTTCAAACAACAATTATAGAAAAAACAATGGTTATAAAAACAATTACAGGAACAGCAATGGTTCAAACAACAATTACAGAAACACCAATGGTGCGAACAACAATTTTAGAAAAAATAATGGCGATTTTGGAAACAACAATTACAACAATAAAAATAATGGCAACAACAGCTTCAAAAATAGTAATTATAATCAAAATAAAAACCACACTAGAAACAACGGTTTCAATGAAAATAGCGATAACAGCAAGAAAGCACAAAATAGTAAAAATAACGCATACAAGTCTTTACACTACAATGCTGATGAGGGAAACTAAGGGGGCCGGGTAACGGAAAAAGTTTCCCAATGAGGCCAAAGTTAACAATTTATAAAATATCGAGCAACATAAATGTATATATAACTTTAGAATGTTGTAATATTAATAGGAGTCTAAAATTTTTAGTTGACACGGGGGCGGATATTTCAATATGTAAAAATAAGAATTTCTGTGATATAAATACAACAGAAATTGTCAGATTAACCGGTATAACAAAAGAAGCCGTAGATTGTATAGGCACAAAAAGTTTAAATCTAAAAATAATAGGAGAAACTTTTCAACACAGTTTTCACATTGTGGAGAATGATTTTCCGGTCCAAACCGATGGAATAATCGGACGGGACATTTTGGAAAAACACTTATGTAAGATAGATTTTGAAACATACACAATCACTTTTAATATAAATGAGAAGAAGATTGTCATACCAATGAATTCGAAAACAATTCAACCAATAAACATGGTTGTAGCAGCAAGAACAGAGGCAATCATTCCTCTCGTTGTAGAAGTAAATGAAGAGAACATTGTGCTGAGTGAGGAGTTAGCCGAAGGTGTATTTTTAGGAAATTCCTTAATACCCGCGAAAGGCATAGCACATGTTAAAGTACTGAATACTACTGACAACAGTGTGATTTTTAAGAGTGCTAGTTGCAAAATAAAACCACTAAAAAATTATAATGTATATTCGACAGGAAAATCAAGTCAGCCTGACGGTGACAGATAAAGTACACTTTTGAAAATTTTAGATATTGGGGGAAGTGACCCACATGCAGAAAAATCTCTAAGAGAAATTTTTAAAGAATTTCTAGATGTTTTCCATCTTCCAGGGGAAGAACTTAGTGTTAATAATTTTTATACACAACAAATACAAACAACAGATTCAACACCGGTATATATAAAAAACTTCAGACTTCCTTCAGACACAAGTAGAGGAAATAAATAATCAGGTTGACCAATTATTAGGCGACAACATAATTGAGAATTCGGTTAGCCCATACAATTCATCACTTCTCGTGGTACCAAAAAAGTCAACAGATGATACAAAAAAATGGCGTCTAGTAGTAGATTTCCGTAAACTAAACGAGAAGATAGTCAACGACAAATTTCCGCTGACAAGAATAGAAGATGTGCTCGACAAACTTGGTAGAGCCAAATATTTTTCGACGCTGGACATGACCAGTTCATTCCATCAAATAAAGTTACATAAAAATTCACGCCCTTTGACAGCATTTTCCATAGGAAATGGTCATTACCAATTTAAGCGATTACCTTACGGTTTGAAAATATCTTCAAACAGTTTTCAGAGAATGTTAACAATTGCGCTTAGTGGCTTAGATGCTGAAGCTTTTTTATATGTGGATGAAATTATCGTATTTGGATGCAGTTTAAAGCACCACAACAACAATTTAATAAAAGTTTTTCAAAGGTTAATGATATACAACCTCAAATTAAATGCAAGCAAGTGCAGTTTTTTGAAACCAGAGGTAGTGTATCTTGGGCACCTCATAACAAATAAAGGAATTACAACAGATCCAGCTAAGGATGACGTAATTAGAAACTATCCAGTTCCGACAAGTGCAGATAAAGTAAGAAGATTTGTGGCTTTCTGAATTAGAATGGATTTATCTGATTACAACTTCGAAATACAACACAAGAAAGGAAGAATGAATACGAATGCGGATGCATTATCAAGAATAGTTTTGAATAGCGACACATTGAGAGCAATGATCCCAGAAGCGGATGAATCAGCTAAGAAGGTGTTAGCAAAAACCAGAAACAAGAAAAAACAATTGGAAAATGAAAATAACCCTGACATTACAAACAATGGAAAATGTACGTCCGAGCAAAGGCCTGATCAACTTTTTGTCTGGGACTGCACATCAATATCAGATTTACGTAAAACAAGGAAACTCAAGTTTCAAATACATAAAGATTTTAAAAATAATTTAATAGAAGTATCGGATAATGAAATCATAGCAAGATCCAGCGATAATTCATCGAAGAAACTGTTATCAAAAATGCGTGATTTAAGAATAACCGAGCTAGCGTTGAGTAAAAACGATGAAATATTTAAAACTATGGCCATTAGGGGTATAACCAAAATAAGAACCTATCATTACGGTATGGGCAATGTTATACTGATATTAAAAATCGATATCAGGGGTCATTTCGGTCCAAAAACCTTCGGCACCGAATGCAATTTCTAAAACACCAAACATTTTTTTTTTTTTTTTTTTTAATTTTTATTACAAAGTAAAAAAATTAAAACAAGCTTAATTAAATATCTTATACATTATTGTTGTACATTATAAACTTCAAATTAAGAGTTCGTGTTGATTTACAGAACGGAAAAATGTCTTGAACAACTTTCATCGCCCGCTCAGCGCTGCTGTTTAAAAATTCTTGATGGCTCCTTAACCCAGTGTCGAAGAAAACAGTTGTGAGAGTTATTAAATGCTTCCAATGACTGACTTAAAATTTCAAAGTTTTTTTCATCATAAAAATGGTCCGAAAACCAAACGTCATACCATGCTCCACATATAAATTCACAAATTGGTTTTAATTCAGTTCGGTAATTTGGAATAAGTATATATGCTAAAATTGCTAGTATAGCACCAGAGTTCCAACGAGCATTGCTTATTGGGGGTATAGATTTAAAATGTATGTATGGAAATATGTTATTTTTTTTGTAATATCTGTATGCTTTGCCGAGTTCATACAAATATTGCATGTCATCACGCCATTTTAGATTCGATGCGTTCTTCATTTTGCTTGTAATTTATTTTTAAAAAATCGTAATCAATAATTAATTCATCAACAAAATTGTATGAAATATTTGGGGATGATGTTTTTCCGTCTAGCACCTCATCCATTACATGCCTTAACACAAAATCGAGTACATGGTGTTGGCAACCAATATATTGTGGGGGTGGAAGTTCAATTGTTTTAAAATAGTTTTGAATTTGAGTAATAACTCCATTTTTTCCCCGTGTTTACGTATCAGTAATTATCATTTTAATTGATTGCCATAAATCAAATTGATCTAGATTTTCTTTTATTCCTTTAAAAATGGTCGATGCTTTTCCATCGTCTACAACTAAAACCGCTAATTTTATTTCTTTTGTTTCATTTTTCAAAACTATAACCTGAATTTCTTTTTTGCCAATCTTTTTCCCATCAAAGTGTAAACACCAGCTTTCATTTTTTAGAGTACTTTTGTATTCTTGTAGCTTTTGTTCTGCCTGTTTAATCACTGCTTCATAAATAGCGGGTTGCGATGGTGTTGGAATATTAATACCCGAATCCGCCAACTGTTTGCAAATTTTTGAAGCTTTTTTAGTACTTACGTTAACTTCCGTTACCAAATTAATCACTGGAATTAAAGGTGATACATACGATTGTCTCGTAACATGCTTGTAGTCGGTATCAATGGACTCTTGATCTTCATCGAATATTGACACTGAATCGGACATAATATCTGAAACCGAATCTGAATCTACCTTCATATTATCATTTTTAGTGGTGATATCAAAGATTGTTTCAATATTATTATTTTCTTTAGGACGTTTTACAATTTTTTTATACTTAAGCATTAACGCTTTTACTTTCCGTACTACCGATTTAAAATATATTTTTGGAACATTCATTTTACTCCACAAATCCATCAGCTCTTTTGAAATAAGTTTACATATTTTAGTTTTGCACTTTTCTATTTTTGCTAGGCCATAAAATCGGCCAACAATATTTTTTTTCGACATTTTGTTCCATTCGCTGAATGGTTTTTCTATATTTTCAATATTTTTAAATTTAACTTTGCTATTTTTGAGATCAGTTATATGTCTGATTAGATTTGCATTTTTTTGCACGCATATTTTACTTTTTTTAAACGACATTATTATAAATAAAAACAAAAAACACGTATCAAATACGGCTGCGGCAATTTTACTGGCTATTTGTTTAAAACGGAGAAGATATATAAAAGAAAGAAAAGGATTTGGAACAAAGAGTGCTCTAAACAACGAGCTGCTTTGGGGTCAAAAATTCTGCTAAAAAAATTTTAATTTACGGCTGAAAATTATTTTATTGCTTCTTCTTCTACGTCTTTACTCTGCAAGGTTTTCGCTAAAATGATAACTTTTAGCACTAGACACCACAAAAAGTTTGACAAATATTCAACATGACCGCCATATATTAAACATTTTTAATAATTCTACAAACATTGCTTCAAATGCTTGTCCAAACAGCAAATACCCAAATTAACAACACAAAATATTTGTACAAACGTAACATTTTGACATGTTTGCCAAGCTATTTGTGTGGTTTATTATGCCCTTAATTCTGAGCTATATTAAAAAAAAGAAAAATAATTAAAAATGTCTATGAAAATAATACATATTTTAGCGCATATGTTTTATAATGGGAATCCTTCCCTTTCTCTAGTTTCCAGAAGCAGATAACGCGGAGAAAACGTGCAATAACATTACATAAATTTGTTTGTTTTTTTAATTTGACTATTGATTTTTTTTGGTGGGAGTCCTTCCCCAAAAAATATTTGTGGGAACATCTAAGAAGTTAATATTAATAAAAATATATGTATTTTTACGTTATATTTTTGTCGCATAAATTGTAATATAAATTTTTATGGTGGGTATCCTTCCCTTGTTATTTTGGAATGCAAGGAATCGCCATTTCATAAAAAAAACACGAAATGCAAAGACCAGCATGGCTTTCGACGGTAGAATTATGGATTTCCTGTAAAACTGAAAAAAATTATAAGCTAAAACTTCATCGCGATCGGTGCCGAACCTTTTTGAACGCTCGCGAAAAAAGGAAGGCACATTTCTTCATATTTTTTTATGCACTATCTCACTATGATAGGTCCTTTTTGATATTTGCAAAAAAATGCAAATGGTTATATCCCTAATGGCCATGGACAAATTTAAAAATTTATACAACAAATTAAAATTGAAAACGAAAACAAATTTAAAAATATTAATATATGAAGAACCAAACCGAATACTTTGTAAAGAAACACAGATAAAACTTATCAATGAATACCACAATTCAACTCATGGAGGACATTTAGGCATCAGAAAGACGGTTTTGAAGCTGAAGCAGCGCTACATATGGATGAATATGAGCAAAATGATAAAACAACATATTTTGAATTGCAAACAATGCAAAATAAATAAACAAACTAAACATACAAAAGAAAAAATGATGTTAACAGACACACCAGGAACTAGCTTTGAGGTGGTGTCAATCGATACGGTTGGACCTTTGCGTTTGTCAAACTACAACCGATACATACTTACAATTCTTGATTAATTTTAAAACATTAATTAAAAAAATTCTAAATATTCTTTCGTTTTCTCTAAAGAAAATTGTAATTTTTGCTTTAATTCTCTTGCATAGTTTTCTATATTGTAAATTTTTTCATTACTTCTAATTTCATCGTTTGGCAGGTAAGGTAACTTCCCAAAGACCAATTCATATGGCGTGTAATTTGTATCTATGTGTGGCGTTGTATTGTACGCGAATGTAAAATATTGAACCCAATTATCCCATTCACTAGCTTTACAGAAGTTTAATAAAAATTCATTGAGTACTCTATGATTTCGTTCTATTGAGCCCAAAGTCTCATGATGGTAAGGTGCGTTAAAAATTTGTTTTATATCTAACAATTTACATATTTCTGACATTAATTCGTTTGTACTGATACCCTTATCTGATTTTAAAATTACCGTATTTCAAAATAAATTGTTCTACCAGTGTTTTGCCACTGTTCTCGCCTCTTTAGTCTCCATAGGAAATGCTACCACGTATTTTGTAATTTGCATACAATTGCATTTTTACCCCAACGGAAAGTTTTATTGACTCATAATATAATGCGAAGCAAATATTCAAGGTTAATTTTTAAACTTTAAAAATGCACACGATTGCATTTTTTACCCTAGATCATTTTACCATAGATCATTTTTCAAAATATGCTTTGATTAACAATAAATATATAGAAACAAACAATACATTTATACATATTATTCGTGTTGGAAAAAACCAGAAAACACAGAATTTGGTCACACTAAGGCATACTGCCATTTAACCCCTGTTTGCGTTGTATGTGGACGCTAACGTCCTAAAATCGAACCATATGCCAATGCAAGGTGATTTGCCAAATAATGTTGAGACTCCAGTTTCTAATTGAAGTCGTCTAGAAAAAACCATGGAATCACTAGTGCAAACAGTAACTAACTTTACGAATACAATGGGTAATATGATGCAGTAAATGTTAAGAATGCAATCGATGTTATTGCAAGCTGTACTTAACAAGCCATGAATTGTTTAAAAATTTGTTTTTGGAACGCAAACGGGATTCGCCAACATAAAAATGAACTAGAATACTTTCTTAAAAGTGAACAAATTGATGTAATGATGGTTTCTGAAACTTATTTGACCTCAAGAAATACGTTTAAAATTAATGGTTATATATTATATGATACCAAGGACCCTTGAGATAGAGCTTGTGGAGGTTCTGCTATTTTGATAAAAACCCGAATCAAACACTACTTAATGTGTGATCATCGTGAAGATTATCTGCAAGCAACGAACTTTTGTGTTGAAGAGCTAAATCGAAACTTTGTACTTTCATCTTTATACTCTCCACATAGATTTTCAATATCAGAAAGCCAATATTATAAATATTTTAAATCATTAGGGCCCTGTTTCCTAGCCGCTGGCGATTAACACGCTAAACATACCTTCTGGGGGTCACGGCTCATTACACCAAAGGGTCGTGTTTTGTATAATACAATGTCTAAAATGGATTTAAATGTGGTCGCGAGTGGACAACCAACTTATTGGCCTACTGATCAGCAAAAAATTCCAGATGTCATCGATTTTGGCGTGGTTAAAAACATCCCCGCAGAAACGATTCACGTTGAAGCTTCTTTAGAATTATCTTCTGATCACACACCTACAATTCTTACCATATCAAACCCTTATAGAATTGTATCACCGTCTGGTTACTTAGTGACGTCAGCCACACAAATAAATTGGTTAAAATATAAAAAATATCTCAGTACCCACTGCACTGAAAATATTCCGCTTAAAACACCGGAGAATGTGAATCTTTCTATTGTAAATTTTGACAATTATCTCAAACTAGCTGTTCAACATTCTAGCATAGCCCGCAAAAATATCAAAAATAGTAAAATATATTCTACAGATGTCGAGCGTCACAGATCCCCTCAACTTAAACATTTACTAAAAGAGTGCACAAAAAGGCTAAGAAACTTACTGCAGTCTCAAAAAACGGCTTCTCTGGAAAAATATCTTAAGGAACTTGATGCAACTCCTCAATCTGACTACTCATTATGGCGTGCAGCTAGAAATCTTAAAAGACCAGTTATCACTAAACCGCCATTAAGAAACTTAAATGGAAGTTGGGCACGAAATGACATAGAAAAAGGAAATATTTTTGTTAATCATTTGAAAACCGTATTTACCCCTCATGCATCTTTCGATACTGCGGTCGAGTTACCACCTGTGGCTGTTAGATCATCTGTTCCACTAAGATTTAAAGTAAGAGAAATCGAGAAGGCTATTCATGATTTAAACCCCAAAAAAGCCCCTGGCTTTGATAAGATCAGTAACAAAATGCTTTTGGAGCTACCCAGCATAGCAAAGAAAATTATTCTACTAATTTTTAATGCTATTTTACGCCTTGAATACTACCCACAAGAGTGGAAAGCATCCTTAGTTACCATGATACCTAAACCAGGAAAGGATCCCACAAAAGTTGAGTCATATAGACCTATAAGCTTTTTGTCTAATATATCAAAGCTATTTGAGAAACTGCTAGTGTCAAAATTAACGCCGATTTTAAATGAAAACAGATGTATTCCCAATCATCAATTCGGTTTTAGAAGAAAACACAGTACAATTGAACAAACTCATCGAATAGTAAATGTAATAAGAAAAGCCTTTGAAGAAAAATATTGCTCAGCACTCTTCATCGATGTGTCTCAAGCTTTTGATAAAGTCTGGCATGAAGGTTTACTACTGAAATTGCAGCAAAACTTACCAGCAAACATACACAAGCTGTTAGAAAGCTACTTAGTCGGTCGTCAATTTATTATTAAAGAAGGCGAATTTTTAAGTTCTCCACAGTAAATTAACGCTGGAGTCCCACAAGGCAGCATCCTGGGCCCTCTATTATACTTAATGTATACTTCGGACTGGCCAACAAACAGCTTGGTGCTACGGTATTCAGTTATGGGGCACTGCCTCGGCTTCTAACATCGAAAAAATTCAAAGGCGCCAAAATAAGCTTCTTCGCCCCCTGGTACGTCAAAAACTCAAATATCCACAAGGATCTCAATGTGCCATTAGTAAAAACTATGATAACGAAATATGCAGTAAAATATTTAAAAAGGCTGGAACTGCACCCAAATCCATTAGCTAGAAATATTTTAAATTATGGCGGCCACACTCGCTTAAGAAGAAGAGACACTGCAGCACTCACCCAATCAGATGAGCGATAAACACCTACGTATGTGAACAAATACCTTGATGACGAAATCTTTTTTGTCTGGCACTGGCAGGACATAAAGCAAATATTAGGATAAAATTCGATTAATTATTGTTAGTTCATATTTAATATATGAAGATTCAATAAACAAATACTGAAAAACAAAAAATACATATTATACAATTTTTTAAATTTCTCTTCATTGAAAAAAATATAATATGATCAACTTAATATTACTCTATTTTATATTTAAAACTACTCAAAATATAAAAAAGCAGTTGTTGCTTTAAATTGCTGCTTTAAAAGAAAAGCAAAATGCTCCCTCTGTGTATATAGGAAAAAAAAAACTAATGCAGAGGCAGCATTTTTGCTACTACTCTCCCTACTACTCTGACTTTTGAATCATATGTTTGTTGCAAAATTTATGTGTTTGGTAATAGAAATACCTCTACCTTGTATTTTTAAGGTATTCACAAATTAAATGGCTTTCTAGACAGGCAGTTGTTCAATGATTTTTAGAACAATGGGAGTCGCTGACTTATTTAAATTTAAATAATTTTGAAAGCGGCCATAAAAGTGAACGAATCAAATTGATTGGAACAGAAATTTTAAAACCTGAAACAAAAATATATTTCGTATTTTTGTCATATATATTGAAAAAATTTACTACGTTAATATTGAAATGCAAAGCGAGGACGCCTTTTTTTGCTATCCAGAATGGAATATTTGTTCTTGCAAGTGACAATACATTTTTTAAAAGTGGATGCATTGGATAATATATCAGTGGAAAATTTTAATTTAAATGGAAACAATTTACCTTTAAATTAAATTATTGTGGAACTCGACCTGACATATTTAAGAAAATTCAAGTTTAACAAGGAAATTGTTTATGAATTTAAAGAAAATGCTGTAGCGGATCAATATGTTATATTAATAAGCCTTTCATATTTTTATTATCATTAAATATTTTATATAAATAAAATAAAGGAATTCAACCATTTACAAATATGTTAACATATTTGCCTGTTAGTTTTATTTTATCTGTTTTATTATTTGACTCAATTTTATTGTTTCTCATTTTTACACTCTTGCGAAATATGTTGATCTGATTGTTTTATAATACTTTTTCATTCTTACTAATGCAGTACATATTATTGGAACTCATTTTTTTAAAAAATACTCAATTCTTATTTATATGTAAAACGATTATCGGATTAATTAATTCATTTAATAATGATGTGCTAATAATCCCAATTTTTTAACGAAAACTCTGAAATTTATTGTTGTGGGAAAGCTAGTTTCTATGCGCATTTCGCTGGTTGCTTAGGCCAGCTCGTCAGGAAACTTTTTCCAAATACTTTAGAAAAGCTAAAAATATTATACAAGTAAGACCATAAAGTGAATAAGAATTTTAAATCACTCAAGGTTACATGTAACAATATCAAAGCTTCAGCAAATACACAACAATAAACCGTCAATTTTTTCTTACATTCCCCTACAATTGGCTGGTTTTTTTCCAACACGAATTGTAGTTGTAAGAGGATAGAAAGAAAAAAACAAAATTAAAAAAAAACAAGTTGCTTAAAAAAAGCAGCTTGCCATTTCAGTTTTTTATTTGCCGGGCACATGCAAATTTATTATCAAAAATTATTTTCGGGAATAAAATATTTTATTAATTAATTCATTTGTTAATGATGTGCTAATAATCCCAATTTTTTAATGAAAACACTGAAATTTATTGTTGTGGGAAAGCTAGTTTCTATGCGCATTTCGCTGGTTGCTTAGGCCAGCTCGTCAGGAAACTTTTTCCAAATACTTTAGAAAAGCTAAAAATATTATACAAGTAAGACCATAAAGTGAATAAGAATTTTAAAACACTCAGGTCTTACATGTAACAATATCAAAGCTTCAACAAAGATACAACAATAAACCGTAAATTTTTCTTTCTTACATTCCCCTACAATTCGCTGGTTTTTTTCCAACACGAATTGTAGTTGTAAGAGGATAGAAAGAAAAAAAAAAAAACAAAATTAAAAAAAAAACAAGTTGCTTAAATAAATTATTTTATTTTGAGTTTGACATTGTACTTTTAAAACATTTTTTAAAATAAAATCATTCCCTGATGAACGCTTGAACTAACAAGACACAAGTCGGACTTTTATTTGAAAACCATAACTGTAAAGCAACAAAGCCAGATTAAAACTTTTATAGTTCGCTCTGACTCTTTACATATAATAAAATATTAACAGTATTACCCAGCAAAGACGTTAATCGACTTGCTTGGGTTTATTCAATAACATTACCTTTCAATAAATCAATAAATTTACCGCTAGAAAGGAAGATTAATTCTCCCTTCCTACAACTGGCGCCCAACGAAAATCTTTAATTGGACTGCGAGCAGAATATAAGCCCGGATTTAAAGAAAATCCCTGTGTACAGTAGTTCATCAGCAGCATCGGTGTTATTATTGTTGTTGTATGTAATATTGTTGTTGTTATTAATGTTGCATTGCATATTGTGACCCCGTAGTCGTGTTAAGTACTTTGATAAATATATATAATTTCTCTTTTGGCATTTACCCTTAAAAGAAGTCTTAATTTTGGTTTTAAACTGAGATTAAAGAAAAATATATAAGAAGAAGTCCTAGAAATACTATCACAGATAGTCCAAATGACACTCGTCCTACACTAAGTAATGCCAGATAAGGCGACGGAATCCAAGCAACGCTTAGTGATATTTCATCCTTAAGCTCTAATCAATCGCAAGCTCTAGTTAACATGATTTTAACTTAGGAGTTCAGGGAACTCCTAGGTGGTCTAAACATGGGACGGGATGTAAAGTCCACATTTAGTAGTTGTACTGCAAGATTTACTGGTGGTCGCAACTCCAGAAAAATAGAAGACTTTCTAGCCACAAAACTGGTTTACAAACAAGCAGACTACAAGTACTTCTGATTTGTATGCCTTAACTAGTCTCCCACTAATGTTAGAAGGATATGCCTCTTCATGGTGGCAAGGAGTAAAAAATGAGGCTAACTTTGGATGATGCAGTTGAGGTATTGAGAAAAGCTTTTGCACCACCAAAGCTTGATTCGCGTATTTATAACGAAATTTTTCAGGAAAAACAGAAAATGTTCGAATCTGTTGATAGTTTTATATGTAGAAAATGAAGGTTGTTTGCAAAATTATCTGAAAAATTCTCAGAAACAACAATGCTCAATATGGTATTTGGCCAACTAAACATTCGATTGAGGGAGAAAATATCACGGGATAGCATTTCCAATTTTCAATACCTATTAAGTAAGGCAAAAGAGGTTGAACAGATTGTTTCAGAAAACAAACAGGAGCGAATAGAGGAAGGAAACCCCGCTGGAAACCACTCAAAAGCTATTTTAAAATGTACGTACTGCAGAAAGAAAAACCATTAAGCTGAAAATTGTTTCAAGAAAATCGAGGCAGAAAAGCATAAACATGCAAAAGAGCAAGAGACGAAACTTAGTTGTTACGGATGTGGTACAGTAGGATTTTATCGCTCGAATCGCCCATCTTGTAACAAAAATAATATAAGCGGCGAAGAAGGAAGACTGGGTTTTAACTCGCTTCATACATCGTTGGTCGAAATGTACCGGTTGTAAAAATAAATATTGGAGGTTTAAATGGAAAAGCATTTTTTGACACATCAGTTAGAACTAGTGTTGCAGGATGTTTTCTTTATCAGAAGCTAATCCAAAAAGGCGTAAATCCAAAAGGTATGTGCAGAAATTATTGTGGTGGACGGAGTTTCTCACAATGAAATTGTTCATTTTACTACAGTCGACATTATTATTGGCAATCGTTTAAAGCAAATCAAATTTATGTGCCTACCAAAAGCTACATCCAACAGAACTTTGATTGGTATAGATTTCCTTGAAGAAAAAGGCATAGTTTTGGGTTTAGCACAACGCACCTGGCATTTTAAGGATGAACCATTTACAAATTTTGAGTTGGAAATAAGCGAACCACAAATTGTGAATAATATAACAGTCTCAGAGAACTATATGCCAAATGAGGTGAAGGATTTCTTATCTTGGCTAGAAAAGGGAAATAATGAGTACTCGCCTAATGCTATAAAGAATATTTTTGGTAGCTCCATTCCTGAAAATAGATTCACCGAAAAATTCAAATTTGTTTTCTCCCTTAAAAAATGGAATACAGCGAATATTGTGATGAAATCTTCAAACCAATAGAATTAAATTCAGTGGATATTAAATTACAGCCATATGAAGCTCCTCATTTGTCAGATAATAAGAGAAGAATGTTAGAAAATCTAATAATTTCTGAAAAAGAAATATTTGACGATATTGAAACACCAATTCTCCATGTAGAACACTACATCAAAACTGGTTCACATGACCCAATTTTAAATCCACCATATATAATGTCACCGAAAATGAAAATATTATTAAAAGAACTTGAGAGTATGTTGCAAAAGGGAGTAATAGACGAGATGGAATCCCCCTGGGCATTTTCGGTAGTATTAATACCCCAAAAAGATGGTTTAGTAAGATTATATGTCAATTATCGTCGTTTAAATGCCATCACTAGCACCGATACATATCCACTACCTCGCATTGATTACCTACTACACTCATTTTTGTTTTCAATCGCATGCCATTAGGGTTGAAAAATGCCACGCAATCTTTCAAAGGTAAATCGACAAATTTCGAACTGCACTTCCGAATATTTTAATTTTAGCCTACCTTGATGATATAATTATTTGCTCAAAGGATTTAGTAACACATATTGCGGACCTCACACAAACGTTTAAGAGCCTCAATAATTTTGGTTTTCATTTGCGTAGAGAAAAATGTTTTTTTTTAATAATAAGTATTGTGGTTATTTTATTGAACTGTTAATGGTTTTTAATCCAAATTTACATATATTTAATAAGGCTTAATTTCATTGAATTTAATTTTCATTAAATTATTTTTATGAAGACAGGAATTTTACAACATGAAGTTAATTTAAATTTTTATTGATAATTTGTCATTCTTGACTGTGCTGAGATTTGAACCCAGGCGTTCACGGACAGGTTGCCCAGACTAGTTTCGATTGTAACCGCACAATCTCTTCAGTGGGGTTTGCCGTCTTACTCACTCGGCTATTGCAGCCGGATGACGTCAATAGTCAAACATCAATCTTTAAACCAAATGGTATTTCACCTTGGTAGATCGAAATTTGCTTTTGAATGAATGATTATCTATTTTAATTGATTTACATGTTCTTCCTAACTTCTGTTTTTTCGTACTTTTTGTCAAGAATTCTTCTTGAAATCCAAAGTACATTTTTGTTTTTCATGTTTTTGTCTTTTTTTTTCTTGTTGACCTTTTTCAGCACAACTTTTTTTTTTTTTTTTTTTTTTTTTTTTTTTTTTCGTTATTTATTTATTGAATCTTCATATATTTAATATGAACTAACAATAATTTATCAAATCTTAACCTAATACTTTATTTATGTCCTGCCAGTGCCAGACAAAAATGTTCTTCATCACGGGTTCTGTTCACTTATATAGGTGTTTATCTCTCATCTAGTTGGGTAAGTGCTGCAGTGTCTCTTCTCCTTAAGCGAGTGTGGCCGCCATGATTTAAAATATTTCGAGCTAAAGGATTTGGGTGTTGTTCAAGTCTTTTTAAATATTTTGCATATTTTGTAATCATAGTTTTTACTAATGGCACGTTGAGATCCTTATGAATGTTTGAGTTTTTAACATACCAGGGGGCGGCTGTGATTATACGAAGAAGTTTATTTTGGCGCCTTTGAATTTTTTCGATATTAGAGGCCGAGGCAGTGCCCCATAGTTGAATACCGTAGCACCAGATAGGCTTTAAGATAGAGTTGTAAAGTAGAAGCTTGCAATCGAGTCTAAGAACAGAATTTCTTCCAATAAGCCAATGAATTTGGATGGCTTTTAGTTTCATTTGAGTTAATTTTGCCTCTATATGGCATTTCCACGTTAATCGCCGATCCAGATGTATACCGAGATATTTTACATGCGAATGTTGAGGAATAATTTGATTATTGATTGTAATAGGGGGGCAAGATTCCCGGCGCAGGGTGAATGTTATATGTACGCATTTTTGCTCATTGACCATTATCCTCCATTGTCTTAGCCATATTTCTAGTTGAAATATATGATGCTGTAGGTAACGAGATGCTTCATAACGGTTTTCGTGGACGCTTAGAAAAGCTGTGTCGTCTGCAAATGTTGAAGTTTGGGTGTAGTTGTTTGTTGGCATGTCCGAAGTATAAATTAAGTATAATAGAGGGCCCAGGATGCTGCCCTGTGGGACTCCAGCGCCAATCGGCTGAGGTGAACTTAAGAAATTTCCTTCTTTAATAATAAATTGACGACCGACTAAGTAGCTTTCTAACAGTTTGTGTGTGTTTGCTGGTAAATTTTGCTTCAATTTGTGTAATAAGCCTTCATGCCAGACTTTGTCAAAAGCTTGCGAAACATCGATGAAGAGTGCTGAGCAATATTTTTTTTCTTCAAATGTTTTTCTTATGACATTTACTATTCGATGAGTTTGTTCAATTGTGCTGTGTTTTCTTCTAAATCCGAATTGATGGTTTGGAATACATCTATTTTCACTTAAAATCGGTGTTAATTTTGAAACTAATAATTTCTCAAATAGCTTTGACATATTTGATAAGCTAATAGGCCTATAAGACTCAACTTTCGTATGATCTTTACCTGGCTTTGGTATCATGGTAACTAAGGAAACCTTCCATTTTTGAGGAAAGTATTCAAGGCGTAAAATAGCATTAAAAATAAAAAGAATAATTTTCTTTGCTACGCGAGGTAGCTCTAATAGCATTTTATTGCTGATCTTATCAATGCCAGGTGCCTTCTTAGTGTTTAAGTCACATATAACCTTTTCGATTTCTCTCATCTCAAATCTTAGGGGAATAGCTGCTCTAGCAGCAACAGGTGGTAAATCGACCGCAATATTGTGAGATATATTAGGTGTAAATACGTTTTTCAAGTGACTTACAAACAGATTTCTTTTTTCAACATCATTTCTTGCCCAACTTCCATTCAAGTTTCTTAATGGTGGTTTAGAGACAACTGGCCTTTTGAGGTTTCTAGCTGCACGCCATAATGAGTAGTCCGATTGTGGAGTTGCATCAAGTTCCTTAAGATATTTTTCCAGAGAAGCCGTTTTCTGAGTCTGCAATAACTTTCTTAATCTTTTTGTACACTCTTTTAGCAAGTTCTTAAGTTGAGGAGATCTGTGCAATTGCCACTCTCTTCGTGCCCTCCTTTTTTCAGACAAGAGACGCTCGACATCTGTGGAATATATTTTAATAGTTTTTGTTTTTTTGGGGGCAATATTGGAATGTTGAACAGCTAGTTTCAGAAAACTGTCAAAATTATCAATAGAGCGATCTACATACTACGGTGTACTGAGCGGAATATTTTCTGTGCAATGGGCACTGAGATATTTTTTATATTTTAACCAATTTATTTGTGTGGCTGACGTCGCTAGGTAACCAGTCGGAGATACAATTCTATTGGGGTTCATTATAGTAACAATTGTAGGTGTGTGGTCGGAAGATAATTCTAGGGAAGCTTCAACGTGAATCGTTTCTGTGGGGATGTTTTTAACCACGCCAAAATCGATGACATCTGGAATTTTTTGCGGGTCAGCAGGCCAATATGTTGGTTGGCCGCTCACGACAACATTTAAATTCATTTTAGAGATTGTATTAATCAAAACACGACCCTTTGGTGTTATTAGTCGTGACCCCCAGAAGGTATGTTTAGCGTTATAATCGCCAGCGGCCAGAAAACAGGGTCCTAGTGATTTATAATATTCACAATATTGGCTTTCTGATATTGAAAATCTAGGTGGAGAGTATAAAGATGAGATTACAATGCTACGATTCAGCTCTTCAACACAAATGTTCGTTGCTTGGAGATAATCCTCACGATGATCACACATTAGGTAGTGTTTGACTCGATTTTTTATCAAAATGGCAGAACCACCACAAGCTCTATCTCGAGGGTCCTTGGTATCATATAGTATATAACCATTGATGTTAAACGTATTTCTTGAGGTCAAATGAGTTTCAGAAACCATCATGACATCAATTTGTTTATTTTTAAGAAAGTATTCTAATTCATTTTTATGTTGGCGGATGCCGTTCGCGTTCCAAAAACAGATTTTTAAACAGTTCATGGCTTGTTAAGTACAGATTGCAATAACATCGATTGCATTCTAAGAATTTCCTGCATCATATTACCCATTGTGTTCGTAAAATTAGTTACTGTTTGCACTAATGTTTCCATGGTTTTTTCTAGACGACTTAAATTTGAAACTGGAGTTTCATCATTACTTGGCGCAGCACCTTGCGTTGGCGCATGGTTTGATTTTACGACGTTAGCATAAGAGGTTCTGTTATTACTAGGCTGCGGGGCCTGAATGTCACCAGTGCTTACTTGATTTGTTACCTGCATTTGAGGGGGATTAGTTTTCGGTCCAACTGACTGCTTGACGATGGTATATACAGGGCATCCTCTATAATTGGCAGTGTGATTACCGCCACAGTTGCTACATTTGTTTACGTTGGGGTCGGTTTTAGACTTATCGCAAAGATCTGTACCATGTAATTCACCACATACTACGCAAACAGGGGGTAAATAGCAATATGCCTTAGTATGACCATATTCTTGACAGTTTAAACACTGAACGGGACCATTTCTTTTGTGTGGCTCTTCTATAGTAACTCTTCTATAGAGAATATATTTCAAATTGTAAATAGGGTGCGTTTTATTTTTTTTAAGCTTTACGTCGCCGGGTTCAAACTCCACTCGAAAAAGTGGTTGGGGGTTTTTTTCTCTATTTTTTATATTAACTACATGTTTTATTTTGAAGCCTTTTTCTTCGAGGAATGTTTTTACCTCTTCTGGGTCCACACATGAGTCAATTCCCTTAATCACTACCTGGAGACCTTTACTGCTTTTCAGTTGGTATGTATAAAAGTTTTTTTTAAGTACTTCAAATTTGTTTATAATTTTGCGAAAATCATTCTCATTATTGACTTGTATTTTTGTCTCGTTTATACTACCACGCTTGATAGCAGCTACGTAAAACGAATTTTCACCTATCACCGATATCAAACTCTTTATGAGCTCATTTGAGTTTTGCTCCCTAAGATATATCGGGGGAGGCTTGGACGATTTTATGACGTTTGGTGCTTCAGAGGATTCATCCTCCAGAATTGCAAATCGATTTTGAGAATTTATTTTATCAAAAGATGGTACTTTTGAGGCCGAAGCAACTGCTGCAGAGGTAGGGCTGCGACCCCGTTTAAGCACTGTTATGTACCTGTCCATACCAACTTGTACTTGAGGCTTTTGACCACTTTTTACTTGTGGAGCTGAGTTTTCCATCATGCCTGATTTGAGGGTAATATTTTCATCACTTATTAAAATCGTTTTTGCCGCTGCAGGTTTTATATTTTTTATTGTATTAATATCAACCGTATTATTAGACACCGAAGGTGATACTGAGTTTTCTATTATGCCTGATTGGGGGTTAATATTTACATCACTTATTAAAATTGTTTTTGCTGTTGAGGCAACGCTAGCAGGTTTTGTATTTGTTATTGTATCAGCCGTGTTATTAAATACAGACGGCGAGAGGGATCGCGTACGAGTAATAGGTTTAGCCGTTAGGTATTTGCTATCATCGATTCTTTTTTTTATTTCTGTATTTTTTTCGCTAACACTCACTGTGATATATGCATTTCTACTGTTTGCACTCAAAAGTTTTTTTTTTTTTTTTCTTTTACTGTTAACAGTTGTGCTCTTCTTATTTGTTATTGTTTATCAACACCGAGAATGAAAAAATGTGTGTTTATGTATGTAAGTACATACATGTAATTTTTTTTCTTTTTCTTGTATTTACTTTTTTTATACTTTATTTGTTCAAAAAAAAATAAACCGTATGCCGAGTTTAGAAAACACGTCTATCTTCAACGACCGCGACAGAAGTTGACCTTTCTCAGCACAACTTGAAGGACAAATGTAAACATAGCTCGTGCCTTAGCTGTTAACAATCTTCATAAAAATAATTTAATGAAAATTAAATTCAATAAACTTAAGCCTAATTAAAAATATCTAAATTTGGATTAAAAACTATAACAGTTCAATAAAATAACCACAATACTAATTATTGTTAACAGCTAAGACACGAGCTATGTTTACATTTGTCCTTCAAGTTGTGCTGAGAAAGGTCAACTAGAAAAAAGAAAGACAAAAGCATGAAAAACAAAAGTGTACTTTGGATTTTAAGAAGAATTCTTGACAAAAAGTACGAAAAAACAGAAGTTAGGAAGAACATGTAAATCAATTAAAAAATAGATAATCATTCATTCAAAAGCAAATTTCGATCTACCAAGGTGAAATACCATTTGGTTTAAAGATTGAAGTTTGACTATTGACGTCATCCGGTTGCAATAGCCGAGTGAGTAAGACGGCAAACCCCACTGAAGAGATTGTGTGGTTACAATCGAAACTAGTCTGGGCAACCTGTCCGTGAACGCCTGGGTTCAAATCTCAGCACAGTCAAGAATGAAAAATTATCAATAAAAATTTAAATTAATTTCATGTTGTAAAATTCCTGTCTTCATAAAAATAATTTAATGAAAATTAAATTCAATGAACTTAAGCCTAATTAAAAATATCTAAATTTGGATTAAAAAAATGTTTTTTTTTTGTAAACCGGAAGTCAAAAATTTGGGTCACATTTTTATAATTGATGGTTTGAATGCATATCCCGAAAAAACAAATGCGACCAAATCCAAGAAATCCGAAAGAAGTCCTTTCGTTTCAACAAACCTGTTCATCATATAGACGTTTTATACCTATGTTTGCAAACATATCAAACCCATTATCTGAGTTAACAAAAAAATAAATACAATTTGGAAATGGACAGAAAAAGAACAAAATTCCGTCAATAAGTTAAAAAGAGCATTAACATCACCTCCTATCTTGCAGCAAGTTAATGAAACTCTACCTTTTGTGTTAAAAACAGATGCCAGCAACTATGCAATTGGAGCTATTTTACACCAGGGGGAGAAGGAAGCTGAACACCCCATTGAGGTCGCTAGTCGTTTATTAGTTCCGGCAGAAAGAAACTACTCCACAACAGAAAGAGAAGCTTTAGCAATTGTTTAGGCAGTTTTAAAGTTTAGAGGGTTTCGAAGTGTTGGTTTTCGTTCATCAGCCCCTTAAATGGTTGCTTAGTTCTTAAAAGCTTAGGTCTTATTACAAGATGGGCATTACAACTACAAACCTATAATATAAAATTTGGGTACACCTCTGGTCGTCAAAATATTGTAGCAGATACCCTGCCAAGACCCCCATCTCCAATAGAAACCCACAATGACATAACATGTGATTGTATGTCATTATATATTGATTTTCCTCGAAAAGGAGCCACGGATTTTAGAAATGCTTAAACGAAGATCCAGATATAAACATAATAATCTTTTGAAAATAATGACGAGAATGTCATAAGATATACCAGTAGAGGATATATGATGTAAGACGGTGTCCTATATAGATTTTGTTCGTCAGAAGAATCAGAAAATGGACAACTCGTGGTACCTTATTCAATGCGTATCATGATTCTTTTTCAATTATCACAATAGCCCTATTGCGGGTCAATTCGGAATCGATAAAACTATAAGTCGTATAACTACACACTATTATTGGCCAAAAATTAGGTCTGAGATAACAGATTATGTAAAATCTTGCATTGAATGTAAACGTTGCAAGCCAACAAATATAAAACCTTCTGGTCTTCTTCAAACTGTCTGCAGCTATCATAGATTCGAAATTGTAGCTGTCGATTTATTTGGCCCACTAGCAACTACACCGCAAGGTAATCAATGGATTCTAATTGTAGAGGATTTATGTAGTCGATGGACAGAATTGTTTCCACTAAAAATAGCGTCCGCTCAAAATTATGCTCTTACACTGTTAAAACTGTTAGGTATACCCCGACGCCTCTATTCAGATAATGGAACCCAATTTATATCGGCTGTAATGCAAAAGTTGACCTTTTAACTTGGAATTCGGCAATCGTTTACCCCTGCTTATCACCCAGAGGCTAATCCAGTGGAACGGAAAAACAGAGACCTTAACCTACAATTTGTTGGCAAAGACCATACAACTTGGGACTAAAAGTTACCCTCAATAAGATTGGTCATAAATACAGTTAAGTGTGCAACAACGGGATATTCTTCCACATATCTTACTTTTGGTCGGGAACTGAGAACACCAATAGAAGTTCAAAATGACTTTAAAGCAATAGCCAAAGCTGAAAATTTTGTACCACAGATAATGCCGCATTTACTCCGTCTTGCTGATACCCTTAAACTTGCTAAAGAATCAGAAAAGAAAATGCAGGATAAAAATAAGTTGTGTACTTATCGAAAACGCAAACCTCAACAAGATAAAAAATTGGAGATAAAGTACTAATCTCTACATATATATTAAGCAGGAAAGACAATAATCTGACTTCAATATTTGAGCCACGCCGAGCTGGCCCATATATCATAATAAATAAAAAGGGTACATCATGTTACACTGTGGCAGACGTGAATAAACCTGATATCCCTTTGTCGACATACCACGCCTCCGATGTCAAAATATACAAATGAAATGCTGAGAATCCTGTATATTTATTATTTATAGCTGTACTCTAAACTATTCTTTTTTTTTTTTTTTTTATTTTTTTTTTTTTTTTTTTTTTTTTTTTTTTTTTTTTTATTATTATTCCTACACTAAATCCCGCGAAGCTTTTTGCTTATCTGCAGGAGACCAGAGTCTCCGGCGGGAATCGAACCCGCAACCCCGGTACTGATAGACTAGCTCACTACCAGCTAGCCTACCGGGGGCCATTAGAGGTAGAGGACGTCCGAAAGATTCTACAAACAAAATCGTAAAACACATTCATCAATCAGAAGATCTGAACGTAAAAGAAGGCAACCTAAACAATTTGAAAATTAGCTGTCACATCATCGGGACGCTTTTTGAGCCAGAGGGGGGGTGTGTAGCGGATCAATATATTATATTAAGAAGCCTTTCATATTTTTATTATTTATTTTATACAAATAAAATTAAAGAATAAAGCCATTTACATATATGTTAACATATTTGCCTGTTAGTTTTATTTTATCTGTTTTATTATATTACTCAATTTTATTGTTTCTCTTTTTACAGAAAGAAAACTAAAAAAATGTAAATTTTCAATTATTCCAGAAATAAGGCATTTTACAACTGAAAGTATTTAAATTTTTTGGAAAAATGTAACCAAAAAAAGAACGAAGTTGATGAACTGAAGTTTTCTAACATTTCACGTATTGCCTTTGGAATTTTATCGATACCGTATTCCTCAGCATCAGCTGAACGCACGTCTTCAATGTAAAAAGCTGTTTCAAGTTTGATAAAAACTAAAGATATATTTAAATCAAATGATAGTTGCTATAATAGTTATAATATTTCTACTGATCTCTTAAAGTTAATTAACTTTATCTTATACACTGAATTAAAAGCTTTATTTTTAACATAAATGTCTTAAACTTTATTTATTTATATCGTGGGAAATATTAGGGGTAAATGCGTTTCTCAGATGTTTAACAAACAGATTTCCTTTTTCAATATCATTTCTTGCCCAACTTCCGTTCAAGTTTCTTAATGGTGGCTTAGAGATAACTGGTCTTTTGATTGATCCTGTTTGTGGAGTCGCATCAAGTTCCTTAAGATATTTTTCCAGGGAAGTCGTTTTCTGAGACTGCAGTAACTTTCTTAGCCTTTTTGTGCCCTCTTTTAATAAATTCTTTAGTTGAGCGGATCTGTGCAGTAGCCACTCTCGTCGAACTCTTCTTTTTTAAGCCAAAAGACGCTCGATATCTATAGAATAAATTTTATTGTTTTTGGGGTTTTTAGGGTTATGCTGGAATGTTGAACAGCTAGTTTAAGAAAACTGTCAAAATTAAAAAAAAAAAGATCCACGTTCTCCGGTGTACTAAGTGGAATATTTTCTTTGCAATGGGCACTAAGATATTTTTAATATTTTAACCAATTTATTTGTTTGGCTGACGTCGATAAGTTACCAGACGGAGATACAATTCTATTTAGTAACAATTCAATATAGTAACAAGTGTAGGTGTGTGATCGGAAGATAATTCTAAGGACGCTTCCACATGAATCGTTTCTATGGGGATGTTATTGACGACGCCAAAATCTTTGACATCTGGAATTTTTTGATGCTCAATAGGCCAATAAGTTGGCTGTCCGCTCGCTACCACATTTAAATTCATTTTAGATATTGTATTAAACAAAGCACGACCTTTTGGTGTTATAAGTCGTGGCCCCCAGAAAGTGTGTTTAGCATTATAATCGCCAGCGGCCAGGAAACAGGGCCCTAATGATTTGTAGTATTTATAATATTGGCTTTCTGATATTGAAAATCTAGGTGAAGAGTATAAAGATGAAATTACTAAGTTTCGATTTAGCTCTTTAAAACAAATTATCGTTGCTTGCAGATAGTCTTCACAATTATCACACATTAAGTAGTGTTTGATTCGGGCTTTTATCAAAATGGCAGAACCACCGCAAGCTCTGTTTCGAGGGGGTTGGTATCATCTATATATATAAAATTGTAACGTTACTGACTGACTGACTGACTGACTGACTGATTCATCATCGCACAGCCTAAACGCCTGAAGCTAAAAACTTGAAATTTGGACCAGGGGTTGGTCTCTCCCCAAATCGATCCACTAAGACGGGATTTTTGGAAATTCGAATGTTTAGGGGGTAAAAAAGGGCAAAAACGGGTAAATTCGGTAACCTTATATCTCTAAAACTAAAAGAGATACAAAAAAAATGTAATACTTATCGTTGTTCTTTAGAAAAATAAGCGGACAGGTGTCTGGTACTTTTTGGAAATTCAGCCCTTTAACGGTGTAAACGGGTAAAACCTGTATTTTGGTACTTTTTTGTCACCCCATCTATCTTTTAAACCCATAAACATAGAAATACGGGTTATATCAAATTTGAAACTTATCTAAAAAATCCAAATACGTATTTGGTACTTGTTCGAAATTCGGACGTTTAAGGGGTTAAAAGCGTAACTATTTTTGGTACTTTTTTTATAAAACATTTTTTTTTATTTATTGACATAAACGTATTAAATTATGGGCTCCCACTACAATATTGAAATTTTTCATGCTTCAATGGGGAGAAAAAAAGTACCAAAAAGGGGATATACGGAGTAAACGGGAAAAATCTGTATTTTGGTACTTTTTTGTCACCCCATCTATCTTTTAAACTAATAAACATAGAAATATAACTTTTATTACATGTGAAACTTATCTAAAAAATCCAAATACAAATTTGGTACTTTTTCGAAATTCGGACGTTTAGGGGGTAAAAACCGTTACTATTTTTGGTACTTTTTTACAAAACATTTTTTTTTATTCATTGACATATACGTATTAAATTATGGGCTCCTACTACAATATTGAAATTTTTTATGCTTCAATGGGGAGAAAAAAGTACCATAAAGGGGAAATACGGGAAATTTTATTTCTTTCTTTAGGTTTTGGTTCCACAACTGACAATTTTTTTAATTATCGTTAATATTGGACCTAGAAACATAAACTTCAACATGCAATGTCCTAAATGGATAAGAACCTCTAAGGGTACTTTTTGGTATTTTTTGATCTTTAACTGGTACTTTTTTAATTTCCGTTAGTATTAGACGTAGAAATATAAAACTAAGCATGCAAAGTCCTGAGTGAGTAAGAATTTGTTAGAGGGATCTTTTTGGTACTTTTTTATTCTTTAACTGGTACTTTTTTAATTTTCGTTAAAATTAGACCTATTGACATAAAATCAAACATGCAAGGTCCTGAGTGAATGAGAATTCGTTAGAGGGGCTTCTTGGTACCTTTTGGTCGTTAACTGGTACTATTTGAAGTTCCGTTAGTATTGGACCTAAAATCATAAAATTCAACATTAAATTTCCTGCATGGACAAGAACCTATAAGAGGGATCTTCTTGGTACTTTTTCGTTTTTTAACTGGTACCTTTTTCATTTTCGTTAATATTGGATCTACAAACATAAAATTAAAAATGCAATGTCCTGAGTGAATGAGAATCTGTAAGAGGGGCGTTTTGGTACTTTTTGTTATTTACCTGTTACTTTTTGAATTTCCGTTAAAATTGGACCTATAAACATAAAATTAAACATGCAAGTTCCCAAGTGAATGAGAAGGCGGCATGAAATAACTCCCCACGAAATAACTCCCCAAAAAAAAAATGAAATAAGTCCCCAAAAAAATATACAGGAAACAGCAACAACGATTTTGGGGACTTATTTCATTTTTTTAGGGACTTATTTCATTATTTATTTTAGGGAGTTATTTCATATGAAATAACTCCCCAAAAATCTGAAATGAAATAAGTCCCTAAAAATATTTTGGGGACTTATTTAATTTTTAAATTACATATTTTAAAAGTCATAATGATGACAAATTGTGTTTTGTTATATTCACTGCATACGTTTACCAAACATAAAAAAGGGACTAAGTATCAAAAACTATAATTTCAGAATCCTAAAAAAATTGGGATTATTTTTAAGTCCTGAATTTCAGAAATCGGAATCTCTAAGTCCCGAACTTTATAATTTCGAATTCGAAAATCCCGAATCGCTAATTTAAGCTTTTCTGCATAGCCGGCCTTCGGCCGGGCGCAATGATTTTATCCTCTATGGTATTTCAAACATCGGCTTCGCTTACTAAAGCTTTTCTGTTTAGTCGGCCTTTGGCCGGGCGCAAGAACTTTTTCCTCTATAGTATAACAAACACCGGCTTCGCTAACTAATGCCTTGTGCCCGACCGAAGACCGGGTTAGCAGAAAAGCTTTAGTTAGCGAAGCCGGTGTTTGGAATACAATATACGGGAAAAGTCCTTGCGCCCGGCCGAAGGCCGGCTATGCAGAAAAGCGTTAGTTAGCGAAGCCGGTGTTTGGAATACTATAGAGGAGAAAATCCTTGCGACCGGCCGAAGGCCGGCTATGCAGAAAAGCTTTAGTAAGCGAAGCCGGTGTTTGGAATACTATAGAGGAGAAAATCCTTGCGCCCGGCCGAAGGCCGGCTATGCATAAAAGCTTTAGTTAGCGAAGCCGGTGTTTGTTATACCATAGAGGAAAAAGTCTTTGCGCCCAACCAAAACTGAACAATATGTATTATATTGGGGTCTTATTTCATTTCTGGAATTGGGGAACTATTTCATATGAAATAAGTCCCTAAATATTGGGGACTTATTTCATTTTGATTTTGGGAGTTATTTCATTTCATTAGGGATTTATTTCATTTTAAGAATTGGGGATTTATTTCATATGAAATAAGTCCCTAAAAATTGGGGATTTATTTCATAATTTTTTTGGGGACTTATTTCCTGGGGAGTTATTTCATGCCGCCGAATGAGAATCTGTAAGAGTGGTTTTTTGGTACTTTTTAGTACTGTATTATTTGCCAACAGGTACTTATTAAATTTTTGTTAGTATTTCAGCTACAAACATAAAATTAAACAAGCAAAGCGTTGAATGATCATCTGTAATAGGCAATTTTTGGTACTTTTTGTAATTTATTTTGTGCTTTTATTGTTAGTCATTAAATAAAAAAGAGAACAGGTGTCTGGTACTATTTCGAAATTCGGCTCTTTTAGGGAGTAAAAGTGTAAAACCTGAATTTTGGTTCTTTTTTGTCCCCCTTCTACCGTTTAAATCAATGCACATAGAAATAAAAATTATATAAAATTCGTAACTTATCTAAAATATGCCAAGTGAAAATGTTGTTCTTTTTCTGAATTCGAACGTTTAAGGGGTAAAAATCGTACGTAATTTTGTTACTTTTTCCAAGATATATTTTCTTCATCTATTTATTTTCATTGCACAGCCTAAACGCCTGAAGCTAAAAAGTTGACATTTGGACCTGAGGCAGGCCTCTCGCCAAACCGATCACGCTGACCTCATATCTGCTAAGCTAAAGGAGATACAAAAAAATTTAATACTTATTGTGGTTCAATAAAAAAAGGCGGTGAAAACGGAAATTCGCTAACCTCATATCTGCTTAACTAAAAGGGATACAAAGAAATTAAATACCTATTATTGTTCATTAAAAATAAGCAGACAGGTGTCTTGCACTTTTTGAAATAAGGAGTAAACGGGTAAAACCTGTATTTTATAACTTTTTTGCTATGCCATCTATCTTTTAAACCAATAAACATTAAAATAAAAAATATTTCACATTCGTAACTTATCTAAAAAATACAAATACAAATTTGATGCGTTTCGAAATTCAAACGTTTAAGGGGTGAAAATCGTACCTAATTGTGTTATTTTTTCAAAACATTTTTCTTCATCTACCTATCTATATATATAAAATTGTAACGTTACTGACTGACTGACTGACTGATTCATCATCGCACAGCCTAAACGCCTGAAGCTAAAAACTTGAAATTTGGACCAGGGGTTGGTCTCTCCCCAAATCGATCCACTAAGACGGGATTTTTGGAAATTCGAATGTTTAGGGGGTAAAAAAGGGCAAAAACGGGTAAATTCGGTAACCATATATCTCTAAAACTAAAAGAGATACAAAAAAAATGTAATACTTATCGTTGTTCTTTAGAAAAATAAGCGGACAGGTGTCTGGTACTTTTTGGAAATTCAGCCCTTTAACGGTGTAAACGGGTAAAACCTGTATTTTGGTACTTTTTTGTCACCCCATCTATCTTTTAAACCCATAAACATAGAAATACGGGTTATATCAAATTTGAAACTTATCTAAAAAATCCAAATACGTATTTGGTACTTGTTCGAAATTCGGACGTTTAAGGGGTTAAAAGCGTAACTATTTTTGGTACTTTTTTTATAAAACATTTTTTTTTATTTATTGACATAAACGTATTAAATTATGGGCTCCCACTACAATATTGAAATTTTTCATGCTTCAATGGGGAGAAAAAAAGTACCAAAAAGGGGATATACGGAGTAAACGGGAAAAATCTGTATTTTGGTACTTTTTTGTCACCCCATCTATCTTTTAAACTAATAAACATAGAAATATAACCTTTATTACATGTGAAACTTATCTAAAAAATCCAAATACAAATTTGGTACTTTTTCGAAATTCGGACGTTTAGGGGGTAAAAACCGTTACTATATACGTATTAAATTATGGGCTCCTACTAAAATATTGAAATTTTTTATGCTTCAATGGGGAGAAAAAAGTACCATAAAGGGGAAATACGGGAAATTTTATTTCTTTCTTTAGGTTTTGGTTCCACAACTGACAATTTTTTTAATTATCGTTAATATTGGACCTAGAAACATAAACTTCAAAATGCAATGTCCTGAGTGGACAAGAACCTATAAGAGGGATCTTCTTGATACTTTTTCGTTTTTTTAACTGGTACCTTTTTCATTTTCGTTAATATTGGATCTACAAACATAAAATTAAAAATGCAATGTCCTGAGTGAATGAGAATCTGTAAGAGGGGTGTTTTGGTACTTTTTGTTCTTTACCTGTTACTTTTTGAATTTCCGTTAAGATTGGACCTATAAACATAAAATTAAACATGCAAGTTCCCAAGTGAATGAGAATCTGTAAGAGTGGTTTTTTGGTACTTTTTGGTACTGTATTATTTGCCAACAGGTACTTATTGAATTTTTGTTAGTATTGCAGACACAAATATAAAATTAAACAAGCAAAGCGTTGAATGAGCATCTGTAATAGGTAATTTTTGGTACTTTTTTGTACTTTTTTTTGTGCTTTTATTGTTGTTCATTAAATAAAAAAAGAGAACAGGTGTCTGGTACTATTTCGAAATTCTGCTCTTTTAGGGAGTAAAAGTGTAAAACCTGAATTTTGGTTCTTTTTTGTCCCCCATCTACCGTTTAAATCAATGAACATAGAAATAAAAATTATATAAAATTCGTAACTTATCTAAAAAATGCCAAGTGAAAATTTTGTACTTTTTCTGAATTCGAACGTTTAAGGGGTAAAAATTGTACCTAATTTTGTTACTTTTTCCAAGATATTTTTTCTTCATCTATTTATTTTCATCGCACAGCCTAAACGCCTGAGGAGATACAAAAATATTTAATACTTATTGTGGTTCAATAAAAAAGGCGGTAAAAACGGAAATTCGCTAACCTCATAGCTGCTTAACTAAAAGGGATACAAAGAAATTTAATACCTATTATTGTTCATTAAAAATAAGCAGACAGGTGTCTTGCACTTTTTGAAATAAGGAGTAAACGGGTAAAACCTGTATTTTATAACTTTTTTGCTATGCCATCTATCTTTTAAACCAATAAACATTAAAATAAAAAATATTTCACATTCGTAACTTATCTAAAAAATACAAATACAAATTTGATGCGTTTCGAAATTCAAACGTTAAGGGGTGAAAATCGTACCTAATTCTGTTATTTTTTCAAAACATTTTTCTTCATCTACCTATATAATATAAAATTGTAAAGTTACTGCATGATTCATTATCGCACGACCTAAACGCCTGAACTAAAATGCTGAAATTTGCCCGGGAGGTTGGCCTCTCGCGAAATCGATTACCTATGATGGGAGTTTTGGAAATTTTTATGGTTAGAGGGTAAAAAAGGTTAAAACGGGAAATTCCCTAACCTGATGTTCATTAAAATAATAAGCGGTTAGGTGTCTGGTACATTTTTGAAATTAGACCCTTTTGGGGAGTAAACCTGTATCTTAAAACTTTTTTGTCACACCATCTATCTATTAAACCAATAAACATTGAAATAAAAAAATATCACATTCGTAACGTATCTAAAAAATACAAATAATACTTTTCGAAATACGAACGTTTAGAGGTACAAATCGTCCCTTTACAAAGTAGCGGGTTTAAACCTAGAAACACAAACTTTGGCGTAAAAATATGTCCACATAAGAAAAAGGGGCGCTAACGAAGTAGCGGGTTAAATGCTAGTGTAATATATAAAAATTGATTTTAAACGTATTTCTGGAGATCAGACGAGTTTCAGAAACCATCATAACATCAATTTGCTTATTTTTAAGAAAGTATTGTAGTACATTTTTATGTTGACGAATGCGGTTTGCGTTCCAAAAACAAATTTTTAAAGAATTCATGGCTTGTTAAGTACAGCTTGCAATAACATCGATTGCATTCTTAACATTTCCTGCATCATATTACTTATTGTGTTCGTAAAGTTATTTTCTGTTTGCAGTGATGTTTCCATGGTTTTTTCTAGACGACTTAAATTAGAAACTGCAGTTTCATCATTATTTGGCAAAGCGCCGTGCATTGGCATATGGTTTGACTTTAGGACGTTAGCGTATGATGTTCTGATATTGCTAGGCTGCGGTACCTGAATGTCATAAGTGTTAACTTGATTTGATACCTGAATTTGAGGGAGAATAAGTTTCGGTCCAGCCTAGCGCTTGACGATAGAGGGCATCCTCTATAGTTGGCAGTATTATTACCACCACAGTTGCTACATTGGGGTCGTTTTTAGAGTTATTGCAAAGAGCTGTACCATGTAATTTTGCACATACAACGCAGACAAGGGTTTAATGGTTTAAACATTGCACGGGACCATTTCTTTTGTGCGGCTCCTCTATCGTAATTTTCCTATACATGATATTTCAGACTGTAAATGGCATGCGTTTTCTCTATTTTTTTATATTTATTATGTTTTTTATTTTGAAGCCTTTATCTTCTTAAAAACGTTTTTATCTCACCTGGATCCACGCATGAGTCAATGCTCTTAATCACTACTTGAAGACCTTTACTGCTCTTCAGTTGATATGTATAAACGTTTTTATTAAGTGCTTCCAATTTAGTTGTTACTGTACGATAATCATTTTCTTGATTAACTTGATTTTTTATCTCATTTATATTACCCTGCTTTATTGCAGCAAACAATTTTCACCTATTACCGATATCAAGTTATTTATTAATTCATTTGAGTTTTGCTCTCTAAAATACATATATCGGGAGTGGCTTAGACGATTTGATAACATTTTTTTCTTCAGAGGATTCCTCATCCAGAGTTGCAAAACGATTTGGGGACTTATTCTATCAGTTGTACCATCTTTTAAAACTTTTTGGAAGCAATTGCTGAAGAGGTTGGTCTGCGACCCCGTTTAAGCACTGTGTACAAATTGCATTTGTACATTTAAAATGAAATTTTGAAATTTTTTATTATTATTACCTTGGTAAAGTGTACATTAATTACTGTTTGCATTAGCAAATGTCCCTAATAATCCGTTAACATTTTCATCTTTTTATAAATTGTACTGACCACGAGGAATATCGTAGATTTCTTGTAAGTTGCCCGCACTGTAAGATTAATACACGTCGCAAATTTCCAATTGTCAATTGTAGCGAACTTTCGTTAACTTCAAGCTGGTGTAACTAACCTTACACGGTGTTTACATTTGCCAGTACTGGCAAGATAGTTGCAATACATGCAAACTTTTTCACTAATACATGTAGACTTTTCCAACTGTCTTGTCTACAGTCTTGCAAATTTTGCAGACAGTAAAATGGACAGTAATTTGACATTTGCTGACAGTAATTTGAAGTTTTGTTCGCAAAAGTAAAAAAAAAATCATCAATTAAAAGAACATTAATAAATTATGCTTTGGTTTTTGATGTTTTACTTAAGGGTTATCTATGTTCATAAAAAATAGTTGTTAAATGCTATTTTTAATTTGTTTAGTTCATATAAAACACGTTTAGCTAGAACTTGCACTGCGACATTCACGTAAGAAATTTTTTTAAAAGTGAACTGTCTTAACTACTGTCTGGACGCCTACGTCACGAAGACAGCAAGTATTGTTTTTGGCAACTAATATGTATTTTCTTATTGTCTTGCCAGTACTGGCAAATGTAAACGTTAGGTTAAGTTTTGCAACCACTGTGTTTTTTTCTTCTCCCAACCACGAAGCGAAAAATACAACCACTACCCGGCAGTGCGGACAGCTTACTCCAAACCTACAGATTTTTTTTCGGAAATTTTAAATTGCTTATCCAATACGTATGTATTCATTTAAGTGAAGTTGAATTATAATAATTAATTATTAGAAAAAAAGGAAAATCATTAAAATTCGGTTTTCATTTTTTCTCCCTTCACCCATCTATTAAAATTACTCCTCTGGAGCAATTATAGTACTAATCTTCCTCTGTCTAGCCCAGCGTTTCCTTCTAGGCGGCCATATCCCAGTGGCACGATTTAGAAGAAGATTGCTTAGCATTGGTGTCCAACCCACACACCAATACATGGTCCTTCGACGTTTGGACCAGTGGTCAAAAAACAAAACAAAAAGGCAAATACTTCACCCAGAACTACAGGGTACATCAAGTTACAAATAAGAGCACGTTGTCTCTTTTATAAGGAACGTCATCAAAGGAGCAAGTAAAACACACAATTATGAGGTAAATTCTATGGCGCATATTCAGAAATCATAACTAAAATCGGAACTAACAAAACAGAAACTAAAAAATAGTTTATAGATAGTTATAGATCTTATTCACAATTCATAACTAACGTAGCAACTGCTCTCAGCTAATAGAAGAAATGCAACAGAGTATATTGGCATTTAGAAAAAATTAAATGTCGATAATATTTGGAACGATATATTTTGTAATTAATTAAAAAGCTTACCAAGCTTTTAAAAAACATTTCTGCTGTTCTTTGAATGTATTAGTTAGTTAGCATTTAGTTACAGCTTTACCCATAATTAAGTCTAAACTTTTTATGCTTAAAGTAACCAACTGTGAATAACTTTAATAGGTACTTAAAAAAGTTAACAATTGGTGATCATTTATGAATATGCGCCTATGTAGTTAGTAAAAAAGAATCAGTAGTGAAGCGATCAAGGAAAAGGCAGTAAGCCAACGGTATTTTGTAAAGAGGAAAAAATTTAAAAAAGCATAATTATTTTTGAAAAAATAAGGGAAAAAACTACCCAAAACGTGTGATTAATAATAAGGAAAAAAAACTGAAAATCGTGAAAAGCTAAAAACAAAGGAAATAGACCTTACTTCATAATTATTGAAAAAAAAGTTAAAAACCAAAATTCAAAATTATTAGAGAAAGCAGGTGGAAAAAAACCAAAAATTAGTATAGATACTAATAAAAAAAGCCAGAAAACGGAAAATAAAAGTGAAATCATAGAAAAAAGTATATGAAATTATTATACAGAAAAATAGAATTTTATAAAGTGAATAACGGTGAAAAGAAAGGGTACGAAAGCGAAAAAAAAAATCCAAAAACAAAGAAAAGATACCGTTTTCAAAGAAATAAAAAAGCCAAAAATAAAAAAGATACCGTTTTCAAAGGAAAAAAGCCAAAAAAAAGAAAAAGGTAATATTTTTAAGAAAATAAAAAGGAATATAAAAAAATAAATAATAGTTCAAGTATAAAAAGTTATTTAGAATTTGCGGCTGGAAAAAAACCACTATAAAAAGGAGAAAGGAATTTGAAAAAATTAACCTACATACATACTTTTAAGCAAATTAAATACTAGAGGTCTGCACAAATGTATTTGCTAGCCAAATGATTGTTGTGTGTGTATTTGATATTCAAATCAAATGTGTAAAAAAATGAGAGCTTGTCATTCACGCTCAATCATTTTATATGAGAGATCAACACAGCCACATACACTAAAACTAAGTGTGTGTGTTCCTATTATTGTTTATTGTTTGATGAACTCAAATTCATATATCTTACAATAAAAAAACCTGAGTTAAGTTAAAAATCACACTAATCATTCGTGTGTTTGTTGTCTTTCTTGTTTTGTTAAAATTGGTTTTTCCCCTATTTGATAATTTTCCCTATCGTTACAAAAAAAGTAAGAAAATAAAATGGTTGTAAAAAATATATTTTTTATATGCAATAACAGCAATAAAATTATAAATAAAAAAATTATTATTATGCAAACCGTCAAATATTTTACTAAAATTATCGATAAAAAATTAAATAATGTCAAAAAAAATGTAAAATTGTTCAACTTAAAACTTAAAAAAATTATCAAAGCTAAGAAATAAAGCTCATTATAAAATAAAAATAATCTATTAACGTTTAAAAATAAGTTATAAGTTCTCTTGATTAAAAAAAATTAAAACAAAAAATTTAACAAAAATTTCATTTGTTTAAAAATATATTTAAAACTACTTTTTGCTTCTAAAAAGTTGATATCACTTTTAATGCAATATATTTTTACTAATATTTTGTTTTCGATACGATAAACAAATTTTAAAAACACAAAACATATGTTGTGTGGATAAAACACAATATGTACATCGCCACACAAGTGTATTTACTCGTGTAAAGGAGCATATTTGTTATTTATACCTGTATCAAATATTTCTCTCACAACACTCACATAAATAATTGAACGCTTTGCACACACAAGTTATTTCTTACACACAATAAATTGTGTATGATTCTAAAATCACACACTACTGGCTAGTCTGGTATGTGAATTCATGTGTCGTTTAATCGCACAAATGCAGATCTCTATTAAATACACATAAACTCATGCTTATTTACTGTATGAAAATATCTTTAATACTCTTTGGTTACCTACTCGATTAACATTCAAACATTCACCTATACATTCAACCAAACACAATCTTATTTGACACAAAAAAGAGAAAAAAGAAAACAAAGGCAAAAACAGATTGATGGTGGATCAGTTCTCTTTACACCACGGATTATGAGAATTCTCGGTGGGGTGTCGCAAAGCCATAGGACATAAAGCCATAATGGCCATAATGGCTTTATGTCTCCATAATGGCTTTATGTCTCAATCCAAACAGACATAAAGCCATAATTTTGATATGGCCTTAAGTCTCATATCAATTTTAGTGAAATGGGACATAAAGCCATTATGGTTTAATGTCCCATTTGATGCTTTGCGTTACAAATGCTTTATTTCACTAAATATGCATATTTATCTATGAAATTAATGATTTAAAAAAATCCAAAATTTCTAGGCTCCAGGAATTACAGCTGCAAACATTTTGTGAAAGGAAAAATCCTTAGACATAAAGCCATATTTTTAATAATGATTGCATGTCACCCTATTTCATGTAAAAAATACATTGTTGTTTTATGTCGCCCTGTTTTATGTCAAAAATGCATTTGTCTGTCAAAAATTTGTTGGCAATCAATCAAATTCCCAAAATTTCTAGGCTCCAGGAATTACAGCTGCAAACATTTTGTGAAAGGAAAAATCCTTAGCTATCATTGGAAAATTTTTTTTATTCTTGTGACGCACGCAGGAAAACTTTATTCAGCGAAGCCAACTGCCGCGTCCTACTGGAGGAAAAAACCCCTAAGCGCGGCCGCAGGCACCCACGCAGAAAAACTTTAGTATGCGAAGCCAGATTTCAATACTTAACTTTAGTGTCTCCGGAACTAAAATGAGAGATAAAGCCGTTTTCTAATATTTCTCTCATTCAATAGGGAGAGAAAGCCTTTTTTGTTTTTTTTTTTCATTTGAATGGGAGATAAAGCCATCATGGCCTTAGCTCACATTAGCAATATTGGAAAACGGCTTTATCTCTCATTTCAGTTCCGGAGACACTAAAGTTAAGTATTGAAATCTGGCTTCGCATACTTAAATTTTTCTGCGTGGCGGCCTGCGGCCGCGCTTATAGGGTTTTTCCTCCAGTAGGACGCGGTAGGTGGCTTCGCTGAATAAAGTTTTCCCGCGTGCGTCACAAGAATAAAAAAATGTTTTCCAATGATAACTAAGGATTTTTCCTTTCACAAAATGTTTGCAGCTGTAATTCCTGGAGCCTAGAAATTTTGGGAATTTGATTGATTGCCAACAAATTTTTGACAGACAAATGCATTTTTGACATAAAACAGGGCGACATAAAACAACAATGTATTTTTTACATGAAATAGGGTGACATGCAATCATTATTAAAAATATGGCTTTATGTCCCATTATAATGAGACTTAATGGCATATGCCCTAATGTCTCAATGGAATGGGACTTAACGCCATATGGCTTTATGTCCTATGGCTTTGTGACACCCCACCGAATTCTCTCACGGCTTATGGAATTTTTTTAATTTAGTTTAAGGGTTGAATTTTAAATTACAATTAAGAAATTTTAACAGTTGTTAAAGAAAAAAGCTAAACCTTAAAAAAGGAAAAAAGCTGAATTTTTAAATAAAGATACGTAAAGAAAATAAAATAAATAAAATTGGAAGAAAATTTAAAGTTTTTCGGAAGTTAATGTGACGGATGAATCTTATTAACAATAGTGGAAAAAATTTTTTTTATTGTTTACTAACCATCTCAGCAATTTAGGAAGCAAAGAGAAACTAAAGAAGAAATACATAGGAAGGAAAATTTAGGTACTCTTTATAACAAAAAAAAAAAAAAAAATTATTGTCGTAAAGGATTTTAAATTTTAAAATTTTAACCAAACGTTAAAACCAACAAATTAAGCCTATCAAGATACTTAACCCTGAACTCTTAAGCTCTTATTAAAATCTTTCTGGTTTACGAAGTTAACATAACTTGGGAACAGCGTTACCACGGTGATACTAAAGTATCAATTTGATCTTTTATTTGTATAAATTTTGACTATTACGTGCCACTTGCATTTCGGTTTATAGTTGCAATTAATTTCCTTTCTCCAAAGTAATTAGTAGCTTCAGCTAAATAAGTATTTTCGAAATTAGCATTGTTTAAAAATATACCCTGGAACATATTTTCGTACCTAAATTTGTTCAAAACGGAGCTGGAAGAAGAACTTCAAACGAAGATTTAATAACAAAATATAGAATTCATATTCCTAAATAGAAGTTAGTACGCGTAAATGGGGTGTTAAATTTTTTTTGTTCTCTAAATTAATTTTTTGATAAGATACAGTTTAAAATTAAAGGTGAAATGTTCATAGTAACATAGTAACTCATATACATTTATATTTGCTATTTCTATGCTCATTCTTATATATTGGATAGCTGAAAAAACCCCCTTTTTATTTGGAAATAACGCACTTTTCGGAAAATTTCCAACGGCAACGCTGCTTGGAAATAATAAATTCATTATTAAAGTAAAAATTCTCTCAATTTCGCAACCAAGAAGGAAAAAAAGTAAAATTAAACTAGAAATAAAAGAAGTAAGTCCCATTTTAGACAGGCAAAGTTTACTTTGACAAAGTCTGTTGAATTTTCTTTTAAACTTTGTTTGGTGCTCAGACACACAAAGTTTAATTTGACAAATTTTTGTTTTCTCTTGTTTGAATATAATATATAAACAGCGTTGCCAGAATGATGATTTTATCATATTTTGGAATATTTTTTTAAACAAAAATATGATTAAAGATTTTTTTCGCAAATGATGATTTTTTTTTTTAGAAATTCGGATTTTTACTTTAATTTTGCTAAAGTGCTGCACACTTTTGTACCCAGTATCTAGAATTCAAAAAATTGCATCATTATTTCTGGACATAAAAAATATTAAAAAAGGTATATTATAACCTATTTCCAATGTGCGAAAGAATTCCTTCTTTAAAAAAACTACATTTAAAACAAAAACAAATTCTAAAAACATTGTTTTTGTTTTAAATGTATTTGTACGAAGTAAATAATTCTTTCGCACATCGGAAATAGGCAGTTAGAATATTGATAAAAAAAATATTTGTGAAAAGAAAAACTGTATTTTTATAAAGTTTCATATACTAACTAATTATGTTTTTATGTATTTTAATTTAAATAATAAGAAGTATGTTTTTATAAAAAATTAATAATTCTTACTATTTTGCCCTTGTTTTAAAAAATTTAAATTAAGAAAAAAAATTTATGATTTTCCCCTTGAAAATATGATTTCTTTCGCCATATGACAATTTTCATGACAAAGATTCTGGTAACGCTGTATATAAATATAAAGTTGAAACAAAACGAATTTGCGAGTACAGCAAAGTTTGTACTCCCCCGCTATGCTCTTTTCCCATCTCTTGTATAAACTCAAGACTTTGCAATTTTACTTTTTTCCTTTCTCGCCTACAAACTTCGTCTGTCTGTCTTTCACTTGCCACACATTGTAAAAGGGGACCTATGGTACCCACAGACGAGGCGACATTAGTTAAAACTTGTGTTACTACCTTTGTTTCCCTTTTACTACAGATGATGACACTAAAAGCAAAACATCAGTATTGTGGTTTTTTTGAATATAGAAGATCTACTTAACTTAACATATATATTCGAAAAAAAATTTTTATAACCAGTAGCTAATTTACAAAATGAACTGAAAGTCCCATATGTTTCCTGACATTTCTAGAGTCGATGCTAGAATTTTATCCATTCCACATTCGTCTGCAAATGTGGAAAGAGTTTTTTCTTTTCAAACTATAATAAAAAATAAGGAAAGAAACAGACTACATGTGCCAACGTTATCAAGTCTAATATAAACAAAGGATTGGTTAAGATCGACAAACTCATGCTGCTGTGATGTAAAAATTCCAAATAGTTTATTAACTAAACAAATAAGTTCCTGGTTTTGATCTCATATATTTCATATATTTATAAGACTTTTAAGTACATTATTGAATTGAATTTTTATGAACTTTTTTTGTTGTTTTAGTAAATAAAAAAATGGTACCGTGACGGTCCAAAAAGTGCATTTTTTTTTGGAAATTGGTACAAAATTTAAAACCCCATTTAACATCCCTAGTTTAGCTACTAAGCTTTAGTATGTGAAAGATTCAATCAATATACATCAGTGGTGTCAATTACTCTTGCGATTACTCTTGTCTCTTACATTCCCAGCGGGAGAAATCTGCGGTTGCGAGGCCTAATTAACTTACATATTTTGCTATGAAGACTTTAGTGCAATTAATAATAATACAATTATCGAAAAATGTTGAGTTATGGACAGACACAATTAGTTATTATTTAAATAAATTTAATGTGGAACCTGCATTTCGCAGAAACTTTGCTTATGTTGTGGAAAAATTGAGCACTTGACAATATTTGAAGTCTTTACAACCGTATACAATTCTTTCAAATATTTTTAATTTTGTGCTCAACATACCTTTGCGAATGCTAACAATGAAAATTCATTTGCACATACTAATGCAAATAATAACCCCATTAAGTTTAAAAATATTCTATAATTATTAACCACCATTATAAAAAGAGAAGATTTTACTAGCCTATAAAAATATACTAATATAAAACATAAGAGACTTTGAAAATCATTAAATGCATTTTTTATCATAAAATATTTTTTATATGGCATCATTTATCTTTTTTTTAATAAACTCATCCGCTTGCATGCTCGTTATCGCTGTCTACAAGACTACTTAATAAAATTCAAATTTGAAGTTTACAGAAGCTCAATAAACACAACATCAAGGCGAATTCATCACAGTTATTCTTGATACTACAACAAGTGCTCATCGTACAAAAACCACAAGCAATTTGCTTTTTTTAAATCATTGTACAATGTTAAAAACAGAAATAAAACAAAACAGAAACAAAGATAATAAATAATAAATATATTATTTCTGTTTAGAGGCCTCAAAACAGGCCGTGCGATATTTCCCGCTGAATGAGAGTGTTTTGCAGTAAACAATTATATTTTACGCTCGCAAAATAAAAGAGCGTAAGCGTACATGTGAGTTTTGCTTACACAATTGTGTATGACGCTGACATTCCTGATATTCATACAAAATTGGCAAACTCGGTGCATAAGCTGCACAATATACATATTTCTCTTGATTTCTCTTGTATATTTCTCACTCAGAATCCAAACCATTGATGTTCAAAAATGTTTTGCATATGTATTGCGAGAGAATTTTAAAGTACAGCGACATGCAAAATTAAGCGCATAGAATCTATGCCATAGATTTTCATTAACACATAATATAAAGAAATTATTTTTGTTGTAAAACACTTATAATAATAGAGGTCAAACTAAATGATCTATTTTTTAAATTGACTTTTAAAATATTGACATTTTAAAATTTTTAAAAAACAAAATGTATGGAACATTTTCCAATTTTACCAAGTAAAAAAAAAAATAAAGATGAACAGCGTGCATGCTTAAAAATCAAAAGAAAGAATAATATCTAAGAAAACTCCAATAAAATCTTTTACATAGGTGTCTGCTTTTATTACAGTTTCGTAAAAGCATTAAAATATTTTAGCATTTATCTTACACACTGTATTCGAAAAAATATCAACACAGTCTCCGTGCATGTGCATTCGTCGCTGTCTGACGAGTAGAGTTTGTGTAGTTCATGAACGACCTATGTAGTTCAATTGAACTATTCAGTAAGATGAACGATGACCGGTCTTTTTGGATCACCGTACGTTTTAGTTCATTAGTTCGTTTTGGGTCAGTATGTATTTTTTTGTCAGTTCACTTTTGGTCTTTTTTTGTCAGTTAGTTCACTTTTGGTATTTTTTTTTTGTCAGTTCACTTTTGGTTTTTTTTTTTGTTGTTTACTCGATAGAATAACTGATTGAAAAGAAACAACAATACTATTCTTGTGTATTTTTATTCTTGTGAGCTGTTTCTGTTACTCATTGCCACATTGCTTTACACATTTTCATAATACATCATAATACAGGGTTGTCGAGTATAACAATTTCTCGACACACGGCGATTTTCAAGCTTTTTGCCGACATGACGATTTTTTTGGCGGCTTATAAGATATATGTCGATTTTGTTTCCTATTTGATAAGCCATAAATTTGTTTTGAGACTCTTGGACAAATTTTCCGTTTGTAATTTGGAAAAATTATTTCAATGATGGTATTCCATCTAATTTAAATCAGTTTTGGCTAAAATGTTATAGCTATACGTCCGGTACGTACCATTTCAAAGAACTTGCTTTGACTGTCTTTATATGCATGTAAATTTAACTGCTAATGCCTGTGTTGTAAGAGTTTTATTAATAATGAACTCCACAAAAACACCTTCTAGACCCGTTATTACGAGTTATGAATTATATGCAATATAATCAATCAATAAAATCCTATACAATGTATTGAAAAAACAATAAGAATTGTCTTGCCGCTGAAATGTATAACGTTTAAGATATATATAAAATATTTGTTTAATACTAGCTGCTTCAGGTAGACTACCGTAAACTATTTTATAGTCAATATTGTACTTTTTTTTGTGTCCGCTAATCATTTTTATTTTGTTTTAAATAAAAATTAAGCAATGTTCATGTCATGGCGACTTTTTTATATTTTTGTCGAAATAAAGGTATTCGGAAAAAATTTATTTTTGAGGATTTATAAAAATATAGGTTTTATTGTCAAAAACTAATAAAAAAAATGCTTTGGCGTTTCTAACATTAAATTTGGCAAAACAAAATATGACAACCCTTGCTGCCATTCCTAACTTTCCTACAATTTACATGGGTGTTGCCAGTTGTTATTAACATAAAACGCGCCAAATGCAAATTTTTTTATTTGAGCAAACAATTTTATGCATATTTATTTAATTTTTTTTTTAAATAAGACCCATAAATAAATTACCAAATTCGATATTCGTCAGCTTTATTTATAAAAGTTTAGTCAAGTTTTAGAGCACGAAATTAGTATGGATAAACCGCTTTTAATGTATACATTACTTAAGCATTCGTTTATGAATAAGACTGTTACAATATAAAAAAATTTAGTTTATAAGAAACTACTTGTGTATTTTAACCCTGAAACGTAACTCTTCATTCAAGTACAATAAAGTTACTCTTCATCGAATCGACGAACTTTTTAAAAAAAATTCTAACGGAACGATTTTTAAAGTAAAAAATCAACAACAAATTTTTTAGTTAAGCATTTTATTAAAAAATAAAATAAAGATTCAAATATATGAGTTTTCCTCTCTTTCAAAATTTGAAAGGAATTTTTATTTGTTCGGGTGAAATCTTGCAACTCAATTTTAAAGCAGATTCCTTGAACCGATTAAGCTGACATTTTGTAAATATGTTCAGTTTGGCTGACATTGCACTGTTAACTGTGTAAAGTTATTCTAAATCCAGCTTGGTAAGACACCCAAGATGGCGGACTAATTTTTTGAATGCATTCCTACAATATGAGTATAAAAGGGAGGGCTTGCTGAGAAAAGGTCGAAAAATTAGGTGACGTTACTCTAAATCCAATGTGGCGGACTAAGTTTTGAATGAAATAAATTAAAAGTTAAAACTCTTTTTAAAAAAAATCAGTTTTTATTTAATTGCGCTGAAAAGAAATTAACTGCCCGTTCGCCGATATCGAACGTTAACGTTCGCATAGAAAATTACATTTAAAACAAAAACAATTTTTGAAATTTTGTTTTTGTTTTAAATGTTATTTACTATGCGAACGTTATCGTTCGATATCGGCGAACGGGCAGTAAAAATAAGAAACCTTTTTTAAAAAAAAAAACGATTTTATTTAAATGCTCTAAAAAGAAAATTTTAGTTAAGAACTTTTACTATCAACTTATAACGTCATTAAACAATTTAATTAAATATGATATAAAAGCTTGTCGCGATATTAACTTGTGTAGACAAACAAGTAAATTATATAACTTGATGTGATTGATTTTAACTATAAAAATTTTCCAACAAAGTAAATACAAGTACTTAAACCTCGCGACTAGCTTTTTTATCATATAAATTGATTAATGAAGTTATAAGTCAATAGTAAAGGCTTATTAATTTTTTCTTTTTAGCGCATTTTAAAAATGTTTTTTTTAATAATTAGTATTATGGTTATTTTATTGAACTGTTAATGGTTTTTAATCCAAATTTAGATATTTTTAATTAGGCTTAAGTTCATTAAATTTAATTTTTATTAAATTATTTTTATGAAGACAGGAATTTTACAACATGAAATTAATAAAAAATTTTTTTTTAATTGATAATTTTTCATTCTTGACTGCGCTGAGATTTGAACCCAGGCGTTCACGGACAGGTTGCCCAGACTAGTTTCGGTTGTAACCACACAATCTCGTCAGTGGGGTTTGCCGTTTCGCAAATTTCGATCTACCAAAGTGAAATACCATTTGGTTTAAGGATTGATGTTTGACTATTGACGTCGCCCGGCCTCAATAGCCGAGTGAGTAAAACGGCAAACCCCACTGACGAGATTGTGTGGTTACAATCGAAACTGGTCTGGGCAACCTGTCCGTGAACGCCTGGGTTCAAATCTCAGCGCAGTCAAGAATGAAAAATTATCAATAAAAAAAAGTTTTAATTAATTTCATGTTGTAAAATTCCTGTCTTCATAAAAATAATTTAATAAAAATTAAATTCAATGAACTTAAGCCTAATTAAAAATATCTAAATGTTTTTTAATTTTTATAAAATAAAAACAAAAAATAAAATTCATATTATCATATCTTTTGAAAAAATAGTACATATTTTAATATTTAGAGTTTGTGCAATCGCTGCTATTTTTATTTTTTGTTTTAATTTAAGCGTATTTTGTTCTTACAATACGACATAAATTCGGCATTTTTTTCTTACATTATTTTTGTTTTAATTAATTTTTGAAAAATTACGCTCATACTTTGAATAAGCCCTCACAACAAATTTTTTTTTCTTTCTATTAAAATGAAGTTATCTTAACAAATGGAAAATGAGAACACCAAACAAGTTGTAAAATCGCCACGTTTGGCGAGAAATCACTACATGTGGCAGCCCAGATTGTACAATGAATTTTTATACCCTTCACCGAAGGTAAAAGGGTATATATAACTTTGTCATTCCGTTTGTAATTTCTACAATATTGATCTAAGACCATATAAAGTATATATATTCTGGCTTCTTATGAGAAGGGAAGTTCAAATCCGGTTGTCCGTCTATCCGCCTGTCCGTCCGAAGACCCCAGATATGATGGAGGCTACGTTTTTATACATTTATGTCACATATAGTCCGGAATTGTTTGCTATTGAAATTCAGGAAGATCGGTCCATAAATGGCTGAGATATGAGCAAAAAACCACGACTACCTCTAATTTTTTCCATAAATCCCATGTTGTTGTTTTTTAAATTCTTTTTTTCTGCATATCTCGAGAGCGGCAAGAGCTACAGCTTTCAAATTTAGTACAAACATGTTGCTTGCCAATACACAAACTCTTTAAAAAATGGGCGGGATTGGAGAAGTCGGTGTGGCACTTCCCATACAAAGACGTTATACATTTCTGTATATCTGGAGAACGAAACGAGCTAAAGTTCCCAAATTAGGTACAAACATATCGGTTATCAATACACAGTATCCCACAAAATATGGGCTCGATTGGAAAAGTGGGCGTGGTACCTCCCGTACAAAGACATTATTGAAAATACTCAAAATTTTAAATTTTAGGGCTCTAGTGTGACATATGAACACGTTAAAAACACTTTTTTTTTTATAAAATTTAGACTTTTGTTCTAAATAAATGCGCATTTTTTTATGTGGCTAATAATTTTATATAAAAACCAAACAATTTATTTTTGGTAATACCCTTAATATCTCAAAACAAGAAATTCCGACTTAAGCCATTATTATTTAATGCCACAGATATATTATATATGTAGATTATTCTTATCGCACCATGGTGAAGGGTATATAAGATTCGGCATAGCCGAATATAGCACTCTTACTTGTTTAAATTATTGTTGTATATTCTTGTGTACACTCAAAAAAGTTTTACAGTTACTAACAGGCTGTTCGCCGATATCGAACGTTAACGTTCGCATAGAAAATTACATTTAAAACAAAAACAATTTTTGAAATTTTGTTTTTGTTTTAAATGTTATTTACTATGCGAACGTTAACATTCGATATCGGCGAACGGGCAGTAAATGTAATTTATTAAAATCGTTTTCCGTAAAGTTAAAAAATTAATGAAAATGTTGTTATATTAAATGTAATTAAGCTAATTTAACTGTAAAATATTGCAAAAAATATATAATTTTTGTAAAATAAAAAAACATACTTCCAATTAAAAAAATACAATAAATAATTTTTGGTAAGTACTTTATATATAATTGTTTAAATTAAACCAAAAATGGTCATTAAAATAATAATATTTTTTGTACTAAACGAAAAAATATTATAGCAGCCTCAGGACACTCTTGCCCGATTATGGCAATGGTTGTGTTCTAAACCATAGTATAGAACTAGTATGCCGACTGGTGAGAACGTTCTCTTTTTTTTATAACTCTCATCACACATATAGGTTCTGTGTGAATTCAACACACATAAGAACAACAAAAACAAAACAAATTTTGAAATTTAAAATTTTTCACAATATAACACTTCATGTTTAATTTTATGACTTAAACACATAATTAATAAGTTTTTTCAATACATTTTGCTAATTTGCTTTTGCAAAATGTTTTTATTTTTCACAAACTAAAAATTTTTAAATAATTTTTTTTGACACTAAATTTTTTCTGTTGTTAATATTATTAAAGCCAGCAGAGTAGCATTTTGTGGTATAAAAAAAATATTTGAAATCATTAATTATTTATATATTATCCGATATCGCAGAATAAAAATTTAGCAAACATGGCTTTTAAAAGTTTATAAATGCAGCCCGCATTCAATAAATTGAAAATTTATTGAACTAAGAAAATTTTATTTTGGAAAAAAAATTGTTGCCACATTCTATACGATTTTATGCAACTATGTTTAGTGGTGGAAATAGTTTTATACACCAATACATTTGAAAAAAATCTTACTAATACAAACATAAAATATGTTCCACTGACAGTTGAGTTATGTACCTGTCAAAGAGTCGGCATACTAGTTGTATACTATGTTCTAAACCATTTTCACTGTTATATAAATAAATTTTTTGTATTGTAGATTGTACTTTGAAGAAATGGAAAACCAGCCGTATATACCGTATATGATGAACTGCAAAAGTTTATAGACTCAATGGAAACCGATGAAGAGCTATCAGATTTCAGCAGTAATGATGAATTTGAAGATCCCAATTATGGGGATGATGAATTTGTTGAAGAAGTGGAAGATAGTGAAATTTTTTTTACGTTATTCTGGGGAAACAATCGAAACGGAACCGAGTAACATTTCGGCTCGCGTTGTACAAACATTGTCTACTAACATTTCAATTGATGATTTACCACAATCATCTTTGGGTTCTGTAGCGGCAAACACAAAGAAAAGACCTAATATTCCAAAATCAACTGCAAGAAAGAGACTTCGATCACCATTACCCTCTATTAAAGATACTGGTCCATTTGTTACGCCATCGAATGGATTCTCTGGTTCAGGTATCACTAAAAACCATACATAGTTTTTCGCATAAAATCCAAACTTGTATGTAGTACAAAAAATTTTCGATTTTTCTTTCAGGTTTAGTTGAAATTCGAAAGGAGTCAACGGAATTTTCAAATATAATATGGCGAAACACATCGATGCGCATTCACGTCAACGAAGTAGCTTTTCAAGGAAATTTTGCGCTTCCGTCCTCAATAAAAAACCTCAAAAGACCTGTAGACTTTTTTCTATACTTTTTTTTAGAAAATATAGTACAGATGATTGTGGAGGAAACGAATCGAGCGGCTTGTACAGAAATTATAATAGCTTCATTCAAAGTAAATGCTAATGAAATATGACGAATATATTGGAATTCTAATTCACATGTCCGTGTACCGCTACCCAAACTTGGAAAGCTATTGGGGTAAAAACGCATTTTTGCCCATTAAAAATGCTATGCCATTTAAAAAATTTGCATCGATCAAACAGCATATATCTTTTCAAGACGAATCAATACGAATTAGAAAAGGTCAGCCTGGATACGATCCATTGTTTCGGATTCGCAACCTTGCTGATGAAATAAACTTGCGATTTGGTTCTGTTCCAAAAACTTCCCGTTTGTGTGTTGACGAACAAATGTGTAACACTAAAACGAAGCACCATCTTCGGCAGTATATGCCTAATAAGCCACACAAATGGGGAATTAAATTGTTTGTTCTTTGTGACTCCTATGGCTATGCATATCGCTTTGAAATTTATAACGGCGCAGGCGATAATGTTATATTACCAGAAACACCCGATCTTGGATCCACTGCAAACGTCGTCGTAAGTTTGTCGTAAACAATTCCCAATTTTGTTCATCACATAATCTTCTTCGGCAACTTTTACACATCGCTGCCTTTGCTAGTTTATTTACGAGCTAGAGGAATTTATGCCCTAGGAACGATTCGTGCCAATCGAATTCCGAACTGTAAGCTTCCATTGGATAATAAAATAAAAAAAAGAAAGAGGTTATGCAGTTGAATATGTTGGCTCCTCATTTGGAGTTGACATTAGCACAGTTTTGTGGAAAGATACGAAAACTGTTCGTTCAGCTTCAACTTATGTGGGTATTCAACCGTTTGAAAGAACGATACCAAAACAAAATCCAGCCAAGGCGCATCGATATGATCGTAAAGCGAAAAAAGTTGTAGAGGTAGACTGTCCACAAATCATACATGAATATAACCGGCATATGGGAGGAGTGGATTTAATGGATGGTCTTATAGGTCGCTATCATATTAGAGCCAAGACTCGAAATGTAATGACAAGTTTATTTTACCACTTTGTTGATATGGCTGTTACGAACTCATATATTTTATTTCGTCGTAGTCATAATGAGCAGAGATGAAACTAGCAGTCCTGAAAAAGCAAAATTGCTCAAGTTGCCTATGTTTAGAGAAGAATTTGCTGCTGGACTTATTGCATGTTCGGAAAGGCGATCGGTTGGACGTCCTTTGTTACAGCTCGATAAGCCACAGGCAACGACATCTGGAATCGGTAGCAAAGCCAAACATCCAACTGAAGACGTTCGTTTTGATGGATATGACCATTTTCCAATCTGGCAAGATACGGAAAGTGGCAAAAGAAAATGCAAGCTCTGCAAAACATCTCAAACACAATGTAAATGCCAAAAGTGTGATATACATTTATGTTGTTCAAATACTAAAAACTGTTTTTTACATATCATTACCAAAAATAGTATAAGTTTTTGCTTTTTTTCTAAAAAAAAAAGTATTTTTTGAATAAAAGTAATTTTATTAATAAAACTCTACCTGTATATAATTTTTACCATAAACAGGTAAGGATGCCCTGAGGCACCCTTTCGTTTTTTCCACCTGGCGACTAAAATAAAACCGATTTTTAACTTCAGTCTTCAATTTATTTACTTTTTGCCCACTATTACTTAAGAAAATAAATTAACAAGCGGTTGCCATTCAAATTAAGCTCTTGCCTGTTAGAGGGTTAAGCAACTAACAAACTGAAATGTCAATACAAAAATATATTAAAAAAATAATAAAAAATATAAAAATAAAAGTTGAAATTTGTGAATAAAAGGTGAAATTGAAAAAAAGAATAATTTGCTTAAATTATTGTAAGAATTTATTGTTGGTGATTTTATTAATACTTGAATTTTTCATTGAAAACGGTGGTAAGCACTAAAAAAATTCATTTGTATAAATGCACAATTGAACAGCACAAGTTTACGGGTCGGAATTGTTGGGCAAATTTACAAAGTTTGTGTAAATGAAATTTCATACAATTTTTGACAGTTAACTTTGGAAGGTTTAAAAATGAACAGTTTACACAGATTGCGAGACTTTTAAGAGATATAATGAACACCCTAATTGATTTTTATTTCTGTTAATATGTTCAGTTTTATGCAAGGACCGGAAAACGTTTTTTAAAAATATTTATCATTGGTGTTCGAAAAATATTTTAAATTGTACAATAACCAAAATAAGTTCAAAATAATAAAGTTCTCAAAAAAAAAAGGTTTTTAGAAAAATATTTTTTTTGTACTTTTGTACAAAAAATTACGAACCGAAAATTTTATTTTTTCTTTTTAAAAATTTAAAAATCATGCGCACAAAATAATTTTTTTTTCATCAGTTTAAAAAAAATAAAAGCAAACACAAAAAATAAGATATTTATTTTTTCAGTACAATATTATTTTGTACATGAAAAGAAAAAAAAGAACCGAAAAAGTAAAATTGAATTTTTTTTTATTGACAAAATTTAAACTCATACGTACAAAATTATAGTAAAAAATTTAAAGCTGATTAATAATAAGTAGTTATAACATGATAAAGATTATCCTAAAACTAAAAAGTAATCTTATCAATTAGCTTGATGTTGAATTTGAGAAACAATAAATTTTCTACATGCTCAGAACTTAAATTCCTTCTATTTTTGGTCATAATAATTGGCAAAGCACTGAAGGCTGTCTCCACAGATACCTGTGTGGCGGGTACAGCTAATGCAACAGCAGCTAGTTTTGATAATTAAGAATCTCTAAGGATTTTTTGCAATTGCAATTTTAAACACAATTTTATAGTTGAAAACATGTTTTGAACACCAATGATAAATATTTTTCAAAAAAAATAATAATAACGTTTTTGTGTATTTTTCAAATTTTAAAAATAAATATCTTTTTTGTGTTTCCTATTTTTTTTTTTAACTGATAGGAAAAAAAATTTATTTTGTACGCATGAGTTTTGAATTTTTCAAATGAAAAACTTAAATTTTAAGTTTTCGGTTCTTAATTTCTGATAACTGGTTTTATGCATAAAATAAGACTGAAACACATGTGTACAAACATTTGTACATATATAAAAGAAAATAAAAAACAAAAAATATTGGTAGGTAATAATGACAGGTTAAAATACTGATTTAGCTGTCTTAGTACGTAAATTAAATTTAGTTAAAATTAACTGAAAACACCTTTGAATATGTTTTTTGTAGTTTGAATTTTTTTAATTTAAAATAAAGAGAAAAGTTAATTAATTTCTACGTTATAAAATGAACATTAAAAAAATAACCGTAAAATTCTTTAATATAAAATGAAATGATCCGTTTTCTAATTACATTTTCAGTTTTTTTAACTTAATATTATTTTGAATTTACCTACATAATATTTTGAGCGTAATATCACACGAGTATGCTATATTTGTTTCTTTAAACACATTTTTCATCGATTATAAACACCAAGATGACAAGACAAGTAAACTACTGAACGAAAGCGACAAAAGACACAAAAGACAAAGTGACCGCTGTACTAAAAGAACGAACTCGTTATTTTTTTTTAAATGAACTAAAATGACCGGTCACCAAAATGAACTTTAAAGCCCAAGCCTACCGACGAGCAAATTCTATTCGACATACCATCAGCCGCAAAGGAAGAAAGTGATTCCATTCGAAGAATCCAATCATCCGTAATTGACTCCTTAGCGACCCTGAGAACCCTTGGTGTTGAAGTGAATAGCTGGGACCAAATCTTGAGTAGATTTATATCCACTAAACTCCCAGAAACCCCACTCTCACTTTGGGAACAATCACTCACATGCCCCCGTGAACTACCAAGTGGAGTCAAATGTCACAGTTCCTAGTTGATCGGTATGAAGTTGTAGAACGGCTTACTAGCATTAAAAGCACAAAAGACTGCTTAACAGTTACTAGATCACCCCAGCCGAATAAGATGGAAGCGTATGCGTCTCAAGAAAGTTTAAGTTCTTCATCCTGCAAATTGTGTAATGAATATCATTTATTAAGAACATGCCCAAAATTTCGATCTTTCGCAATACAACAGAGACTTGATTATGTATTTAAGAACAAGTTTTGCAATAACTGTTTAGCCACATCCCAACTTAGAGCGCCGTGCGGTAGTAAACATACTTGTTTTCACTGTAAGAAACCCTACCACACGTTATTGCATATGAGGCAAAAAACTCACAACCCAGCTCAAATATCAGAAAGTACTCAGCATAATGAAATCCCTAATGCTCAAGACAAAGTTTACCGAAATTTATCCACAAATGCCACTAAAAATGTTAAAAATGATACTGCAGAAGAACTTCCTCAAACCTCAAGAAAAGATCAAGCACATTGCTCTAGTACAAAATCAGCAGAAGATGAGTTCTGCGAAGAATTTTACTCAGACAACTTCGCGCGATGAAACTGGTAGATATGTAGTTAGGCTACCCTTCAAGAAAGAATTTCCTGAAACAGTATTCCTAGGATCATCAAGATTCATAGCCTTAACCCAGTATTCTACCATGGAAAAAACAATGGCCAAAGATCCCAGCCTGCAAACCCAATATAAGGAAGTTATTAATGAATACTTAACTCTTGACCACATGGAAGAAAGTCCATCAAATGAAATTATTTGCAAAGGAAAATATGGCTCATATTATTTACCACACCACGCGGTTATTCGGCCAGAGCACACAACGACAAAACTAAGAGTCGTTTTCAATGCGTCTAGAAAATCTAGATCCCAATTCTGTCTAAACGACATTCTGTACTCAGGCCCAACCCTACAAAACGATTTTATATCCATTATACTCAACTGGAGAAAATATCAATATGTTTTTAGGGGCGATACTCGGAAGATGTATCGCCAAATACTAGAACATCCTGATGACAGACCCTATCAGAGGACTTTGTTCCAGCCACACTCGGCTGACCCTGTTCAAGATTACCAGCTTAGGACGGTAACGTTCGGAGTGAACTGTGCTCCCTTTTTAGCAATTCGGATCCTAATCCATTTGATTCCGAACCCACACACCCTAAAGCAGCATCAATACTGCGCTCAGAGACTTATGTCGATGATATTTTGACCAGAGGTTACACATTAGAAGAAGCCCTAGAAGCTCAAAATCAGCTGATTAAAACTCTAAAATCAGCTGGATTTCCACTGAAGAAGATTACCGCAAATAATCAACAACTTCTATCACATTTACCCAAAGAGGTTCTGTATGATTCAGACTTACTCCGGTTTTATGATACCAGCTCCACAAAAACCCTAGGTATTAAATGGAATGCTCTAACAGACTCTTTTACATACAATTTTTCTCCATTTGAAAATTCCGCAAAAAATACCAAACGTCAGATTTTGTCATCAGTGGCAAAACTCTTTGATCCAGCTGGATGGATCACACTAATAGTAATAAGGGCAAAATTCTCATCCAACAGTTATGGCTAGAGGGCCTAGATTGGGATGACGAAGTTTCCTATGAGTCACTTCAAAACTGGAACAGTTTAGTTCATGATCTTTCACAAGTCGAACTATTTTCGATCTCAAGGTGGCTACAGTATGTGCCCTCTGACTCCATTCAAATTCACGGCTTCTCAGACGCTTCCAAGGCGGCATACTGTGCCACGGTATACATGCGTTGTGAGAACAGTAAAAACAATACTTTCTCGAATTTAATAGTGGCTAAAAGCAAAGTTGCCCCTATACAGACGATTTCTTTCCCACGGTTAGAGCTCACTGGCGCGGTCTTGCTTACAAACCTCAAAACGTCATAACCTCAAAACGTCATAACATCATTGAAGCTAGAACCAAAACCAGTATATTTATGGACAGACTCGTTCATAACGCTAGGATGGCTTTCAAAACCTCCATCTGCATGGGAAACCTACGTCGCGAATAGAATCTCCCAGATTTACAGTTTAGTGCCAATGCGACGTGGCGACACGTCTCTACCCACGATTATTCAGCAGATATAGGAACAAGAGGATGCAAACCCCAATATCTTTCGCACAATTCCCTTTGGTGGCATGGACCATCATGGTTATCAAGACCCGCGTCTGAATGGCCTAAAGGAAACCCATTGAAAGTCACAAAACCCCCTGAAGTAACCAGAGTTCTGCACGTAGCGGTGCAAGATAATGAAGTTTTAATTAAATTCTCTTCATACAGCAAGGCTCTAAGTGTTGTATGCTATGTTTTTCGGTTTTTCAATAAATATAGTGGGAGAATTCGTACAGACGTTCATATCACTAATGAAGAAATCATAACGCAAACGGAAATTAATTTTGCAAAAGAGCGACTTATTAAATTAGCCCAAACACAATTTTTTTCTCATGAATGCCAATGTTTAAAGGACAAGAAACCCCTTTCTAATAAGAGCTCATTAAAGTGCCTGAATCCATTTCTAGATAAAAACTCAATTATAAATAAGAGCAAATGGAAGATTGTCTCAAGCGTCTCTTCCGTATAATGAACGGTATCCGATAATACTACCAGGTAAATCACGGTTTTGTCATTTATATCTCGCACATTTGCATCAATTCCTTTTTCACGCGGAATGCAGCCGAATGTGTAGGTTGGTGCAAACAGAATTTTACGTTTTCAGACTCTTGCCTAGAGTAAAAAACATAATTCGGCAATGTAAAACCTGTATAATCTACAAACAAACAGCCTGTTCACAAATCATGGCTCCCTTACCTATCGAAAGATGTAGTTTATCTCTACCTTTTCAAGTAACCGGAATTGATTTTGCCGGCCCATTTGAAATCAAAAGCTCAACTTTACGAAAATTACTCTCAGTAAAAGGATACGCTAGTGTCTTCGTTTGCTTCAGCACGAAAGCAATACACAGGCATGCTCTGACCTCTCCTCATCGGCCCTTCAAGCGGCATTTTCCCGCTTCGTTGGGAGGCGGGGGCTACTCCAACGGGTTATAACGGATAACGGAAGAAATTACCCGGAGGCCAGTCGAAAACTCGAGCAAGAATTCTCCAACTTTTTAGCAAACACTGCGCAAAAGATAGCTCAAAAATATATTGCTCACGGGTTTGAGTGGAGGTTTATACACCCTCACGCACCTCACATGGGCGGCCCCTGGGAGGCCGCAGTGAAAAGTTTTTAGTTTCACTTAAAACGTATAGCAGGCGCTCAAAAGTTCACCTTCGAGGAATTTTCCACCATCTTAGCTAGAATAGAAGGAGTCCTTAATACTCGGCCTATCTCGGCTCTATCCGAAAATCCATCTGATTTAACTGCCTTAACTCCTGGACACTTCTTAAGGGGAGCTCCCCTAATGGCCTTTCCAGAGCAAAATTGCGTAACAATGTCCCTCATTAACCGGTGGGAAAAACTAAAAGCTCTCCACCATCAACTCGCAATGCGGTGGAAGGGTGAGTATCTTAAATCCCTCCACAAGGGATACAAGTGGAAGAACTCGGTCCCCAACCTGAAGGCAGGAGATCTCGTAGTGGTCATGGATGACGTACAGCCTCCACACGAGTGGCGCTTAGGGAGGGTGGATAAAACATTCCATGGCCCAGACAAGAACGGACGTATTGCGGACGTACGCACAGCGTCCGGAGTAATAACGCGTCGAATTGCAAAGTTGTGCTACCTCTCCTGCTTAGGCAATGAACCTGAAGGACATAGTTTGCACCCCACACTCATTTTCAGTACTCGCAATCCATACATTTTATAACTAGCCCTTTTACACATTTAACCCATTATCTTTTAGCCCAATTATTAACACCCATAATTTCTACTTTTCTATTTTTTATTTTGCTACAGGTCTAACCGACGCACAGTGGCGCCATTTAAGTTTTTTCGTTGCAAAAATCTTGAACCGAATAAGATAATTGAACAGTTTAAACAGCATATGATAGATAACTGTTCAGCATATGAAATGAGCGTTTGGAAAGGGTGCTACGCCTTGTAGGGGCCTACTTATGGGTTATCAAAGTTAAAATTAGTAGAAAAATCTATTTTATGGTAACTAAAAAAAATGATTTTTACATTTTTAGATTGTTTTTATTTTTTTCTTTAGGGTTTTATGTTTTAAATTATTACCCAACAAATTAAAAAAAAAAATTTTTTTTTTAAATTTTTTTTTTCAATTTTCTGTAAAATATTCATCACAATTCGTAAGAGAAGGTATATCTAAAAGACTAACCATTTCTAAGCTATAATTATTTTGTAACTCTATTCGTGACTTCACATGCCGCAGGGAAGAAATAAGTGGATCGGAAGATGCTGTCAACATGTTGAAGAGGTCCTCATTTTGCCTTACACTTGATGTCTTGAATGTGTTCTGCAATCTATATTTTTTATAAAATTTGTTTAGAGACTCCTGTGCTTCTTCAGAAAGCTCTCCAATTGGCAAAGACTGATACTCAATTATATCTTTGCCATGCGCCAATATTTTATGGACGGTCGTGGTCAACTTCTTCTGTGGATACATTTCTGCTAAAAGAGATGCAGTTTTCGTCGCATATTCTCCATATTTTGTAGAATTGACATTTTCTTTGCAGTTTAAAACATCCAAGATCGTTCCCAATCTTTTCACGATTTGATTGTCAATTCCAGTTATTCTAGTTACTGCCTCATCATTTTCAAAAAATCTCCTAGAAGTGTTTCCATCGTTTGAGTTACCGTATCCGTGCTTGGGACAGTCTACTTTTAGTCCAACTTGTTTTAAAAAAGCATATTATGCACGTGTCCAAATAAGATTTGTTCCTACCTGTAGGGACCATAAGTCAATATAGTTCTTGACCATTTGCAATATATGGGCTTATGCTATCATCCCTGCATACATACGGATTTAGGCTGAATAATGCAATTTTGATATTATGCACGTATCCAAATAAGATTTGTGCCTACCTGTAGGGACCATAAGTCAATATTGTTCTTGACCATTTGTACGCCAAAGTATTGTTTAAGTGAGGTACATACCTGCTAATTTCAATGAGTAGTTTTTTTCAAACTATTAGATCAAACTACTGTCAGTCAAAACATATAAGGGATGGACGCCATACAATTTCTGCAACCATGTCTTTTTAACCTTTTTTACCTCTAGAAGCCAAACGGGCACATACGGGCAGATAAAATTTTTGAATTATGTAAAGAAATAATCAAAGAACAGGTTTTGCAAATATGGCAAATATAGAAATATATAGATTTTTTTTATTTTCCGTTAAAGTTGAAAAATAGTGAAAAAACGGATAGTTTTTAAATAGTGATTTACCAGGAGAAACACAAAGCAAACAGTTAATTTTTTTTTATCATTATACATTTAATAAATACATCAATCAATACAAACAAAAAATAAGACGATTCGTTACCTATTTTTCGTGATATTACACCTGAAATCGCAACAAATTTACTAAAAATTGTGTATTTTTTTGAAAACCGAAAGTCGGTCAACTTTGAACGGTTATATCTTCTAAACTAAAAATGTGATACTATTAAGAGTGGCATATTTGAAATCGTTGAAAAGTTTCCTATAACATGGGTTTATTCAAAACTTCGTCGGCGCTCATGAACATTTTGATTTTTGCAACCTCGTTTGCTCTACGGGCGCCACTGTGCGACGATCAACCCCCGCTCGGCGAAGCCATAACCGAAGCAACACCCTCAACAATCGGTTAAGATGACACCAATATGACATCTTTAAGTGCATGGTTTGCAAGAAGTACCACCCTTTAAAGATTTGCCATTATTTTTAAAAATGGATGTTAAAGCGAGAGAAGATGTGGTGGAACGACATCAGTATTGTCGCAACTGTCTGGCCAAGAGCCAGACTATTAGGTCTTGTACCTCTATGTACACGTGTCGAAAGTGTGATCAACTACATCACACACTTTTGCATCCAGGACAACGCCGGTCTACACGTCCCAGAACACGTCAGACCACCAGGCGGTCATGCCATACTCAACAAGTAGCAACTAGATCCACAGAAAGGCACCAAGGCCCTGCAACATCACAGCCTGCCAACCAACAACGTAGTCAACCAGCAGCGGAAACCACCCCGAATACGAAAATTGGCTGAAGCTATAAGGTAGATAGCTCAAGTGCTCTGTACAACTGATGCTACCACATCTACTTCCTAAGTAAGAGGCGGCGGCATGTACAAATTGCATTTGTACATTTAAAATGATATTTTGAAATTTTTTATTATTATTACATTGGTAAATTGTACATTATTTCCTGTTTGAATTAGCAAAAGTCCCTAATAATCCGTTAACATTTAAATCTTTTTATAAATTGTACCAAAGAATATAAATCATATAGAATGCGCATCATGTAGAAGCAAAATTTCTTATGGCGGGGTTTATCATTACGCCCCGCTCTCATATAATTTTGCTCACAAATTTTGCAAAGGCAATTTGTTGTTGGTTTGTGTTCTCACATGTTTGCTGTTCTTACCATCCAAAATGTGCAGTGTGTGTGTTTTTTGTTATTTTTTTGCTAAAAACAGGTTTTTGATTTTTTTTTTACTTGAATGTGCTTTATAAAATATTTTAGTTTCAAAGCTGCAGTGAAATATTACGCACTGTGTGTCGAGAAATTATAAAAAAGTGACAAAAAAATTACGAATAAAAAATAGCGCAATAAATAAAAACATTCTGTACTAAAGCTATGAGTGCGAGTACAAAAAACAAAAATAATTTGTTATCGGGCAGAAAATGTTGCATAAAAAAATGCCAAAAATCGAAAAGGCATTTCAAGGGTTTAAAAATGTTTAAATTTCCTTCGTCGGACATGATACTAGGTCAAATTTGGCGGGAGAAATGTCGAATTCCTGAGAAGGATTTTAATAAAAATCTTTTTATATGCGAAAATCATTTTTCAAGTTCATATGTTGGGAAAAAGAAATTAAAGGCGGACGCCATTCCAACCCTACATATGGATGAAATGGAGGAAGAATCGGAAGATTTTAACGCAGAGTTCAGGTACTCCCAAAAAAATTTAGATATTGAAAATGTCGAAGCCCCCTTCTGCACAAATTGCGAAAAACATATTCTGCTTGTAGATCAGTACAGGAAAAAATATCGCAATCTCCTCAAAAAATATAAAAAAATTCAAGAAATTTTAAAATCAAAGAGACCCACAAAATATGTCAGAAAGTTGAATCGTAAAGATACAGAAAAGTCTCTTAGGGAATCGATTGATTCTTTACAAAATATAAGCGCAGAAAGCAAAACGTTTTGTAAGCTTTTATTGACCTCTCGCCCAAAGGAATATTCTGAAGATGTAAAATATTTAGCTCAGAACATATTTTACAAATCTCAATTCACATATTTCTTTCTAAGGGACAAATTAAATTTAAGCCTGCCTCATGTTTCCACCTTGAATCGTTGGGCACCGATTAAATTTCTTCAACCCGGCTTAAAAAATAATGCTTTTGAATCCGTGAGGCAGAAATGCTCCCAGTTGGATGATAGAGATGCCAAGCATATGGTTTTAATAATGGATGAAATGAGCATAAGAAAAGAGTTGAGGTATAATACAATTCTGGATCTAGTAGATGGATTCGAAACCACTGTATTTGAAAGAACCAATAGAATTGGCACCCATGTGTGTGTTTTTATGATTAAATCTATGGTTTCTAATTTTGCAATCATTCTTAACTATTTTATTTCCCATAACGGCTTATCTGCGGATACTTTAAGTGAAATTGTTAAAGAAAATATTAATATTTTGAAAAGCATGGGAATAAACATTCGTGTCCTTGTATGTGATCAAGGCTCGACCAACCGAAAATGTTTTTCCAACCTTAAAGTATCTGTGGAAAAGCCGTTTTTTGAAACTTGTGATCAAAAAGTTTTTTGCATGTACGATTTCCCACATTTAATTAAGTCTTTGCGGAATGGGTGGTTAAAGTGTGACATAAAATCACCGGATGGAACGGTCAGCTTTCAAGTAATTAAGGAATTGTAGAAGCAAGTGCAAAAACAAAAATGTGTCCAAAATTAACACGGCAACACATTTACCCCAACACTTTTAAAAAAATGCGTGTAAAATTAGCAACACAAATTTTCAGCAGAACTGTTGCAGCTGCTATCAAAACTATTTCCGAAACCACCAAATTTAAGATAAATTCCACAGCTCAGTTTGTGGAAAAAGTTGACAAGATTTTCGATTGTCTTAATAGTGCCTCTCTTTATGGTGATAATTGCTACAGATCTGCAATTCAGCTTAACAGTGAATCACATAAATTTATTAAAAATTTTTTGAAATATTTAGAAAATGTGGAGTTTGTGGATCAAAAAAAGCGTGTTTTCTTTTTAAATGGGATGAAGCTAACTCTTAAATCAGTTCTAATGTTGACGGATGATATTTTAAAGGAAGGTGGTGATGTATATTTCTTAATGAGGACAAATTAGAAAACACGTTTTCTGTATTGCGGCAAAAAGGGGGCAACAATAACAACCCGTCTGTAGCCGAATTGAATAATATTTTGGCAAAAATAATGATGACTAAAATAGTTCAGTCAAGCTCTTCTAGCAACTGTGAACTTGTACACGATGGGATAACGAATGTTGATGCTGGCTTTGAAGCAGATTTATGTATTAAACATGAAGAACCAAGTTGCTATAAAATTGATAATGTTGATTTTGAGAGCCACATATATGTAGATTATTTTTTGGAAGATGTTTTTGAAAATTCTGCAGCTATAAATTTCGAACTAGTTTCTATGAGATACTTTGTTGGATACGTAGCATTTAAAGTCATTCCAAAATTACAATGCGAAAAATGTAGGGACGAATTGAGAAAGATGGATGAGGTTCTTACAGCACCAAGCGAGCTTTTTATATACTTTAAAAATTATCAGTCCCTTACAGATTTTGGAAATCTAGCAGCTCCATCATTCAAACTAATGGATGCAAGCAAAAGACATATTTTAATATTTCATAAAATCTTTAAATCTGAGCCCCAAAAAGTTAGTATAAAATCTTGTAAACGCTTGACCCCAGAGTGGTTTGCCGACGTTTGTTCTCAACACAGAATAGAAGTTTTGGACTTTCTACTATTAGTACTCCTCCGAAAACATTGCTCTTGGTCTTTAGAAAAAGGAAGTTCCAAGAAAAGAAAAATACAAATTTTATCAAACGAATGATTTAATATATTAAAATATAATAACTTTGTTAATTTTATTAGGGTGGTTGATATCCTCATTAAATTTATTTTAAATATGTATGTACAGTAGAATTTAAAATTCTAATTTCAAAGCGTTTTTTTTTTTTTTTTTTGGTTAATGTTTTTTCCTTATTGAATTGTTATGTTTTGTTGCCATTAGTTTTTTTATATTCATATTTTTAATTTAAAAAATACATTTAATGTATTGGACTGAATTGTTACGTTTTGTTTTCTTGTTTTTATCAAATAAAATTGAATCAAAAAAATTTTAAAAGTCTTTTATTTAAGTTTATGGAAGTAAATTTACTCAATTTTTTATTCGGAATAAAAGTCCAGAAATTAGAATAATCCAGAAATTAGAATCGCATCAAAAACAACGTGGTTCTAATTTGCGAGCGTCTACTGTATTTGTATCGCTTTGGTTGATTGAAAATTTAATTGGAAATAATTTTATTTTTGTAAATATCTTTTTTTTACATTTGTGAATAGACATAAAGTTAGAAATAAATTAAATTTATTCCGAATATATGAGAACTAAATTTATTTAATTTCCAAGCAACATGATTAAATAAAAACCAAACAAAATTCCTTAAGAAGGAATAATAATATGTTTTATTTTAATCTATTTTTAAATATCTTTAATAAGAATATTTATACTGCACAGCTATTTATTTATTTATTTATTTATTTAAAAAAAAAAATTGTAACTTCTACAACAAAACATCAGTCTTAAACAGTAGAAATCTTATGGTGTTATTTTGGAAACATGGAAAATAATAAACTTAAGTCTAGGTATGGTTATTACAAAATTGATATAAATAAAATTATTGAAATTAAACCAAACAAATAAATAACGAAAAACTACATATCAAAATAACATAAATACATTTATAAAAAATCAAAAAATATTGAAAAATATTGAACTATACCGAACTATAAACAAACTTGTTGACTACGAGTAATATTTAAATATTTCTTTCTTAAATTGTAACGCATTGCTGATTTCTTTTATTGTTGGAGTAGTAATATTATTCCAAAGACGTATTGCTATGAAATAAATATATAACATAGTTTGACAAAAGACCCCAAAAGCATTGTGTGACCATATATATATTCCTATAAATCTTTAATTTTACATGAAAACAGCATCTGAATTTCGGTGCGAACCGATATAGTTTTATCTGTACAACAATAAAACACATACTCTTACCCTACAGTCACATTTGCTTTTACGAAGGTTATTTGTACAAAAATTGCAAGAAACAAAAATTCTTTTGTTAGGTTTTTGTTTTATTTTAACGTTAATGTGTTTTTTTTTACTTGGCAATGTACATACACACACACTCGTGCACGCACATACATATACGCTGATAAACAGCTATGGGCACCACTACATTGAAAGCTTTACATGTGTGGCATTGTATTGATTTGTTTATGTTTGCATTTGTTGGTTTTATGTACATTTGTACGCTTTGTTTTTTTCTCATTTCATGAAATGCGACGCACGTCTGCTTCGTTCGAAATGTTCTGCTAGACTAAGCACAATTTCTTTTCTCTGCTTCGCTCATCAATTTTGTGTATGTACACATCGTTCGCTCTTTTTGAACTTTGATTTTGAATTTGCCCATAGCTGCTGATAAATGAGAATTAAAAGTTCTCATAAACAACGAGAGAACGATGCATTGTTACGCTCTTTGTTTTTGCTTCTTTCCCTTTTGTCTTCCCGCCCGCATCATGCATTTTTTTTCAAAAATATTTTAGTTTTCCTTGAGATGCGCATTCTATATGATTTATATTCTTTGATTGTACTCACCACGAGGAATATCGTAGATTTATTGTAAGTTGCCCGCACTGTAAGATTAATACTCGTCGCAAATTTCCAATTGTCAATTGTAGCGAACTTTCGTTAACTTCAAGCTGGTGTAAATAACCTTAAGTTTTGCAACCAGTGTGTTTTTTTTTCTTCTCTCAACCACGAAGCGAACAACACAACCACTACCCGGCAGTGCGGACAGCTTACTCCAAAATCATTAAAATTCGGTTTTCATTTTTCTCCCTTCACCCATCTATTATAATTACTCCTCTGGAGCAATTATAATACTAATCTTCCTCTGTCTAGCCCAGCGTTTCCCTCTAGGTGGCCATCCGCCCTTGGCACGATTTAGAAGAAGATTGGTTAGCATTGGTGTCGAACCCACACACCAATACACACTGCTATGTACCCATCAATACCAACTTGTACTTAAGGCTTTTGACCACTTTTTACCTGTGATACTGAGTTTTCCATTATGCCTGATTTGGGGTTAATATGTTCATCACTTATTTAAATTGTTTTTGCCACTGAGGCAACACTTGCGGGTTTTATATTTGTTAGTGTACTGAAATCAACCGTATTATTGAATACAGAGGGTGAGTGGGAACGCGTACGAGTGACAGGTTTAGCCGTTAGGTATTTACCATCATGAAGTTTTTTTTATTTATTTCTGCATTGCTAACATTCACTGTAACATTTTCATTTCTTTCGTTTTGCTTTATTGTCTTTGCATTATTCATATACTTTACTGTTTAGTGTGCTCTTGTTATTGTTATTTATGTTGTTGTAACACCGAAATAAAAAAAAGAGAAAAAATAGTTGTTGCACAGATTATATGTATGTACTTATGTATGTACATACGTACCTACATACATATATTTTTTAGTTTTCTTGTATTTTTTCTATATTTTTTTAATAATTCTATTGTTCACTTTTATTAAATAACTGGCATTTAACCCGCTACTTCGTTAGCGTCTCCTTTTCTTTCGTGGACTTATTTTTACGCCAAAGTTTATGTTTCTAGGTTTTAACCCCCTACTTTGTAATAGGTACGATATTCACCTCTTAAACGTTCGCTTTTCGAAAATGTACCAAATTTTTATTTGTAGTTTTTAGATATGTAACGAATGTGATATTTTTTATTTCAATTTCATGTTGTAAAATTCCTGTCTTCATAAAAATAATTTTATGAAAATTAAATTCAATGAACTTAAGCCTAATTAAAAATATCTAAATTTGGATTTATTAATTTTATTATAAATATCACAATGTAATATTGTATATAACTATTATTAAATCATACTTTTAAACATTAATAAAAAAAAAAAGAAATAAAAAATGGAAAAAATTTTCAAAATTCTAACATTCCTTCAACATATGATACTTCACATAATTTCAAGAAAATTATTTCAATATTAGCAAAAACAAATTCTTTTCTTAACACGTTTAATTAACAAATTTTTTTTTGATAATAAGTTTTTTTTAACAATTTTGCTTAAATACACTACAAAGAAAAAGGGTTAAAAAGTGTAGTTTTATAACAAATGTCTGATCCTGAAAACGAAAAATGTATTGAATTTGAAAATGAAAAATTCATTGAATTAATTAACAGATTTTACAATGTTAATAAAAGAATATTGCAAAGCCGATCCATTTCTACTAAGGAAACTAAGAAATTCGAATATGTAAATTTGTTGATAGAAACTTATAATTCAATATTATATTACACAGAACAAAATACTAAAAATTTAGCATTAGTTGCGAAAACGCAAATTTTTTCAAAAATAAGACATTGTCGTGAGCTCTAAGTAAGATGCTTTGGTAAGCTTAATTGCAAAATAAGGGTCCCAGAAAAAATTGAATTATTTGAAATTGTAGATAAAGACGTTTTAACGGATAACGAAAGTGATTCAGAAGATAACGAATCGGAAAGGGAGTCATATATAGACAAAAAAGATAGTTTAAATTTAGAAAGCACAATGGCAACAGTAGAAGCGAAAAAATCTTATATTGGCATGTGCGCCTCAATTATAAGAGAGAACTACGATGGTAATCCATTAACGTTTGAATCTTTTTTGGATAAAATAGAATTGATTGAAGATTTAACAGAACCAAATTTAGAAACAACATTTTTTTCATTTATAAAATCAAAATAAGAGTCGAAAGCTCGTGAAGCTTTACCGGAAAACATCAGTTCAGTAGCCGAGATAAAAACTGCTCTAGCAATCGGAATAAAACACGTTAACTCGAAGGCCATTGAAATCGTTCTTCTCAGAGTTACAATCAGAGGGCATCAGTTAGGGCTTTAAACTCAGAAGCCCCTCAACATTCAGTGTTGAGGGCAGAAGAGAATTAACCCAAAACAAAACCATTTTTAAACCACCTTTTCTAAACAAACAAATTTCTCAAAAATCAGTCTATAGTCTAAATCTTAACTTTACTGACTTTATCAAGTTAAATTCAGTCGATACAATCCAATCATGTACTTTTCTTGTAGATACGCAAGCGGACATTTCTTTAATAAAAATTTCAAGTTTAAATCCAGATATCATTTTAAATCAAAATGAAATCATAAATATCACCGGCATTACGACAAATACAATAACCACATTAGGAACATTTTACACAAATTTAATCATTTCGAATTATTTAATTCAACAAGTTTTTCATGTCGCGATGATGATTTCAATATTGCAGTCAATGGCATTTTAGGTAAACATTTTCTCAAAGACAATAGGTGTCACATCAATTACGAAAATATGACTTTGACAGTTTCTATGCGGAATACAAGATTGCGAATACCCATACTACATGGAACAAGCAATTTCACTTGTATAATACCACCAAGGTGTGAGGTATTTCGAATTTTTAACTTACACAATGTTGAAGAACCCATGTTTGTCAATTCCCAAGAAATTTCAAACGGAGTTTTTATAGGTAAAGCAATTATAGATTCAAAAGATCCAGTTTTACGAATAGTTAATACCACTGAAAAATTTCAGTGTATTCAAAACGATAAAGTTAGGATGGAAACATTAAAAAATATTTATATATATTCGATCAATGATCAAGATGTTAACACCGAACGTATAAACACACTGAAGGATATACTTCAAAATGAAATGCCAAGTGATGTTCAAAGCGATATAATGCCTTTATGCGAATCATTTTCAGATATTTTTGCCTTAAAAGAAGACAAAATGTCAATAAACAACTTTTACGAACAAAAATTCAGACTAATAGACCCAACACCAGTCTACATAAAAATAAGCCATGAACTGTCTAAAAATTTGCTTTTGGAACGCAAACGGCATCCGCCAACATAAAAATGAACTAGAATACTTCCTTAAAAATAAACAAATCGATGTTATGATGGTTTCTGAAACTCATCTGACCTCGAGAAATACGTTTAAAATCAATGGTTATATATTATATGATACCAAGGACCCTCGAGGTAGAGCTTGTGGAGGTTCTGCCATTTTGATAAAAAACCGAGTAAAACACTACTTAATGTGTGATCATCGTGAAGATTATCTCCAAGCAACGACCATTTGCGTTGAGGAATTAAATCGAAACCTAGTTATTTCATCAATATATTCACCACCTAGATTTTCAATATCAGAAAGCCAATATAATAAATACTTCAAAGCATTAGGACCCTGCTTCCTGGCTGCTGGCGATTATAACGCTAAACATACTTTCTGGGGGTCACGACTTATTACGCCTAAGGGTCGTGTTTTGTTTAACACAATTCGTAAAATGGATCTAAATGTGGTCGCGAGCGGTGAACCAACATATTGGCCTACTGATCAGCAAAAAGTTCCAGATGTCATAGATTTTGGAGTGGTTAAAAACATCCCCGCAGAAACGATTTATGTTGAGGCTTCCTTAGAATTATCTTCCGACCACACACCTACAATTGTTACTATAATGATTCCAAATAGAATCGTATCGCCGTCTGGGTACTTATCCAAATCACCCTCACAAATAAATTGGTTAAAATATAAAAAATATCTTAGTGCCCATTGCACAGAAAATATTCCGCTTAGCACACCGGAGAGCGTGGATCTCGCTATTGTTAATTTTGACAGTTATCTCAAACTAGCTATTCAACATTCCAGCACAACCCTCAAAAAAACCAAAAACAATATCATATATTCTGTAGATGTCGAGCGTCTATTGACTGAAAAAAGGAGAGTTCGAAGAGAGTGGCAATTGCACAGATCCCCCCAACTTAAGACTTTATTAAAAGAGTGCACAAAAAGGCTAAGAAAGTTACTGCAGTCCCAAAAAACTGCATCCTTTGAAAAATATCTTAAGGAACTTGATGCAACTCCACAATCAGACTACTCATTATGGCGTGCAGCTAGAAATCTTAAAAGACCAGTTATCACTAAACCACCATTAAGAAACTTAAACGGAAGTTGGGCAAGAAATGATATAGAAAAAGGAAATCTTTTTGTTAATCATTTGAAAACCGTATTTACCGCTCACACATCTCTCGATATGGCGGTCGAGTTACCACCTGTTGCTGTTAGAGCAGCTGTTCCACTAAGATTTGAGATAAGAGAAATCGAAAAGGCTATTCATGATTTAAACCCGAAGAAAGCCCCTGGTTTTGATAAGATCAGTAACAAAATGCTTTTGGAGCTACCCAACATAGCAAAGAAAATTATTCTCTTTATTTTTAATGCTATTTTACGCCTTGAATACTACCCTCAGGAATGGAAAGTATCATTAGTTACCATGATACCTAAATCAGGAAAGGATCCTACAAAAGTTGAGTCATATAGACCTATAAGCTTATTGTCTAATATATCAAAGCTGTTTGAGAAGCTGTTAGTGTCAAAATTAACCCCAATTTTAAATGTAAATAGATGTATTCCAAACCATCAATTCGGCTTTAGAAGAGAACATAGCACAATTGAACAAACCCATCGTATAGTAAACGCCATAAGAAAAACCTTTGAAGAAAAAAAATATTGTTCCGCCCTCTTCATCGATGTTTCTCAAGCTTTTGATAAAGTCTGGCATGAAGGCTTATTACATAAATTGAAGCTAAATTTACCAGTAAACACACACAAGCTGTTAGAAAGCTACTTAGTCGGTCGAAAGTTTATTATTAAAGAAGGTACTTTTATAAGTTCTCCTCAGCCAATTGACGCTGGAGTCCCTCAGGGAAGCATCATGGGCCCACTGTTATACCTAATATATACCTCAGACATGCCAACAAACAACCACACCCTTACTTCAACATTTGCTGATGATACAGCTTTTCTAAGCGTACACGAAAACTGTCATGAAGCTTCTCGCTACTTGCAGGATCATATATTTGAACTGGAAAAGTGGTTAAAACAATGGAGGATAAAGGTTAATGAGCAAAAATGCGTACATATAACATTCACCTTGCGTCGGGAGTCATGTTCCCCTATTAAAATCAATAATCAATTAGTGCCCCAACAATCGCATGTAAAATATCTCGGAATTCATCTAGATCGGCGTTTAACATGGAAATGCCATATAGAAGCAAAACTAACACAAATGAAACTAAAAGCAATTCAACTTAATTGGCTTATTGGAAGAAACTCTGTTCTTAGTCTCGATTGTAAACTTCTACTTTACAACTCTATCTTAAAACCAATTTGGTGCTACGGTATTCAGTTATGGGGCACTGCCTCGGCTTCTAATATCGAAAAAATTCAAAGGCGACAAAATAAACTTCTTCGAATAATCACAGCCGCTCCCTGGTATGTTAAAAACTCAAATATTCACAAGGATCTCAATGTGCCGTTAGTAAAAACTATTATTACGAACTATGCAGTAAAATATTTAAAAAGACTTGAGTCGCACCCAAATCCACTAGCTCGAAATATTTTAAATTACAGTGGCCACTCTAGATTAAGGAGAAGAGATACAGCAGGACTCATCAGACAAGAAGAGCGCTAAACATCTACATATGTGAACAGAAACCGTGAAGAGAAAAATTTTCGTCTAGCATTGGCAGGACAAAAATAAAGTATTAGTATAAGATTTGATTAATTATTGTTAGTTCATATTTAATATATGAAGATTCAATAAATAAATAATGAAAAAAAAAAAAAAAAAAAAAAAAAAAAAAAAAAACATAAAAAATTATAGACTTGCCCATACACAAAAAGACGAGATAAATAAACAGGTTTACAATTTACTAGAAAACGACTAGATTGAACCAAGCAGTTCGAATTTCAACAGTCCGTTAATCCTAGTGCCTAAAAAGAGTCCAGATAACCAAAAATCATATCGTATGTGTGTTGATTACACTGTGCACGGAATTGACACTTTTTTTCGTGACAAGCTGGGCACCCATCGTTTTAACATAATTCGGCTACGCTGAATCCAGTGGTTCCCGCGGTTTTTTTCAGATTGGCTTTGGCTTTCGAGATATACCGTTATTTCGAAAATGGAGGAGGTTGCACAACATATGTTCGCGTAACTCAAAAACGCTTTACTTTATTGAAAAAAGTTACAAAACCGAAATTCCGCAATAAAATTTCCTTTAGAAATTCCCGCAGTCGTTTTTGAAACATAATTTTTTTTTTGGAAAAAAAAAATTATTTTTTTATCAAAATTTCGAAATTTTTGTTCTTTAAAAATTCTTCAAAAAATGCAGCTAGACTTCTAATTTTTTACAAACATATGAAGCTGTAAACAAAACAAGCCATAAATGACTAAAATCTGTTAGCAACTTTTGATTTTATTCACAAAAGTCGACAAATTTCAATTAATTTAAGAATTTCATAAAACGCCCCCCTAAGGGATGATGATAAACGGAAAGTATAATTTGAGAAAATGTTAAGAACAAAAAACTAATTGAGGTCATTCATACATTTTTTCCCTCTAGGGGCGACTCCTGGGCATTTATGGGACTTTTTCTTCAATATATTTCTAGTCTGCATTGAACATTTTGTATGCACGCAAAGAAAAAACATGGTTGATACAATCACAATCGCAAACTATCATTAATGTTTGTGGTTATGATAGTGTCAAACACGTCTTCAGTAACAATATATGTTATTATTGTCTCAAACATATTATTATGTTTAGAAGCAAAAC